>JARHVA010004470.1:688750-1340000 GCA_037957365.1 Torreya grandis
ATTGATTGAGTAAATGTGATTGTTACAGGTTGATCCCCTAGAATTTAATTACTTTATGCCCAAATAAGCCCGTGGTTTGGTTGAGTATTATGGGATTATGTTTTTTGCATTGTTTCCTTTGTCTTTATGGAAAAAAAAATTAAGTCCTTATTAGTGGCTCAGTATTGTGTGTATACTTCTTGCCTCACCCAAGTACCCAGTTACCAAAACCCTCCACCAAGCTGATGGTTGGGGTGGTAAGGGCCACCAATAGTTAGGATCATAGGGCTAGTTTTGAGGGGCATCCCTCGTGTAGTGTTCATCCTCCTTCATTGTTGTACCTAGATTACATATGTAAGTCCACTCTTGTTTAGGCCTATTGATATATGATGTTAGATTGATGGATTGTAGTTGTTTACTCATTTTGTGTCATAATTCCTCTTATTAAATTATGCAATTTTGTAATATTATTAAGCTGAAACATGGACATTATTAGATATGTTGTGGACTTGGAGGTATTCTTGATAGTAGTTGTAGGATTCTCATAAGTTTAACCGGTTGTATTTACTCTTTTAGCATGCATTTTTATTAGACTCTATTTACAATATGAGCGGTAGTGTTTTTATAATGCATCATGTTATACTTGATCTTTATGTATTGTCGTATGTACATGGCTTAGTGATATGCTAGTTTCTTTTAAGTAGGCATGAAACTATAACATGGATATCATTGGAATAATGGAACTAAAGTACATTTGACCTTTAATTATATGATAAATAAGATAGTTTTGTTTTATGGTATGCTAAAACTAACAAAGGGTTTCATTCCCTTTATGGAGTTGTGATTACATATTTAAGTTTCATAATAAATATTCCTTGATGAATTTTTTAGCATAGATTTCCTTTGTAGTGTATGGGCCTATCTTTGTTTATGGAAATAGTATTATGATATATAAATGGTAATGTTAGATGTGGCTATTTTTAAACATGATCAGTAATTTGATAGAATTGGGCTAAACCAATAACCATAGACAAGTATACATCCTGATGTATGACTAAGGCATTTTTCTTGATGTTACCTTATTATGACATTTTATGAGTTATGAATTCATGTTTATAACCTTAGATAAAACAAACAAGTGGTACTTGATTTATGTCAATAGAGTGATGGTATAATGCATCCCTTAATTATAGCATTGTTACTAAACACAGTCATAACACGTGTGTAATCTTGGCTAAAAATATGATGATGTAAATAATTATGCAATAGTCTCTTTATGGTTTAAAGCAATATGCTCCCATTCCTTTAATATAACAATGAATGGTTATTGGTCATAATATCATTATAAGTGGGATTAATTCTATTGCTTAAGTAATGAAGTAAGCTAGATTTATGGTTTTTATAGGGGAAACCACATTATGGATTATACCATTAATGGTGATTGTAGTGATTTGGATATATGGCATGTGTTCTAAAAGTCTAATAATTTATATGTTTATTATTAAACTCTTGATTTATGAAAGATGGTTATATTTTCATTAATGCTTATATGGGAATATATAGTCATTGGTTTGGTAGACATGCATGCTTAAAGGTATAAGTGTACCTTATCAATGAACTCTTAGCATACCTGATGTGTGTTCATTAAAGCAATAATGCTCTTGAAATTGGAATAAGGATTTAATGATTTATATAAAACTTAATGATTATTGATTCAAAACTTGAAATTATTGGTTTAATAATATCTTAAGAACACATAAATAATAATTTTATCTCTAATAAGAGATGTTTTATTGCTCAAAGTTGTAGATACAACATATGCCTATCTCTGGGAAGAGATGTCTGATTGCCTTTTTGGGATACATATATATTTATACATAGTTTTAAGGTAGGAGGAGGATGTGTAAGGTCACCAATCTTGAGGGAGATGAAGTGTTTCAACTTCCATGATTTATAACATTACAAAATTTGAGAAATTATTATTTTTAGAAACTAACTTTTTTTAGACTACACTATTAAAATTGAAATTTAGGACACTTATGTTGAGATTTTAGGGGTAAAAAACCATTTATCATATCTCTATATCATCTCATTTCATTCTCTTCATTCTTATCTTTCTAACGATTCAAACAGAGAGTCAAACAGAGCTATGGTGCAAAAGTTATGGCTCCCAAAAGTTCTACCACCAATTGGGGTAGAACCATCACCTGAATTATCCCCTGAAATATTTTTTGGATCATTCCTCACTCCTTGAGAATTAATGGTCCCCATTGCATCAATATTTTTCATCAAGTGTGGCAATTATGTTTTAATTTGATTCCTAATACATACTTGGAATGGACTATGCTTTATAGAGTTGTGTAGGGCCCAATTCTTCACCATTTCTATCTGACCATCAATCTATGAATGGAAGGCCATGAACTTCCTTATCTTGGTATCTATTTTCTTATGTTATGTTTTTTATGTAGTTAGGGCTACAACATTGGCCCTTTTGGATTTTTGTGGCTTGACCACCATGAGAATGAATTTTTTGACACTAATCGGGGAGATAGATGTATAAGGTGGTACCTCTAGTACCCTATAGTACCATGTTCCAAGAGTGAGGGTGATCCTTTGAGTTCTTTATTCATATATTCCATGTCAATCATACATGAATGGTTGACTAATGATTACATTACAAACATCCAGATTAACCACATCACACAAGACCTCATCTTGGAAAGGTTTTATTGCATATGAGAGAAGACATTGGTGGGTAACATAGAGGTTTCTCCCTAGACTCAACCATCTAATACTGTATGGCTTTAGGTGAGGCTTCATGGATAGATTTAGTATTTTCACAACATTATCAAAGATTAAATTATTTTGACTCCCATTATCAAGAATGAAATGTAGAGGCTTACCTTTTACCCGTAACTTAGAGTGAAACAACATTTCCTTGTCATCTAGCCTCTCCTCATGGGTCTGTGATGAAGCAATGATAGCATCAGGCTTAGCACCTATAATATTTTCTTTATCTTCTTTGACCATAGGGTGTGTATGAGGGAGATCAATATATGTTGAGGATTGTGACTCAAAAAATAGGGACTTGATGGCTCGACATTCTTCTTTGGAGTGAGTTCTATATTTGTGGTAATCACACCACTTCCTAGTCTTCCCTTCCTTTTTCTTCCAATTTTGGCCTCATATATGACCTTCTTTGTCATTTTTCCATTTTGAAGGCTGACTCTTTGTATTCATTCTTCCATGTTCAATATTTACCATGAACTTGTATGCCTCACCGAGGGTTTCCAAATTTTTGAGTTCCATTTCCCCCCATATATACCATTGTAGTCCACCATGATATTTGAGAACCTTGTGTTTCTCACTTTCCTAGATGCCCAATATCATAGATAGAGAATGAAAAAAAATAGTGTAATTTTGAATAGACTATTCTTTACCTTGGCAAAGTTGTTGCCACTCTATATACAGATCATCATATGCTCCAATGGGGTAGTATTCTTCCTTTACATCTTCTATGAAATCATCCCAAGTAGGTTCTACCTCAACGCCAATATCATATATACTAAATCTCTTCTTGTACACTTCCCACCAATTTTTGATAGGCAATGATACTTTTAAAAGAGTAAAAGTGATCTTCTCTTTATCGATGAATTTATTTATAGAAAAATAGGATGATAATTGATCCAACCAATTTTTTACTACATCAACATTGATTTTGCCTTCAAATGTAGGGATATCAAAATTTTCCTAAACCTTGAAGGGTGTTGGGGCACAAAAAATATGTGGGGTTGTAGATAAGGAGCCAAAATTTTCCATCAAGATTTATCAGAGAATTTGGGAAAATTATTGTAACATTTGTGCTTGCTACTACTGGAGGGCTTCATTCACCATTTCCTTGAAAGGATTGAATGTCTCAGTATTTTCCACCATTTGAGGTCATTTGGAGTGAATAGGTAGATAGTCTACTGGTTTAATTATTTTCCACCCAAGCTTCCTATAATCTAACCTCATCCTTAGGATCATACACTCTAAAGACAAACCACTTTGATACCACTAATCCAAAACTCAAAATTCTTGGTTGAATAATATTTCAAGAACACATAAATAATAATGTTATCTCTAAAAAGAGATGTTTTATTGCTCAAAATTGCAAATACAACATATGCCTATCTCTAGGAAGAGATGTTTGATTTATTTTTTAGGATAAATTTATTTTTATACATAATTATAAATGAGGATGAGGATTTGGAAGGTCACCAATCTCAAGGGAGATGAAGTGGTTCAACTTCCATGATTTAAAACATTACAAAATTTGAGAAATTACTATTTTTAGACTGCACTATTAAAATTGAAATTTAGGACACTTCCATTGGGATTTTAGGGGTCAAAATACATCAAGAATATCTCATTCCATCTCATCACATTCTCCTCATTCTTATCTTTCCAATGGTTCAAATGGGGAGTCAAACAGAGCTATGGTGCAAAATTTATGGCTCCTATAAGTTTTGCCACCAATTGGGGTAGAACCATCACCTGAATTATCACCTAAAATGTTGCTCAGATCATTCCTCCCTCATTGAGAAGTAATGGTCCCCATTGCATCAATATTTTTCATCAAGTGTGGTAGTTGTGTTTTAATTTGATTCTTGATGCATACTTGGAATGGACTGTGCTTTGTGGAGCTATGCTTTGTGGAGCTATATAGGGCCCAATTATTCACCATTTCTATTTGACCATCAGTATATAAATGGAAGGATATGAAATTCCTCATCTTGGTATTTATTTTCTTATATTTTTTTTTTGTTTGTGTATTCAAGGTTGTAACATTAGCCCTTTTGGATTTATGTGGCTTGACCACCATGAGAACAAATTTCTTGGCACTAATCAGGAAGATAGATGTAGAAGGTGGTACCTTTGGTACCCTATTGTACCATGTTCCAAGATTGATGGTGATCCTTCTAGTTATTGATTCATAGATTCCATATTTAACATACATTAATGGCTAACCAAAGAGTATATCACAAACATCTAGATTAACCACATCACACAAGACCTCATCTTGGAAAGGTTTTATTGCATATGAAAGAAGATGTGGGTGACACAGAGGTTTCTCCCTAGACTCAACCATCCAATACTGTATGGCTTTAGGTGAGGCTTCATGGATATATTTAAGATTTTCACAACATTATCAGACATTAAATTCTTTTGACTCCCACTATCAAGAATGAAATGTAGAGGCTTATCTTTCACCCATAACTTAGAGTGAAACAACCTTTTCTTATCATCTAGCCTCTCCTCATAGGACTATGATGAAGAAATGATACCAGTAGGCTTAGAATCTATAATCTCTTCTTCAACCTCTTTGATTGTAGGGTGTGTATCAAGTAGAGTAGTAGATGTTGAGGATTTGACTCAAAAATCAGGAACTTGATTGCTCGATATTCTTCTTTGGTTTGAGTTATAGATTTGTGGTAATCACATTATTTTCTAGTCTTCCTTTCCTTTTGCTTCCAATTTTTTCCTCGTGTTTGACCTATGAGAGAAGAAATTGGTGGGTGACATAGAGGTTTCTCCTTGGACTCAACCATCCAATATTGTATGTCTTTGGGTGAGGCTACATGAATAGATTTAAGCTTTTCTTTTCACAACATTAGCAGAGATTAAATTATTTTAACTCCCACTATCAAGAATGAAATTCAAATTCTTACCTTTCACCCATAACTTAGAGTGAAACAACTTTTCCTTGTCATTTGGCCTCTCCTTATAGGTATGTGATGAATCAATGATGGCATCGAGCTCATCATCTACAATCTCTTCTTTATCCTCTTTGACTATAGGGTGTGTATGAGGTAGAGTAGTAGATGTTGAGGATTGTGACTCAAAAATTAGGGACTTGATGGTTTATCATTCTTCTTTGGAGTGAGTTCCATATTTGTGGTAATCACACCATTTCCCAATCTTCCCTTCCTTTTTCTTCTAATTTTAGCCTCATGTTTGACCTTTTTTGTCACTTTTCCATTTTGAAGGCTGACTTTTCATATTCATTCTTCCATGCTTCTGCTCAATCTTCACCATGAACTTGTACACCTCATTGAGGGTTTCTAAATTGAAGAGTTATATTTCCCCTCGTATATACCATTTTAGTCCACCATGATATTTGAGAACCTTGTGTTTCTCACTTTCTTGGATGCCCAATCTCACAAATAGAGAATGAAAAATGTCAGTGTAATCTTGAACAAACTATTCCTTACCTTGGTAAAGGTATTTTCACTCTAAATATAGATCATCATATGCAATAATGGGGTAGTATTCTTTTTTTACAACTTCTATGAAATCATCCCAGGTAGGTTCCACCTCAAGGCCAATATTATCCATATTGAATCTCTTCTTGTACACTTCCCACCAATTTTTGACAGGCAATGATGCTTTTAAAAGAGCAAAAGTGATCTCATTATTAGTGAATTTATTTATAAAAAATTAGAATGATAATCGATCCAACCAATTTTCTACTATATCAGCATTGATTTTGCCTTTAAATATAGGGATATCAAAATTCACCTAAACTTTGAAGGGTGTTAGGGCACTAAAATGTGGGGTTGCAGATGAAGAGCCAAAATTTCCCATCAAGATTTGTTAGAGAATTTGGTAAAATTGTTTTAGCATCTACTCTTGATGCTACTAGAGGGCTTCATTCACCATTTCCTTGAAAAGATTAGATGTCTTAGTGTTATCTACCATTTGAGGTCATTTGGAGCAAACAGGTGGATAGTCTGTTGGTTCTATTATTTTCCACTTAAGCTTCTTATAATTTGACCTCATCCTCAAGATCATACACTCTAAATACAAACCACTCTGATACCATTGATCCAAAACTCAAAATTCTTGGTTGAAGAATATTTCAAGAACACACAAATAATAATGCTATCTCTGAGAAGAAACATTTTATTGCTCAAATTGCAGATACAATATATACCTATCTTTGGGAAGAGATGTTTGATTGCCTTTTTGGGATACATCTATTTTTATACATATTTTTAAATTAGGAGGAGGATGTGTAAGGTTACTAATCTCAAGGGAGATGAAGTGGTTCAAATTCCATGATTTACAACATTACAAAATTTAAGAAATTACTATTTTTAGAAACTTACTATTTTTTAGACTGCACTATTAAAATTAAAATTTAGAACACTTCCATTGGGATTTCAGAGGTCAAAAACCATCAATCATATCTCATGCCATCTCATCTCATTCTTGGCTTTCCAATGATTTAAACAGGGAGTCAAACAGAGCTATAGTGCGAAATTTATGGCTCCTGGAAGTTCTACCACTAATTAGGGTAGAACTATCGCCCAAATTGTCACCTAAAATGTTATTCAAATAAATTACACCTGATTAATTGAATTAATTAATCCACCTTGGTAATGAGTTATAATTCATAATATTACTTATTAAACACTTAAGCTAATGCCTAAGACTATTTAAATAATGAACTTGTTTAGCCATATGTAGGCTAATTAGATGGCATGAATGCCTATGTTTTCACAATAACAGGATATGATATCTAAAGAATAATTGAACAACATTTAGGTGTGTAACCCCTATGGTTGGCCCATGGGATGTTGATCCTATAACATGATAAGTGTTCTTTTAGCGTGATAGTGATCCAATGTGGGTTAGCATATGGGTTTATCCTTGCTTGGATAGATCTTAGAGGCCTATGGTAACTCAATAGCCTAGTCATGTTAGCTTTAGCAGTGGGTTAAATATTTCCCCTTGATGATCTCATGATGTGTTGTGGATTTCCTAAAAAATTTAGTGTGATGGACCCTTATGTTTGGTCATTTAGAACTCCATGCTTAAGTGTTGCACTTCTAGCATGTCTTATTTTCTTATAAAGCATTTGGCTAATCATACATTCTTGGATGTGTTTAATTCCATCCTAGTTATTTATAGTCCTATCCATTGGGATGTTGATCGTGGGGGTACTAGTACTTCATGTAGAGTCACCAATGAGATCCATTGGACTACAGTTATTTTATATAGTGGGACCTTTTATTATTCCATTGTGTATTTTTATAGATATCTTCAAAAAAAATTGGGGCTGTTTAATATGGTATCAGAGCCTATGTTTAAGGGTTTTTGTTGATTTTTGACATGTAGTACTGACTTTTGTCATGTGATTAAAAATCTAATTGATTTTTATATGCTTTAAAGATATTATGTTTGTGTAATACACTTTAGGTGGCTATAAATTCATATAGTATAGATTTACATATCCGTTTGAAGACTTATTTTACCAGCATGTATGCCCATGCCTTTTGATGGTTGAATGCCACCTATATGTCTATGTTTTCTTGATAAGACTCAATTGGAACCTTGTACTTTAGCATGCATACTAAACCATGGATAGATTTATATGCCTAGTATAGACTATTATATGTTTTATTTTCTTGAGAAGGTTATGGTGTGACCCTTATTAAGTCACTTAGCCTTTTATATGAACTAAATAGTACTTTAATTAGTGTTTTGATTATGCAAGCCTACAGACTATAAATTCCTATATTATGGAATGTGTGTGGGTATATATGCATAAATTGGTAAATTTTTATAAGAAACATTGTGATGCGTACCCATGGCTTTGGTTGTGTCAACCCTTCCCTCATCGATTACATTGGGGCAAGCATCACTTATATGGGTAGGTCAATGGAAGATTGGTGATCAATGCTTCACTTTAGAATTGAGGAAATGATGTTTGATATATATTATTGATTTGTATAGGTGAGTCATCAATAGATGCTTAGAACATCCTGACCTTAGGAAGATAAAGGGTTAAGATCAAACCTAGAGAGCTGCATAGGGTGAGGGTTTTGGATTTATTTATGTAAATCAGTGAGGCTAGGATATTTGCTTTAAAGGAAATTCTTGAGCTATATTAAGAGCTTGATGTTATTTATTTACTTAGTCTCTTTGAGTTAAATAGAGGAGAATGTATCTTTGCAACTCTAAAGGGATGAAAATAAATAAGTGTGTAGGGATGTTTATTTCCCTTATGACATATTTGGGTTATTTTGATCATAGATGTGTTTACATCATTGATGGTTATTTGATCATGGATAGGTTTATTTTCATAATATTATCATGATGACCATGGATATATTATATCTATGGGGATGTTTATTTGATTCTAGTTGAGTCATACATCCATGAGGATGCTTAAGAGAAATTTGGGCTATGTTTTGATATCCATGGGATGTCTATTGTGATATAAATATGCATCCATCCATGAGGATGTGTTTTCTGAGTTCAATTGAACTTATTGATTGTGGAAATGGTAATTTCCATTATAGTGCTATAACATTCACCCCATGCCTTGGCTAAGTCCACCTTCTCCTAAAAACATTATTGCATCAAAGTGAGTAGTACTATGTAACCTTTGATTTGTTGGATAAAGTCAATAGGAATAATTGTGATTTAATCTTTTTGTTATTGTGATCATGAAATAATACCTTAGCAACCATTGATAGTTTGCATGGGCAAGTTATCTAATGATGCTGAGGTATAATATCTTGGGAGGTCCAAGGGTGTGGCTTGAGCCTATAGGTTCTAATGGGTGAGTGTGGCTAACTTACTTGGGTAAGTTAGAGAGTTTTATGGATTTCTTATTACAATCAGTTAGCATGGGACATATATCCATAACATATGAACATTGTTGGTAAATGTTTCAAAACTCATGGAGATAGATTTTAGGCTTTATTGCAATACAACCTTTCTAGAAGGAAGGTGATCATGATTTGAGATCTCTGGGACTGATTATGTGTATTATATGACATATATTTGGTGTCATTTAGACGACATCTAGACATTAGGTGATCTAATGGGATTCATGGACCTTTTTGCTTCACCATTGTGTATTGATTGTTACAATTTTAAAGTACCTTGGCATAATTGGTATAACACCTAAGTCATGTATGTGTGGTCTATTTTATGTGATTCCTCCTTGTAGGTAAAACTATTATGTGTTGTGTAATTATTATTTTTCATTGATCTTTCTAAATCATGTAAATTTGTGTCTTTGTTATACTTGTGCATATGATTGACCTTGTGGAATTTCATATATTTGTTTTGATACCAACCTTGTTGTGTGAACTTTTCCATTTCATTGATTATGTTAAATCATGTAAATTGGTATATTTTAGACCCTATGTGTATGTAATAACCTTGTGATTTTTCACTTCTCTTTTGATATCAACATTGTTGTATGATAATTTTGCATACATGGTTGTATGTTTTAAATGGTTGAACTTGTGAATGAGGATAAATTACTTATTTAAAGTGATCCCCCTCTTTTGAAATAAATCATGTGAACCTTACTTTGATCTATGTTTTTAAAAAAATTGTATGAATATTTTGTATACATGTCTTGGACTAAATGTGACCTATGTTGTTAATATGTTTGGTATGTGGTGATATGTTCATACACCACTCTTGTGATGTGTTTTTCCACTTGAAACCAGCTTCTATTTGATTAAATTTGCCAAGGTATAATGTTGTATTATCTTGTGTAATCCTGAATTCACTACTCTAGCATTGAGTATTGGTGCAAGTATGAGGTAGAGGGTAGAGAAGCACTACATCCATAATGATTTTGACTAGGTATAATCTAAGAAGTGGAGTCTCTCATAGGCTAAAAATCCACTTTATCCTTTACACAAGTATCCACCTGATTCATTTGGAGTATGCACTACATGTGCCACAAGTTGGCCATGGAATCTTAGTACATAATGATCACTTTATGGATTTAGTGTTCCTTTAGTTGCCTCTTGGAGGTTGTGGTAAAAGTAACAATTATGAAGTTTTACTATTTTCCCCTTTGTGAAACACTACTTGGTCTTGTAGACATGGACATTTATGCAAATCATCAAAGTGGTAATTATTGAGAAGCATGCATGTGTTGGCCTATAAGTACAACCATGCTTTGGTTAAGGTATTGTTATTATTATACCTATTGAAATTATTATGGGATGAATATTTTTATTTTATTTTAGAATCATTAGTAGAATGTAGGTTTATATTATGCTTTATTGGAGTAGCACTAAGCCCTGATTAGGTAGTGTTTAAAATTTTAGGTATGTACTTGAATCTTGGATAGAGTGATGAAAGTTGGGTGATGCCCTTATATTAGGTTAGTGTTTAAAATCCTAGGTACCAACTTGAATAAATAGTACTTTAATTAGTGCTTTACTTATCCAAGCCTAAAGTACTAAAAATTCTTATATTATGGAATGTGTGAGGGTATATATGCATAAATCAATAAATTTATACAAAAAATCTTGTGATGTGTACTCATGGCTTTGGTTTGGTGTACCCTTACCTCATCAATTATGTTGGGGCAAGCATCACTAGTCAATCATTAACTTGTATGGGCAGGTCAATAGAAGACTAGTGATCAATGCTTCACCTTAGAATTGGGGAAATTATGTTTAGTATCTATTGCTGACTTGTATGGGTGAGTCATTAGTATATGCTTAGATAATCCTAACCTTGGGAAGACCAAGGGTTGAGCTCAAACCTAGAGAGTTGTATAGGGTGAGGGTGTTGGGTTTATTTGTGTAAATCAGTGAGGCTGGGATCTCCACTTTGAAAGAGCTTCTTAAGTTATATTAAGAGCTTGATATTATTTGTGTACTTGGTCTCTCTAAGTTAGATAAAGGATCATATAGATTCATAACTCCAAAGGTTTGAAAATAAATAAGTGTGTAGGGATGTTTTTTACCCATTTGAAAACTTTGGGTTGTTTTGATCATAGATGTGTTTACATCAATGATGGTTATTTGATCATGGATAGGTTGATTTTCAAGAGATTATCATGATGACCATGGATATGTTATATCCATGGGGATGTTTATTTGATTATGGTTGAGTCATTCATCCATGAGGATACTTAATGGAAAGTTGGGCTATGTTTTGATATCCATGGGATGTCTATTGTGATATATATATGCATGCATCTATGAGGATGTGTTTTATGAGTTCAATTGAACTTGTTGATTATAGAAATGGTAATTTCCATGATAGTGCTATAGAATTCACCCCATGCCTTGCCTAAGCCCACCCTTTCCTAAAAACATTAGTGCAACAAAGCGAGTAGTATTATTTAACCTTTGACTTATTAGATAAATTAAACAAGAATAATAGTGATGTAAGCTTCTTGTTGTTATGAGCATGAGATAATACCATAGCGGCCATTGATATTTTGCATGGGCAAGTTATCTAATAATGTCAAGGTATAATATCTTAGGAGGTCTAGGGTAGTGGTTTGAGCCTGGAGGGTCTAACAGGTGAGTGTGTCTGATTTTATTAGATAAGTTAGAGAGTTTCAAGGATATCTTATTACTATCAGTTAGTGTGAGACATCTATCTATGATGTATGAACATTATTGGTAAATGTGTGTACCATCACATGAGCTTGTGTGTGTGTTGGATAACATGTTGTAAGCCTTTGAGTTACATGTGATGCTTGGTATGGCTTCTTTATTGTTTAGTGTGGTTGGTGTGGGACATTACACTAACCCCTAAATGATTGATGATGTAGTGGAGCAACCATAATAGTATGGATTACTACCATTGTGATATGAAATTTTGTGATGAATACTCTAAGGATTATGCATTTGTAATAATGTGTTATATGAATATTTCCACTCTTGATTTAGATTCTGGTTGCAAACCAGTGGGATTTGATGTTTTTATGATTATTGACCTTATATTATAGGTCTATATGTGTTGACACAAGTAACATTAACCCTGATCAAGTTGTTTATATAGATTGTTAATCTGGTTTAGACATCGTTTTTTTCCTTATGGTTCCTTAGTTGTATGTTCCTACTTTGGAGTGTGTATCAGTGCCCTTATTGGGAAGTGTATTAATGAAAGTGTGAGCTATTGCATTTTAGGACATTATGTGATTGTGATTCTTTGTGACTACCTTCATAATGGTTGGGATGGTTATAATAGTAGTGTTACACTGAACTTAATAGTGGTTACCTTGAAAAATTCAATGATTGATGTAGGCATTTTGGGTTTGGTGAACCTATTATGGCTAGTTTTTAACAGATGTTGATGTCTTTCATGGCTTTTTTTAAGGCATGAGATTAGATAAATTCCAACCAATTTGGCATATTTGGTGGAATTTTCTATTGTTTAATTTTTATTTTCCCTTTTAGTGTCATGAATGACATGTGAAGATGGTAAGGAGGCTGTAACTTGGCCTAATGCTTTGGATAATATGACTATCCCAATGACAGTAGTTATGAATTCCAACAAGATATAGCTAAGACATGTCCACCCTACAATGGGTAGAGAGATTAACAATATCAATTAGATTTGGTTGGACCTTTTTAGATAATTTTGGTAATAGACTGTTTTTAGTCTTCAGGATGACTCCTCTTTAAGGAGGGGAGGATGTCATGAACCAACTTTTTAGCCCCTTTAGATACTAGACTATAGCTTACTTTAGCATATTTTGATAGCACTTTGACTATTGATGGTTGATGTTGGTTTTTATTTTAGATGGTTATGATGTAGGTAGTTTGGATAGCTGATATGACATGTTATATCATGATTGATGCTTGCATTGGATTCAATATAACCTAATATGCATATTGCTTACCTTGGATTCATTTTATCCTATTCTATGTATATGTTACTTTAGCATAGTTAATTTATTGTATGATATTTCTTTACCATGTCTAACTGATGTGAATTGACATTGATCACTTTTACAACTATTGATATTATTCCCCAGGACATACTCAGTTCATGGTTATCAGAACTAACTCAGGTTTCTTTTTCAACTGTTGATGACTATGATTTAATTACTAATTCATGTTGATGATTACTTATGATTTGTTATTAATATATCAACATCATTTAGGTACTATTGATGTCTTGTTGGTGGATGTAGGCACTAGGCCATGATCTAGGCTCAGTGTTGGGTTTGGACATCTTGGGTTTACATGCAGATGATTGAGTAGTTGAAATGTCATTCCGATAGGTATAACATGTACTATGTGATATTGAGCCACCGTCATTTATATTCTATTGATTTTTTTATTATTATCCTTTTCTAGTCTTGCCCTCTTGATGTGTGTATGGTTTTGTTTTATTCCTTGATTTAGTATCAAGTTTTGGCATGTTATTTTGCTTGCTTACCCTTATGTACTTTTATTCATACCTTCTTGTTGGTTATCCTTCCTAGGTGTCATGAACACTGGATGTTTAAGTTGTAAAAAAGTGTTATGTTTGAGCCTATTATACTATTGGTTTGATTAGACCACATTGGGCTTCTTAACCTTGGTAAATGCATTAAAAACTCTCCCCTTCATGGATGTTGGCTATCAAGAGCTTTAATTATCTTAGGGATTGGACGACTAATATTATTGTCAACTCTTTTATATTTTTAGGTTGACCTTATAACTATTAATTAGTAGTTTTATATTTGGATTGATTTTAATTTTTTTGATGATTATTATTATTTTAATGAATTTATTAATTATTACTAATTAGTGATTTTTCATTATTATTATGATATTATCTTAATGTTCTTTATTAAGTTATTATTTAATGACTTTATTGTTCTTATTATTATCATCAATTTTATAGAGTTAATTATTGTTTTTATTTTTATAACTTTTTAATTTATTAATTATTTTTAAAAGTTAATGTTATTGTTATTATGTATTTAATGATTGTTTTATCTTGTAATTACTTTAATCTCAATTTATTTTATATTATTCCTTAGCATGTGAAGAAGGTCTAGAGGATTATTATTTCCTCATATACTTTATTTTATATTTATTACCTGTGTTGCCTTTCTGGAAAAGTCTTCATTTTAGGTGTGATCTATGCCAAGTATGGCTAAAGGCATGGTTTTGGGGATTGTGTTTTGTCTTGGGATTATCCCTATTTTTAATGATTATTATTTTGTATATGCATTATTTTATTTATCTTATCTCCCTATGGCATCTTGGGGAAGTTGTAGAAATGTTTTATTAATAAATTTTAGAAGAATATTAGTCTATATAATATATATGTTATTTTATTTTTTATTCTCCCTGGCTTGCTATATATCAATTGGTAACATTGACTCACTGAGGATAAAAGAAGGAGAATGGGACACCAAGTTTGGTAGAGTGTGTAGGAGAAGAAAAAGAACATAACATTGGTATGGGAGTATGGCATGGATAGGGAGAGAGCATGGTAGGGAAGAAATATTGTTGGGGATGTAGGGATAACTGGTATGGCATAGGAGGCAAGATAAGGGAGTATGGTGGAGAAATAAAATAGAACATAGAGACAAGAGATAGCAAGGAGTTACATGGGTAAAAGAAAGGAAAGGAGAGGAAATTAGTGATGGTGTTTTGTGTGACATCAACCAAGGATGTAGGGAGAGGTTGATACCCCTAGGGGACAAGAATCTAGCACTACTAAGCCTTTTGAGGGAACTATGGAAGAGAAAAAACAAAGTGGGATGTAGATATTCTCTTCCACTCTCAAATCATTCTTCACGGTCTATGAAAATGCCAATTAAGCAAGTTACTACTATTCTCATTTGGACTAAGCTATGACTTTTGCTGAATATAATGACTTAGGGATTGTTCTTCCTCATTTTGGCATAAAAATAAAATATATGACCTATTGTGCCTTGTTTTCTAGTTTAATAACTTAGTCTATGTATTAGTCAAGACATCATATCCAGATATCCATGTGTGAGTTGTGTGAATGAGGGTGTGCTTAAATTAATTGGAAATGTTTCACTTATTATTCTAATATAAAATATAAAAAATACTTTGCACTTTGATCTCCCAACTAAAAAAAATCACTGTGCTCTTTTAGAGACTATTCGAACCCTATGTGTATGATGATGGATACCATACCCAATTATGAGTGGTTGCATGTATTATATAGTTGATTTATGACTATAATGTAGGAACTGACTTGTATTGTAAATAAATCTTTTAGGTAAATTATTCCTGTCATTACAATTATTAGATTTAAAGAAATGCAACATGTTTTTCTAAAATCTCAAAGGTAGAATCTTGTTATTGATTTTAATTTATATATTCCCTCAATACAAGGATTCGACTTGGGAGTATCCTAATCTTTTAAGATGAAATTGATCAATTGTTACTATCTATTTAAATCAATCATATAATAGGTTAAAATCAAATTTATATGATCAAGAATATATATACATATATTCAAAAACTTGGATATCTTTTTGCTTCAATATTTTGTTCAAGCTTTAGAATCCCTCGACTGCCATTTGACACCTTATCCTCTACTATGCATATATACTATTCAAATTTAAGACTAATTTGTAATAGAATTGATTATCTATGCTATTGGGTAGACCTCTATTTTACTCTTGATGTTGGATGAGGTTGTTTCTCAACCTATTAATTTTAAATTTCTAGTCATAGACTATTGATTATGTTATTTATTTTGATTAAATGAGGTCACATTATTACTTGGTTTTGGATTGATGAATTAATCAAAGGAATAAATTATGGCTTGTACTTGGTCATTTCTAAACCAACCTAAGTTCATATTTTGTTATGAATGTTATGCCTTCTAATTTTGACTTGATTGAGTTAATGCAACTATTGTGGGTTGATCCCCTAGAGTTTAATTACTTTACACCTAGATAGGCCCATGGTTTGGCTCAATGTTATGGGATCATATTTTTTGCATTGCTTCCTTTATTCATGTTGATAGTTTTTATAAGTCCTTATAGGTGGCTCAGTATTGTGTGTATAAATTCTTACTTTGTTTGAATACCTAGTTTCCAAAACCATCCACCAAAATTAATGGTTGGGGTGGTAAGGGCCATTGATGGTTGGGTTCATAGGGCTAGTTTTGAGGGATGTCTCTCTTGCAGTATTCATCCTCCTTCATTATTTTACTTGGATTGCATATGGTAGCCCCCTCTTATTTGGGATTATTGATATATGATGTTGGACTAATGGATTGTATCTATTTACTCATTTTATGTCATATTTCATCTTATTACATTATGTAGTTTTGTAATATTATTAAGTTGAAATATGGACATTATTGGATATGTTGTGGACTTGGAGGTATTCTTGATGGTAGTTGTAGGATTATTATAAGTTTAACCAACTATATTTACTCTTTTGTCATGCATTTATATTAGACTCTATTTATCATATGAGTGGTAGTTTTTTTAGAATGCATTATATTATACTTGATCTTTATGTATTGTCACATGTATATGGCTTAGTGATATGTTGGTTTCTTTTAAATAGGCATGAAACTGTACCATGGCTATCATTGGAATAACATAACTCAAGTGCATTTAACCTTGAATTATATGATAAATAAGATGGTGTTGTTTTATGGTATGTTAAAACTAACATAGGATTACATTCCCTTTATGGATTTGTGCTTACTTATTTAAGTTTCATGGTAAATATTCCTTGATGAGTTTTTCAACATGGATTTAATTTGTATTGTGTGGGCCTATTTTTTTATAGAAATAGTATGATGACAAATAAATGGTAATGTCAAATGTGGTTATTTTGAAACATGATTGGTAATGTGATAGACTTGGGATAAATCAGTAATTGTAGACAAGTATACATCCTAATGTATGATTAAGGCATAGTCCTTGATGTTACCTTATTATGACATTTTATGAGTTATGATTTCATGTTTATAACCTTAGATAAAACAAATAAGTGGTGCTTGATTTATGTCATTAGAGTAATGGTATAAGGCATCCTTTAATTGTAGAATTGTTACTAAACATATGGTCATAAAACATGTGTAATCTTGGCTAAAAATATGATGATGTAAATAATTATGCAATAGTCTCTTGATGGTTTAAATCAATATGCTCCATTCCTTTAATATAGAAATGAATTTTTATTGGTCATAATATCATTGTAAGTGGGATTAATTCTATTGCTTAAGTAATGAAGTAAGTTGGATTTATGGTTTTCATAGAAGAAACCACATTATGGATTATACCATTAATGGTGATTATAGTTATTTGGATATATGAAATGTGTTCTAAAAGTCTAATAATTCATATGTTTATTATGCAAATCTTGATTTATGAAAGATGGTTATATTGTCATTAATGTTTATATGAGAATAGATAGTCACTAGTTTGGTGGACATGCATGCTTTTATGTATAAGTGTACCCTATAAATGAACTCTTAGTATAAAAAATTGTGTTCATTTAAGCAATAATGATCCTATAATTGGAATAAGGATTTAATGAATTATGGAAACTTTAATGATTATACCTAATTAATTGAATTAATTAATCCACCTTGGTAATGAGTTATAATTCATAATCTTCCTTATTAAATGCTTAAGATAATGCCTAGGACTATTTAAATAATGAACTTGCTTGGCCATACACAGGCTAATTAGATGGCAAGAATGCCTATGTTTTCACAATAATGGGATATGATATCTAAACAATAATTGAGCAACATTTAGGTATGTAACCCCTATGGTCGATCCATGGGATGGTGATCTTGTAACATGATAAGTGTTCATGTAGCATGATAGTGATCTAATGGGGGTTATAATACAGGTTGATCCTTACTTGGGTATATCCTAGAGGCCTATGGTAACTCAATATCCTAGTCATATTAGCTTTAGTAGTGGGTTAAATATTTCCACTTGTTGATCTCATGATGTGTTATAGCTTGCCTAAGCAAGTTAGTGAGATAGACCCTTATGTTCATTCATTTGGAATTCCATGCTTAAGTGTCGCACTTATAGCATATCTTATTTACTTATAAAGCATTTGGCTAATCATACATTCTTGGATGTGTTTAATTTTTTCCTAGTTATTTATAGTCCTATCCATTGATATGTTGATTTTTGGGGTACTAATACTTCATTTAGAGTTGCCAAGGAGATGCATTACATTGCATTTATTTATATAGTGAGACCTTTTACTATTTTATTGTGTACTTTGATAGATATCTTTTTTAAAAATTGGGGTTTTTTCAAAAGAATAAGTAATGACAAATTTATATTCTAAATAAAAATCCACTTAGGCACATCTTTCTCCAAAAAATACTCCTAAAAAGAGTGAAAATCATAAATCTAAATCAAAATCATCCAATAATAAGGATGGGAACAAAAAACTTGTAAACATTAACTTTAAAGTCAAATTTAATAAAAATAGTAAACTTTGTGGTAAGTTTGGTATAAATGGGAAGATTTTTATAAAAATAAAAAGGGACCAAATTGTAAAAACCCTAAAAAAATAAAGGAAAAAAAAATCTAATCAAAATCAACATAAAAATTAAAACCAGAATTAAAATAGTGATTAGGATCAAAATTCTAATATTATTACTCTATGTGTTGCTATGTTCGCTTTTAATAATAACAAATGGATTTTAGATAGTGCTACTTTTCATCACATGACATGCTTTTCTAAAATTTTATCTAATACTAAAAATATGTATGAAATGATATATTTAGGTGATAATTCAATTTTATAAGCAACTAAATGAGGTAAAGCAAACTTTACAATTGGATTCTTAAATTATGATTTTTATGTTCCTAAACTTAAGAAAAAAAATTTAACTCATTCTTATATTACACATGATAATTTTATTATAACACTTCTTAAGGATAAATTTTACATTAAATATCAATTTGGTACTCTAATTACTAAAGGCATTCAAAAGAATGGTCTTTATATTTTTATTTTTTTTCTTCTACATCTTGTCTTTCCTCTCAAATCAGAAATGAATCTCAATTATGGCTTGAAAGGCTTAGACATATTAATTTTAAGAATATTTGTGATATTTTGAGATGTGATATTTTAATTGGGTTACCTAAAATTAAAATGTATCTTGAAACATGCATAGGTTACTTACGCAGTAAGTAACACACCCAACCTTTTTACAAACAACATGATGCAAACTCCTCTCATCCTTTAGAACTTATTCTTAGAGATGTTACAAGACCAAAGTTCTTATAGATGTTACAAGACTAATTGAAGTTGTATATCTTAATGTATATTTCTATTTTTTAACTTTTATTAATGATTACACTAAAATTATTTAGATTTATTTTATAAATTAAAAAAATGAAGTGTTGACTAAATCTAATGAATTTATAGCTTTTATTTTCCAACCTAAAAAATCATATATGAAAAATTGATTATATCATTGGATACATTAGTAAATATTTTGATTCATTTTTTATTTCATGTGGTATTCAAAGAGTTAACAACTCCCTATTATCCATAGAAAAATGAAATAGTCAAGAAGAAAATTAGGACTATCTTAGAAATGCCTAGAACTATGTTACATTCAACAAGTGTTCCTAAGTTTCTTTGGGTTGAAGCCATGAAAAGTACTACACATTTTTTTAATAGTGTTATTACTAAATATTTACATCTTTCTAATCCTATATAAATAAATTCTAATAAAAAACCAAGTGTGTCTCACCTTAACATATTTGGAAGTCTTATTTTCATTCCTAAATTCAAAATAAATAAACTTGATCATACCTCCTACTCTTGCATTTTGGTAGCTTAAGGAGGAATAACTACAGGATTAAGGGTGTATGATCTATCTAAATGAAAAATAATTAAAAATATAAATTTTTAAATTCTTAAAAATTCTTTCTATGATCCTTCTCTAGAATGCTCTCAAGTTTCCTCTTATGAAGTAATAGATTCTTTAGAGGAAGATGATCTAAATTTGGACAATTTTGAGTTTGAGGGGGGGGCTTCTCTATTTTTTATTCGGTTTAAAATACCTAAATTTAATCTAATAATCTTAAAAACATTAATAAAATGACTAGAATTAAACATACTTATCATGATTTAATGACTCTTTTTGAATGTGAACCCCAGTCTTTATGGGAAGCCATTAAATATGATATATAGAAAGACGTTATGCAATTTGAATATAGAGCCTTAATTTAAAAATTATACTTGAGTTCTTGTCCCTCATCCTTATAAAATAAACATTGTTGGTTCTATATGGACTTATAAAATTAAATATAACTCAATTGGGAGAAATGACAAATTTAAAGTTAGGTTAGTTGTTTGAGGCTTTACTCACAAACCTGGTATTGATTATGTTGAAACTTTTACTCCTATGGAAGAAATGAGTATTGTTAGATTAATTATTTCTCTTGTAACTCAAAATGGTTTGTAAATACACCAAATGAATTTTTAAAATGTTTTATTGAATGGTTACTAAGAAGAATAAATCTTTATGACTCAACCAAAAGGTTTTGAAGAACCTAATAAGAACATTATTTATGTAAGTTTAAAAGATATTTGTATGGTTTAAAACAAGTTCATTGAGCTTGGTATTCTAAAATCAAAAGTTTTTTTTAAATAATTAAGTTTTTTAATTGTTATTTTGAAAATGATCTCTTTTTTAAAATTTAAAAGTCATATTATCTTAATTGTGTTATATATAAATCATTTTCTCATCACTAGCAGTCAAACTTATTTGATTCTTAAATATAAATCTAAACTAAATCAATATATTGATATGACTTATCTACCCATGATCCATAATTTTATAGGCATGGTTATATTTCAAGAAAAAAACTCCATCTTTGTATCTCAATCTCAATATACACATAACCTTCTTGTTAAATTTAATATGATTGATTATAAGCCCGTTTCTACAATGATTGAAATTGGTGTTGAGTTTGATCCAAAACCTACATGTGGTAAAGTTAATCCTATTGTATACACATAATTAATTAGAAGTTTGATTTATCTAGCTATTATGATACTAGATATTTCATATGATGTAGATGTTACTTACAGATTCATATAAGATCCATATCTGGATCATTAGAAATTAGTAAAAAGAATACTTAGGTATATCAAAGGAACTATTAATTTATAATATTCTTCCATTGGTAATGTTAATTTATATGACTATTGTGATTTTGACCATGTTGGTGATGTTATATATTCAAAATTTACTTCTAGATATATGTTTAATTTTGGTGTAGGTGTTATTACTTTGAGCAACAAAAACTAATCTATTGTTTATATCTCTTCTATAGAAGTAGAGTATAGAAGTGTTATGAAAGCTACTAAAGAGGAAACATGGATATGAAATTTGTTATAAAAACTCCATATAGGTTTCTCTCATATTACATGTTGATTCTTCAAGTCACCCTAGCCTGTGTGAAGCTCATAGGACCCTATGGGAGCCCTTTGCACTGGCACGGTGTCAAGTTCCTCAAAAGAAAAGTTACATGCAGATGATTCCTTACCAACACCTAAAGTTAAAATTTGGTGTAGAGATGCACATCAACTAAATTATAATTCATGCCTATTAATGTGCTCTTAATGTGCGCCCTATGCATAATAGCTTCATAACCATCCATTGCATAAAACTATTAATGTGCAAGTCTAGCACGTAGAGTTTAAAGAATTTAGACTATGTAGGAAAGAGTACACAATGCATAATTTCAAAACTTGAGTAAGTACCAAATATATTTCTTCTTCTTGCATGCTCCTACCCAAGACACTCCTCATGTATAAATATGAATTTCTATGCTCAATCATATAAATGCACACCTACATTATCATACTTCATAGGTTACAATCTATGTTGCACACCACTTCTTTCATATGCTAATATAATCTATTAGATGCAAGGGAAGACTTGCAAGATTACCAAAATGGACTAGTTGTAGGATAAATTTTGGCCTTATGCATTTCATAGATAAATTTGTTCCACACCATCATGCAATTTTTCAAATTCTCTACACCGCTATGTCATTATGTTATAACATTCATCCTCCTGTGCAACCTTCCATAGACACTTTTTACATAGGATGTATTAAATTATCAAGTCATGCATATGAAAAACATGATGTAAGCTTGTACTTATCTATTAAATTAATACATTTATTTAGAATGTTGAAGATAAATAGGTATGAATCATGTACAAATAAAATCCAATATTATAGGAATCATGGAAGGTGTACGCTCCCCTTTAGTGTAGATTCTTTGTGCTAGCCTTGTGTGTGTATCTAGTGCAAACCCAACAACTTCCAAAGTGTATAGGATTTAGTACACATATGATCCCTAAAAAAGATGCATAAAAATATATCATACATGTAAATATCACATGGTAAAATCTAAATAAAACATATGTAGCCTCCACATTAACAAGTAGTCCAGGTGGATTGATAAGTGGTAAAAATAAGTAAAGGTGGTATTTGGGCCTGATTAGATGTCAAGATAGGCCAAGTTAGAGATAAATTAGATGTAAATATAGTGGGAAAGTGTACATAATATACATGCATGCTTCCTCCAATTTTAGGAGCATACTTATGTCCTCGATGCTCATGAAAATTGCCTAAAGATCCAAGAATGACCCTCCATCTACTTCTATGACAAAATTATTAGCCCCAAATTTAATTAGCATGGATCACAAAATTTATTTCATAAGAGTCTAGTTCTCTTGAGTTCTAAGCACTGACTTTCAAATTAAATTCCTATCTACCATCTCAAATGCTAAATTAATTACATAAGATCTTGTCCAACTATATATAAACCCTAAATTTCATTATTAAAAGATACCTCTCCTTAATATAAAAAAACTCTACCCATTCAATTTTGTAACATTGGCTTAGGCCTTAAAATTAATAATAATTGAATTACCTCTCTTCATGTTCTACGTCTTGTGTGTATCAATAGTTTTTTATCTTTGTCTATGGATGTTTTTCCCTCTCATTTTTGTCCTCCCTTCACACCTCTATGTGTAATTAGAAAAATCTATAGGTCACATGTTGTATATACATGGGTTTGCATAGGCATTATCTATAGAAAATTTGTAATCCCTCCTAATGTTGTGTTGTATTCCCATACCTTCATGTGAAACATTCATGTAGTAGGTGTTTATTTTTAATGTTGTGTGTTTTATCTCCTTAGTTTTATTGTGAAGTTAATTGTGTGAGATACTCTCTCTACTCTTTGTGCATCACCACTTCTCCTTTAATTAAACCTCTTACCTTGTTTCTCCCATTTTCTTTATCAAGAATAGGTTTAACATTAGTATTAAATTTTATTTTTGCTCTTTTTAAGTCTATATGCGAGTCCTAAACCAGGTACACTTAGATTAGAAGTAATTTGACCTTATATATAGTTTCATCCTAAGGAACACAAGAGTCCCACACCCTGGGGTGTGATCTCATTATTACATCAAAGCACTAAATTACTATCAGGTGCTTAATTCTAAGATACTCAATGTAGAAGTGTTATGTGGTTATGTACATGAGATTCATTCTTTCATAGGTGCATATTTTTCATGAAAATAATTTCTATCACACCTATTAGGACTCAAGTTAAATATTTAATGAGGATTTGGTCTTACTCTTGGTCAATAGTGTTGAAGACACTCTAAAAATCACTTGACAACTCGAAGTATTTCTTATTTGTAAAGATTAATTCTTTAACATATGCCAAGACAAATAAGATCATCTTTAAGAGGTATTAATTTTAATTTTATTGAATTATAGGGACTTACTAGGAGAAAAAGAGTTGAAGCATCATTATCCCATGTTAGGAGAGCTAGTAATTCAAGATAGTCTTCCCCTAGAGCTTAGTCTACTCTTTATTTGGTAGATTCCTTATACCTAAATTAAGATTATTCCCTATCCCATTCATGGTAACTCTTAAAAATCAGTCCTTTATCCCCTTTAATGGATTTATTCCATTTTCCCTCCACTAGTATGATGATATTCCCATAGTTTTTATTAATATCATCCCCTACTTTACTTGAGAGAACTCTATTATCCCTATATAACACATACAAGATGTCATGACCATTTTATCCATCCATAATGTAACTAAATACAACACCATAGTGTAATTCCTCACCTTTTATTTTAAAATAAGAGAGCTCTAGTGGTACTAAGGTTTATAGCCTCATACTATCTAAAATTGGGATGAGTTGGGTGTTAAACTATGTAGTTAGTTTGAAGAGAATAATGACCACCTATTATTTATGGAGAAACTCACTACCATTAAAATATATCCACATGAGAAAATGGTTGACTTCAACTTTAGGTTCTAGAAGAGTTGGGATTGGATTCCATTATTGGTAAAACCTTCTCTTAATACTATGTTTTTATAGTTTTTATAGTTTTTAATAGCTTTAAATAGTGATGTGGCTATGATGATTCAATCTATGGGAGGCATATTATTACCTAATTCATATGAGGTTATTTTTCACACAAAATATTACTTGAACCAAGTAGGGAAAATTATGCCCAAACCCCCTATGCCCTTGTTCCCTCATCCCCCATCTATAAGTCAACCTCCCTTACCCTTTTTTCTAACCCTAGAACCCACTCCTATTACAACTAACCCACCAATTTTGTCAGTTTCACCTTTAAGTGAGATACATGAAGTTAAATCATTATTTTTAAAGCTTTGGAAATGAGCTAGTAGTGATCAAAAGGTAACAAGCATAGTACTCTAGGCTTTACCAACCCTTCAACCAGTCATATGATCCAAATAAGCACTCCTTATCAAGGTGACATGCAAGTTCAAAACCAAATCCCATATAATATAAAACCTTATGCACATAATTATAATGCTGGTATAACTTTTAAAGCCCTCATGCCCATGAAAAACAACATGGCACAAGACTATGAATGGTGATTTCTATATGATCAAATACATATGTAAATTGAGTTGTGAATCAATCACCTATAATGTAAAATAAGTCACCACCTCAAGGATAGATGAATATTTTATCTCTACAAAAGGAGGAATCACAAGCATAAGCATAAGAGAAAGGTGAGTTTACTCTCATAAATTGGCATAAGGATGACTCAAATTATGTGAATAAAAATGAAATGCTGAGTGCAAGGAGTAACCCAGTTTCTTTTAACATGAGATTCAAAATGAAGGTGATGAGAGGAGAGTTATCATCTTCTACACCCTCAAATCTTTTGACCTAGGTTATATACATAAACTCAAAGGATAAATCACATGTGGGAAACTTCTAAACATGTAGGGAAACAATCACATAGAAAGAAAGCTTTAAATTAGTCAGTAAGTGTGAGAGAAGGTGGCTATTCAAAAATTATAAGAAAAAGGATCTTAGATACCCTTTAGTATAGTTGATAAGATGAATAAAACAAGCCTAAATTTGATGATGTCAGATGTTCTTACTATTCATTCTTAAAGGAATTTACTATAAGATGCCCTAAAGATCTTTTAATTACATGAGTCATCACAAACCATGCTTGTTGCTTCTACAAACCTATGTTAACCAAAGGATGAAGAATCATGTAGAAGAATCAAACCATCCCCATTCTATATTTCTTTGATTATTATAAAACATCGCATGCATAACTATATGATAGACTCAAGGGTGAGTAGCTCAATGATGCCAAATAAAATCAAATACATGTTAGGTATATCATATTCTCCCATCTTGAAATTCATCATCCAATTAAATGACATAGCGGTTAAAAATATGGGGATCATCAAGGACTTGGGCCTCACTTTGCATGCATGTTTGAACCTCTCTATTACATAGGAGATTTTAGTGATTGATTTTCTCCATAATTTTTTATATTCCTTTTCTAGGATTTCACTGTGAACATGGGTGGATATCTATCCTCAAACTAGTCACACATGCTACTTAGGACTAGATATGGGACCAAGGTGACCATTAGGGCCAAACCCATTTCTAAGAATCATATAGAGCTATACTCTCCTAGTCCATTAGATATGAACTACACTATGTTTAATAAAGACTAAAATTAAAGTCTCTATGAGACTACTACATCCCTTGACAGGATCTTGAATAATCTATTTGATGAATGGGATTGCAAGCAATATGAGTTTGACCCATATGGAAATGTAGAAGAAATAAGGCTAGGCACATACTACATTCTCGAGGAGGACCCCTTATTTCCAAGTCTCATTAAGGCATAAGATGATCTCAAAGGCATGTGGTAGTTATATTTTGATGGCTCCTAAATTAAAAATGGCACAAGAGTTAGTGTGGTAATTATCTCCCCTTAAAAGGATAAATACTTCCATGCATTTAGGTTATAGTTTAGTTACACAAACAATGTCACTAAATATGAGGCACTAATCTAGAGTATCTAATTAGTGTAAAAGAAAGGAATCAAAGTGTTGAAAGTATTTTGGGATAGTAAACTAGCTATAAACCAATTCAAATCATAGAACATCTCCAAGAATAGTTTGTTAAAGGCTTAAAAACATTTTTCTTGGGACATAATTGATGGGTTTGATGCATTCAACATCTGATCCATACTAAGGGTGTAAAATTATGATGTTAACATGATCATAAATATGGGTGTATAGTATGACCTCTAGCATTATATAAGTAATGAGTCCAAGTAGATCATAAAGCTTATGGTCAGACTGGCAGTTTTAGACAACACAAGTAGTTGGTAAGTGTTTAAAAGTGACAAACAAATCATTAACTTCCTATAGGATGAAGCTAAGTTTTATGCCAAGAATAAATCAAAAATCCAAACCCAATATGAGGAATATATCATCTAGCTAAAGTTATATAAGGTACTTAGGAGATTGTATGGTGGAAAGTATATTTAATTCTAATGACTAGCTCAATGGTAAGAGAAAAAACATGATGTTTAAGGAAGAGATATTCAAGCAAGTAACCATATCTAATAATAAGCTCTTAAATTTTGATAAGGTGTGTTATCCATCTAAAATTTAATAATTCATTAAACTAAGTAGAATATATGATAATATATTCACATGGAGCTACCAAGACCTCAAAGGCTTCAACACAGGCTTAGCCCAACATACTATCAAGCTTGACCCTAACACCAAGCTATTTAGGTAGAATAAAAGGCCAATAAACCCCAAGCTTGAGACTTTAATGAGAAAAGAGCTCTCAAAACTCATAGAGTCCAATATAATATTTCCAATCAAACATTCTTCATGGGTAGACAATCTAGTCCCAGTGTGGAAGAAGAATGAATAAATCCAATTATGTGTAGACTTTAGGGATTTAAATAAAGTTTCACTCAAAGATCAATATCCTCTCCCACCAATAAATTAAATCCTTCAAATAGTCACAAGTGTGGATAGGTTTTCATTGCTAGATGGATATTTAGGCTACAACTAGATACTTGTGCAAGAGTGTGATTAATTTAAGATGGTATTCACTACTAAGTGGGGTACCTTTGCATACTATATAATACCTTTTGGATTGATAAACATGGGGTCCACCTTTCAAAGAGCCAAATATATGGTGATCAAGGTACTCCTCAATAATATCATCCTAGTCTACCTTTATGATATCATTGCCTTCTCCAAGTTCATGATAAATAACTTAAACCATTTAGATCAAGTCTTTAAAAAGTGATGAGAGTTTGGGATCTCCTTGAACCCAAGCAAGTGTGTATTCATTATCCATGAGTTAAAATTAATGGGGCATATTATCTCTAAATAAGGACTCATAATTGATTCAAATATAGTTGATTTCCATTCTATCTCTCTAACATACACCATAATAAAGGCCTCCAAAACTTCTTGGGAAAGATAGACTTCATCAGAAGGTTCATGCCAAATTTTGTTACTCTAACCAAACCCCTCATGGTAATGCTCAATAAAGACATTGCATTTAGTTAGACCCCTAAAGGTAAGAGAAGTTTTGAAGACATAAATCATGTTATTACATAAGCTCCTACCTTTATAAACCCTAATTATAGTAATGATTTTATCCTTTATGCATTTGGTAGAGTTTAAGGCATCTCAACCATCCTAGCATAGCAAAAAAGTGACTAATTGGAATATCCTATTAATTTATTTAGTCAGATAGTCAAGGATTATGAGTTATGGTATAGCTTAGTGGAGAAACATATCCTCATAGTCATAGGGGCACTCAATAAGTTTAGGCATATGCTCTCCAACAACAAGCTTCAGCTCATAATTTCTCACTCAATTATGAAGGAGTTTGTAAAATATATTTTTGTATTCATCATGTGTGAAGAGATATTAACCAACATTTCAAATACCAAATATGTACTCATGATCATGAAAAGGATGAAAAGATATGAATGTTAATACATGGATAGAGTTTCCCACCCCAACCTCTTATAAATGATGGTTTTAAAAAATAAAACAAAGAGATAGGTCAACCTTCTCAAGTAATAATAAGATAAAATAAGGAATAAATGAATGGAAATAACTCTCTCTAATATGGTTTAGAATTGGTTTTCAAGATCTTTAAATACCAATTCTAGTGTCTCTATTGAGTTTATCTGGTCTTTTTTCAATTTTAATGGTTTTTCTAATTTTTCACCTCCAATAGTCATCTTCTTTCACAATTACTTACACTTAATTAATATTAACTTGGTGTTTAGTATTGAGGAAGTGTTTTGATAAATCTGAAGAGTTAACATCTAATATATTAATGTCACTAAATTATTCTTTTATCCTTTTATGTAGGGAAAGGCATGTTTCACCAATATAGGGTTTACCACATGAACATCAAACCATATATGCACCCTTTTGATTATTACTAAGTAATGATATAATTGAGAAGAGAGCTATTTAGATCACAAATTTGATGGATTATGGCATAGATATCCAAGTCACCAAGTTGGTGTAGGAGAAAGGGTTGTGTAAATAGTTGGCAGAAGATGTAAAAGTTAAATATAAAGTGTTCTTTGCACTACATGAGGATCAATAAATAGACTAGGATGTCCCATGTCCCAATAAGGTAGTCTTATATCATGATGATTTTCCTTTAGATAGGTACATATCCACCTAGTTTAAACAAATCCAAGTAATATCACTTCAAATTACAAGTTATTCCTTATGTTCTTATCAGTGGTGAATTATTTAGAAGAGACATCAATGGAGTTATCTTAAGGTGTGTGGAACAAGATCAAGTAAGTGGGATCCTTAAAGAGTTCCATGATGGTCTATCAATAGGTCATTACTCACCTGAAATCACTACTACTAAAATCATGTGAGTTGGATTATGGCATAGATATCCAAGTCACCAAGTTGGTGTAGGAGAAAGGGTTGTGTAAATAGTTGGCAGAAGATGTAAAAGTTAAATATAAAGTGGTCTTTGCACTACATGAGGATCAATAAATAGACTAGGATGTCCCATGTCCCAATAAGGTAGTCTTAGATCATGATGATTTTCCTTTAGATAGGTACATATCCACCTAGTTTAAACAAATCCAAGTATTAGCACTTCAAATTACAAGTTATTCCTTATGTTCTTATCAGTGGTGAATTATTTAGAAGAGACATCAATGGAGTTATCTTAAGGTGTGTGGAACAAGATCAAGTAAGTGGGATCCTTAAAGAGTTCCATGATGGTCTATCAATAGGTCATTACTCACCTGAAATCACTACTACTAAAATCATGTGAGTTGGATTATGGCATAGATATCCAAGTCACCAAGTTGGTGTAGGAGAAAGGATTGTGTAAATAGTTGGTAGAAGATGTAAAAGTTAAATATAAATTGGTTTTTGTACTACATGAGGATCAATCAATAGAATAGGATGTCCCATGTCCCAACAAGGTAGTATTAGAGCATGAGGATTTTCCTTTAGATAGGTACATATCCACCTAGCTTAAACAAAGCCAAGTGTTAGCACTTCAAATTACAAGTTATTCCTTATGTTCTTATTAGTGGTGAATTATTTAGAAGAGACATCAATGGAGTTATCTTATGGTGTGTGGAGTAATATCAAGTAAGCGGGATCCTTAAAGAGTTCCATGATGGTCTATCAAGAAGTCATTACTCACCTGAAATCACTACTATTAAAATCATGTGATCTGGATATTATTGGCTAACTCTATTCAAAGACACATATACATGGGTGTGAAGCTATAGAAAGTGCACATTCTTCATAGGCAAGAAAAAATTAGTATCCCTTCCCCTATACCCAATACAATCAAATCAACCCTTTGCCCAATGGAGTTTGGACTTCATCGAAATGATCAATCCATCATCAAGAGCCAGACATAAATGGATCCTCATGGAAACTAACTAATTCACAAGGTGGATGGAGGTAATAGTGCTCAAGGAGGCCAAGAATATTTCTATTATAGATTTATAAAATATAATTATAGCAAGATTTGGTGTTATATACATCATTAGGTGTGATAATATAATGGCTTTTCTTGGAACCAAAATCAATAATTCATAAGTCAAGCACATCATCTACCTAAGCACTTCCTCAAACTATTACCCTTAAGGTAATGGTTTGGGGGAGTCCACCAATAATAACTTAATTCCCATCATCAAGTAAACCATAGAGGATAATCAATGAACTTGGCACACCAAAATCAATATGGCCCTCTAGATGAATCGAATAACATCAAAAAGGGTGTTGGTAAATTCACCTTTCATGTTAGTTTATATAAGGCAAGTAAGGTTGTCTGCATCTCTTAATTTACCTTCATTAGATTTATCCCATTAGTTATAATTACATGAGAGTGACCCCATGATAGTAAGGTTGGCTAAGCTAATGGAGCTCAAGGAAATAAGAGTGTAGGCCATGTGTACTACAATGCTTCAATAGGCACAAAAAAAAAGGACATTCAATAGGAAAGTTATTTCTAGAAGCCTTAATGAAGGATACTTAGTACTCAAATAGTATGTAGATAGGGAAAATTTTATGAAGCATACAAATTTTGATGCTATATGGAGTGGCCCATACACCATAACCAATTACAAGCAATCCAATGCCTTCTAAATCACAAAGCCAAGTGGAGAAGTGTTGGCCATCCCTATCAATAGGATTCATCTCAAGCACTATCTCTAATGATCATGTATATTTTGTAAATAGTAGATTATATGTCTTAACTTCCAAATGCCACATGCACATGCCATTATTTATATTAGTTTCATTTTTTCCAAGAACTTGTGCATAGTTCCTACTGAGTTTAGATTTCCCTTCCTCTAAGCATCATTCAGCATAATTGTTTGCTTACTTATTCTCTTTGAAAGGTAACTCAATTTTTTCTAAGGCCAAGTAAGCTTGGCACAACCAATCATATGAAGGGTTAAAGATTAAATGGCTCCAGATGACTCTGTATCTAATGGATTGCTTCAAGTCTATTAGTCCCCACTTAGCAAGAAAATAGCCCATATAGGTCACCAAAAGTTTTGAATCTTTAATTCACCCTAGCCTGCATAAAGCTCATACTACCCTATGGGAGGCTTTAGTGCTCACAAGATGTTGAGTTCCTCAAAATATCAGTTTCACACAAATGATTCCCTACTAATACCTAAAGTTAAAATTACCCATAAATATGTGCATCAACTAAGTGTTGATTCACACTATTAATATGCTCTTAATATGTTCCCTATGCATAATAGCTTCATGAACCTCTATCGCATAGAACTATTTGCATGCAATTCTATCACACAAATTCCCTAACTTTAGATTATGCATGAAAGAGTGCATATTATCTAACCTTGAGTGCCCAACCAATATCTTTATTTATATCTCATGTTCCTACCCAAGAGACTCCTCATGTCTAAATGACTAAGTTTTATGCTTAATCATAAAAATCCACACCTACACTCTCATAATTCATAAGTTATGATCTGTGTTGCTCACCACTTCCTTCATAGGCCAATATAAGCTCTTAGATACAAGGGTAGAATTATGAGATTACCAAAAAGGAATATGCATGGGATAAATTAAGGCATTACACCTTACACATAATATTCCTTATGTGCCATCATGTGGATTCTCATATTTTCTACACCACTATGCCATCATATTATAACACTTATCCTCCTATGAAACCTTTTGTGGGCACTCTGTGTAGGATACATTCAATTATCAAGTCATGGGAATGGTAAACATGATGTAAGCAGACATTTGGTTTTTGATTTAATGTAGGTATTTATAATTCTAAAGATAGTTAGGTGCAAACCACATGTAGAGAATAGCTAAGATTATAAGAATTATGGAAGGTGTTCACTCCCCTTCAGTGCAGATTCTCAACATGCAACCTTATATACATAACTATTGCAAACCCAAAAAAGTCCAAAGTTCACAAGATTTAGTGCGTATATTATCCTTGATAAATATGTGCATAGAAATTTACTGCATGTATAACGATGACATGGAAAAGTTTAAATAAATATTATGTAACCTACATGTCATCAATTAATCCAAGTGGATTAACAAGTGGTGGTAATAATTAAAGGTGGTAGCTAGGCCTAATTGGATATTAATGGAGACTAAGTTATAGTGGTATTAGATGCAAAGGTGGTAGGTAGGTGGATAGAACATGTAAACACACCTCCTCTAATCATAAAAGTGTACTTATGTCCTCAATGCTCACAAAGATTACTTAAAGATCCAAAAATGACCCTCCAACTATTTTTATGACCAGATTGTTAGCCCCAAATTGAATGAGCATGGATCATAGTACTTATTTCATAGGATTATAGTTCTCTTGAGTTTGAATGTTGACTTTCAAATTAAGTTCCTATCTATCATCTCAAATGTTGAATTAATTATGTAGGATTTTATCCAGCTCTATATAAACCCTAAATTTCACTATGAAAAGGAGTACTCTCCTTGATATAAAAAATATCTACCCATTTGAGTTTACAATATTGGATTAGGCCTTTAAATTAATAATAAATGAACTACCTCTCTTCATGATCTACATATTATGTGTATCAACAGTTATTTATCTTTTTCTATGGATGTTTGTCCCTCTCATTATTGTCCTCCCTTCTCACCTTGACATGGAATCAAAATCCTCTATAGTTTTCATGTTGTGTATACATAATTCTTTGTATAATTATTTTTTTACCATTTGTTGTCCCTCCTAATGTTGTATTATGTTCCCATGCCTTCATGTGAAACACTCATGTAATAGGTGTCTAATTTGAAGGTTATGTGTTTTAGTTCCTTAGTTTCATTGTGTTATCAAGTGGGTGAGGTTCTTGCTCTACTCTTGATACATCACTACTTTCCTTTTTATCAATCCTCTTACCTTCTCTCTCCCTTTTCCTTTGTCAAGACTAGGTTTAGCATTAGTAGTAGATTTAATTTCTGTTCTTTGTAGGTCTGTGTAGTGGTCCTAAACTAGGTACACTTAGATTATAAGGAAGTAATCCTTCTCCATAGGTTCATCCCAAGGATTCCAAGATTCCCACACCTTGGAGGAGAATCCCATTATTACATCAAAGCACTAAATTACTCCCATGCATTGAAGTCTAATGTACTCAATGTAGAAGTGTTGCATGATTGTGCATGTGAGAGTCATTCTCACACATGTGCACATTTTGAATAAAAACAATATAACTCTTCTTTGTGATATTCAAAGTTTTATATCACTGGAAAAAAAGTAGTTCAACACCAAATAATGAATCATATTGAAGTTCATGTGTACTTTATCTAATAAAAAGTCCTCAATGGTTATATTGAGATACATTATTGTCCTAATGATGATCAAATGGTATATATATTCACAAAACCACTCTATACTACAAATTTTTCAAATTTAGAACAATGTTGGGCCTATTATAAATGTCATTTATGGGGAGTGTGCATGACAATGTCACCTCCTAATGGCCTTTTTCTCATTTTCATCTTTATACTTCTTCTCTATTGTAAAATTATTGTAAAAAACCACCCTATGTTTTTTTATGTAAACTTCACCCTATATGAGTTTACAGTGTAAAATAATCAAGCATGTTTTGTAGTGGAGGTCCTTATGTTATAAAAGGCTCCAAATTATTGTAAGCTTATCCATAATAAATTATGGGATGTAGTCTCACTATCATGATAGCCTAAATCACCTTATGTGGTTTATGGATTCTAATCATTTTTATATAAAAAGGTGATATTGGCATGAAGAATGTGTTTAAATCCTTCAAGTGTTACATGCTATTGTAAACTCATCATAGATAGCTTATGGATGGTAACTCCTTTTGTATAAAAATGTGACTATGACATGTATCCCCACTAAAAATTAAGGTGGAGTGTTAAAACTATAATATTTTGGGGGTTACATTATGGCCCACACTATTCCATAAAATAAATAGACAATATATTTATTATTTACACAACCAAATATTTAAAAATTAGTTGTATGAGTAATAAATTATTATGGTTAATTTAAAGGGGTGGATTGGTTGGTTGAAACTATATACAACGCTTATAAAGGTGTTTTAACCTTTGGTGAAATATCAATTTTGATTATTATAACATTGTGATTTATGAGAGTGGTGGTCTTCAAATTTAATGTGAAAAATTGTGAATAAGTGAAGTGAAGAAGGAATTTACTAGGTCTGTAAATGTTTCTCAGATATTGGAATAAGCTTTGTGGGTTTTTTACCTCACTGATATTTTCCCACATTAATACTATGTAATGTGTCTTCTATTTTTTTTCCTCAATTATTTCATTGTTATAACAAATTATATAATTTATTTATTTATTTATTTACCTGTCATTCATATTAAATAAATATTATATTCCCTTCATTTATTATTCTAAAAAAACCACTATCACACCCCCTAAATTTGCGCCAAATGATATAGAGTTCCATGCATCTATATGTTAAAATGTATTTTCATGTGAAACCTGTAATTTGTTTATGTACTTATTTACATATACCCATGCATATGAATCCAAATGTGTATGAATCTATACTTATGTCTCTATAAAGTGAGTGCATATGCATGTCCTATGCCCTCATAATCTATATCAATGTGCCAAGATTTATCTTGAAATATAATTTTCAAATTACTTTGAATTTTTGAAACTATTACTCTATCATAAGATCCAATTTTATAATTATTTTAAATCTTTGAAACCTATATTATATCATAAAATCTAATATTTATACTCCTGGATGCTTGATTCTCTAAGACAATCCCACTTAATTCCCCCTTTTGAGATAATGGATGTACCCTGTAACTCACTCATCTTAAAAGAAGAGTTAACTATATCATCTAATAATAATATAAACAAGTATAATCATGCCAATATATGGAGTGTATTTTATCATAGTATATTTAATTGTTATTGAAGTATGTATGTAACATACGTTTTGATGCATACAAGTGTTATGTCTAGATAGATATACCAAAAAGGCATGCAGTAAAGTAACCATATTTCAATAATATTATGTATAAAAAATGCATGATATGTATCATGGCACCACTAATCAAGCTCAACAAACAAAACAAAAACAACACACAATGTCACGCAATGTCACACATAAGGCCAAAGGCTGCATGAATCAATAAACAAGGCCAAGGGCCACATGTAAAGGACATTAAGAAGTTGAAAACAAGGTAAATTAATATGTCACACACATAGGACTAAATGGACACACACAATAATCAATCAATGTCTAACCTATCATGTAATAAATTAATAACATTGAAAGAGCATAAAACAAGGGAAAACTAGTCTAAACCATCTATGTGTATTGATGTCACATCATATCAAAGTAGTATATACATGTAGCATAATGTAAGATATGAGTATCAAGAAAGATAGATTGTAAGATATGTATCTCAACATGATAGAAAGGTTATAGATAAATATTACTTGTGGTTATATAACATGTATAATAAGATGCCCCCAATATAGGCATAGCCATTGGGTAGAAGGGGGTCTAGCATCGATGAATTCATGTATAAAATGTATGTCCTGAATCACACTCATAGACCTCATGAAATGCATGTGTGTATGAAAATTTGTATGTTATCTACGAAAATATGTGATACATAATATATATAAAGAAATAAAGTAGCAACTCATGTCATGTTTAGGTCCTAATTTATTTATTTTTTGAATTTTTTGAATGTTTTTATATTTTTCAAATGTTTGAATGTTTTTATATTTTTGAAATATTTAAGTGTTTTTATAATATTTAAATAGTTAATTTTGATATAAATTCAATGGCAAGTAGTAATGATTAAAAAATAGAATAATGAGATGGATTTGAATAATCCATAATATGTTTTGAGACATAGTGTGCACTAGATGTGATATCATAAAAATATGGAGAAAGTGAAAGTAATCAATATTCCCCCATTGTACATGCATATAATAACAATGTAACTCAATATTATATGTGAAGATAATAATTTACATGCCCCTGGTTGATAATAATAAATGTGTATTCATGTAGTATGGATAAGTAAGAGTATGCAATCATGTAAGATCAAATGGAAGCTAAACTATATGTAGATAGTCAATATGCAAGAATGAACAAGTAGCATGCCAAAAAAGATATGCATTATAATTATTGTAGGAAAATCATCAAGATGTTTAGGTCATGATGTACAATTAAAATACAAGGGCCAAATAAAATAAAGCCAAGGGCTAGAATAAGGTCAATGCAAGAGCATATGAGTGCATGTATGTCAAAATAGAAGAGTATAATGGATTAATAATCAGGAAATAATCAAGAGACTATGTATAATGGAATAAATTTCTACCAATCCAATATTTCATAAATGGGATGCATATACATAGTTTAGGATGACCTACAACTATCCTCTTTATCCAAATTTATTAGGACTTGAATAAGTTCAATCAAATAGAGTCTATGATAATTAGACTATCAAGTAAGGATTTATGAATTACATAGATATAGTAGAGGATAACATAAAACTCCAATGTTAGTAAGAAAGGATTTTTATAGATGATATTTATAGATTATATATCACCTCAAACTTATGCACTTAGCAAACTTATACCTTAGTTATTCCTCTTAGTTTTGAACCTTTCATACCTTTTATAAGTCTTGCATCTACTCTATCTTATACCCCTTGGCCTATCTCTTAATCTGACCAGTCTTATGTTTTTGATAAAGTAAGGCAGTGAACTAAGGGCCAAACCTTATATAGTCAAAAAAGACAAGAAGGCAAAAAAATAAAAAATGCCTTTATAGAGATGATGGCACAGCCAAGAACAATAGACAGAAATAAAACACAAGCCATGGGAAGACTAGAGTCAGAGAGGTCTCCCCTTATATAACTATTGATTTGATAAGATCATTGAGTTTCTCATTCTCCGTGTTGTCAACATACCCAATATTACCCACCACTTCTAGCATAGACATGTTCAGTAGAATTGTATTATGAAGCCCTTTGGCGAAGACTTTCTCCAGCTTCTGAATGTGGTCCTTCAAGGCCCCAATTTCAGTTTTCCAATCAGTCTCATTCTCAGTGCCCTCACCAGCTTCCTTGACATACATTTTCCCCTTATTGTTAGTAGTTCCCATAGTGTCAGCACCCTGCTCCTCAGTAACCTCAAAATCTCTAGTAGCCTACTTCCCTCCAGTGTCCTCTAAAATTTCTTGGATTTCTAGCTCCTCAGACTCTTCCTCCTGGGTTGCTTCTTTCAAAGCACTTTCTGAATAATCAATCAATCTAGCCTTCGAGGCTGGTCCAGCAATCCACCCTAACCTTCACACTCCAAAGGGGAATCCTTATTAATTTTGGAAGGCTTGTGAGATTTTCCACCTTGGCCCCCTGTGGCCCTACCTAGATTCCTATGGGTCCCTTCTGTAGTCTCTTTAATATTTTCTTCCTCTTCATCAACCTTTCTCTTCTTTCCCTTCTTGCTCGCAAAGGAGCTGGGGGTATCAACAGGGGTCTTTTCAGGGTCATCAATATGCCTCATTCCTAACAAGTCATCTCCTTTTGAATGATCTCCCTAATGTTTAAGGGAATATGAACACCTTGTTGCCACACCCTCCAACCTGAAAATTGCTGCCCAAGGTTGGCACAAGCATCAGCAACCCTATTGCCTTCTCTTTAGGTATGGGAAATCTCAACTTCTAAAAACTTTTGTAAAATAAATTGGATATCAATTTTGATGTCTTTTAGCTTGATTCCCACATTTGAATCTTTATTAATGGCATCTATGACCATCTTAGAGTCTCCTTGTATATTCAAGTTCCTTATTCCTAGGGATATAGCTAATTTTAATCCCCATAGTAAAGCCATTGCTTTAGCATAGTTGTTGCTCTGGCATCCAATTCCACCAACATAGATAGCAGACATCCATCCTTTATCATTCCTTAAATTCCTCCTCCACTAGCTTTACCATCCAACTTGGATGGCCCATCAAAGTTGAGTTTCATCCAGTTAGGTTTAGGGGGGGTCCATTTAGTATTAAGTCTCTGTAGTATTTTGGAGTTATTATACCTAGGGATCTGGTTTAAAACCTTCCATTTGGCTGAAATTTGGCTTTCAATTTGAGATAGGGGTTTCTCTGCAACATAAATATGAGTTTTTGTAACACTTTCCATAATGGTCTTAGCAAAGGAGTTAAACACCTGAGAAGCATTTCTAGCAGTGTCCCTAAAAATTTTGTGATTCTGCTCTTTCCATAAAGTCCAACTCAAACATGGCAGAGCTTGCTTCCATAATTCCATAAGCCAGGGATGTGTGAAGGTTGGGTTTCAGCTGAGAATTACTTCTTTAAGGTCAGAATTGCAGACCCATTCAATACCAAAGTTGTTAAGTATTGTGCCCCATAATTCTTGAGCAAACTCACAGTGGATAAAGAGGTGTGAAATTGATTCCTCTTTTGAACCACATAGGAAACATCTATTAACCAAAGTAAACCCTCTCTTTTGAAGGTTATCTTGAGTAAGGATTTTGTTATGAGCAATAGCCCACCAAAACATGTTAATTTTTGGAATAAGTTTATGATTCCAAATCTTTTTCCATACATCTTTATTTTGAGCTTCAGGAATGAGTAGATGGTAAGCAGATTTGACAGAGAATGATCCATTCTTATTTGGCCACCAGTATTGTTCATCCTCCAAGGGAAAGAGAGGGATTCTGATCCCCTGAATACACTACTAGATCTCCCAAACTCTTGAGAAAAGCTCAGGCTAGTGCACACAGTAATCCAAAAGATTTTTCCAGCTCCTCATCCCATTGTTATTTTCCATATAATCACTGACCCTATCTCTAAAAAATTGGGTAGTCAAGTCAAAAATCTCTCCATAGTTTCCCTATGTGATGAGAGCCTTGTCCTTTAACTAGATATCATCCCAGAATTTAATATGCTAGCCATTTCTAAGTTTCCATCTAATTCCCTATTTGAGAAGGCTTCTACTTTTTAGCATTTTATTCCATATCACAGATCCCTGGGGTAATCCCATCTATTGAAGAAAGTTAGAATCATCAATGCTATGCATGTATTTGGCATACATTATTTCCCCCCAATCATTGTTTTTATGGATTAGGTTCCAACTAACTTTTGAGAGAAGGGCTTTGTTCATGTTCCTGATGGACCTAATATTAAGTCCACCATGAGATTTTGGAAGACACACTTTTTCCCATCTGACTAAAGACATTCTCTATTTGTCTTCCACTCCCATCCATAAAAATTTCCTTTGGATCTATTCTAGTTTCTCAAAAAAATATGTAAGAATTTTAAAAAGAGATAGGAAGTATGTAGGAATACCTTGCAGCGAAGCCTGAAGAAGTTGCAGTTTACCAGCACTGCTGAGTAGTTTCCCCTTCCAACCAAGAATTTTCCTCTGCATTCTTTCCACAATTCCATTCCAAAATCTAGGAGATACCTCTTTGACTGAGAGTGGGAGATCTAGGTAGGTAGCTGGTAGGCCAGCTTCAACACATTCTAATATATCAATGATTATATGTCTAAGTTCATTAGGAGTGTTGAAGAAATACACATTGCTTTTCAGGAAATTTATCCTTTGTCTCGACTCTCTGGCATAATTATTTAAGATATTCTTCCATCTCCTAGCTTCAATCACTGATGAGATGTCAAAGAAGATGGTATCATCCATAAACTGTTGTACCACCATAGGATGAAGGGAGGAGCCAAGTTTGATGCCCACTAGATTTTTTGAGGCTATATCTGCTTGTATGTATCTTCCTAGTGCCTCAGCCATAATGATGAATAAGTATAGGGAGAGAGGTTCTCCCTGATAAATTCATCTCGAGGATGAGAAAAACCCTCTAGGAACACCATTAACTAGCACTGAGAATTTTGCAGAAGAGACCGCATTCCATAACAAGTGAGACATTTTATCATTAAACCCAATTTTTCTAATCACTTGGAACAGAAAAGTCCATGAGACTCTATCATAAGCTTTATAAATATCAAGCTTGAGATCCATCCTACGGATTCTACTCTTATCCATGGAGTGAATAGTCTCATGTGTGGTGATCACAGCATCAAGAATCTGCCTGCCTGGGATGAAACCTTTTTGAGCAGGAGAAATAATTTTGTCTAGCAAAGGTTGAATCCTCATAACCAGCATTTTATTACATAACTTATAAACAGTGTTGCATAGACTAATGGGCCTGAAATCAATGAGGTGTGAAGGTTGTGATTTTTTAGGAACAAGTACTATGAAGGTATTATTAGCTTGTTTCAAAAGTTTACCTGATCTAAAAAAATCACGCACAGCAGCCGTGAGGTCCACTCCTACTATCTCCCAATATTCTTGAAAGAATATAAGAGGAAATCCATTAGGACTTGGGGCTTTAAAAGCACCCGTGGAGAATAAAATAGCATGGACTTCTTCCTTAGATATAGGCTTTAACATCTCTAGATTATCTTCTTTCGTTATCAAATAGGGGATTTTATCAATAAATTAATTCATAGGTCTATCAATTCTATCATTATTATTTTCTTCTGTAAGTAGATTCTGAAAGAAAGCCCTGGCTTGTTCCCCTATTTCATTATTCTTGATAATAATGTCACCATTATCTAGGACAAGCTTAGTTATTGAGTTGGCTTTCCTATGTTTCATAGCTGAGAGATGAAAAAAGGCAGTGTTCCTATCCCCCTCTTTAAGCCATTGAACATGGAATTTTTGTTTCCAAAAAACCTCTTCTCTTTCCATAAGATTCTTCCATTCTGAAGACAATATATTCTCTTATTCTAGATTGTCCTCAAAGTCATCCCCTTGATCTATTAATTGTTGTATATCCTTGAGTTTTCCCACTATATTTTTCTTCTGCTAGAAGACCTACCCAAAGTTGTATCTATTCCATCCATAAATTCTTGTTTAATGTGTTGGATTTTCTTGACTGTTCTGAACATAGTAGTACCTTGAATAGGAATTTTCCACCATTGGGCCACCATTTGTCTAAAGTCTTTGTGTTTTATCCACATAGCTTCAAAACAGAATGGGGAAAGTTTGGAATGTCCCTGTTCTCTCCAACTGAGGAAGATCGGGCAGTGGTCAGACATGGTTCTAGGGAAAGCCTATGCCTGCATGTTATGATAATCCTTCCAATTGCTTGATATAATAAATTTGTCTAATTTAACTTGAATCATTTGATCTCCTCTTCTTCTATTGGTCTAGGTAAAATTTTGGTTTTGCAGCTCTATGTCCAATAATCCCCAATCATTGATGAATTCAACAAAGTCGAACATGTTGTTTGAGTAATCCATAATTCCACCCTATTTTTCAAAAGGGCATAGAGGAGTGTTAAAATCTCTGGCTAACATCCATCTAATGTTCTGGGAATTATTCCTGAAATTGCTCAGGTCTATCCATAATTTATGTCTCAAAGCTCTATTATTCGGTCCATAGACACTGATCAACGACCATTTCAATGATTTCATAGAAAAATTGGTAATCAAGAAGTGCTTATTATAAGCCATAAGAGACCCCTAGATTTTAGCACTATTTCACATAGTGACAATCTCCCCTAAAGCCCCTTCAACAGGACTAATGCAAAAAGATGCCTTAGGCCATATATAGGTAGCATTTTTTGTAAAATTCTCCTCATTCATCTTGACTTCTTAGAGTAATAAAATATCTAATTTATTATCTAAAATGCAGTTTTTAACATCAAACTACTTTGAGGGACTGTTAAAGCCCCTCAAGTTCCAAGATAATATTCTCATTTAGAGGGTTTGGGGGGTTGGGTCTCTAGTGTATTCTGTTTACCACTGGCAATCTCCCTAGAAATCTCTCTTTGTCTTGTTTCTCTTAGGGTTGGCCTCCCTTGTTTGGGCTCAGTGCCAACATCTGTAGATTTTTTACCTTTTTGGTTCTTTTTTTTGGGGTAACCCATTCCTCCTTTTCATTACTACCACTTTGTCCTATTACACCTATTGCTAAGTAGTTTCCTACTTGGTCTCTGACTTCCAGAGCATGGAAAATGTTTGTATTTAACTGTGGGTCTGCTTCTCCTTTAGTGGGACTTTTTGGAGTTACTTCTTCCTGTCCAACTCTTAGAACTTTGTCTTCTTCATTGACTTCCTCTATCAAAAGGTTACCTCTTTCTCCTTCCTTAGACATATTAGTCTATTTTTATAGAGGGTTGGCTATGTTAAATATAGCCTTCTGACTATCAGTTGATACTATATTTTTCTTTGGGATAGTTTTTCCCTCACTACTAGTGATATCCTCCTTTCCCATCTCCTCCTCTCCCTTTTTTGTGTTGTCAGGATTTTCCACATTACTCTCTATTTCTTGCTTGCTGTTCTTTTTATAATTGAGAGCCTGATCCTCCCCTTAAATCTGGGAATCATCTTTCCTCCCCTTTTGCTTTATTGTGCATTGTGTTATTAAATGTCCCTTTCTCTTACATATTTGACAGAAAGTGGTAGCATTTTCATAAGTGATCGGCTGAGTTTAGGTCCCATATTTAGAGTTTAGCTCTATGGTCGTAGGGAGAGTCCTATTTATTTCAATATTGACACAAAGTCTAGCATACACACATCTATACTTTGTTCTAGTTGTATGATCTGTAGTGACATATTGGCCAATAGAATTGCCAATAGCTATGAAAATTTTTTCATCCCAAAATTCCAAAGGGAACCCTGACAGTCTTACCCAAGTAGGAGCAGACTTATTAAGGTCCAAGTTAGGATCAAATCCTAGTTTCCATGAGCATAGGGCAAGAGAATGTGGGCCATATAGCCATGGTCCTCCAACAAGAGTAGCGATCATGTCCTCCCTATTCATAAAACTAATAAGGAATAGGCCTCTTGCCATGGCAGTGATCGAAACACTACCCTTAACTTTCCACCTAGACAGAACCCATTTCCTAATCATTTCGATACTAGAACGAAAAGAAAAAAACTTACCTACCAATGTAAGGTCTGTGGATGCCACAATTTCCTCCACCATATCATCTAAGATATGCAGGGTCATGCCCTCTGAGATAACAGGGAGGCTCATCATGCTTTTTGAGGGGCACATCTTTTCACCTATAAGTGCCTTCTTCCATCTGTTGGATGGACTATCCACTACCAAATTTTTGAATAGATCCCCAGAGGCACTGCCACTAGTAGTGTCCTCCATTGGATCCATGATCCCGTCGGTCGTACTTAGGGGGCCCAACTTGGTGGGAAAAAACTAGTTTCAAATGTTGTCCACACGTAGAACCAGTTTCAAAGGTATAATGGGATTGACTAGTCTTATGTTGATGACCAAGGCCCTTTATCTTTCTTAGAATGCTTAAAATGTACTTATCTTTCATCTCTATAAGTTCTGAGCCTATACCTACTTTACTTCTCCCTAGACACTAATGTTTATGATAAAAACGAGCATCTATGCTAGTGTCCTAACCTAACATAATTCTCTAGTGCCCTAAAGTCATTTATTTTTCAAATGAAATGTATCCTAATGGTTAGCCTAAGTGCTCTAATGTCAGTTATTTCTCTAAATGGATTGATATAAATACAATATCAACCCTCATTCATTCCTCACCTAGCATATAACTAGTAAATAACCAAAAGAGAACTACATTAGTCAACACAATCCAACATATAGGGGACAACTACATCAATATGAGGCCCTCTCCAGAGTATTAGTTATGTAGGCAGTGCTCATTGACATAGGGGTCTTTGGGGTCAGCTTGAGACTATGTGCCCACTAACCCATTTTTCTATAAGGTCACCATGAAAATTAAAAACTAGGGTTTTAAAAATTCATGAGGAAAAATAGTCTATGACCTAGATTTGAATGCACAAAAATAAATTCAAATTCAAACCCAGAAGCATCCAGGTGGTCACATCTTTTTCTAATAGGTATTCCATACAGGACACTTACATTGAACCCAGATGGTAGCATCAACATAATCATCCCAAGCTGGCATTAGTATCTAAATTTTTAGAAGCATCAGATCTAGAATTTGATGATTATTATAGAATTATATTCCAACCTAATTTCTACCTATTCCAAATCTAGCATTATGTTAGCATTAGAACCAGCTAAGTGTATTACTTCTTTATCATTTCCATGTATAGTTTAGTTGTACTTTCCATATTTACCCTATTCTCAATATAATAAATTTAGTGTTCATTTATATCTAAGTTTAGCACCCAATTAGCCTACTATAGATATTATTATCACCCTTGTGCATTGTTATTTCTATATTATTAACTCTATCTACCCAAAATAAGATATCCATCAATTTTAGGGTTAAACATTTGGTGAACATGATCTTTGAACATAAAACACTAGGTCAATTAGGGTTTTCTAATTTTTATCGATTATTGTACTTTGTTAAAAATTTAAAAAAAAAACATTTATGATATAATTGAAAATGTTAGTGCAAATACCTAATTCCAAATGGAAGATAAATAAGCATTGATTACCCATCTCAATAATAACAAGAGCTTAATGGTTGCATTTTTGTATGTTACAAGAGATAAAATAAGTAAAAAAGATAAAACTAAGATTGCCTCACCTAGTGATGGTGAATCCTTAGAAGGTACTATAACTAAATCCATGCCTATCAATCTACCTACATCTAGTCGAGGCATAGATTATGTCTTCCAACCTTTTTTTCCTAAAAATAAAAACACTCATACTACATCTACCATGGAATTACCAATTGTTTCAACATAAATATTAGTTTTAATGCCTATTAATACTCAAAACATGTTTACATCCTCCTTGGTGGATACTCAACTTACTAATATAAACCCCAATGGGTCTACAATTCAAATAGTTATTCAAGTTATAAAGACCTTAGAGGAGAAAGTTACAAACATTGAATTAAATATTTTAAAATAACCTCATGATATTAATTCATAAGACATATTGCATAACCCTCTTTCACTTGAGATATCTTTACACCCTTTATTAACTAGTTTTGTTGCACCTAGGTTTCAATTTTATGGTGGCAAAGGAGATCATGAACAACATCTTCAATCCTTTTATGCAACATGCCTTGATCATGCCTCTAATGATAAAATTTTGACCAAATTATTTCCAAGAAGCCTCAAGGACTATGCTTTGATGTGGTTATATGATTTACCTCTCCAATCTATGAAAGCATTCAAACCTCTTATAGACCATTTTTTAGCACACTTTTCCATTAATATTTCTAAAAAGGTTTCATATGATCAAATTACCAAAACCAAATAAAGAACCAATGAACCTATCAATGAATATGTCTTGAGATATAATATAATACTATCTAAAATGACCAATCCTATTGTAGATAAGTAATTTTAAGACATCTCCAATCAAATTTTACTTGATCCTTTATATGAGTCCATTTTATTTTAAAATTTCAAATATTTTGATGACTTATGCCATGTAGTACAGGACCATGAAATGAAGCTTATTTCATTAGATAATCTTAAGTATGTAGAAAACACACTAGTTAAATTTATATCGAGTACCAAATTTACAATTAAACTAGGTTATAAGGTAAAACCTCTTGAGCCTAAAAAGGAAACAACCACCACAATTAACATAGTTTCATATTAGCCTTATCAGCTTGTTTTATCCAATGCATAAAGGATACATTTCTCCCATTTACCTTAGTCCCTAACTTCATTACTCATGTGGTTATTAGACTGTCATCTTATATCTCTCCCTAATCCTATTGAGGTTGATGTGAGTTGAGCTATACCCAAAGGATATGATGTGAATGTTTATTATGATTATCATTAAGGACCAAAGAATTCTACACAAATGTTTTATCTTGAAGCACAAGATCCAAGATCTTATCAATGACCAAAATCTTACATTTGATGATCCTTAAAATGAATTAGGTTCACAACCTAGTGATTAACACAAACATAAAACATTTAAAATCCTTTGAAAGACCATTCTAAGAAGGAACAAGAAGTGAAAATGGCATTTAATGCACATCCTCCTCCATCACATTATGGGCACTCACTATATGGGACTATTACACTTACACATGACACATACCTCATATGGTCCATATAACCTCTATTACTTTTGATTATAGTGAGATTAAGGATGATGACTCTGATATTCATTCAAACCTACCTTGATAAACACCTTATACATAATGTTATGATTGATAATGGTGCAAGTGAGAACTTGTGCATCATGATCTTACTTATGCACTTGGGTTATACTCATCATAATTTGCATCCTTATACTAGATCAATTAGAGCATTTTATGGGACCTCCTAAAAGGTTTTTGGTGAGATTGACCTACCTTTATGGCTCAATCCTGCACATGTGGTTACTACCTTTTTAGTCATACTTTCCATGGGAATATTTGAATATTATTTGGAAGACCTTCCATATAATTTTTTCAATACCTTATATAATGTATGGGTGTGTAAAATACATTCATGCCAATCAAGTAGTGATAGTTGTTGTAATTCCATATGAACATCCTCTTGAGAAAGAGAAAACTATACCCAAATAGTTAATTACCAAGCCTACTAAAGCTAATTCACCATAAAAAGATAAGAAATAAATCCCTTTTACTAAGAAGCTAGTACTTGAGATCCCATTACATCAAAGACATACAGTGGATTCCATTGAATCCCCATCTACTACACAACATGTTTAGATATCCAGAACACCTACACATGTTCTTATTATGGTTATTCCAAAGAAACCATATATCACTCAATGATGGGTTCCATGAACCCCTACTCCTATTACTCCTACTTCTATTTCATAACCATAGAGTCCTATTTTACATAAGCAAAGCATCACCAATAATATTGTGATAGATATTGAACATATATGTGCTCCTTAGTAGCATCACAAGATTATTACACTAGGTTCATAGTGCAGAGATATCTATGACCATCCATTTGATTCAATCATATGATGATCTTTCCTTTTTAATAAATTCTAAAATACCAAAAAAATAAAAAACATTCAAAAATCCAAAAATATGTTTGGCACCTACATGTTCTATTGGCTCATTGGCATCTATGTGTTGATTCTATGTTGATGGATGGCATATTTAGTTACTCCTACATACATATGTGTGTCAAAATTCTATTTGAGTGTGATACATGCATACACAAATACATGATTTATTCTTATTTTAGATGTTGAGGCTTTTGTCTACTCATATCATGCAAACATTAGGGACATTTGTCTTATTTGATCTTGATACGCACAAGCTATATGGTTCAATGATCATATTTCTTTATCATGGTTGAGCTTACATATGTACTTACACATGATTTTATCCATGGTTATATCTTACACATGGTACTTGATATGCTATACACTTGACATTTTTTTCCTAACACATTTGATCCATGGGCTACTATGACATGTTTATGCTAGTTTCTTATGCTTTACTTTATGCACTTTCTTTAATGTCTTGCCTTGTTATTGTATTCTTTATTTAAGCATTTAAATATTCTCTTTTACTTACAGTCTCCATGCTTATGTATGTTTTAATTGACATTTGCATATGCCATTATTTTTTGTATGGACATTTAAATATGTCATCCTCACTTTTATGGATATTTGACTAAGTCATGTCCCTTTGATTATGAGGCATTTGAACATGCCCTTTGTTTGTGTTCTCCTTAGACCATTACTTTTGACTTGATTTTGAGTACTCTTATCTGTGTGCTTATTTGCTTATTGAGCTTGTACTATTACTATTTAGATGTTTCCATGATATATATCATGTATCTTAGGCTTTCATGTGATCACATTAGTTCTATGCACTTTAATGTTATATTTACCTAGACATGTTCCTTTTATATGCTATATGATTCCATTCACAAATTATATAGTTGTTTATCCTTTTGAGTTGAGGTAACTATCATTTATTATTTTTCCATCACCTCAAAGTGGGGGCATATTAGTGGAAGAATGTCATAGAGGCATGTTCTCCACACCTATTCAGTATTCAACATCTCCAAATTACAATAGGGGCATGTTTTAGAAACATGCTCTCCACATTGGTACTTATATCAATTTTTCAAATTTATCTATATATAATGGTGAATACTTTGGAAACATGTTCTCCACACTTACATAGTTTATGAATTAGCCAAATCACCCAATTATATGATTCAAATTTATAGTTGCGGTAGAATTTTATACTTTGGTACCATTATTATACATAGTTTTAGCATGATACATATATAAGGTGCATATGATATGCAATTTGTGCCTAATATTTAAAAATCCAAATCAGATTTATATTTCAAAACTCTTTTACATACTAATACCCTAGTCAAACTTTTATAGATTTATTGAGCTACTCTACTATAGTAGTTGGTTCACTTGTTGGTATGGTTGAGGTGATTAAACCACTCAATATTTCTAAGTTTTTACGTTGGACTTGATTGTATCATCTAGCCTCACTATATTATAAGTATCATTGGGATACATAGTTGAGCTAATATAAATTTCCATGTGAAAATTCATCTTTACTCCAAGGTTAGGGGCATGGGCTTCTCTCTCTCTCTCTCTCTCTCTCTCTCTCTCTCTCTCTCTCTCTCTCTCTCTCTCTCTCTCTCTCTCTCTCTCTCTCTCTCTCTCTCTCTCTCTCTCTCTCTCTCTCTCTCTCTCTCTCTCGATACATGAACTTTCAAGATTTATCTATATTTTTTCCAATCTCATTTTAAAATCCTTATAATGATACATATTTTTCAAATTAACTTACCAATAGACAAGGTGATCACGTTGACACATAGGTGTACTCCTAAACCTTACTCTTTACTCTTTTAATTTAAATCTATTTCAAGTACTTTCAAGCCCAAATTATATACATTGATTATATATTGTAACATGATCTTATTTGTAGGTCGATCACCAATAAATCACTCAAGGTTGGCACACATAAAGGCAAGGTGTGTTATACACACCTAGGTATGTATTTTTTTCCTTTAAACTAGTAATTTCACTACTAGTTAAAAGGGAGGAAATGTAGATGATATTTATGGATTATACAGCACCTCAGTCTTATACACTTGGTAAATTCAAACCTTGGTTGTTTAATCTTAGTTTTGGACCTTTTCTAAGTTTTGAAAGTCTTGCATATACTTTATCTTATTCCCCTTTACCTATCTCTTAGTCTAACCAATCTTACATTGATGACTTAGGTCATCTATATTTCCTAAAGTGCTTAAAATGTATTTATATTTCATCTTTATAAGTTCTTATCTTGCAGCTACTTTATTTTTCCTTAGACACTAACATCTGAGATAGACACTAGCACTTATGCTAATGTCCTAACATGATGCAAGTGTTCAGTGCCCTAAAGTCATATATTTTACAAATGAAACATAACCTAATGGTTGGCCTAAATTATTTAATTTGAGTTATTTTTATAAAAAAAATTGATATAACTATAATATCAACCTTATTTATTCCTCAACTAGCACAAACCTAGCAAAAGATAAAGAGAGATCAAAACAACTTATCAAAAACACTTTCTCAAACATTCAATTGAATAAACTTCCCTATTTCCATACCAGTCATAAAAATAGCACATCTATAGGTATAAATTACTAAAGGAGTAACCCAAGAGCTTAATTTTACAAGTTATAAGCTAGGCCACTATTGTACTTGCTTTGCACATATTTCATGATTCACACACAAGCTAACACCTAGGGGAAAACTACATCAATTTGAGGCCCTTTTTAGAGTATTATCTATGTAGATAGTGCTCATTAATAGAGGGGTCTTTGGGGTTAGCTTGAAACCATGTGCCCACTAGCCCATTTTTCCCTAAGGTCACCATTAAGATTAATAACTAGGATTTTGAAAATTCTTGAGGAACAATAGTCCATCACCCAGATCTTATTACACCAAAATGAAGGTGAATTCAAACCCAAAAGCATTCAAGTGGTCACATCTTTTTCCAGTAGGTATTTCATATAGGACACTTACATTAAACCTAGATATCATCATCGATGTACCCATCTTAGGATAATGTTAGTGTTTAGATATCTAAAATCATTAGATCCATAATTTGATGACTATTCTAAAATCATCTTCTATCTTAATTTATGTCTATTCTAGATCAAGCACTATGTTAGAATCAGAACCAGCTAAGTATATTACTTCTTTGTCATATCCATACATATCTTAGTTGTAATTTTTATATTTATCATATTCTCAACATATAATAATAGTATCTATTTATATCTAAGTCTAGCACCAATTGGCCTATTGTAAATTTGATTATCACCCTTATGCATATTCATTTCTATATTCTTAACCATGTCTACCCAAAATAGGATCCCCATCCATTTTATGGTTAAATAGTTCCAAAGCCTAAGATTATGACATAAGGATGTAGCTCTCACTTGACCTCAACAAATTTATATGTTTGTAAACTATAGTTATAAATTACATGGTTATAAAGAGGTATAAACTAAACTAAAGGATGGGTTAGAATGGTTATTAATTGGTAAGGCGCAATGGTCAACCAAATGGAGGTATATGAAACTTAAATTATTTATGTAAAATCTAAGTAATCATATGGATACAGTAGATTATTTGGTATAGAGAAATCCTAAACAAGGATATGCATACATACATTCACAAAGCAAAAAAAATCAATATCTAGTTAAATAAGTAAATAAATGAAAGATTATAGGGATATAAATACTTACCTTATGGTGGACATGTCAACACTTCAATCTTTCCCTTGGCTCAAGTATAGATTTACAATATAATTTTGTAAGTTTAAGACCTCAAATGGCTAGATTAAGACATAGATATCCTTAATTAGGAACTCCCAATGACTTCGTCTATCAAGAGCTTCAATGAAACCACGAGTTAAGACTCCTCAAGATAATATTATAATCCACTAAATCTCCTAAATTATACTTATGGCATAAATATGAGTGAAATAAAAGTGAATGAATGATATATGATATGATATGGGTGAAATTTGACCCCTATATATATTGTTCCAATACCCAAAACAATCCCTAAACTCCAAACTAATGATATCTGCCTAAATAATATAGTTGGATGATGTCAACCAACACAGTATAGTATCAGCTAGGATGATATATTACAAATGTCAAAAACCACACTCAAAATTATATCAAGAAGGTTGATACACTAAAAAAAGGATGAATACACAAAATAGATTATATCAGCTAGGTCGATGTTGTAGGATATAGGGAGGCTGGCAAATATGGATAGGAATTGAACATAAGGGATATATGGCTACACACTTAGATGAGGTTAGATTCATATTAATAATGTTATAATTAGGTTATAATAAAAACATAGTTTTTAAAACACCATAATCCTTTCCACCACATTTTTGGTGCACCTTTTAAGGTGTTCTATTAGGGATATTGATGTGTCGACAAGTTGTTAGAAGATAAATTTTTAATAAATGATAAAGTGAAAAATATTATGTGTATATAGGATGTTTATGTGTAGGTCTTATGTCATAGAGATAATCTTAGAAATATTTTTCATAATCATAATTATAATCATAATCATACTTTTGGTCTTGAAATTGTGATATGCCACACTTATCCTCTTTTGCATATGTATATGTAAAACTAACTGCACTATATATAATAATTATCCTTTTGAAATTTTGTGGCTCTTGAGTATTTTCATTATTTTTAATATATTACATATCATTATAAATTGATGATCAGTTATCTATTTTACCCTTTTTTATTTTAAAAAAAAAATGTTCTAATAGGTGTAAAACTAGAGTATATAAAAATTCTAAAGATGTACAGTAATTAATAATTCTAATTTTGACAATTGTTAAATATAAAAAAAGATTGTTTTTTAAAAATTCTAGGAAGAAAAAAACTTAGCTCAAAATGGGATTTTAGTTGACTATTATGAATGTATAATAATGAAAATTAATAAAAGAGGTGATTGTGCATGCTCAGAATCAGGAATAGAATCACAAACTACTTCTAGATAGCTTTATTTTAAGTGAATCAAAATGTAAGGTGTTTAAGTCCATTGACCATGGACTTATCCTAGTTTTTTTTAATTAATTACTAGAAAAGGAAGATAGATAAAGTAGGATTTTTATTGTAACAAATCAAAGGTAGAATCAGAAAATATGTTTAGACAAGAATACAATCTGCTCTAGTCCATTGATCACGATCTTGTCCTAGTTCACTATAATGAAAAACTCATTGTTTGAGTTTAGTGAGACTCAACAGGCTTAGCATCATTTCTATTAAACCTATAATGGTTCCAACTTTCTGGATTAGTATATTGGGTACTGCTCCCCATTTATAAGAGTTGGAATAATGCATATTTCCAACCAAGAGTTTGATTAGTTATTCAAAATTGGGATTTGGTCACTCTCAATTTCTAATTAGTTAAAATTATCTAAGTTATTCAACAAGGGGAATAGTTCTCCATCATCATTTATAATTTATAGAACAAGTTTCACCTACATATATATGTACTCCTTCCTTGTTCTTTTTTTAAATTTTGTAAAATTTCAAAGTTCTAGATTTTTCAAATTTAAAAATGAACAAAATGACTAATTTATGAGCTATTGTTGGGTTTTATAAATTTAAGTATCTTAAAAAAATGAAGTATCTTCTCAAAGATAAAATAGTTGTACACACTCAAGTTAAAATTTATTTATCCTTTACTCTAGCTATTTAATTTTTAGAATAAAGGGGAGCAAATGTAAACACATAAATCTGGTCATATGTATTTGACAATTCCAATTTTTTACACATCATAAGTTACATGACTTATTCATAATACATGACTCTTATTCACCATTCCTCTAATATTTTTATCCATACGTGGGCTCAACCATTTTCTTGTCACTACTAATACACATAACTTTAAATTTCAAATGTTCAAGCTACTTAAAATCATCTTCATATTGTTTCTAATAAAGGATAGATTTCCCTTATCCTTATATATAATTATATACTAAGTATACAAGAGTGCATTATGCTCTTATTCACTTATAGTGACCACATCCTATGCTAAATAATAGCTAGTTTCTTAAATTCAAAACATCATTTTGGGTCTTCTCATATTTTCACATGCTTAATTAAAGGAAAATATTAAAAAAAATTCATATAAATATATATCAAAGTTAATTTATTTATAACACTTTTAATTCACTTATCTCAAGTATTCACACTATTATACATTGAGAAAATCTTCCCTATTATCTCCAAATTCAATATCATTCACAAGGAGCAACCATAAGATAATTCAAGATCATTCTAAATTAGGTCAAGAGCTATCATTGTCAAGTATCAAATACAATTTATAGTTGCATACATATAATCAAATGAGAACAATTGAAAATTTGATCTAGGTAATAGAACCATATGGGCTAGATTTCCCTCCTTGGATTATGTTATCATTATAACCTAGTTCAACATATTTTGAGGTGCTATCCCTAATGAGTGCCCTATGACATTTAACAAATCAAGTCATAAATTATCATATTACACAAGGGGATCCTTTCACACTCATCAAAATCATAGAGAAGGAACCAAGGTAGGTTGGAGGTAGTTATGTGTAATGGAAGTGAGGACACTATCACACGCACCATTAAGAGGGTTCGCAGTACTTATAAAATTTACTATATTTCTCTAAAAGTGCATGTAATCAAAAATGGACTTATATAATAAAAACACAAATACATCATTCAATATAAGTACATCATCCAAATAATATAGGAGATATATAATAACATTAAACAATCATATTAAAGATAGCCACATAATTCTATTACTTATCAACTCAAGATTACATGGATTAAAATGTGCTCAAAGGCACTAGAATCAATCATAATGTATCTACTTATTAGGAATTTTTTAACACCTCATTGTCAATACTTATCTCTCTATAATCTAGTCTCACTTCATTATCTCCCTCCAACCATTTTTTTCTTCCTTGCACCTCTACGTTATATATGAATCCAACTAGTCTTACTTTGTAATGGGTAGCTCATCTGGTATTAGTCAATTATTAATATATTTCCTAACCATTTATAAGTTAATGCAATGCTTTACTCAAGGTCAACTACATCACCACTCATTGTCACTTCTCAACTTTGTCTATTAGAATCATACTATCAATCATAACTCCCACCATTTATCCCATGGGATCTTTGTTGTGGTTCTTAGGTCCATATGATCTAACTTGTCTTAATCTTATTATTTTGTCATTTTTCCCATGTATATGTGGTTTATATGTCCGCTCGAACCTGATAGATTAGCAGACTTTATTTTGTGTGCATCTTATGCATATGTGGGGTCAAATCTATTGCTCATTCCTTTCTAACTTTAGCTTGTGTGTACCTTGGGCATGCACATAGGTCATCATTACCCCACAATAAATTAGTTGTTTGTTCATAGATAATTGTTAATTAGTAAGTTTTCATTCACAAAGTGAGAGGTTATAAAATATGTGTGGCAACACTCACAAAAAAAATTATATGTTTGGTGGTTATGACTTTCAAAATAAATCCCCCACTTGACTCATCTAATTATACTTATGAGGTACATGAGTAGTATTACATCAAAGGTGTAGAAATATTGTGTTAAAAACTAACCTATACTAATCTAAACAACAAAAAGAGAGATGTAGAGATATTCATAAAATAAATGGCATATGACTTACTACATTGATGGATGAGGCCTTATTACACCAAGAATCATGTGCATGAGCATGCACTTTAAGTAGAAAGTAAATTAGGCATTCCTCTAGTAGTATCCTCCTTAATGCCTTCTATTTTGGGCACTTTAGATTTAGCTTTAGAAGTTCATTCTAACTCAATGGCACACATTTATATATCAATAGACTGCACATATTCTACATGAGAGTCTCCCTCATCCCATCTTTTTACTATGTAGGTCTTCATGGCTCTTCCAAATTTGGTCTCACCCTTTTGCCTAGGGACCTTCTTGGGCATCTTTATATCTCAAATATCATTATTTGTGTGCCTCCTAAGCTCACACTCATTTTATTCCACCATGTTGAAAAAATTATCTCCATATACCTTTCACAAGTCATACCTATTCCACTTTATACCCTTTACATTACTCATACATGTAATATCTTAGCCAGCTACATTAGCACATATTTTATACCACCTCCACTCACCATCATAGAAAAAAAAATTGACTTATCTTGACAATAGAACCAAAATGTTGCAGTACTAGTATAATGGTGACCAACACATTTATCTACTCATGTGTTCAACATATAACCTATTCATTTTTTGTGCTAGCATATCATGTGAGTGGGAACTCACACTCTCACCCAAGGTGCAAAAAATTATATCAATAGAGGTCAAGTTAGTGCTAATGGGGATACCTGGAAATCTACCTATTATTATTCAGTAGTTAATGTTCCTTTCCCACTCATCTAGCAATAAATATGGCATTTATCTCTAAGCTATCTACTCCATTTTCAATTATCCCTTTGTCATCTATTATAAGCTTATCATCATTCTTAATTTTATTTTTATCCTCTAGGATTTCTACCATAGTTACTAAGTACGTGTGATCTAGATTTTCTTGTTCTTGTAGTCTTGTTTTTTCATGCATGTCAAAAGTTTTGTCAGTTAAGTTATGCCTAGTTGAAAATCCTATGCTATTGTGTTGGTGTGTGCCATGTACTATTTTTCTTAGAATATCATATATATTCTATAAGAAATGGATCCAACATAGATTTTTGGTATGGAAAATTCTTGGGGTTAATAAAGTATTAGATATGTAGGCAAAATTAATCATTAAGGGGGTGATTGAGGTCATCTTGGCCCATTAAACTTAGCTATTTTTTATAGGTATTCAAGATATCAAAGTGCTCTTAGGGTTTTAAATACAAGATAATAAAACATTGATTTATTCATGGCATAATCAAAAGTGATATATCTTATATTATTCAATATACATAGGCACAATGATTAGTTCTTATGCATAGTCAACCAAGACAAGTCTGGAGTAAACATACTCAAGTGCACTACACTATTGTCTACTTACAATATTTATGTCAAGGAATATCTTCTAATTTTGTCTCTAATATGTCATTTTTATATTTCTAGTTTCTCTATATTTTTATGTCACCCACCTATCATAGTCAAGTGAGAAAAGTTTGTTGTCAATGGACTGAAACACATTATGCTTCCATTCACTTAAAGTGAACCTATCCATATTTTATTTCTAATTCTATGAGTAATTATTATCCTACACAATCACCTCTTCTTCTATTTTCCACTTTTAAATCATAAAAATAGTCAATATAGATATGTGTGCAAGATAAGTATTATCTCTTCTTAGTACTTTCTAAAAATATCAACTTTCCATATTTAGCATGTGTCAAAATCAAAATAGTATATTATTTTAAATCTTAAGCTTTATAATATTATCTAGTTTTACACCTATTTAATCAAATAAAATTAAATATGTTTTATCAAAAACAGGGGAAAAAAGTAAGGCTATAATAATTTGCTTAAGAGAGTGTATTAGATGAAGTTGGTGGTGGACATTGTGTAGTAATAAAGGGATGTGTATATGATGCCCTTGTAAAAATAGGCATATGAATCTACTGGAAACCTTGTGATGCCCCCAATCCTAGGGATGTTGGCACATATGTAACTAAAGGTGTTGATATAGGAGTAGAAGCAATAGTAGTATTTGGAACATGTATAATTGGAGGATTATAAACTTTGAAATGTGTTTCTTGGTGAGAAGATGCAGTCTTTGCTTAATATGCAACCTTATATGTTAGGAGTAATTGGACAAATTTATCCACTTGGTTGGGACATTGTTTAAGTCCTTTATAGAAATAAATAACTCTTTATTTTTCTCAAGATACACCCCTATTGAGTTCATTTGGATCAATTATATAGAATATTTGGTCAAAATTTGTATATAATAAAGTCTTGTTAGATTAACCATATTATTCAATAATATAATTTACATATATATGTGTGTGTGTGTGTGTGTGTGTGTGTCTATGTGTCTATGTGTGTATATATGTATATATATATAGATATATATGTATATATACATATATATATATATATATATATATATATATGTATATACATATATACACACATATACATATATGTGTGTATGTATACACATATATCTATATACACACATATACATGAATGTGTGTGTATATATTCATGTGTGTATATATGTTTGTGTATAGATACATATGTATGTATACATATATATCTATATACATATACATATGTATATATATATATATATTTATATGCATGTCTATATATGTATATATACATATATGTGTATATATGTATATATGCATATGTGTATGTATGCATATATACATATATGAGCATGTGTGTGTATATTCATAGATATAGATATATGTATATATATCTACACATGCATGTATGTATGTATGTGTATGTGTATATGTATATGTATATATGCATATATACATATACACACACATGCATGTGCACATGTGTATATACATATATTTATATATATGTATATATATATACATGTATGTATGTATATACATATATGCATACACACGTGTGTGTGTGTGTATGTATATGTGTGTATATATATAATACATATATGTATGTATATATATGTATATATGTATGTACACACACACACACACACATAAATGTATATGTATATATAATACATATATATATGTGTGTGTGTATACATATATATGTATATGTATATACATATATGCATATGTGTGTGTATACACATAATATATGTATGTGTGTGTGTGTGTGTGTATATATATATATACATACATATATTATGTGTATACACACACATATGTGTATATGTATATACATATACATATTTGTGTGTGTGTGTGTACATATATACATATATATGTGTGTACATATATACACACATATATATATTAAATCTTTTTATACATATAGATATGAATCTATATACACATATGTATGCATGCATGTATGTATGTATGTAGATGTATATATATACATACATACATATATGTGTGTGTATATATGTATATACACATACGTATATGTATGTGTGTATGTGTGTAGATATATATATACATATGTGTGTGTATGAATTATATTATTAAATAATTTGATTAAATGAAAAAGATTTTATTTTGTACAAAATATGAAAAAATATTTATATAATTGATCTAAATGAACTCAATAAAGAGTTGTGTACAAAATTTGACCAAATATTATGTGTGTGTACATGCATGCGCACTTTTAATCTCATAAAATTAATGAGATATGAATCATCTAAATCCCCATAAATACAAAATAAATCCTATCTAAACATGTGTTGTTACTCATGTAAAACTGATACACACACATTATTACTAATGTATTATTCTATGACAAACACTAACTATAGAATATCCAACATTCCCCCCTTAGTGAAAACATAAGGAAAGGAATAAAGGGTGGATCTTGAGAAAAATAAAGAGTTGTGTACAAAATCTGACCAAATATTATGTGTGTGTACATGCATGTGCACTTTTAATCTCATAAAATTAATGAGATATGAATCATCAAAATCCCCATAAATACAAAATAAATCCTATCTAAACGTGTGTTGTTACTCATGTAAAACTGATACACACACATTATTACTAATGTATTATTCTATGACAAACACTAACTATAGAATATCCAACATTCCCCCCTTAGTGAAAACATAAGGAAAGGAACCACACTGAAGGACTATGATAAATACTGTATTGACACACACACTCTCTAATAAACATGAACATTAACCAAATCATATTCAATAACATCAACCACCCTATGGGAACTCATCCATCGATCTATGATGAGAACTCATCAACTAAAAAAACCAAAATTAGTATGATCAAGAACACAATTACTACAATAAAAGTGGTATGGATTTTCATTTTTATAGACACCACACATATGAAAATGCATAAACAATATTATAAAAAATTGTGTCACTACTATAATTTTCAACCAATTTGTTAGTGACAAACTTGAGGTTACTATTTGACCTCCTACCTATGTTGCCTCTATCCTCCGGTATATGTTTTATTCAAAAGACATATTCTTCATCACTTTTGGTATAATAATATTTTTGTGTTATCATTTCCTTTAGGATCATATTATTCCTAATCACTTTCTTTTGTTCTATTTTCATTAGTAATGAAGACATTTTCCTTCAATTTTCTATCAATAAGATCTTGTGATCTTTATTTACAATACATAATACCATGTTTGGGATGCTTACAGTAATGACAAAAATATATTTTCTTTTGAGTTTTGAAAATTTACTTAGATGAAAAAATGGTATTATTTTTGGTATTCATTAATTTTTCCTCTATCTAAAAAAAAAATATCAGGATTATTGATTTTATTCACCTCATCTAGCTAATTGGAATTATACTTTCCAAACTTGGGTTCAATTTTCTTAAGCTAAAAATCATATTAGACATACTACGAAGCATTTTTTTTAATAATATGTGTTTTTTCATCATTATCCTTTAGTGGTTCATTAATACCAGATAAATTATTTATCAAAGAGTGGAATTTGATAATATGATCTACCATACTTCTAATTTCTTCCATTTTTAAGCCATTAATCTTTGTTGCATTTTTATTTGGGCATGTTTGACTTGATATCTAAATAGTTGCTTTAGTGATTCCTAAATGTCTTTAGATGATTTATTTAAATCCACATAATGCAAATAATATTTTGATAAATTGAGACCAAAAATGGCCAAGGATTTTTATCTTTAATCTTCCAGTTGTTGAGTTCATCGATGTTTATTGGTCGAACCACAATACCATCAACACTATCCTAAATATATTTTCCAATAAAAAATATTTGAATATGTATCTACCAACTGTGAAAATATTTTCCCTCAAATTTTTTGATTGGACTCAGCTTCTCCATCTTTTTTATTACAATTTAGAATAATTCAAGACATCATTTTCAACCAAAATTACATCTTTTTCAACAATTTGTGACTTTCATAATGACATTGAATAATGGAAATCAATAGACACTTTTAATGAGGTGGGAATATAAGGACTATGACTAAAATATGACTTTAGACACTCATAATTACTAAAATAATAACATGATTTTTCAATTATAGCTAAAGGTGATTATTTATAGCTTATAGACCCATGACAATATAAAAAATAACATAAATATCATAAAAACCTTAAAAGTAAAATAAAATAACAAGGTCTTAAAAACAAGTGATATGGAATTAGTTTTAATAATGACCAAAAAGAAAGGAAATGGTTTCAATAATAAAATAAACTTATTAAACATATAGTATGATGCATGGATGTATATTTGAGAAGGCTCAAAATTTTTGGTGCATTGGCTATTGAGGATGGCAATGATAAATTTATGATTTTAATCCTACTATATTCTTTATTACTTGGTAGATCTTCACTATCTTATTAAATAGTTATCATATAAACACATCTCATAATTGTTGGTAGGTATATACCATGGATTTTTAAACCTACCCATGTTGATAATTGAGAATGGTTAAAAAATAAAACATAGTAGGATTACACGGATCTTTATTCAATGAAAGTACTAAACATAGTGTTAATATTTTATATATCCCATAGATGGGATGATCATTATATGTGGAATGTTTATTACTTTGTTGAAACATGTCAGGCATAAGACACTATTTCAGTTCTGAATAGCATGCCTAGATGGTTGAATAGTTATTACTTCATTTAAAGCACTCCTTTCAGAATATGCATCTCCTTTATTCCATTTAATCCTAAAACACTCCATGTGTTACTTGTTTTATCAAATTTGGGATTTACGTAAAAAACTTAGATGATAAAACTATTGCACAAAATCAAGAGAATAATATAACAATGATAACATTCAATAATTTGAAACTATTGTATTCTATAAACTTACTAAAAATAGCAAAGGTGTAAGGAGAAAATAAAGACTTAGCTATAAATTTTGCCTCTAGAAGGAATCAGGAGATTGTGCAAAGAGGTCTGATGGCTAGAACTTGTATCTAAGCTTAGACAATAGTGTTGGGAAGAGGATGTTATAGGGGTGGTGATCCTATCCAACCTTGGGCTCTCTTGTCCACTTTTAGTTAAGAAATTAGTGTTTCTAGGTTTTTTATGCCTTCATCTATAGAGCCTATAGATGGTGTGAGAGCTTACAATCACTTGTGGAGACCATTATATAACTAATTTTCCTTCTAAAACCCTAGCTCCTTAACATGTGAATACCAATGAAAATCAATGGATAAAAAGAGGTCAGCGGTTGAATTTGGGTGAGACCTCAACACCCCATGTGTTGAGCATTGCCTACATACCAATACTTTGAATAAGGATCAAACTTCATGTAGTTATCCCATGTTATGGTGGTGTGAGAATAATTCATGTAATGTATTAGAATTGGTGTGATATTGATGTGACTAAATGCCTTAACCATGACTTTTGACCTATAATATGTACTTGGACTTGAGATCTAGACTATTAGGGTTGTATGTAATCAAAGTTAGGATAAATAGGTATTTTCTCTCCCAATAAGTGTGATTTTGGTACTTTTTGATGTGGAAGCCTCTTTCCTTCCTTGTGTGCCAAATGGTTTGAAAAGTGTTTATATATTCATATCATTGAAAATCCTTTGACTGGGGCTCATTAGGGACATAGGATGACATTCCTATGGCTTTTGATTTTGTAAATTAGTTGTTATTTAGTTAGAATATAGGAGGGGGGAAGGACACTAGAGTGGTGCACTATAATCCCTTAGGGCTCTCTTTTTTTATGGGTAATTTCATCATGTTGAGTGTAGGACCTAAAATATGTCTAAAATTGATAAGAATAGGGATGATTACTTTTAAGGGTCATTTTTCACCTTATAAGAGTGTGAAACGTGGTTGAAAGTGATCAAAAAGGGCCTTAAAATAGGTCTAGAGCTAAGTGTGTAAAAGAGTGGTCACAAGTGCACGATTTTAGCTTAAATGTTAATTTTACATGCCTATATTTGCCTCCCTTTTATTTTGGTAATGTAACAAGTTGAAAGCACTAGATTAAGAGGAAAAAGAGTGTGTATCTAAACTTACTTGTGAGAAAGAGTCTATTAAGAACCCCTCCAAGGAAGCACAATTGATTACTTTTCTTATAAGCAATTAAACACAGCATTATACCATAATGATTAAGTAACTGGAAACTTGAAACAGCAAAGAATTTGAGAGACAATACACAATCTTGTATTAAATACTCTTAGAAGAAAATACAATAAATAAGATGCCACTTCTTCTTCCACCTCAAAGGCTTGCCACACCTCAAGACCTTCTTCCCTCTCTCTCTTGCTCAACCACAACCAACTCAACAACCTAAGTTACTATCCCCTCCTTGAATGCTTCAGCTGATCTCCTTAACCTTACACCTTGTAGATCTCCTTGACCTTGCTTCCTTGCTTCAATGCTTTACTTGCCTGCTTAATTTACAATACATGCCTCATGGGTCTTTAAATAGGATCCCATGCATACAAAAATAGACTTATAATTACAATAATTAGACACATAGCTTGAGACTATAATTAGCCCTTTAACATGCAAACACTCACTTCACTTAACTGACTGTTCATCAACAGCAGTTCTGGAACCGCCACAGGTGACCGACGTCAGTCCCTGTCTGTTTGGTGCTGATTGACATCGGCTGACTCCTTGCCGATGCTAGTTGCCTTTTGCACTGTATGTGATCGACGTCGATCATACTGCCGATGTCGGTACTTTTGGAACTTCAGAAACCTCCTCTTCTTTGTCTTCATAGTTGAAGCTTTTAGTTCCACACCCTAACAATCTCCCACTTGGAGATAAATAGCTACAACTATACCTGTACCTGTACACCATCTAGTTTGTTCCCTTGGCTCTGTATCCCTCTTCAAAATCACTCTTGAAGACCAACCACCACAAAACCTGTGATGCTATACCTGTCACTTATGCCAAAAGAATTTTACTGCTCCCAAATTCTTCATGACATACCTCTGAACTAACTTTACCCTTAGCTCAGAAACTCCCTGTTTATGAAACCCTGCAATAAGCAACACAATACAGTAATAGGATAATGTAACTAATATTATCCAACCTGGTAAAGATAAATACAATGGTCAAACCTCCATTGTTCTGCAGCCTACTCAAGACTATATACCGTAGCCTTCTGTCTCACGTATCCATCCACTCTCTTCTCTAACTTGGGAATCCATCCCTCATCCAGTGCTTTCTTCCAGTTGACAACTCCACCAACAAATACCTGTTTGGTTCTTCTCCAAGGACTCACACTCCTCATCCATGCCAAGCTCCCACTATTTATGGATTCTACCTGCATTGCTTCTTCACATCTTCCTAGTTCTTGACCATTAGTAAGCAATATAAAGAAGGTGAACAATGAATATGAGGTTCACTTACCCTTTCTGGCCTCCATATGGGCATTTGAGACTCCTTGACAGCTTGCTGTCCACCCAACATCCATTCTAGTGACTGATCTTGGCCATCTCCCAGTTTGCTCCTGACTGATGTTGATTCCCTGCACTAACCCTGACTGCTGACATCATTTCCCTGGCCAACGCCGGTGTCCCCTTTACCAACGTCGATTCCTGCCTGACCAATGTCGGACTTATCCTGCCTGACTCTATCGACCCTGCTGGTCTGCACATGACTGATGTCGGTATCTGCCTGATCGACATCGATTCTAAGTGATCGACGTCAGTGTCTGTGTATTCCTATAAGTGATGAATTCTTCATCCGTGAGTTCATCTTGGATCAAACCTTTGTCCATACTGCCCTGCTCAGAATTATTCAGCCCCTGTGACTGATCTTTGTCCTTCATCTCCTCCATAAACACCAAGGCTTCCCTGTTCCTATCAAAAGCATCAAATTTCCTTTTCCTACAATGAACTCTATCTATGTGTTCCAAATATGAACTCATACCTTTTGAATCAAGAACATCCATTCCCTTCTTATTCATGTGACCAAGCCTATTAAGCCACATCTTTGAATCTACAGCTGAAGTAGATAAACCAGAAGTAGAATCAGTAATACAAGTAGATAGATAAAGAGTACCTACTTTCTTACCTCTTGCTAAAATAAGTGCACCCTTGGTAACCTTCCAAGAATCTACTGTGAGGGTTATTGTGCATCCCTCATCACCCAACCTTCCTATAGAAACCAAACTCTACTTCAGAACTGGGACATGCATAACCTCCTTCAACACCCATGTGTTGTCCATCTATAATTTCAGCTGCACTTTCCCTTTGCCAACTATTTGACAAGGCGTACCATCCCCTAAATAAATCACTCCAAAGTCTCCTTAGACATACTCATGGAACAAATCTCTATTTGGGGATGCATGAAAAGAAGAACCAGAATCTAAAACCCATGATCCTACCTGACTATCCAAAGAAAGTATGAGAGCATCTTGTACCACAATATTTGCATCCTTTGCTTCTTCATTACCTTTATGTTGATTTTCTTTATCCCTCAACCAACACTCTTTCTTTGTGTGTCCTCTCTTTCCACAAAACCAAAAGGTGACACCTCTAGATTTGGATCTCCTTCCCACCTTCGACCTTGATTTCCCTTGCTCGACCTTCTCTCTTTACCTTCCCCTACTTTCTACACTTAGAGCATTCCCTGATGATTCACCTGTGCTTCTCCTGCGTATTTCTTTATTTAAGATTACACTCACAACATCATCAACTTTTAAGATTTTAGAAGCAGACATAGAATTACTTACTGCCATAACCAAACTATCCCAACTTTCAAGTAAAGAGCATAAAATTAAGAGAGCCTTGACTTCATCATCAAAAACAATATTGACTGAAGCTAACTGGTTTACCAAACCATGGAAATCACTAAGATGAGTATGTACCGATCCACCTTCCTGCATTTGGAAAGTAAATAACTACTTCATAATAAATACCTTGTTTGAACCCAAGGGTTTTTTGTATAAATTTGCCAAAGATTTTATCAACTCTTTCATTATCTTGTACTGTGATAAGTTAGAAATCACAGACGATGCAAGGCTCAACCTTATGGATCCCAGAGCCTTCCGATCAAGAACACTCCATTCTTCATCCTTCATATCTGTGGGCTTACATACAACCCCACCCAATGGTAAGTACAAATCCTTTTGATACAGATAGTCCTCTATCTACATCCTCCAATGTTGATAATTCTTGTCGTTAAACTTCTCCATTCGTAGCTTACTTTCTTCTGCCATTGCTAAACTCCCACTCAATCAGAAACCCCTGTGAATGACCTGTAATCAAATAATAACCTACTCCCTACAACCGTAGCTCTGATACCAACTGTTAGGAACCCCCCCAAGGAAGCACAATTGATTACTTTTCTTATAAGCAATTAAACATGGAATTATACCAGAATGATTAAGTAACTAGAAACTTGAAACAGCAAAGAATTTGAGAGACAATACACAATCTTGTATTAAATACTCTTAGAATAAAATACAATAAAGAAGATGCCACTTCTTCCACCTCAAAGGCTTGCCACACTCAAGACCTTCTTCCCTCTCTCTCTTGCTCAACCACAACCAACTCAACAACTTGAGTTGTTATCCCCTCCTTGAATGCTTCAGCTGATCTCATTAACCTTACACCTTGTAGATCTCCTTGACCTTGCTTCCTTGCTTCAATGCTTTACTTGCCTTCTTAATTTACAATACATGCCTCATGGGTCTTTAAATAGGATCCCATGCATACAAAAATATACTTCTAATTAAAATAATTAGACATGTATCTCGAGACTATAATTAGCCCTTTAACATGCAAACACTCACTTCACTTAACTGACTGTTCGTCAACAGCAGTTTTGGAACTGCCACAGGCGACGGACATCAGTCCCTGTCTGTCTAGTGCTGACCAACGTTGGCCGACTCCCTGCCGATGCTGGTTTCCTTCTGCACTATATGTGACCAACGTCAATCATACTGTCAATGCTGGTACTTCTGGAACTTTAGCAACCTCCTCTTCTTCATCTGCATAGTTGAAGCTTTTAGCTCTACACCCTAACAGATTCATGGATGTAGGTCATAATGTTGAATTGTGTTCCATGCAAAACCTACAATGAAATATATGTAATATCAATCTTTACTTAAGATGAATATCAAAAAGTAAAAGACAAAATTATAAAAAGTGACAAGGAATGAATACACTTGATTGAGTACATGAATTATTATGCCTTTTCTAGTGCAAAAAATAGTGATTGTGATGTGTTGTGCATTTGTATTAACATTGAATAACTTGTATTGGATTGTGCATGCCCCAATCCTCAATTATAAGTGGTTGTGCTCTGAAAATCAAGTGTGCTTTAATCCATCATCATCATCCTAGAGTATCAGAGTAACTTGGGTTTCTTATATGAATCCTAACATATAAGCATACATACATGTGTGTGTGTGTGTGTCTATATATATGGTGCAAAAATTGGTGTAAATAGTGAACCATCCAATTCATATGGAAATATATCACAAAATTAGTGAAAATATTGAGTATGATCTAGGTCTAATGTATACATCATGGAGAATGACATGAATTGTCATTTCATCTACAAAATTGAGCAATAAGGAAGTAATGTGTTGCACATATGCTCCTAAATGATATTTAGTGCATATAGATTCTGAGACTAAGTGAAATAACTATGATTATGATTAAAACTTGAGTGCCAACCTAGAATAACATGCCACACATAATTGCCCCCAAACTAAGCAAATCTAAGTCAAAATTATGTAATTCTAAGTAATTTTGGAAACTAACACTATAAAATTGCTCAATATTGATTTGAGTAAACTGAGGTTCTAAGAAAATATAGAGATACCTATTTTTTAGGCATTTAGACAATAGTGTTGGGAAGGACACTAGAGTAGTTCTCTCCTATCTAATGTGGCCCTCCTATCCAAATTGACTTTTTATGTGTTTTTTGAGCCTAAAACTATGTAACCACTATTACATCATGATTGTGTGTTGATATGGGAAGGTCAAGCCTTTAAGACAAACCTCTATGAATTCCCCCTCTTTTGAGGTGATTTTTTTAGCATGAGTAAGAACTTAACTCAAAATAAAAGGTTATGCATTAGGTTGTGATGATGTAAAAAAATGTAAATCTGAATAACATTGACATCATGGACAAGCATGGAATCATTATGTATATAAAATGATCATAGTGATAATTTAATATGCATGTGAAAATAAACATTCATAAGAAGTGTGTTTAGATAAGTGTGATAACAAGACACATAAATAACTAAGTAACTAAGTATATAATGTTGAATATAACTACTTAGGGTGGAATACATGTTGTTCATCATGGCATTAGAAGGGGTTGGGTTCATGATGTCCATCATGGCATCCAAATCTAAGAAAATAAGCAAGAAAAGCGTCATGACCATGATGCACACAAATAAAGAGTACACACACAACACACAAAACACATAATAATAGGCCAAGCATCCAAAAACAAGGGACATGTTCAAATTTCACTCACTCAAATAGAAGATGCATATAAATACATGTTTAAATTCCCTCACATGCATACAAGGAAATAATGGAGGCTTAGAGCCACATAAAAGGACATGTTCAAATGTCCTCACATGCATATAATCAGAGATATAAAGGCTTAGATCCACTTGGTAATGGCATATTAAAATGTCCTAAAAGTAAACAAAGAAGTGCATATAATATGTGCATCTAGGAAAACCAATATAAAAAGCATGCATGATTATGTATTATGATCAATAAGAGCTAAGTTGTAATCTAATAAATATTAAGTAAATAATATAGGTAATAGCATATCACAATGTTAGTTAGTGATAAATATTGTAAGATGTAATACAATGTAAATTACTAAGCATGTGAGTGAGATAAGGTGGGGAAAAAATGATAAAACATGTGTTTGTCATGCCCCTAGTGAGCTAGATAATGGATGTACATGTTATAAGAATCCTATGTGAATTATGTAACTGATTAGTGATAGTCTGATCTCAATAGGATAAGAGTGGGGTTAGGGACACTAGATCCCTACTCTCTTATCCTCGATTGTGATATTATATGAATATAGTTTCTGAGGGTGTAGTAGTAAAAGCACCTATAACTAATTTTGGAAATGATGTCCTATCTAATCTATAGTCACTCATGTAAACTAGTTAAGCATGTATGATATAAAACTAGATAAAACATATATATGATATTGTTCACAACTAAATTTATCTATGACAAAGTACATATGAACATGCACAAGTCCTAATTTTGGTATTTTTTGAAATATTTTACTACTTTTGTATTTTTTCAAATGTATGAACTAAGAAATAGAGAGAAAGATACTAATTTATGACTCCCTTAAGATTCTTACCATAAATATATCATGTGGTGAATAAAGGAATGGTAATTTCTTTAGTGTCATGCAACTATATAGATTTATATGATTGCCATATTCATATTTCATATAATTAGTATCATCAGGATCATACCAATCTAGATTGATATAACCATCTTTTGGATTTGAAACTTTTGAAATCACCACTCTTATCTTCAATTATATCTACATATGAATAAGGAACTACCCCATGTCAAGATTAGGATCACAATTGATTACCTTTGTATAAGAAACTAAGCATGGAATTTAACCAGAAGTAATAAGTAACTAGAAATCAGAAACAGCATAAAATATGAGAGACAATACCCAATTGTATTAATACTCTTCTAGAAGGAATTACAATAAAGAAGTCACACTCTTCTTCCCACACCTCTAGGGCTCCCACACCTCTAGGGCATACAATAATCTCCTTCAAGAGTTCTCTCTCTCAACTACGGTCACAATAAATAACTCAAACACAGAGTTGTTGTTCACCTCCACCAGTCAATAACAATACTGCCAGTCCACCAGTCAGTAACAATACTGCCAGTCCACCAAGTACTCAATGTACTCCAAGTAGATCTCACCTGATCTTACTACCTATTGTGTTGTTGATCTCCCTAATCTTGCTACCACCTACAGATCAACTTGGTTTTGCACACTTGCAAACCTAGATCTCACACACACACACACACCTGCAAATCAACCGACCTTACTTACCATGTAGATCTCACTTGATCTTGCTATACCACAGATCAACTTGGCCTTGCACACCTGCCGACCTAGATCTTACACACCTGGAAGAACCCTTGTCCTTGCCTCACCAAGTCCTTATGATTCTCCCTTGGATAGAACTCTGATTCTACAGAACTGATTCTACAAGAATCCTTGAGAGTCTACAACTTTACAATACAGCCCATGGGTCTCTTAAATAGATCCCATATAAACAATAATTAGACTTCTAATTACAATAATTAGAACCATAGCTCCAAGACTAAAATTAGTCTTTACATGCAAACAACCAGTTCGTTAAATAAACTATTCATGAAACTAATATTTCTAGAACCGCACAGGTGACTAACGTTGATCATTGTCTATCTGGAGATGACCAATGTTGGCCGATCCCTGACCGATGTCAGTAGCTTCCTATCCACCTCTGATCGATGTCGATTAGCCTAACGGATGCTGGTGATTGTGACACTCAGCAACCTCCTCCATGTTTGCATCAGTGAAGCTTTTAGCTCCACAACCTAACAATCTCCCACTTGGAGATAAATAGCTGCACCTGTACCTATACCTGTACATCATCTAATTTGTTTCCTAGCTTATATCCCTCTTAAAGTTCAATCTTGAAGACCAACCACCACAAAACCTGTGGTGTTACGCCTGTCATCCAAGTAACCTACCACATCCAAATCTACATACCCATGTAGAGAAGTGCCTGACCCTGCATAGCATGTTAACCTGCTACTAGTCCCTCTCAGATACCTGAGAACCCACTGAACTGCTTTCCAGTGCTTCTTTCCTAGATTGGCTATGAACTTGCTGATAACACCCACTACTGGGGCAACATCAGGTCTAGTACACATGTACTTAACCTCATCATGTGAATTAGAACACTGTTCATAGAACTATCCAACCATCAGTGTGCTAACCGATTCTACATCCTACATCTTAAACGTCACCACTACCTTATTCACACAATCATCTAGAGACAAAATCAACCTTTGATCTTCCATGTCTCTAGAAAAACTTATGCCAAATAATTTCACTCCTAAATCCTTCCTGGCACACCTCTGAGCTACCTTTACCTTTAGCTCAGAAAAACCATGCATGTGTGACCCTACAACAAGCATACACACTACATACAGTAATAGGATAATGTTGCAATCATCATCCAACCTGGTAAAGTAAACACAATGGTTATATTGACATTGACTAAAGCCATGCTTTGTCATACACCTGTCAAACCTGTACCACTGTCCTAGAACTTCTTCAAGACCATATGACCTAGCCTTCCATCTCACATGTCCATTCTCTCTCTTCTTTAACCAAAGAATCCATTCATCTTTTAGTGCTTTCATATTGGCTGGCAACTCTACCAAATCTCCCGTTTGGTTCTCATCTAAGGAATCAAATTCCTCATTCATGCCATGCTCCCACTATTTCCTGGATCCTACCTACTCTACAGTGAGCAACAAGTATAAAGAAGGGGAATAATGAATTTGAGGCTTACTTACCCTTTCAGTCCTCCATATGGGCATTTGAGACTCCTTGACAGCTTGTTGTCTACCCAAAATCTATTCCCTAGTTGACCATGTTCTGCACCTAACCAATGTTGAATCTTCCTGATCGTCGATGCCAGTTCCCTGACTGACGTCGGTGTCCACCTGGTCACTGACGCCAGTTTCCTGACTGACATCGGTCACCACTTGCTTGACACCACCAACTCTGGTCTACACATGACCAATGTCGGTACTTGCCTATTCGACATCAATTCTACCTGACCAATGCCGGTAACTATGTTTTCTTGTGAGTGATAAATTTTTACTCGTGAGCTCACCTTGGATCAAAACCCTATCCAAACTACCTTGCTCAGAGTTATTCAGCCCACTCAGTTGCTCTCTATCCATCATCTCCTCCATGAAAACCAAGGCTTTCTAGTTCTTAAGTTTGTCAAAGACATCTAACTTCCTCTTAATAACATGCATCCCCTTCTTACTCATGTGACCAAGCCTACAAAGCCACATATTTGCAACATAGGGAGAATTAGTAATACAAGTAGGTAGATAAAGAGTACCTACTTTCTTACCACATGTTAATTCAAGTGCATCCGCTATGAGAGTTACTATGCATCTCTCATCACCCAACTTTCCTAAAGAAATTAGCCTCATCTTTAAGACTGGGACCTGCATGACCTTCTTCAACACCCATGTGTTGGCCATCTGTAATTTTAGATGCACTTCTCCTTTGCCAATACTTTGACAAGGCTCACCAACCCCTAAATAAATATTTCCAAAGTCTCCGAGGACATTAACATGGAAAATACTCTATTTTAGGCTGCATGGAAAGAGGAAACATAATCTATAAACCAAGATTCTACTTTATCCAAGGAACATACAAGAGCATCCTGTGCAACAATCCCTACAACATCTGCTTCTTCATTTCCTTCATGCTGATCTTCAACCAACCAACAATCTTTCTTTACCTGATCTTTCTTTCCATAATTTCATAATTGATCATTCTTGATTTTTAATTCCTCCATTCTTAGCTTACTTTCTTCTACCATTGTTATACTCCCACTCAATCAAAAACCCCTGAGAGTGACCTGTAATCAAACACAAACATGCTCTGAACTAGGCTCTGTGAACCTGCAACCTTAGCTCTGATACCACTTTGTCAGGATTAAGAGCACAATTGATTACCTTTGTATAAGCAACTAAACATGAAATTTATCCAGAATTAATAAGTAACTAGAAATTAGAAATAGCACAGAATATGAGAGACAATACCCAATTGTATTAATACTCTTCCAGAAGGAATTACAATAAAGAAGTCACACTCTTCTTCCCACACCTCTAGGGCTGCCACACCTCTAGGGCATATAATAATCTCCTTCAATATTTCTCTCTCTCAACTACAGTCACAACAAACACTCAAACACAGAGTTATTGTTCACCTCCACCAGTCAGTAACAGTACTGCCAATCCACCAGTCAGTAACAATACTGCCAGTCCACCAAGTACTCAACGTACTCCAAGTCTGAGTACACCATGTACTCCAAGTAGATCTCACTTGATCTTGCTACCTATTGTGTTGTTGATCTCCCTGATCTTTCTGCCACTTGTAGATCAACCTGGTTTTGCACACCTACAAACCTAGATCTCACACACACACACACACACACACACACACACACAGATCAACTGACCTTACTTACCATGTAGATCTCACCTCATCTTGCTATACCGTAGATCAACCTGGCCTTGCACACTTGCCAACCTAGATCTTACACACCTAGAAGAACCCTTGTCCTTGCCTCACCAAGTCCTTATGATTCTCCCTTGGATAGAACTCTGATTCTACAGAACTGATTCTACAAGAATCCTTGAGAGTCTACAACTTTACAATACAGCCCATGGGTCTCTTAAATAGATCTCATACAAACAATAATTAGACTTATAATTAAAATAATTAGAACCACATCTCCAAGACTAAAATTAGTCTTTACATGCAAACAACTGGTTCGTTAAACAAACTGTTCATGAAACTAACAGTTTTGGAACCACACAGGTGACTGACGCCAGTCGCTGTCTATTTGGAGATGACCGACGTTGACTGATCCCTGACCGATGTTGATAGCTTCTTGTCCACCTCTGATCAACGTCAGTTGGCCTAACTGATGCCAGTGACTATGACACTCAGCAACCTCCATGTTTGCATCAGTGAAGCTTTTAGCTCCACAACCTAACACCCCATACTAGGTTATTGACCTTTCTAATTTATCTTTTACAAAATATATTATGGCATGTGTCTCTACAAATATGCCATTACTTTTATTTATCTATATGCTAGTTGAGAGTATGCTTATTTTATGTTGATTTTGCTTTGAAGAAACTATATCTTCCCTTGAAACTATGATCATTACACTTTCATGTGCAAATGTGACATGTTTTTCATCTTTACCCATTATTTCCCCCATTTCTATCATCCATGATTTTCCTAATTAAATATGTTTTTGGACCAATTATGCAAGGTAGCTCAATGGATATAATAAATTATTTGGATAAATTACTCTTACTCAAATTTTCCTTATCATATCCAATAAAATTTAAGAGTGTCATGCTACAAACATTTATTTCAATAGTGTTATTGATCACCACATTAGTACATTTCATGCCGTCTATGAGGGGATAAAGAATTAACAACTTTGAGAATGATGAAATATTTTTAGTTGACTTATTTGGAACCACACTTGGAACTTTATATTTCATAAGTATTTCATTCTTTATAGATTCTTTTTTTATAAAACCTCTTTTAAGAATGTTTTTTGCTTATCCTAAATTTGATTTGACAACTCTTTTTGTAATGCCTCTTTTTCTTACTGTAACATTTATTTTTCAAATTATTCCCTTTGTAATTGATATTTTGTATCTTATTCCTTTTTTAATATTGCTTTCTCTAACTTATCATATTGAATCTTTTCTTGTTCTATTTTTTCCTTTTGAAAGTTTTCTTGCTCTGAATTGTCCTTTGGTAACCATTTTTGTACTAATTTTGATTTATCACTTATGATTTAGGAGATACACTCATAAGGAGATTGGGTTACTTAAGTGATGTATCAATGATAGGATCACCAATATCAATTATATTTTTTATTTTTATTTTCAAATCTAAAAAATGATCTATATGATGTCCATGCATTCTGTGATATGCACAATAATATTTTTAGTTCCTTAGAGGATGTAGAGGAAGTAGTTTTATCAATTTATTCCTAATCATTTCCCTTAGAATCACACTTAAAATCTTATTATCCATTTTTCATACTTTTTGAATCACTCATTATAGATTTATTCTATTATAATTTCTCATTTTGATATGAAATATTATTAGGTACAACAGTGATAGATGGAGATGCACATACATGATTAATACTAGCATATTTTGAATTATTTGCACATGTAATATAATGTTATAATAATCTAATATTTTCACTAAAATTTGATATTTATTTTGTAAATATTCTATTAACTTTCCCATAGTGATAATTTGATCCTTTAGAGCCTCACAGACATAAATCTTAGGTGTTGCAGATTAAACATACATACATACACCCTAGAAAGGAGATATGGGAGGTGGAGGGGTTTGAGGAAGGATAGGTTGATTAGCTTCATTTGGTATTATAGGATGGGATACCTCATCTCTTGTATGAGTGATCGCATAGACCTAGTTAGAGGTAAATTATCTATCATGCTCTTGGAGGTTAGGATGAGAGGGAGATTCTTTCTTATCCATAAAATATGACACTAAAAATTAGAAGATTATTACTATAATAGAATATATTGGATTTAAAAATCCTAACATAGCCATTTTAAATAGGTAAAATAAGGATATAATCCCTAGAAACATATTTGTTTAGGGTTTATCGATATTCAAATAAGAGACTGGTTCACCAATATGTCTTATCAATTTTGAGATTTGTGTAAAAACCCTAGATGACAACACTATTGTGTAAAATCAAAAGAATAATATAACAATGATAGAATTCAATTATTTATAACTTTTATATTCTATAAACTTATGAAAAATATCAAAATCATAAGGATAAAACAAATACTTAAAAATTATGCCTTTGGGAGGAATCGGGATCTGAAACTTATTATGCAAAGAGGTTTGGTGGTTGGAATCAAGATTCTAAAATTGGATATGGGCCTAGACAATAGCATTAGGAAGATGAAACTAGAGGGGTGGAACTCTTATCTAACTTTGGGTTCTCTTGTCCACTTATAATGAGGAATTCAAGGTTTTTAGGTTCTTTTTGCTTTCATTTGTAGAGCCTATATCTGGTGTGGGAGCTTACAATCACTTGCAGAGACCACTGTATAATTTAGTTTTTTTTTAAAACCTATCTCCTTAACATGTGAATACCAATGTAAATTAATGGTTAAAAAGGGTTTAGTGGTTGAATTTGGGTAAGACCTTAACACCCCATGTGTTGAGTGTTACATACATATCAATACTCTGAAGAGAGATTAAACTTTGTCTAGTTTTCCCATGCTACAATGGTGTGTGAATAACTGGTATAATGTGCTATATGTTAGTGTAATACTAATGTGATTAAATACTTTAATCATGAATTGTGACTTGTAATATGTACTCAGACTTGATCTCTAGGCTACAAAGGTTGTATGCAATCAAAATTAGGATGAATAGGTATTTTACTCTTAGTGTGCAAGGTGATTTTGGTATTTTTCATGGAATCTTCTTTCCTTGTGTGTCAAATGGTTTGAAAAGTTTTTATATAGTAATATCATTAAAAATCCTTCAAATGGGGATAATTAGGGACATAGTTCAACCGTCATAATTTTTTTTTTTTAGTGGGAAAATAGGAGAGGGGAAAGGGACACTAGAGCAATGCATTATAATCCCCTAAGGCACTCTTTTCAAATGGATGATTTCATCATTCTGAGTGTTAGGCAGGTCCTAAAAGATGTCTAAAGTTGATAATAATAGGGATTATTAAATTTAGGGGTCATTTGTCAACTTAGAATAGTGTGAAATGTGGTCAAAAGTGATCAGAAAGGTCCATAATATAGGTTTAGATATAAGTGTGTAAAAGAGTGGTCACAAGTGCACAATTTTAGCTTAAATGTTAATTTTACGTGTCTACATTGCTACATTACTCACAAAATATCTCATTTTGGAACTAATGAAAATGCAAACAACCTCAAATTGACTCTCATGCTCCTAAAATGTTTTCCTTCTCTAATACTAAATATAATATTTGATTAGAGTTTATACATAATAAAATCTTGTTCGATTGATCATATTCTTTAATAATAAAATTTACATATAAGTAGACCATTTTATCTCCTAAAATTAAGGATATATGCATCATTTATATCCCTATAAATACTCAAAAAAGCCTATATAAAGGTGAGTTATTACTTGCATACAACTCTCACACACACTCATTATTACTTATGTATTATTCTATGACAAACACTTACTATAGAACATCCAACATTCTATTAGAGATTTCAAGATTTTATCTTGATTATCATGCATAGTTTAATTATCTTGAGTGTGATGCTCATCACTATCATCATCTTGAATGTGAACATAATTTTTAAGAGTTATAGTATCACGTTGATCATAAGTGTTTAGGTTATCCATTTTAAAGGAGATCAAAAGAATTTTAGTATGATTTATAGGGGTTCCACTTAATATAACACTACACCTTAGAGAAATAGAGGGGATAACCTTCTTTGGTGGCATGCAAAGGTTAAGATAAAAATAAAAATGGGTGTAACTAGACAAGGTGTGTTTATTTTATAGGCTCTTAAATATATTAATCTCGATCGTAATATAGTGAACATGACCCAAAAGGCACTAACTACAGAGGATTCCACCATCTCGTACTTGTACTATCCTATCTCTAAGTTGCATTGAGAGTAAATTCTTGGGGTTAACCATTTACTAGTGCACTGCAATAAAAAATGGTTAAAGGATTCATATGGCTAAAAACATAACCCTGGGTATTTAGTGGCATGCAAAGGTGTAAAATAAAAAGGAAAATGGGTGTAACTAGATAATGTGTGTTTATTTAATAGGCTCTAAAATATATTGATATCAGTTGTAATATAGTGAAAATGACCTAAAAGGCACTAACTACAGATGATTCTACCATCCTATAGCTACATTATCCCATATCTAGGGTGCATTAAAATTAAATTGTTGGGGCTAACCATTTATTAGTGCACTATAAAAAAAATGGTCGAAGGCTTCTTGTGGTTGAAAAAAATAACCCTAGGAATTTATGATATATCATGAGGTATGTATAAATTAAAATAATTATATAGTCCTATCTAATGGCTTGAGTATTGGGGCAATACCCCTCACACCATGACTTAGGTAAAATAGAAGACTGCTTTCCCCAAAATGATATCTCCAATGAGTTTTAAAACTTTTGGAACACAATTTCTAAGAAAATAAATTTAAATTTAAATTTAAATTTGAAATCAAATAAAAAATAAATATTTTAATGTATACATATAAAAAAATAATCTAAAACACTAAGATAAAAATTAGAAAAACAATTCTTGAAAATGTTTGGATTCACCAATATGTTTTACCATATTTTTTATTAAATAATAAAATGTAATGATGATAATAGGAGTAAAATTAGAGTATATCAAAATTTTATATATGTACATTAATCAATAATTCTGATTTTGATAATTTCTAAATATAGAAAATTACTATTTTTGAAAATGATAATAAAAAACTTAACTCCAATTGAGATTTCATTTAACTATTTTAAATGTCTAACAATTAAAATAAATAAAAGAGGAGACCATACATGCTTAGAATCAAGAAAGAATCAAAACCTAATTCTAGATAGGTCTATTGTAAGTGGATAATATAGGTCATTTGATTTTGTTGATTGTAGACATATTCCAATTAACTATAATTAATGACTGATGAAAAAAGATAGAGAAAGTATGATTTTGATTCTGATAGATCAAAGATAGAATCAAAGAATATTCTTAGATAGGACCATTATAGGAATACATGAGCATAGGTTGTTTTATTCCATTGATCATGGACTTGTCCCAATTGACTATGACCAAAAATTGATTGTTGCACTTTTTACATTTGTGTTTGCTGCATAATGTGAGATATCCCAATCTAGATTGTGTTGCACATAAAAAAAAAAAAAAAAAAAAAAATTATTTTGTATTTAAAACCCTAAATACACTTTGAAAACCTAAAAAAAATAGGGAGTGTAATGGATTGAGCTAACTTCAATCACCCCTTGATGATTCACCATTACCTACATATCTAATAGTCCAATGAGGAAAATCAAGCCCACATTATTCTCCCACCTTAATTGATTGTCCAATTGTGTTCCTTTACAATGTGTATGAAAATATAAACTGCATTTCATACTTCAAAATGATATTTCTTTAATTTATTTCAAATGCTCTTAACTTTTCTTATGGCTACTCCTTATGAGTGATCTTGAATTTGGAAAGAAGACGTAGATTTGCTCAATGTGCAATAGTGTAAAAGCTTAAACCAAGCAAATGACAAGTGGGGATAATGAATGACCTTTGATGTCTATTTATAGGTGAACCTTTTGATAATTTCCTTTAGTTAACCTTTTTAAATGTGTAGGAAGACCTAAAATATTGATTTTAAATTTGTAAACTACCAATTATTTGGTGTGGGATATAACCATTGTAGGTGGACAGGAACCTAGAAATACTCCTATCTACCTAGGGTGGACTTATCCCAAAAGATAAATCACATGTATCCTTCTCTAAAGATAATCTAAGGGTTTTTTTAAGTAGCTTGAGAATTTGACTTTGAAAGTTATGTGTAGTGGTGACAGCAAACAAAGGGTCAAACCCGTATATATAAAAAGGCTTAAAAGAATGGAAAATAAAATTTATGTATTTGGGAATAATTCATGTGGTTTAGGATGTATCAAGAATTAGTATTTTCAAGTACATTTGACCAAATTTATTTGTCTATAGTATCATTTCTTAAATACTAAGAAGGGAAATGATTTATCCTTTAAATTATTAACTTGGAGATGTAATCATAGCTTTTTTAGTATTGGTCGTATCATGTTCCTCTATGGATGAAGTAGATATAATGTTTGAATATTTAGAAATATCATTTGTACCATTTGTATATTTAGGAAAATATTACTTTTAAACTTCCTTCATTAAAAACTCTTTGTTAAGGATGCTTTCTTAATTATCTTGAGTTTGTTTTTCTAACTTCTCTTTTAATAATTGGTCTTTTATTAATTATTCCTTTCAACTTGTTCCCTTTATAATTGTTCTTTATGTAACCTTTCCTTTTTGTCTTGTTCCTTTTATAACCTTTCTTATTCTAATTTTTCCTTTGACAACCTTTCATGTTTTAATTTTTCATTTTTCAACCTTTCTTACTCTATTTTTTCTTTTTGTAACCTTTTTTGTTGTAATTACACCTTTTTTAACTTTCCTTATTCTGATTCTGCCTTTTGAAACCTTTATTTCTCTAAATTTTGTTTTAACAATCATTCCTTTTTGGTTTGTTCTTGAATAATTTGTCCTTTCCAAATCTTCACTTTGTAACCTTGCTTTCCCTAATTTTCCCTTTTGTAGCCTTTCCTTTTCTAATTATTTTGTTTGTTTTGCTTGCACTTGTTTCTTAGATTGTGCAACACTAAATGTATAAGGTGGTGGTTTTATAGATGCATCTAATATAAGATCACCACTATCAAATATACTTTGTATTTTAGTCTTCAAATCCTAATAATTATTTTAATAACATCCATGCATTCTATGATAAGCACAATAGTATTTTAATTTCCTTACAATATGTGTAGGAGGTAAATTAATCAACTTTCTTGGAATCATATCTCTTAAAGTTTCAATTGATTTATTATTCAAGCTCCTTGAACCATTACTTGTAAATGTATCTTTATTTTGAACCCATACTTGAGATTATATCTTTTGAGTCACAATTTTCCTAAATGTAGAGCTAGAAATACAATTGACACTACCATGCTTAGGATTTATAGCATGTGAAGTATTTTATTTGAATAATTTTATCTTTGAATTCATTTTCTTTTGTAATGCCTTTATGCACTCCCTTATAATAAACATTTTATTTATAAGTGCTTCAAAAACACAAACTTTGGGAACTTATGTTTTTTCAAAAATCCTCTTTGAGGATTTGGAAGCTTAGATTTTTCAAAGTGCTTCTTATATTTGGGTCTTTTTATTTTCTCATCTCTGACAATTGATGATAACTCCATTATTTTTCTTTCCTTAAGGGTTTATTTACTCTAGACTATTATTTTAAGGAAATTTTTATAGAATGTCATAATCATAGAGGGTTTTGTGTTTTTACATGGAGGGTAAATCACTAATTTATAATTATTTATATTGAATCCACAAAGTAAACAAATATTTTTACTCACATTTAATATTCTTTAGTTTTTTACCTAACTTCCTTTTCATTTTGGGTCTAGGTTGTTTTAGTTTACTTTTTTCACTTTTCAATTATTTCATTTTCATTTTCCTGACATTGTACCTTACATTGCATCCTTTTTTTGGTTGTTTTATTAATTTTCTCACCAATCACCTATTTTATCTCAACTTAGTTGACCATCCTATTCAATTAATCTATGAATCTAACCTTGTGTAGAAACCAAATGTATCTTCACTCGTATTTAGGGAGTGTCATTGACCAATTTTCAATCCCTCTCTTTGCCAAGTAGTCATTGACCGATTTTCAATCTTAAAAGTATTGTTTATTTTTGTTTTATGTTCTATCTATTTGTCTTTGGGGTGATTTTCTTTCTACTTTCCTTTTTTTTTCCAAAAAAATATTTTTACCTACTTTTGTCTTTCTTTCTTTTTTTCCCAAATTGTTGTGTTTTTCTATTTTTTTCATTATTATTTTTCTTATTTTTTATAACCCCTCAGTATTTATTTTTTCTATTTTTATTTTTTTAGAATTTCACTATGTTAATTTATGGTATACACTTTTAAGCATGTTGCATTTACATATTTATTTCTTAACATTCCTGAAAACATTTGTAATTGTATGGATCCAAAATCCAAAATTTATTTGATTGTATACGGTCCTATCCATATTATTTTTAGTTTTCATATCATTTTATACTTAATATCATATAATAATACTCTATAATTTACCATAAATTCATTTTTCTTAATATTTGGGTCATATCAACCTTATTATTTTATTTTCTCTTGTGTTTGATTATCAGATGTTATACATCTTTTTTTATCTAGCTTTTATTTTTACTAATCTCTCCTTTAAAGAGTGTTTTTCATTCATCATGAATGTCACTACTAATCTTAAAATTAGTAAAATATATTCCATGGGCACAACTACTTCCAATTCATATGCTAGTGGAAAAGGACAATACTTGTTAAGTCTTTTATAAGTTGTGTGGTAAGTCTAAAGTACTACATTTATTTAATGTCCCAATGTGTTACCTCTACATTAAATACTATAGTTAAAGTTTCTCCAAATACCTTATTGAATCCCTCTACCATACCATTTTTTAGTAGATGATATATAGTATTGTAATTGTGTTATATCAAAAAGTGCTTCAGTAACTCCAAAATTATATGGTTTACTAAATGTTTCCCTTGATCACTTATAATACCAAGTGGGTAACCAAATCTAGAAATAATATTCTCATATATAAATTTTATGGTAGTTTTTATTGTAAAGTCCTTAGTAGGTATGGCCTTAGTCCATATTTTTAGGTATTTTATCCATGTTATTAAAAACCAAGTCTTATTTCTATGTTTTTCTAGTTTGATTGGCCCAATAAATTTAATTGTTAATTTCTCAAATGGGGCTAGCACTAATACTAGCTAAAGTGGCATTTCATCTCATGCATTAGTTTTCCCTACACTTTGGAAAAAATCATAGCTCCATGTATGTTTATGTGTATCTTTAAACAAGGTTGGCCACCATAATCCTACTAGTAATATTTTATTTATCATTCATTCTCCTCAATTATGCCCTCTTGTTATTCTATCATGTAACTCCCTAATGATGTCCTCTATTTCATTTAGTAGGGATACTCTTTGAAAAACCTCATCTTTTTCTTTATTGTATAGGGCTTCCTCTATAAGTGTGAGTGTAAAATCTTGTATTAATTATCTTTTATGCTCCATTCTTCCATATCCCTCCATAAACTCCCATGTTGATAAGAATTTTACATTACTTGTATATTTTTAAATTGCCTCAATGCAAAATATATGAGCTCCAAGGAACTCATCCTCAATTTACCAAACATCTTCTCCAATAGTAATCCTTGATAAATAATTTGGTCCATTGTTTAAATGGTATAGTTTCACTATAATTTTAAAGTTAAATTCTTGGAAGAGCATAAACCAATGACATATCCTCTCCTATATCACCAGTATATTATTAAGTATTTTAGTGGTTTATTATTTATGAATAATATGAAAGGTGTAACTAATAGACAATTCTAAATTTTTTTCACCACATACCATTGCTAATGCCTCCATTTTTTTAGTTGAATAATTTATCTCTATCTTTTCCAAATTTTTACTTATAAATGAGATAGGGTGATCAATTTTACCATGTGGTTGTGCTAGTAATGCCCCTATCATTAGTATTGATGTGTCTATTATGTTGTTAGAATATATAATACAATAGTTCTACTCATTCAGTATTTGTAAATGATTAAATGAAGCATAGAAACTAATGATCTACACCTAAAACCTCATGATCATACAAGATTAACTAACAAGACTAATATTAAACCAATATGATGCAAACCTTCATTAAAAACCTCATTTTTACATGTGATTTGGTTTGGATGTAGCATAATATGTCTTTTTCAATGTAAATTCATGTTCAAACATCTCCTTTGAAGCTATGGACTAGTTGAATTTGATCAAGAATAGAAAAGTGATGCACGAGAAGATTTAAGAATTTTTCAGCACTTCATTGTTTAATCTGAGCATGTAAATGGTAATGAAAAGAGGTCTATTTAAATAAATCAGGATCAATGAGGACCCTTCATCTTGAATTCAATATGAATAGCTACATATGAGTCCTTAATAATACACATGGATCATTAATGTGAGCCCTTCATCTTACTCAAGATGAAAGGTGGAGGATGGCTCTTGAAAATATCATTGAAGGATTAAAATGAGTCTTTCATCTTGTTTCCAAGATTAAGGGTGTAGGATTATCCTCAAAATATATTTATGAGAGTTATTATGGGCCCTTCATCTAGTTTATAAGATGAAGGGTAGATAATCATTCCCAATAAATCACATGGATAACCAATATGGACCCTTCATCTTGTTTCCAAGATGAAGGGTTGAGAATTCTCCTAAAATATCTCACAAGATTCATTGTGATCCCTTCATCTTGTCTCCAAGATGAGGGGTGGAGAATAATCTTGCATATTAATTTATTTAATAAATTACTTGGCTCATAAAAGAATATCCCATAGGATCTCATTATTCTTTATTGAATGAAGATGCATATTGGAGGGAGAAAGAGAAGAATTAATAATTGAAAGGAAATTATAATTCCATGTGCATAGAATTATAATTACAAGAATGATTTAGAGAATAGGGAATTGATTACATTAATTGATCAGTGAAGGGGAATTAGAGAATTGACCAGATAAATCAATGAGAATGATAATTGAACAAATATAATACAATTAATTATCCCACGTAGAGATGCCTCAAGGTGAATTCAAATGCATACATTAAATGAATAGATGACCTCATACCAGTATGTGTGTATTTTCTTAGAATCATTCTATTTTGTAATTTTGACATGCAAGTGATAAATATAGAGTGTCTACATTTACATCTATTTGAGAAGGTGTTGTGAGATATAGATGAAGTAACTATCTTCTCAAATACTAAGAAAAAGTGTCAAAATGATCATAGAAGAAAATTAATGGATGTTAAATCTGATGAATTTGTTAAATATGTTAGCAAAATGGGTTCAAAAATGTCCCCAAAGTAGTTTTTGGTAAGCCCTAAATGCCCCATTAAAGGGAAATTTGGGAAAAAATTTAATGAGTGGACCTATGAAAATATGAAATAATAGTGTATAAATGTCAGAAGAGGAGAAAAATGAAAGATTTAGGTGAAAATGGGAAGAAACATGGACATTGGGGCTAAAAATAAACCTCCAAAGAAGAAAAGTGTATGGGGTTTTTTTTTGAAATAAAACGGCTATAGATTTACCTTGGGGTGGGGGTGGGGAAGGGGGGGTGGGGAAATTGATTCATTTTCACCCTATAAATTCAAATTTTACCTCTATTATTTTATGAAAGAGTGACCTAGAAAAAATGGCTCACAGACCACATCTGAGGGTACTTCCAGATCATGTTCTAAAGCACAAACAACCCTAAGGAGTTGATCCACTAGTAAGTACACTTTTTCTTTGTGAATTTGTCATTTAAGTGCATTTGTTACTTATATGAGGGAAACAATGAATTCACCATTTTCAAAACAATGAACTTGACAATGTAAATGGTGATTTCATTTGTGAAAATAATAAATTGGTCAATAAAATAGTGAAATGGTCAAAATAAATAGTGAATTCAACCTAAAAATGGTGAATTCACAAAACATCAAAATGACATAGAGAAAATTTGTATAAATGGTGAATTGGTCTTTCAAAATGGTGAATTCATCTATGAAAATGGTGAACTCACCATCAAACCCTCCATTTTAACAAAAATGTGAATTGGAATATGAAATTTGTGATTTGGCTAAGAATTTGACAAAATGGTAGAAATTAATGACAAAATTGTCAAGGAAAATATCAAATTTGCCAACCGACAGACATGACCCTAGGAGCAATGAAATGGTGGATTAAATAGTGAAATATTTCAAGAAACATCAAAATTACCATGAAAATGACAAAAACATCTGGATCTTGTCTAGTAGTGAGTTCACCATATAAATGATGAAATTATCTTATTAAACAGTAAATTTACCTAAAATATGATGAAAACATCCTAATTACATAGATGGATAGAAATTGAATAGGGAAATAAAAATGATAAAGTGATTATTAATCTAAATAGGACCACATGAAATGAATGGTAGGAAAATAGATTTGATTAGCAAGTAGAAATGTGATTGAAATTAGTTATAAATGACTAACTGTATAATGACTTTGATTGGATTGTAAGAGTGCACTGATGTGATGATAACTCATGAGAGATGATCCCAATCCTACAGCCAACACTATGTATGGGTGACATGCCTAGTTTATTCAAGATGATTGGCCTCTTGCACATGGCTAATGCCATTGATCAGAGTGGATTAGGCAATGATTAGTACCTTAGCAGAGTGATGTATATTAGACACATCAACATTTTGGCTATCTACAAGAAAGTTTACCATCACATTATAGGATGTCTTTTATATTTACATGTGTTAATCATAGGACATACTTTACACTATCTTTCCTCAGGTCTTAGACAGGCTACATTAGAGGAATTGATAAGGCCTATAGAGATTGAGATGGTTTGAGGTAGGTATGTAAACATTGATGAGATTGAGCTAGTCATGGATATGCCTCAAGATGAATATATGGAGGTTGATGTTCTAATACCAATTATATTTGATGTAGTATTTATAGTTCTCATGGCTATTGTCAGTGTCATTCTACTACCTGGAAAGAGTGATTAGTTTTTCAATATATGCTAGGGAGGAGTTATGAGAGACATGATAAAGGATATAGTAGTTTTTGCATAGCCCAACTATTTTGGCATGTTTATATCATGATCTTCACCACATTATATACTAGGGAGGATGTAGTAGTGGTTTGCATACACTACTCTAGGTCTAGGCATGAGAACATATTTTGATTGAGAGACCTACAGGGAGATGACACTAGAGGGGACTATAAGAGTTGATGGCCTACATATGGTACCAGGTGGGTCCTAGGCATATGAGACACATAATATATCTCTAATATTATAGGTGAGATATAGATGAGATGATAGATGTAGCTTTTACCTAGAAGCCCTCTGTAGATATTCAGTTTTAGTGAGATGAGGATGCAGACTACATGTTATACATGACCATAGTGTGTTATATCATTGGTTGATAGGAGTATGATATAAAGTGATATAGTCCAGACCATGTAAAAAAAAAATTTAGGTTACAATAATATTTACCTATAGGACCTCATAATTTTTCACATGTGATTAGAGAGACATGACAGTGGGGATCAACACCTAATTGGACTGAGGCAAGGGTTATCTTTGGGTTAGTGCCATAGGTGGCCTAGGTTTATGTGGGAGGGACAGTAGATCTTAGTTTTATTAAGGCATATGTGACAAGATGGGCTCAACATCATCCAGTGAGATTGACTACTCCACTAGGTGGAGATCAAGGATAGGTACATGAAGTTTATCATGCATGTATTCTATTATGGGCTTGGTGACCTAGTCCCATAGCGATGGAAGTAGACTCTAGATTAGAGGAGGAGGAGGGAGAGGAGGAGGATGAGTTTGACATAGAGTATGTAGAGTAGGAGGTAGATATAGGATCAAATGAAGAGATGGTGGAGGTGGATGTGGTCGGTGCATATCAAGGTATGCAGATGATAAGAGATGTGGGGTAGGTTGGCCCTTTTAGACTGATAGTATCCTTTAAGGCTTAAGATATGATTGATAAGTTGAGGTAGGATATAAATGATATAAAATCTAATATTATTGAGTTATAGGAATGATTATATTCTTGATCATAGTAATTATCATAAACATATGGTCATGTTATTATTGATCAGGTGGACATTATTAGGATAATAATAGAGGTGAGTCAGATGTGATAGATATAGGCACAACTTACCATTGAAAGGGATTTTGTTTAATCTAAGTGAGATACTTCACTATAGGGATAGGCTCATGTGATTACATAAAGATATTATACTATAACAAAGTAATATTTAGTTTGAGCAGAGAGAGATATAACTTAGGTAGGGTTGGCTAGAGTACAAGCAAAGCTTGATGAGGTCCATGAGATTGTGACAAAGAGGCTTATTATGGAATTTTAATAAGATCTTTCAAGCTAAGGATGAGGATAGTTATTATAATATATTATATGAAGTAACATTACTAGTTACAATAAGGAGACCTATATTTTTAGAGTACATTGTACAATAATCAACATCCAAATTAGGTCAATCTCATAAGACTTCCATATCAGTTAGATCAGTATCCCAGTTGCCTCCTTGATCATTAGCCATGGGTCCTCCAGCATAGTTGACCCCACCATGGTATAGGATAGGTGATATTTCTCATCATGAGGATCCATATGATATATCCACTATAGATGGGCATAGCTAGAGTTGACTTTTTGAGATAGGGATTCATACTTTTGATCTATGAGATGTATTGATTTGTATGATGTACTCGTATGATCTAAGATGTACATGTATTCTCTTTTGATGTATATGACCCATTTTGATGTATATATGGACATTTAACACTTTGATATATGAAATTCATGATATTCATTATTATCTCATGTGATTCTTATTGTATTTATGTATGTCTCTTTTACTTAGATTAGACATGATTGATATGAATTTGATTTAGAAATGCTCTTTCTATTAGTATTTGATGACAGATTTTGGACTCAGTGGCATGATGATCATGATGTTTATTAGTTTTATTATTGGAACAAATATATAGATATGTTTTATTGTAGCATTTACATGTTACTAAACATTTTTAAGACTTGATTTTTAATATTTCACATGACATTATGCATCATAATCTAGAAAGAACCATGATAATATTCATTTGTCAAAATACGTAAAGTTTTGAATTTAGAATGCAAATGTATACAACTTCAAATAAGATATTTAAAAAATATTTAAATATAAAACATAATGCACTTAAATCAATTCTAATTTAGATACAATGTTTACAACTTAAAATAATGAGATATAAAATTAAGACTTAAGTGAAAAGCATGATGTACTATATTAAGGCAATCGAGTAGCAAAATAACATACTAATAAGCAAACAAATAATCAACACAATAAGTAAAATCAAATAAACATTATGTGAGTAAATGAGTGTGTGTGACAATAAGGTGTTACTCTTTGAGACCAAAAGTATGACAAAACAATTGTGACTAGGGAAGGGGGAATAGAAGAATAAGGAAGGGGTGGCTGAGATGATTCCAAATTCCCCATGCAAGTGGACACTACCTACATAGTCCTATGGACTTTTCACTAAATTTAGTTCTCATAGGGGTTTTGGAAAGAAGAAAAGTGATGACAAGTTAAGAAGATAGATTATAGAAGAAAAAATAAGAGAGGGAACTTGTAAAATGGTGAGAGTGTAGAAGGAATAGGCTTGTCAAAATGGCAAGATATATGCTCATAAAATATCAAAAGCATGCGATAAGGTAAAATTAATTTGTCCTCAAAACATTGAGAATTGCCTACATAGTCCAATTGGACCTCAATCCATTATAGTTCAACCAAAAATTAGGCACAGAAAATGATAAGTGTGATTAGGGATAAGATAGAAATGTTTTAAGACTGAATAGTCAAACTCACAAAATAATGAGAACATAAAATATGAAATCGTAAAATGGAGAGAGCATAGAATTTAACTTTTAAAATTTTGAGAGTGTATGAATTTAACTCACAAGAATGGTGAGAGTATAGGAAGTTGGCCCCACTTTTGAGATGTTGTACTCATGAGGAGATAAAAATCACCTATTAGGCACTTCAATATGTGCCACCTAAGTACAAGCACCTAGAAATCTAAGTCAAGTAACATGATGAAAACTAATCAATACATCATTTTTAGATATGGGCATAGATGGGGAAACTTTGTGGGATACTAAGTCACACAACTTTTTAGGGTTTTCTACATAAGGAAATAGTTGTATTTTTAGGGATTTTTTGGAGTATTTGAATTGTTTAGTGATTTTTAGAATATTTGAACTATTTAGGGATTTTTAGAATATTTGAACTATTTTTGGGCTTTTTGGAATAGGATATAGACGAGTATTTTAGCCATAGAATACATAAGAAATGGGAATAGACAACTCCATAAACACCTACTAAAGAATGTCATATCCCAATTTCTCACTAAGCTAATTTACTAGATTATCCATAAATAATATTGGTTGATAAATTGAATAATTACTATTTAATTAAATATTAAGCCATATATTGTTATGGGACAGTTGCATGTTGCTTTTATTGTATGATTACATTGCTATAAGTTAGTTGTACTTGTATATTCTTTACATTGTGATCATGTGATTAGTTTTTATATCAATATTTTATATATCTTGATGTTACAGGCTAACTACTTTCTTGTCATGAGTTGGATATAGGATAGATCCATCCCTCATAGCATGATAGAGGGAGATCATCATCAAAGAGGATGGCATAGATGGAGGTATTTGGGGTTGACAAAGGAACAACTAGAAACCAATGCACACACCATGATAGATATCACTCATTATATGCATTATTTGAATTATTAGTTGTACCATAACACATTTTGTTATTTGTATTTGATTGGTTAATTAAGTATTTTAGATATGAGTTAGTTTTCATTTAATATGTTGGTTTAATAATGTGATTTAATTATAACTATAGTATATTGATTGAGTGCATATTATTGCTTTTGATATGATGTATTATTGAATTCATGATTATGGGTGATATTAATTTAATGAGCTAGTAAATTTGTTTGATTAATTTTTACTTAATGTTGCTTATGGACTAACAAAAATGTCTTATTAATATCTTAATACATTAACTAGTTAAACTATGATATTCAGTAAATATCATTGTTCGGCTTAATCCCCTTGTGTATAATATATAGTAAAGGTATTTGGATAATCTATATAGTGGTATTGAAAAATAATTGAATAGTATATAATATCATTGTGCTTAATATTATTATAATAATTATTTGATTTGTTATTACAATAAAACTTATTACAAATTTACATTGGTCATTTTGTTATTAGGTTCCATGTTGATGAAAATCCTTGTTAAAATGATTTAAAAACTACATAAAGTATTCTATGGACTAAACATAGCTAATGTTCAAATGCATAGACATTAGTTCTATGAAAAATAAAACTTGGTTAAATGGTAAGTTGGTGCATGGGGGGAAGGTCAATGAACATGCAACTTTTTTTGGGTATTAAAATCATTAATTAAGAACTTTTAGGAATGTTTAGGGTTTCTAACCTGAGTTGACTAAAGTTAATCATCATTTCAATCTTCAGTTATTTTTAAATTGATTAGACTACATGAACAATGGTGACAGACTATAGTTTTTTATGGGTATAATTGCATTGAAATCACCATGCATCACTCTATCCACTTATTAATCCATAGTGTATTTGGGAGAGATGGGTGGAGAAGAGATGCATGGAGAAAAAAGTGGTAGTTGGGTTAAGAGGAAAAGAAATAAAAAGAAAAGAGAAAGATAAGATTCAGGATGGGAGATTGGAGAATAGTGGATAGCAAGAAGAATAGAGAGGAGCTCAGATCAATATGATTTGGCATGAAATAATTGGAATAAATTCTATTAGGTTGATAATGCATTTAGATTCCTACGTGTATGAAATTGCATAAAAGGCTTACAAGTAATTTCACTTGTTAAAATGTTAAATGTATAAATATTGGGCCCTCAGCCATCCATAGAACCCCATCTATATAAAATCCTAAGACCTAAACCCTAGGTTTGTATGCATTTTTTATAATACGAATTAAACTATGTGTAGAAAGGTCGTATGGAAATGTGAAATGAAACTATGTTGTATAACACTGAGATTGTTGTCCTAAAAGAAATGTATGAGGATATATATACATGGGTAGGTATATATATACCCTACAGGTCTTTATTGACCTAGAGTATATATATACACACCCATGTACATATATATATATATATGAACATGTCAAATTTATCATATAGATATGTAAACAATTTGATTTGAAGTGTAATGACAAAATGTCATTAAGGCTTTGAATCCTAGTTAAAAGGGAAATGCCAAGATAGATTATTTGATCTTATATACTTTGTTTCATATATATGTGAAAATCATGACTGGGTATATTTAAACTATGAGCTTTTTGTGGTATGTTTTATGTATATATATATGAACCTATGCTCTAATTTATTAAAAATTGAATATTATGTAATAGTGAACAATATATGACTGTGTATGGGCTATAAACTTGAGTAGGGACATTGATAATTTGTTTATGAATTATATATTATAACCTATGGTTTATATTGTGTCATATAAAATAAATATAAAATCATCACTATAAGACTGGGTAAATTTGTCTACCAATTGGGAAAGTTTATTATCCAATTTGAATACATTATTAGGCATTTGTTCAAATTATTATTAGTTTCCATATGAGTCAAAATTTTGGGTTGCATATGAATATGAGTAATATATATACTATAAAGTGACTGATAAAATTAGTATGAAAGTTAGCTTAAGAATTCATATATAATTAAATCCTTTACATATTGAACTTTACTTAATATACTCAAATTAGATAAGAGAGACAATGAGTTAAGAACTATATATGTGAGGATAGTATGTAGATAAACTCAAAACTTGACAATAAAAAAGAATATTATATAAAGATAATTATGTCAACTACATTATCTGCATGTTTTATTTTTATAAAATGGTTGATATACTATTTTAGAGATTTAAATACATATTTTCTTTATAAAGTATTCCATTTGTTTTAATTAAAAGGTGAAACTAGCAGAAGTGTGTCATATTCTATACATATATTTACTAGTTTTTATATGTGTATTTATATAGAGATATTACATATGTATCAAGCCACCAAAATAGTAGTATGTGTCTACCTTGTATTTATGTATTTATTCTCAAATAAACAATATATAATTTAATTGTTGATGTATTCAGTCACCAAAATTTGATACTAGATATGTTTGAAAATTAATGAGACATTTTTAGTGAGTACAGCTATTTATATTATATACGTATAAACATTAGTTTAGTATTCATACTTGTATGAGGAACTAATAAATATACATATATATTGAAAATATATTATATATGACATGTATTCTTGTAAATATAGTAGATAATAAATTTGTAAAACTAGTCATCTGATCTAAGATATAGATTACCATAGTTAAATGCATACAGCTCAAATATATATAAAAGGTTAACATGAAAACTGGATTATTTATTAATTCAAAGTCTTAAATGGAATTTATGACTGATTGTTGTTTGTTGCAAGTTAAGCATATGGAAAAGACCTAAAATAGATGTTGTTATCTTGATAATCCTATGTTTGAGTTACTCTGATGATTAGTAGCTTGTAAACTAAGTATAGTTATACCTGGATGGTATGTCTTTTAAGGACTATACTTGTGTATATGTATTATTATTTTTAAAGTAAATAACATGTTTGGAATTCATTTCATACTTTTGATGGACTAAATGTATGTATTTTGACTATTTCCATACTTAGCATGTTTTATGCTTGTTGATAAGAAGTAATCTATATAAATTTGTTGGTTATATAAGTATTTAACCAAATCTTGCATGCTTGGTGCTAAATAAGTAGTAGACAGACTTCACTAGCTTACTTGGCATCACTAATGCCAGATGAAGGTATCCCAATAAAGTGGTGTGTATGAATTTGACTGATCTTGAGATCATTAACTATGTGAAAACTTTGGCCAAAGTAATGTTTAATTAAAAATTGTCATTTCATATGTATGATTTACATATTTGTGTGATATCATGTTAGAATAAAAAAAAATATGGTACACATCATGTATTAGATATCTTATAGCACACATGTACTATCTTGTCTCTCTGGATTCTTGCACCATCACAGAGACTCATGCTCTATGGAGCCTTATATCTTGTATTGTATTTAATATTGTGACATTATACTTGATAAAAATTTAATATTTAATCATAAGTACATTGACAGTAGTGGCTAAAATATTGTACCAACCATGGTGTAGCTCTAAGAATCTAAATAGAACCACCATTGTTTGGTAGGGTGATAAATCAAACCACTAAGAGGCTAGAAGGCTCAGGGGTTTTATAGGCTATAAGAGGTCTATAGTGGCTATTTGGTTTACTGAATTGCACCAAGCTATATATAAACTTGTAAACCAAGTTAGGGCTATCACAAACAAGTGCACAAAGTACACAAGATCCTCTAATATATCTAACCATAGTAAATAAAGTGTCTAAATCTATAATATGGATTGCATAAACAATATAGAAGCAACAATACTGAATGAAATGAAATAGCCAATGGGATGTAAATCTAGCAACGAAGGCACTTTGAGGCTAAATGAAAGATGTTTTAGGAAATAAATATGTTTTCAAGCAAGGGTTAAAGAGCATGTCTATTCTATATTTGAGCTATATTTCAATGCAATACTATTGTTTTCTAATAGTGTAATACTTCTAGTTTTAGAAAGAGAGAGAGAGAGGGTTTGCACAAGTTTTCTAGTTTATCTACTATGCAATGAAGAAAGCTTCTAAAGTGAGTAATGGCATAACATAAAGGAATATTTCAAGCAATGAAAGTACTCTTTAATCATGCACAAATATAGGTAACTTTAGAAGCTATTCTAAGCAATAAACCAAATAACTAGTTTTATAAAACAAAACAAACCCTAACATGTATACTACTACAAATAAGCAAAGAGTTTCACATTACAAAGTAAAGTACCCTCATATCAAACTCAAAGAGATGTGTAGAATTTATACCAATTAATTATCCAATATAGGAGTCAAAAGAGGAAGAATATTAGGTTGTGTGTAGGCTAAGGCTAGACCAAGAGCCAAAAGTTGTGGAAGAGATGAAGGAGAAGCCACCAATCTATGATAGGCAATATAATGAGCATAAGTGATAGGTGCAATGGATTCTTGAGGAGGAAAGAGAATCACCCATGGAAGTAGTAGCAAAGTAGGGCATCCCTTTTCACAAGGAAAGCAATTATCCCAAGCAAGAATCAAGGGAGATTCAGGGAGGCAGATAAGCTTTCAATGTGATATGATAAATGGAGATGATTAGAGTAGAGATGCAGTAAAATTGAAGTAAGATTGAATAAAGAGTGTGAATGAATGAGGAAAATACACATATATCCAACCCTAATTTATCAGTAAGTCAAAAAACTAATAGTTTATGACCATTTTGGGCCAAACTAGAAACTTTTCATGTGTTCTACCTAGGCTACAGCCTAGGTCATGGCTTTCATGAAGGAAGCATGTGGCTTAGGCTGTAAGTTTCCTTCCTAATCTATGGCCTTGGTCAAATGGGAGCCTAGGTTGGTCAAAGATCTCTTGAAAGGGCCTCAAGGGATCCCTAGAGAACCCTTCTAGCATGATAAAGGTTTGGAATGGTTAGAGGATGGGGATAATGCATGGTAAAGGTCCAATCTAGTAGCCTATAACTCTAAGTGAGATAACCAGGATAAAAAGTCTGCACATGACCTGATGCATAATCATAGAGAGGAGTAAAGTCATGGTAAGTATGATTACATATGCCCCTGAGGTATGAACAGTCTGTGTTCAAATGAACAAGGAGTATTATGAAATACCTAGAAATCAGACCAAAGTAAAAGAAAGTAAATACTAAAAAGATAATAGAAAACATTACTTGTATTTACTAGATAAGGATGATGGTAAAATAATGTCGATGATATAATATAAAGGTGAAAGTACAAATGCTACATAATCCATAATCTAACTCTAACTCTAGATCCTACTCTTGCAAATAGGGAACACAAGTGATATCAAATCAAATCATACTATTCAAAATGACATTCACTAAGGCGTCAGCCCTAGTATTCTCCCTATGAGGGATATGGGTGAACTAGATTTCCTCAAAGAAGGATATCAAATTACATGTCACCTCGAAGAGGGGGAGAAACTCAGAGCTAAGAACAACCTAGACATTGATGAGTTGAGACAAGCTAAGAGTGAGTCAAAAAAATTGCATATAGCATGTGCCTAACTCACGGGCATTGGTCAAGGTGCTAATGATTGCATGATACTCAATGACATTATTAATCTCATTGATCAAGAAATGACTAGCTACAATAAGTTAATGGCCCCATTGATCATCAATAACCCAAGCTATAGCCACAGGTCATGGTTTGCCCTAACTACTGCCATATGTGTGAATCAGCACTAAGAGGTGCACCATGATGGGGGTTAAGGATTTAGGATTGGAAACTATAGAAAGGTGATCTCAATATAGATAAAAGTGAGAAAGTTGTACAAGGGACTCTAAAAATGCAACCAAGACATAACCAAAGTGGTTGACCAACATTGGTCATAGGAAGAGGTAACCAAAGAGAGTGGGGGGAAGTTCAAAGAAGACAAAGACCAATTGGCAAAACTAGAGCAAGTCTTGAACCACTATATTTAGCTAACACTATCAACCTATAACCATGAAAAAAAATAGAGAGGGAGTTAGAATAGATTGACTACATGAAATCATAGAAATGACTAACTAAAAGAAGTATAAAAAGTAACTTCTATCCCTAGGTGCCCATGAAATAGGGTATGGGCTCGGGAGGTTAATGGTGACCCAAAAGGGGTCTTAGGGTCCAAAATAAGGCTAAATTGAGCTTAAATAAGCCTTAAATTAAAAAAATGGAGGTTTTTGATGCACTCATAGCATGCCAAAACCCTAGGATGGAGGTCTCATGGTCTAAAACACAAAAAAGGGCCCATAAAGTGTATCTGACAAGGAGTGCATAGGCCTGGCAAGCCAAAGGACTTGAGGTTCTAAGAGACCATAATGGTCCCAAAATAGACCCAAGGAGGCCTCAAATATATAAATAGACTTTGGCATTGCATTCATAATGGGCCAAAACCTCTAAGATGAAGGTTATGGGATGTTGAGAGCAATAACAAAGGCCCAAAAAGGGTAAAAAGAAGGCTATTAGCCTAAGATGCAACCTACATGGGAAAATACATAGCCTAGACCACTAATAAACTATAAAAAAATAATCTTTTCCAACTACCAGGTTGTGGTTTAGCCCAAAAAATTGTGGCCTAGGCTAGAAAGGGCCAAAACCAAGCCTGGGGAACCCTAAAAGACCTAAAATTGGCCCAAAAAGGAAAGGGAAGGGGGGAGACAAGAAAAGAATGTTTTTGAGCATGCAAAAACATAATTTTCTTCTTCCACTATGTGCACAACTAATCTAGGGTCAATTTTTTCTCTCATGTAGACACGAGGAGGAGTTAAAGTGTGAGAGGCAAGAAAGGCACCTTAATCGATAGAGCCATCGCCGTTATGTAGGGCTAATCATGAAATAGTGACTCAATGCCAACCACAGTGAGAGGTGAGTAAGGATGGTATGAGGCCCATGATAGATGAATACTAGATAGGGAAGGCTAGATAAATTCACAAGTAACTATAACCACTAACCCACACCACCTACAAGCATTATAGAAAAGGAGAGAGGGAGTCAGTAAAGGGCTAGCTGCCTACAAGCAGTAGCCCAACCAACTAAAATAAGCAAAATAATACCTCTATCCTAAGGTACATCTAAGGAGTGCATAATAAAAATAATGAAAGAGACCCACATACACACACACATACTAATATCATGAAGGTAGTGGTGAGAAAAAGAGAGGAAAGGCTCACCTTACCACCATAAGTGACTTTCCTAGAGAGCCATATGAGCCCTAGACATGGAATGTATTGAGGTGGAAACTATTGATCAGGTGTCATAGGGGTTCACCTTTGAGGTTCAAGAGATGATATGCCCCATGCTCTAGAGAGGTAGTGATGATAAAAGGACCAAAACACTTATGAGTTAGTTATGGTGTTTCTTGTCAAAATAAAGACTATATCACCTACCTTGAAAAGATGAAGACGCACCAACTTCTATAATTGGTTACATTTATGGTACTCATAAGCATGGTTATGCTCAATATCATCTAGGCATCACTCATCTAACTTCTTAAGCTTGATGAGGTGAATGACACATTCTTCCTCATCAGAAAGAGCTCTAAAGGCCTTAACCTACAACAAAGGGATTAGGAATTCCAAGGGAAGAATAGCCTCAAACTCATACACAAAAGAGTATGTGGTTTCTCCCCATGGAAATTTGGAAGCTAGGTTAATATGCCCAAAGGGTAGGATAGAGCATGAGCTTCTCATCCCTCTTGGACTAGGCTATGGTTTTGAGAAGCATCTTCTTTAAAGTTTTATTTAAAGATTCTTCTTGCCCATTTCCCTGGGGGTAATGGGTAGAGGAAAAAATGAGCTTAAATCCAAAGCATTTAGTGAGCTCACGCATCTTAGGGCTTTGTAAACCTGGACCATTATCAACCATGATCATCGTGGGAACCCCAAATGTATAAATAAGCTAGTTTAGGATAAACTTGGTGATGATCTTCCCACACATGCCACTAAGAGGCATGGCCTCAACCCACTTTATGAAATAGTCAGTGGCAGTGATGAAATAATGATGGCCATTAAAAAAGGCTAATTTAAACTCTCTAACAAAGTCAAGAGCCCATATGGAGAAAGGCTAAGGAGTAAAGATGGTGTATAAAAGGCCTGTTAGGGTATTGATGGCATCTCTAATCACTTGGCACATCTTACACTTCTTAGAATATAGGATAACATCCTTAACAAGAGTGGGTTAGTAGTAACCCATCCTGATAATACACTGAGTAGTGGCATACCCACCTAATGACCACCATAAATGCTCTTGTGGGATTCCTCAAGAGTGAGAGGAATATCCTTAAGGGTGAGGTATTACATCAACACACCATCAAGACCTCTCTTGAATAAGATGCTACTAATAATGACATAAAAAATGACAAGCTTATAAATCTAATAGCATTCTTAGGAAGGAGTGTCAATGGGATGAGACTAGTCTATAAGGTAATAGACAATGTCCCAATACCAATCACACTTAGAGAATTAAGCATGATTGATCGAATAAACCATCTCATCTGGAAAGGCATCATCAACCAACTCTATGCTAGGATTGGGTAGTGGGAAATTAGCAAGTTGATCAGCCACGGCCAAGCCCTTAGTGGACTTTTGGTTGATGATGTAGAAGTTGAAATCTTGAATAAGCATGACCCACCTTAAATTCCTGATAGTAAGGTACTTCTTGCTAAGTAAGTAGCAGAGTAGATCAGATTGGACAATCACATTGGTAGTCTAATCCAACATGTAATGTCTTAATTTCTTCATGGAAAAGATGAAGGAGAGGCAATACCACTCAACTAGAGAGTAGTTGAGCTTAGGGCCAACTAACATATGAGAGATGTAGTAAATAGCTCTCTCTTTCTACCATTATCATCCTTTTGACATAGCATGCCCTTGATGGAAAGATCAGTGATAGAGGTGTATTATATGAACTCATTCCCCTTAATGGGTGCCATCAGGATGGGAGGATTATAAATCATGCACTTTAATTCCTCAAAATCCACTTGGACTTTAGCAGACCATAAGAATAACATGTTCTTGTGGAGGAAACATGTGATGGGTATGGACTTGTGAGCATACTCCTAAAGAAAATGTCTAAGGAAGTTGAGTCTTCCTAAAAAATATTGCAACTAAACAAGATTTCATGGGGGAGGCATTTCAAGGATCACCTTGATCTTCTTAGGATCCACTTCAATACCCCTCGATGAAATAAGGAAGTTGAGAAGCTTTCTAATAGAAATGCTAAAAATACACTTCTTAGGGTTGATACTGATGTGATACTCTCATAGATGCTCAAATATGATCCTGAGGTCATGCACATGCTTATCCAGCTTACAGGATTTACTGAGGAGATCATCAACATAGCACTCAACAATCTTATGGATGAAGTCATGACAAACATGGGTCCTGGCACGTTTATATGGAGCCCTAATATTATTCAAATATAACTTCATGATGGCATAGTATAAGGTACCCCATAGGGTATTGAATGGCATCTTGTGTTGATCTTCAAGTGCAATCTAGATCTGATTGTACCCAGAGAACCCATCCATAAGGGAGATGATCTCAAAACTAGCAGTGGAATCAATAATCTAGTCAATCAAAAGATTCAAAAATTTATCCTTTGGGTAAGCCATATTGACATCCTAAAATTCAATGCAAATCCTAATTTCTCCATTCTTGAGAATGGGAACAATGTTAGAAACCCATCAAGGGTGGTCAATAGCCTAAATGAAACCAAATCAGATGAGTTTTTTAATCTTAACCTTAACTAACTAGGAAAATTTTTCTGCCATTGGTTATTACTTCTATAAAATAGGGTAGGCTCCATCATTTTTAACAACATTATGGACAATGATGTTGGAATCCATGCCCTTCATATTGGTGTATACCCAAGTGAATACATCCAAAAATTCATGTAATAAGGTAACCAAAACATCTCACTCCTTAAGAGCAAGGTTAGCACTGATCCTAATGATCTTGGGCCTTGTTGAAGTACCAAGATTGACATCCATATATCCTTCAACATCCATAGCATTTCCTTTCTTGAAACACTCTAGAGTGGGTGGGAGCAACTGGTCTAACACTTCAGGTTCAACCAGGAGGACATTCATTGAGGGAATGCCTAGAGTTAAACCTTCAATGAATGATCTCTAAACCAAGATAATCAAGGAGATAATAGTACTTACAACAAGCCTACATGAGCTTGGTATAATCCTTTCTCTCCTTGAATAGGTTGCATGACATAAAATGAATGAAGCAACACTCGAGATCAGACTTAGCTACACTAGTGGTCTCAGCTAGAGATGCTTTGAGAGAGCCTATACTCTGATAGGAAAATCATGATGTAAGGGAGAGCTCAATATTTGTAGAGACATCCTAGAAAAGTTCTCTAAAAAGAGATGGGCTATCCTAACATCACAGAGTAGAAGAGGGAGTTGGCTGATGTGTGCCAAATTTTGAAAGGATAAATGAGGATTGGTACTTAGTTGGGTTACAATGCTCATCCTTGAAAAAATGAGATTTGGCTATGGAGGGTGTGTGGGCACCCATAAAACCCTACAAATAGATAGTCAAAGCCTCACTTGAGGGCTTTATCTTTGTGTAGAGAAATTCCCAAGGATCTAGGTTAGCTTTTAGGGTGTGAACCTCACCTTCATGAATGAACTGCACCATATAAAACATGGCCAATGTGATGGCCTACATGGTAGTGGTCTAGGGATAGCCAAGAATCACGTTATATGAAAGATCAATTTATAACACATAAAACTCAATTTGGACCACCTTAGAACCAAACTTGGTGTGGAGCTTAACATTTCCCACTAGCATAATTGTGTCATTGTTGAAACCAACACACCTATGGAGAGAATTGGAAAGCTTCTTTCGACTAATCTCAAGCTCATCAAATACACACAAAGGCATGATATTAAAGGTAGCTCTTTCATCAATAATGCATTGCTTAATGTAGTGATCATCAACAAAATTATTGATTTGGAGAGAGAACTAGGACCTCTTTGCCAGAATTGAAGCATTTGGTAAAGAGGTTGGGTCAAAAAATAGAACAGGGGAAATAGGGTGCTCAGGTGTATCAGAGTTAAATAATACTTTGATATCATCTTATAGTGTATCCTCATGAGAGAGACTAAACTCATAAAATATGAGGCCATTTTGCTTAGGGAAAAGGTGAAGAAGGTCCCAAATGGAGATCCCAGTCGAGAGGCCCTGTAACTCCTCAATGATGAAGTAAGGACACTATCTAGCTTGGGGAGGGATGTTACACTAAAATTAAAACTTGACTTTAGGATTTCCTACCCCAGTGGGCTAGATGCGAGGCCTAACACCACTAGTCTCTCCAATGGGGTCAGTGGCCTGACCTAAGTGCATGTTGACAAAGCACTCATAACTAGTGGGAGTGATGTTAATAGCAGCAATGACCTTACTACTCTCATTTTTGGCTTTCCCTCTTGGGTTAGCCTAAGAAGAGGAGTTAGAATAGGTGGAAGAGCAATAAAGATAATGTGGGGCCTTATCCTTTGATTTCTTCTTCTTTTTTGCCTTATTGTGGTCTAGTAGAGGCTCTTTAAAGACATCCAACTTGTAGTTGGTTTTTGTAAGAGGAGAACTCTGAGATTGAGGTGAGGCTTTCCCACTAAACTATTGGGTGGCACAATTTGCATCATCCTTCCCCTTCATTTGATGGTACTTGTAAAACTTTTTGGGGTTATAAAGAAACACCATCTATTGTTTTATTAGACAAGAATCAGAAAACTTCTTACCAGTTGGTTTATTGCTCATATAATTTTCCTCATAACTTTCCTTCTTGTCCTTCTTCTCAGGAGGAGAATCAGTAACACCATCACTAGTCATGTGATGGTTATGATCACATAATGAGGATGACTTTTGGGAAGGTACAGGCCACATGCCTACATGTACTTTAAAAAAATTGATCTTTAGAAACTGATTAATAGCTTCATCACAAGATGTGGGCTCATGCTTGAGGACCTCAAGGTGAACCTCTTACCTCAATGCTCATGTGAACATATCATAAAGTTGGTCATCCAAAAACCTAGTTCTACATGTATGAATAGTTAAATGCCATTTATGCACAAAATCAAAGTTTGACTCACCTTTAACCTGTACCATGGAGGTGAGTGACTAGATGTCAAGGTTAAAAGGTCTGTAAATATCTAAATATTAGAGGAAATCATCCAGAAGGATCTAAAAACTAGAGAGATAATCTAGAGGTATATTTTAGAACCAAATAAGAGCTTTAGCTCATAGAGAATGAGTGAATAACTTCAACAACATGCCTTTGTCTTGTTCCAAATCCATACACACCATTGTGAATGCTCTAATATGCTTTATAGGACTAGATTCCTAAATCCTATTGAACTTTGGTAATTCTAGGATAGGAGTAGGGAGGGGAATAATATGCACCTAAGGGGCTAGAGGATTCTGATGGAGATCCTCATAAGCACAGTTGATAATAGGCTAGTGATGAGCTCTAGGAGGGGGCTCATCATGGTAATGATGTTACCTATGCCCATGGGCATCATCATAACCATAGTAGCAGAGATTATGATGTCAAAGTGGTTCCTATTAAGGAGGCTATACATAGTGGAAATCATCTCTACCACAAAGTGGGGAATGACCAAGGAAGTATGATGGTACTGATGGGGCTGATGGGAGGACATGGCATACTCATGGAAATGGTTATACTAACCAAGGTCTCCATGATTCTAGTCACATATCATTAAATGGGGGGCAATTGGTGGTCATTAAGACTCTCGATATGCATCCCATGGATCTTTATTCCACAAATGATGATCAAAATCAGCATGCTCATCAAAGACTCAAAAAGAAGGGATAAGAGGATGGGAAGAACCCTCATGATGAAGATATCTTCTCAAGTGTGAATAATTATGATCCATAGCATGTACATGTAGACATTCTTGTAATATATTTTCCTACCAAGAAAGAGGTAGGGAACTCATGCGAGAACTGGTTGAGGCACTCGACATTAAATGGGTAAAACTTTTTTTTTTGGAAGATGCTCACATCAACTCCTAGGGGAAAAGAATGCACTTAATTCATCTAAATATTTCTATGGTAATTATAAATGATTACACATAACTCATCTAGTCCTAAATGGTTAAGAGGATCCTCATCACCTTAAATGGGTGAGTGAGATGCAGCATGAGGATGAGTAGAAACATCCTCAGATGAATGAATCTTAGACTAGTAAAAAGAAGACCGAGTCTATTGGTTATAGTCCCACCAATCTTGTTTCCTTTTTAATGTGAGAGGGTGTATAATATATTTCTAGGTTAAAGGAGGCTCTTGGATCCTCCAGTGTTAATGGCAATCTATTGAAATTATGGCTTGCTCATGAATGAGCTCAGGGATGAGACCTTAAATTTGATGGGAGTGACATCCCAAGGGTGGGAGGTTAGCTATGGGTGTGATAAAACAAAATAAATATGGAATACAAAAAAAATGCAAACTTAAGGAGAACTAATAGGGAGAATAACATAAAACCAAATCAAAATACAACAACCAAGGTGAGAGCCAAAATATAATTGAAAGCAAAGCCTAACAGCTAATAGAGGGGAATTGGCTAAAAGAGCTCTAAATAGGATAGAACTATCATGAACTATATATGAGTTCTCACTGGGTATGCTAGTATGTAGCTCCAAGATTTTGAATGAAGCCACCAGTATTTGGCAAAGTGCTAAAGCAAACCACTAAGAGGCTAGAAGGCTCAAAGGTTTTATGGGCTATAGGAGGTCTAGAGGGGCTATCTGATTTGCCAGATTGTAGTTATAGATAGACTTGTAAACCAAGTTTGGGCTAGCATAAACAATTTCACAAAGTACATAATATTGTCTAATGGATCCAACCACAGTAAATCAAGTGGCTAAAACTACACTATAGATTGCATAAACAATATATAAACAACAATACTGGATGAAATGAAATAGCCAATGGAATGTAAATCTAGCAACTAAGTCACTTTGAGGCCAAATGAAAGACATTTTGGGAAACAAATATGTTTTCAAGCAAGAGTTTAAGAGCATTATTATTCTTAATTTGAGTTATGTTTCAACGTAATACTACTATTTTCTAATAGTATAATACTTTTAGTTTTAGCAAGAGAGAGAGAGAGAGAGGATTTGCACAAGTTTTCTAGTTTGTCTACTATGAAATAAATAAATATTCCAAAGAGAAAATTGACATACCATAAAGGAATATTTCAATCAATGAAAGTACTCTATGATCATGCACAAATACATGTAACTTTAGAAGCTATTCTAAATAATAAACCAAATAACTAGTTTTATAAAACAAAACAAACCCTAGCATGTATACTACTACAAATAAGTAAAGAGTTTCACTTTACAAAGAAAATTTCCCTCATATAAAACTCAAAGAGATGTGTATACTTTATACCAACTGGTTATCTAAGCTAGGAGGTAAAAGAGGAATAAGATCAGGCTATGTGTAGGTTGAGTCTAGACCAAGAGCCAAAAGTTATGGAAGAGATGAAGGAGAAGCCGCCAATCTATGAGAGCTAATGCAAGGATCACAAGTGAAAAGTAAAATGGAGTCTTGAGGATGCAAGGATAATTCCACAAGATTTAGGAACACTATCAATAGCAAATAAAATCACCAATGGTAGTAGCAACAAAGTAAGGCATCCTTTTTCACAAGGAAAGCAATTGTGCCAAGCAAGAATCAAGAGAGATTCAGGGAGGCAACCAAGCTTTCAATGTGAGATGATCAGAGCAAATATGTATCAAAATTGGAGTAAGAGTGAATAGAGAATGTGAATTAATGAATAAAATCCACATATATAAAAACCCTAATCTGTCAACAAGTCAAAAAACTAGCCATTTATGACCATTTTGGTCTAAACTGGACACTTTTCATGGGATCTAACTAGGCCATAGCCTAGGACATGGATTTTATGAAGGAAGCATGTGTCTTAGTCCATGGGTTTCCTTATTAAGCCATGGCCTTGGTCAAACAGGAGCTTAGACTAGTCAAAAAACTCCCAAAAGGGCCTAGGGGGTCCCTAGAGAGCCCTTCTGGCATGAGAAAGGTCTAAAATGATTAGAGGATGGGGATAATGCATAGGAGAGGTCCAAGCAAGTGGCCTATGACTCAAATTTGGATAACTAGGGTTGGTATTCTACACATGAACCAATGCATAATCATAGGGAGGAGTAGGGTCATGGGAAGTATGATTACACATGGTTGGAATGATGTAATTACTTTATGGAACATATGTAGTTATGTTTTGCTTATTTGATTCATAGTGATCAGTAATCGAATGGATTGTTACATTCCTATATTTTTGGTTAGTATAGTATGTATGTTTTAGATGGGATCACTAATTAGACTCTTATGGTTAAATATAATGTTAAATACATGGAAATGTATTTTTTTTAAATTGCATTATTCTAGTAAATCCCAATGGGGATGTTACAAATAAAGGAAGGGTAACCATGGGTGTGCGAACACAATAGTGAACAAGGAACATGAAAGGATTATCCATACACAAGCAATTTAGGGAGTACCACTCAACAATAAATTTGAATAAGATATAACTTATTCTATTGCAATAATGAATTGGGATGCAATAGGGGTGAATGAGGGAATGGAAATAGGAATGGCTAGGAACTTAAGGGAATGATAAAAGTCATACAAGCTATAAAATCATGTGTTCCATATTTTGACATTTCTATTGTAAGAGATTTGAACACAAAGCATTCTTCAACTCTATTATGCTCCAGCAGATGTGTTACTTAGATTCACCTATTATACCTATTTAATCATAATTTAATTAGGGTGGTAATAGTAAATGGAGGTGAGGAATAATCAAAGTATGCCCCCAAGCAAGGGCTAAAATGGTAGGAAGACAAAATGAAATAGAGATGCCCCCAAGTAGGAACACTTATATATAAGAGCATAACAAATCAAGCATTGAAATGCTTAAGATACATAATGTTCATTGGATCATCTAGTTCATAACCTTTTGGAGTGGCCAACCTATATACACCAAACCCATAGTTAGTTGTAATAGTGAAAGGTCCCAATGAATTTGGTTTGAATTTACCTTTCTTTTCATGTTTAGCATTAGTATTCTTTTGATTTTATTTTAAGACCAAATCACCAAGTTTAAAATATTGAGATATAATGTACTTATTATAACCCTAGCATAGTCTATTCTGATAGGATTTGAGGTGATTAAGATTGGCTATCCATTTTTCATTTAGGAGCTCTAGTTCTGCTAGTCTAGCCACTCAATAGTATTCTTCATTAAAAATGTCCTATAGTAAAATTCATAAGGAGGGAAACTCAATATCAATAGGAATATTTGCTTTAGAACCAAAGACTAGGGAATAGGGAATTGCACCAGTAGAGGTGCAAACATTGGTACAGTACACCCACAAGGCTAGGAATATTTTCAAATGTCAATTGTGGCAAATTCATTAATAGTCTTATTGAGGATTTTGACAAGTGTTTTATTATATGTTTCAGCTTGACCATTACCTTGAGGTTAATAAAGAGTGGAAAACTTGTGCTTGATATGGAACTTGGAACAGAAGGATACAACATCCTTATTTTTAAATGACATGTCATTGTTTGATATGATAGTGGAAGGAATACCATAATGGAAAATGATGTGGTTTAGGATGAATATGTAGATCTACTTACTAGTTATATAATTGAGAGGGGTTTCTTCTACCCATTTAGTGAAATATTTAGTAGCAATAAGGATATGCTTATGGCCATCTAAAGAAGTAGGATTAATCTTTCTTATGAAATCAAGCCCCCATGTAAAAAATGGCCAAGGAGTTGTAACTGGTTGAAGCACCTATGTCATAGCATGAATAAGATTGCCATGTTTTTGACATGCCATAAATTTATTAACATAGGCACATGCATTTTCTTCCATAGTAGGCCAATAATAACCAGTACAAAGGAGACTTTTAGCTAGGACCATATTGCTTGTGTAGGCCCAATAAATCCCTTTGTGAACTTCCCTGAGCATTAATTCAAATTCTCACATATTTAATCAACAAATTAGAGTTCCATGATAGCCTTTATAATAGAGCATGTTGCCAATTATGGTGCAATAGGAAGTGTTTTGGATAAATAATTGTGTTTGGTTATGGGATAGATCAAATATAAGGATTTGACTGTGAAGATAAGAATATATGTTGGTGTACCAAGGGGAATTGGGACCAGTAATGACACATATCATCTTAGAATCTAAAAAGTTGTATATTGGAACAATGAGATTTTCAATTAAAACTTGATAGTCTTTGATAGAAAGAGAAAGTGCAATCATGGATCTAATAGTGGCAATAACATTTGAAAACTTATTGGCTCGAGGAACTTATTCAAACTGAATGGCTTCAAATTTCAGTTTGAGAGCATCTACCATGCCTTTTTAAGGCATAATTTTTTCATCTTTTGTCTGATATTGATTTATATCTTGATTGATAATGAGTTGTGAATCACCATATACTTACAAAAATTAAATATTCTATTGCACTACAAGATAAAGCCTAGCAATCAAAGCCCCATATTCAATAATGTTATTAGTACATGGAAATCCAATGTAAAAAGACTTAGGAATAATATCACCATGTGGCATGATGAACAATATTCCTACTCTTGATCCATGAGATGAGAAAGATCCATCAAAATAGAGCTTCCATTATTTATCTTCATCTAGAGTCATAATAGACTCATCAAGAAGTGCATTCTAATAGGAGTAGAATCTTGGAGAGGTGAGTTGGCCAATTGATCAGCTAATACTTAAACTTTAATATCTTTCTAATGTGTATATTCAATATAAAAATCACTAAGCAATATTTCCCATTTATCCATTCGAATAGTTAAAGCTATTTTTGCTAATAGATGTTTCAAATGATCTACTTTTACAATCAACATGGTCTTATTATTCAACATATATGTCTAATATTCTGGGAAGTGAAAACTAATGTAAGACAAGCTTTTTCTAATTGATTATAGTTCTTCTCATAAGAGACTAATGTTTGACTTAGATAATAAATAACTTTTTTTTCCCTTGATTCTCATGTTGAGCAAAAGTGCCCTCAAGACACTAGTAGTGGCAGAAATGTATAATAACAAAGGCTTCCCCAACATTGGTGGAACAAGTACTAAAGGATTTGTTAATTATTGTTTAAGTTTCTCAAAAGCTTTTTAGCATTAAACATTGCAATGAAATGTAGTGCCCTTATTTATATGATGTGTAAATAGATGGAAATGATTAATAAGTTAGGAAATGAAGCATCTAATAGCCTGGATCTTACCTTGTAGGTTTCATAGTTGTTTCAAATTACAAGGAGGTAGCATCTTAGTAACAACTTGAATTTGGCTAGATCAACTTCTATTCTCCTATAAGAGACAATGAATCCTAATAATTTTCTAGATGTAACTCCAAAAACATGTTTCTTAGGTTTAAGATACAATTTATAATCATGAAGCCTTTCAAAGATTCTTCACAACACTTTTGGATGCTTTGTATGAGTTTTGGATTTGTCTATAATAACAGTAGCATAGTCTTCAACAATATCATGCATAAGTTCATGAAAGATAATAGTCATTTCTCATTAATATGTTGCTCTGGAATTTTTCAATCCAAATGGCATGACTTGATAACAGAATGTACCCCATGGATTTTTTAATGTTATTTTGGCTTGATCTTTTAAAGCAATCGTAATCTGATTATAGCCAAAGAATCCATCCATAAGAGATAGCATCTTGTAACCTATTGTAGATTCCACAATCATATTTATATTAGGTAATGATAAAACATCTTTGGGACAAGCTTTGTTAAGATCTCTGAAATCCATGCAGACTTACATGTCAATTGGTTTCTTACTAACTAAAACAATGTTAAAAATCTAATCTGTATAGGGAATAGGTTTAATAAAGCATGTTGCAAGTGATTTTTCTAGCTCTAGTTTGATAAGGATGGCAATCCATGGATGAATCTTTCTTATATTTTGCTTAATAATCTTGGCATCTGGGTACATGACCAAATCATGGACTACTAATGAAGGATTTAGACTAGGCATATCTGAATACACCCAAGCAAATATATCAATAAAATCTTTTAGAATGGTAATGATCAAGTCACATTATTATGGAGTGAGAAATGTACCAAGTTTGATTATCATAGGATCATCATATGTGCCAATATTCACTTCTATCATGTCTTTCATAAGAATAGTGTAGCCATCATCTACAATGGTAGGAAAATAAGGTAATTGAACATTAAATTTTGAATGTGGACTCTCAGATTGACCCATGTATGAATAATTATAATCATTATTCTCAAAAAACTATCAATGACCTACTAAATTTGGATTCTCTAAGAACATACACTCAAATTCTTCATGATCTTCAAGATTGATTTCAGCACTAAATTACAAGTATAGACTTGTGGACTCTTGGGCTTCATTTGAAGGAGATTGAACTTGCTCATCCAATGGTGCCTAAAATATTTTTTCACCAATGGACTTGTCTTTTTCTTTACTTTTTCCCTGATCCAAAAGTGCCTCAAAAAGGTTTTCACTTAAGGATCTCAATTTTGACCCAAAAAGTTAGCTTACTCCCCAAAGTAGGCCTCAGGGTCCAAAGTGTATACAAATCCCTAATTGTGGTCACCTATCAGTAAATTGTCTCTTAGGCCCATGAACTTTGAAATAGTTTCTCATTTTAAAACTTGTTGAGAATGATATCATTATCTTTTTGGTCCCAATCAATAACATCAGGATAATAAAGGGTAAGGGGAAGTGTTGGAATAATATAAATAGTGAGAATAGAATGAGAGAATAGATTGGTATTGGCATGATCATCATAGATATTATAATAGGACTCTATGTCACTACTGGGAACATTGTCTTTTAATGTAGAGGTTAGATCATTTTTAGGATGTGTAAGGACAACCCTAGGTGATTTGTATCTAAGACCTTGTTTATTTGAATGCTTAGTAGGAATAATAAGGTATATTATACCTTGCTCTTGTACCCCTTACCTTTATATGCATGATGGGCCATAATTTTATTTGGGATAGGGTAATTTTCCCTCTCAAAATAGGGAGATAAATCCTAATTATATAACCATGAATCATCTTCTTGATTGGATTCTATTATTGCGATGAACAAAAGATATTCCTTATGATAATATTTCACCTTCTTCTTGAACCATTCCTTCTTGGGCCTACCATGGGATTTGGGTGATCTAGGTAGTTTGGAAACATGAAAGGCATTTTCAATATTATACATGCCAAGGCCTTTGTCATGAATATTGAAATGGGATGAATTTAATAAGGGTAAGGGTGATTTGTAATAAGACACAAGGGTATTAGGATCTAAATAATTGGATTGAGGTGGCTCAGACATTAATTGCTTGTCTTTTTTGATGGTATTGGTAGCACTAAAATAATAGGTATATTGACAACCTTTTGCTTCCAGATGTTTACAATATTAATAATATTTTAAATCCCTAGGAATAGTAACCTCCATTCTATAATGAGGAAACTTGATACATTGATGGATTTTAGAGGGAATTGTGTGCATCTCATTAATCCATGGACAACCAAGATGGATATTATATGGCACATCAAGATAAATTAAAAGGTACAAGGTACTATGGATAACATTCCCAACCTAGATGGGTAAGGAAATTGTACCTATTGATTTTCACTCAAGTATTATCATACCCATTGATAATAATAGTATCATTCTTGAGATTTGTCACATTATATCCTAGACGTTTTACTAGATTCAATGGAATAATATTATACCTACTTAATTTTTTAGTGAGTAACTATAACTTCAATATACAAGGAATTAATGTGGGAAGATACAAGGGATGATATATCACTTTGATCAAATATCAGTTGTGGACCAAGAGACAAGTTTCCAACCAGTGCTTAAAATTTATTCAGTGTAATATTGTTTGGCACTTGAGATTGGATAAAAATCTCATCTAAGACATCCTTGTGAAGTTGAGAAATACATAACATATCCAAAATGAAAAGTTATGTGAGCATTTTATTCAATTGATCTGCAAGATCATATTTCATCTTAACAGGTGCATACTTGAGCTTGGATTGATCTAGAATAGGAATAGAACAATAAGGTAGATTAGGATCAATAGAGAAAGAGACAAGCACTTGAAGGGTGATTTTAAGATGTCAATTTATAACAACACAATCTTGAGTGGGAATAGAAACATGAGAATTTGAAGCAGAATAAATGAGTCTTAGGATTATAACTCAAGGATGAAAATCATGGGAAGGAGGAACTCCCAGAATAGATGGACTTGATCCTAAAATGGATGCATTTACTTTTTGTGAATTATGGGAATGGGGATTTATTATGATCATGGCTATGTGATGTTCCATAATACATCCCACTACATTGTAATCATAGGGCTTAGCATGGTAGTCAATGTTCTTAGCCTAGGAACCCTAATTTTTATTACAATTATGATTTTTTTGATGTTTTCATTACTCATTTTGATTGGTATTATGTTGAGGAAAAGGGTCTCTATAAATCCCCATATTATGACATAATTTAGAGGATGATGCATTGTTTAACTCTATTTCCCCTATTTTTAATGTCTTGAATGAGATGTTGAAGTCACACACATCTATGAATTGTGTGCATTTTGACCCAATGATATTCACAATATTCATTATCCTTATACCACTCTGGTTTAGGTTGACTTTAATTAAAGGGTTTAGTAATTGGTCAACTAATCACATTCACAACAAGTAGCTTGTAAAATACATTATTAATTGGCTCACCCAAATTAGTAAATGGTCTTATATTAAACCAAATCTGTAGAGGAGGCTACCTTTGAAAAGCAAGTGGTTGGAGTCGAGGAGCATTTTGTATTTGTGGAAAATGTATTATTTGAACATGCCTTACTTTTGTAACTCCATTACCAACCACACTCTTGTTATGGTTAAAAGGTTTGGGATTTTCTATTAGACTTGTTGGATTTGGAGTTGAAGTTTGGTTTTGATTTTGGTTTAGATTTTTAGATTGATTTTATGAATAGATTTTAATCAATCCTCTATCAATGAGAGATTCTTCTATTTGTAAACCTTTAGTGATAACATCATCAAAATTATCTAGACACTATAATTTGAGATTAAGAGCTAGTTTTAAGTTTAAATTTTTCATTAATATATTCATTAACTAAATATTAATAAGTGCATGTGGAAATTTACTAGCCAATGCCCACCATATTTGAAGGTAGGAGGCAAAAATTTCACCCCCTCTTTGTTTAATAACACACAAATCAACCATGGTTAACTCATGTTCAATTTTATAGGAAAAATGCTTACTAAAATTCTCTGATAAATCATTAAAATTTAGGACAAAACCTTTTGGGAGGTGTGTAAACAATTCCAAAGATTTCCCAACCAACCTTCATGAAAATAAGCAAAGTAGGAAATAGGTATCATAACTTACTTCTTGGTAAGAAAAAAATAATAGGCGTAATAGATCTCTTGGGTCACATTTTCCTTTGTATGTTTCAAATTTAGGAATCTCAAAATATGATGAAAAAGGTGTTTGTAAAATGCTTGAATCAAATGGATATGAACATATGTGTTCCATCTTGTATTTTTTATTTTAATTTCCAACCTATAATCTTCATATTGTGTCCTTGACAACCTACAATGCCTAAGAACATAAAGCATTTTTGGAAGTAGGTGGGGGGATTGTGCAATGTGGAAACTCTTTGCCCTAACCAATTAGAATTATTATTTTTAATGATATAATTGAATTTGTTAGGTGGGATTTGGTATTGCTTGTGAATGGAAGATGGAATGGAAATGTGTTATTGTGTAGGAAGAAATTGGTATTGATTTTGATTAGAATATGGAATGGAAATGCATTACTGCGTAAGAGGAAGTTGTTACTTTTGAATAAAGAATTACTATTAAGTGACAGGAAATTATTGTTGATTATAAGCAACCTATTATACAGAATGAAATCATTACTATGTATTAGACCAAATTTGATGAGTATTAGATGGAACATTATAATAATTATGTTGGGGAATAAGAGAATCAGAAGGAATATTATGTATCTTGATGGGAACCAGTTGGGAATGACTTGAACTTTGTAACTATTAAGGGGGAATTTGCTAAGATGGAATTGGAAATGTGGGATTGTTAGGAACTTGATGAGGATTAGGGAATGTTTGTTGGAGATTATCTACAATTGGTTGTGAATAATATATAAGTATATGTTTCTCAATAGCAATGGTTGTCTCAAGATTAGGCAATGATCAACCAACGAATCTTTAACTTGATGTTTAAGTGTAAGATTAGAAACTAGATTAAGTAACAAGGTGATAATGTCATTAAAAACTTTACCAACTTATTATAATTAGGCTATAATGCTAGGTGAAATTTGGGGTGATGTTACAAGTAACTCCTTCCCTTTCCTAGACATATCTAGAATTATAGATATTTGAACAACTGGAGGACCATGATTAAAGGAGCGTATATCATCATTCCACTATGTGATTTTGATAGTATTTTATGGTTGTGATTTTTCAACCACGTAAAGTTCCTATATAAAAATTAGGAGCAGCCTTAACACCCATCTCTACTAAGCATAAAAATACTTCATCTCTATTGTCAAATAGGTTTTGCTCAAATTGAGTTCATGTTGCATCATAGGTAGGTGACACTTCTTCATACTTAGGTTGTGAACTTCCATATCATGTGGATTCAAAGAATCCTCTTGATAATTGGGATAATTGGGTTGATATATGAATGGTTTCATATGATCTTGTTGTCCTTAGGTCCAATCATCATCATAATCAGCATTATAAGCCATATCACTTCTTGTGTAATGAGGCATATTAGACTTGAATATGGAATAGACTTATATGGGAATGGGAAAATATGATGTTTGCATATGATAAGAGAAAGCTTTGGACTTGAAAAAGTTTGATTTGAACACAAGAAAATGATTTTGAACTAAAAACTTAGGGAAAAAACTAGAATGGATTCAAATTCACATGAACAACATAACAGTATGATTTAAAATAAAAGAGGTAATTTTAAACAAATTTGGATACAATATCTAGAAGCGAACAATTTTGACCTGAAACGTGGAAAAATTAATGCCTTTTTTATGTAGATATGGTATGACAATGTCATTGTTTTTTTTTTGAATTTATTTGATGGGATTGGTTTTTGAATACAATTGAGGTTTTGGCATAACAATCAAACATCAACATATAAGCATTACTAGGTAATTTTGATAACTGACATAGGTGTACATCACACTCATTGAATTGAGAGGGGACTATAAAATTTAATATTATTTAAAGTAATTATTATAGTTATTGGTGGTGTTTTAATCTCACCCTTATCTTAAAAGGTATATACGAGCATGACAATCTTAGGGGGGTGTTACCTTTGCACCCCCATATCAATGAATGATCTATAGAAAAAGAGGCATCTAAGAATCAATACAAGATCAAGATATTCATGAGAGGGTCTTGTCCCTTCTCAATCACTTCAACCATAAGGGTGTTAGTTAAGTGCTACCAGATTTGGGGTTTGCTTATAATTTTACTTGGATTTTTAGATTGTTCATATATATAACCCATAATAGGCGATACGTGGGCATAAGTTTATCAATTAAAAAGTTCAATATTGTTTCCAAGATTGCTCTTATAGAGGGTACCACACCTTGTCTTTGAGTATTAGAAATAACTCCTTGGGATTCTTTCCTCATTTGATGATGTGTAATCACAAAGTTAGGCCTTGATAATGACAACACTCCTCAATTTATATACCCCACTAGGTAAATAAGGTTTGGTGTGAATTTTGGGTAATGACATCATAGGCACTGCACCCTAAATACTTATGAGAAGGTGATGAAATCCAACCCACATAGCTAAAATAAAAAGGAAAGCATCATCATTTTAATTCACATAATTCCCAATAGGGATGAGTGAAGAGAACAATAGGCAAATATTCAAGATAAAAAATAGGAACCTTGGATTTTTGAGTCTCCCAAAATGGGAGAGCATATGTGCAAAATATCCTCACAAAAATTTAATTAAAAAGGAAACTTGTATGAAATGAAAAATCTTGGAAACTAAGAAAGTTTTCTTATAACCCAAATGAAATGTGAATTATTTTTAAGACACCAAAGGAAATGTGAGTAGATAATGTATATTTGAATGAATCACCATACCCTTTTTGGAACCTACAAATAAACAAGATGATTAGTTTTGCTTGGTGGGTCTTTGACAAGTGAAGGAAGTTATTTTTTATGTTTTTAAAACTCTTAGATTTTGACACACAAAGGAAAATTCACTTCTTAGCAAGACCAATTCACTAATTTTAGAAACCTACATAAAGTAAAGAACAAAACATAGAAAAATACAAATAGAGATGGTTTCATTGATTAATAGGTCAATTTCATTGATAACAAAACAATTCCACTGATAACAAAATAATTTCACCAATTAACATTAAACAAGACTATGATATACCTAACAGTGATTTAGTCAATTTTGAGACAATTTCATTGATTTCCTTAACAATTTCACCAATTTTTGGATGATTTCACTAAATATAAAAAATCTTCATAGATAGAATAGAGAAGAAAAATAATTAACAAAATTATTTTCATCAATTATAAATTAGATTTCATCAAAATGATGACAAATTCCCTGATTGGTAGTAAAATACACTTGTGAGTGTTTTCATTGATTTGTTAGTCAATTTTGTTGCTTAGAAAATGATTTCACTTATTTGCATACAATTTCATCGATTATGAACCCTATGTAGAAAATAGAATAGAACAAAATATAGAGCACAAATACAAATTCATTGATTACTAGATGATTTCATTGCTTACCAAAAAAATAGAAACATTTTCACCATTTTGGCAAGGCAAAATTTCCAATAGATAGAGATGAAAAACAAGGGGGAAAATGAACATAAATGAGCCAAAATATTTAGATTTTTTATAAAATAAGATTTTTAAAGAGGTTCAAAGAAATATGTGGGTTTCTAGTCCCACTAGGCATGCCATATGTGTTGTTAGAATCTATAATACAATAGTTCTATTCATTCAATATTTACAAATGATTAAATAAAGCATGAAGAACTAATGATCTACACCTATGATTTTTGTCAATCAAGAGTGTGCCCTTAAGAGAAAGTGTGTTTTTTCTCACTCCTGATAGAAAATGGAATCTTTCCTAAGTATGGGTGACTATGGAAGGGGGAAAAACTCTAGAGAGGGCTAGTTCCCTTGGTGCTTTCACAAAAACTTTCTCTTAAACCTACTATCTACTAATTCTAGTAATGGAAAGGGTGAAAAAGACAATGTTTGCAATGGAATTAAAAGGGAAATTGTAAATTAAGGTGATGCACCAATATTATATGACCACTTATTCTTGAAATGAACATTTTTATGAAAGGGAGAAGCTTTCACACATTCTCTACACTAAAGAATGACTTCTACAACAGTGTTTCATAAGGACTTGATAAATTCAATCTTTACAAGGAAGGAATGTAAAGGAACTGAATTCACATCCAAAGCTTAGCCTAGAACTGATATAGACACTTTAATGACCTATATAACATAAAAAATCTTGCATAGAGGTATAAAAACTAGACAATAACATAGGAAAACAAATGCTTCACTATGTTATATCAATCGCAAACACATACACTTCACCCAAAAACCTAAAAATAGAGGAACAAAAGCTTCTTATTTATCTCAAAAGGTGAGTACAAATTTGGTAGCCTTTCATCACAACCAAAAATAAAGAATGATGAATTACATTCTGTAAAATGAGTTCAAATAGAAAAATCAAATGCTTGGAGACAAAGTATCCCCAAAATAGGGGTCTTCAAACATGGTCTTTGCCCTCCTTGAAATGCTATGGAGTCCTCCTTCAAACCTTTTCAAACATCTTGGGGGAATCAGAGAGATAGTTGTATATGTTTAGGAATCTTGGATACATCATCATTATTATTACTCAAGCCTTGACCACTTAGAGCGTACCTAAATCCTTGTTTGAACCCCTATATACTAGGTTCTATGTATTTATTGAAGAATTTTTATTCTCCCTTAAAAATAGGACTTTAAGTACTCTTTTACTCTTCATTGACACATTTTTATAGGACATTCATGATGTCTTTCCATGATCCATGGGATGTTATAATGTCTTCAGTGCAAGTTTGACTCCTTCAATAAGCTTAGGCGTTAGAAGGAGAGAAGGCTTTTTTTTAGACTTTGAGACTCTTTCAAACTTTTCAAACTCTTAAAAATTGATCCTTGACTTTTTCCTACCTCATTTTTGGTTTGGACAATGTATATTATCTTTTACAAGGTATATTAGAAGCATTATACAATGTTTTAGTGTTTTGACTCCTTAGAAAGCTCATCTTTAATAGGGTGTAGAAGGGAAAAGTGGAGTTTTCCCTCAAAACTAAAAATTTCCTCCATGGATGGTCTTTAAAAAACATACCAGACTTGGAAAAATACATTTTAAGACATCAAACACTCAAAAATACTTGGTTTTGGACCAAAACCTTGAATTTCCTCTCAAATCCTTGTAGTCTAAAAAATAGATAAAGCTCCTTAGCTGGAAGAATCTAGAGATGACTATCGAAAATTGAGATTAGTTTTAGATACCTTGTATCCCCTTACATTTCCACACAAACTTTTATGATTATATTATGAGTGAAAGTTTACTTTCTAGCTCATTCTCTCTCCCAAATTAGGCCTAATTAGCCTTCATAGGCCTAGAAATTAGAAATCTTGATACTGGGATATCCCACACATTTTAAACTCTCTAAAAGTTTGTGATTAACTTTTATAAAACTATCAAAAACTTCCATGTTAATTTTGGGTTCTTGAGACCCTATGGAAGTATGCACACCATGAAATCACCTTGCTTCCTAGTATTATTTTGAGCATGTTTGGGACTACTTGGGAAAATGGTCTTAGTATGAACACTTATAAAATATACTATGAAATTTCTTAGAATTTAAAATTCATTAAACTCCCAAATGACCTCATACCATGATTGGTAAGTTATCCCCTTCTTAAAACACCTAAAAAACTCCAATAATATACAAAAATAAGGTATTTGGAGCAATCTATACAAGTGATGTCATTATAAAAATACATGTGTATAACCTCCTTTTAGTAATAAACAACATAAAAGATATTTTAGGATAAATATATGTAATTATTGGTACATTTGAGGTCCATTTCCCTAGATTGGTCACAATCAGGGTTTTAGAAGGGTTTAAGAAATGTCTAGGGTCTTACCGATTGTTCATAAAGATGGGACATCCAAATGACCTCCTTCCACTTTGAAAACCTTATTGACTAAACTACTCAAACATAAAAAAATTATCATCTCCCCATGTAAAGTGTGAAAGATGATACGAGCATTAGAGGTTGCTTCTCAGGTGGCTTGCTTAGCACTTTTGAGCTTTGAGAGAGGTCTATTTTGAGTTTTAGGTTTAAAAACTATATATTACTATTGGTATAGGTTAATAAACCTATAAAACATACCTCAAAATTATTATACATGCTCTATGATTCATTTTTACCCCACTATATGCATTTGGTATACTGGTCAAGGGTCTTGGGGTTTAGGCTTGTCTCTTTCTTACTAGCCCTCAAGGGCACCTAGAGTGAAACCTAAGTGTGTATTATACTTTGATGTGTTTTGAGACATTTTATATCACTATTAATTTCCCAAATGACCCTTAATGAGGTCTATAAATGCTTATTTTTCTCATTAAGACCAAAATATGCCTTAGTCTCATGACTACCCCCTTGCCAAAGGAGTGGGCTAGGTCTGAGACAAAATAGTGGGTATATCCCATGTTTTAATGACCTTTATGGAACCATGAATAAATTAATCCACTCATTATAACCATTTTTACCAATTTTCAAATCTTGATCACACTTATAGATCTTTCAAAACACCATTTCACCTCATGACTAGCTGGGACTGCTTGCGTGCAAAGAGCCTAGGAAAGTTATTTGGTTCAAAAACCTCATAAGTCACAATACCAGAAAATGGATATCTTTATCATGTTTTATAAACATCCATGAAATTATATATGATGATTCTCCATCAGTATTTACCTCTCAAAAGGGTCTAAAACCTTGTATCTTACCACTAAGGGTTTATATGTTAAATAGGCTTGTTGACTCTAGAGGTCAATAAAATGAGTTTATTATTCTTATCCACTATGTTAACTTGATAAAAACTTAATTTATGTAATAATAAGGTCAACCACACTCTTTCTCAGTTTCTAATATTCTAACTTAGTGAAAACATGCTCTTCTTACCTAATATGTAATTGGGTTAGTAGGTCTCCAAAGGGGACTATATTCTTTGACTGTATATGTTTGACTAAATTATTATGTTTAGGTTTCACATTTCATATGGTTTTATTAGTATCATTACCTTATGACTTTTTTATATTATTGAGGTAGACCTCAGATCCCTCCAAGCATCTATGTCCTTTGCTTGAAGCTTAGGATTAGCCTAGATTGAGTACTTTTGTAGCCTGTCAGTATCTCTTTAGGGTCTTTAACTACATTATATTTTATGATACCTCACTCATACCTCAATAATATTTAATATAAGTTTAATTCCTAACCTATGTTTAGATTACCCTTCAAACACTTTGTCACTTCTCTTTAGCCTTGAGAATGAACTAACCCTGAAAAAGGCCTATATGCATCTTTAGAAGGTTTGTATGGACTGAAAAAGAGGTTAGATGCTTCAAGACCTTGAAAAATTCATTGACATGACCTATTAATCTCTTTTATGTATTTTAAAACATCTTATTAGGTTCAAATTCCTTTTCTAACTCTAATCTCCTCACACACACCACTTCCTTATAACATGTTTGACTATGTAGCATTTTTGGTGACTGTAAATGCAGAGTTAATGTTATAAATCATGTTAGGTGCTTTAAATACTGAGTTACCCCTATTTACATTAAATTTTAAGACACCCAAACCAAGGGATCCAACTTCATTGTCTACAGGGTCTATTTTTTATCTCATGACACTCTCAACCTCATTTGTTTCTTTCAATCAAGTACACAGTCTATACACAAGTTTTAGATGGTCTTTAAACTCTCACTTAGTTTTATTAACTCCCTTGAAATTTCAAGTGGCTTAGATATATTAGGTGATTTGTAAATCTATATCCATCTACATATTCCATAAGATTTTTTTGTCTGAGACTCCTTTATATTGATGGGATGTTGATCTTGGTCTCAAAATGTCAACCTACAAGCCTAGGACTTGTAGGTCACCTTTTGACTGCTTGGTACCATACTAAGAAACACCAACTAAATCATTAAACTCTCCAAGTATTTAAACTCAATTCACACTCTACTCATTATTTCAAGGATCCACATGACATATGACAAACATATGATTGTCAATAACCTAACTTACAAGCATTATGAAAAGCATATGACTATAGATGGGCATTGATGAAGGTCATCATTTATTTATTTAATCCACTAACCTCTTTATGATTTATGACATCAAGTCATACTTATTCCAATGAAATCACTTTCCATATTAAGTAACTTCTAGCATCTCCTTCATAAACTCTCATACTTTGATACTTGACTAACTAAGCTCCTCATGGTTGTAGGTGCTCTCTTACAACATATACAGACTGAGGTACAGAAGTGAATTAAACAAGACATTAAAAATTCTATGACATAGATTAAAAACATAATTGTATCTTTTGAAATCATCAAATAACCTCACTCATCCAACATAATTTCATCTTCCTTATTATTCATATTGCACCTTGAACTTGATGGTGTAAAAACATATAGTTGTAGGTTATTATTTGTATGGACTATAAGAAGTCATCCAAGTCTCTCTCCACTTTGGACAACCTTATTTAGTCCTCAAACAAGTAGCTAGTGCATCGCCATCATCCATACCATAAATATCTCATATTTCACCTTCTTCATCTTTATGAGACCTGATTTGCATGAAAAATTAATCGTGTTTCCACTTACATGGTTGTAGGTCATCATTACACTTGTACGAACTATCAAATCACTAAATAATTCCACCTACCTCCATGATCTCTAATTAATTGAGTATTAATTTCTTATTCATTAATTTTCCATGATGAGTTTAAAATATTATGGAAACAAGAAACAACCTATTACCTTAAACAATGCAAACTTACCTTAAACTAAGTTCTATGGAAGTTTTCTTCATGATTTTAAAGAACCTTGAAGCTCAATTAAGCACTCACATCTCTTGACAAGACCTCGTATCACCTTTAAAACTAATTTTTAACCCTTAAAACACATTAATAAGAGTATATATTCCTTTTTAAGGTCTTATAAGATGATAACTTAGTCACATACTCTTTTAGTGTTATTTAGGCATTAGACGCTCTAGAGGGATCTTTCTCTCATATTATCATTGGGGATATTTAAGATGTTATGAGAATTATTAAAAAAATAATGACTTAAAAATACACTTATTCACCTTCATGACTCCTCATATCTCTTATTACTTACCATTGTGTTCCTTCTGGCCTACCCATTAGGCCTATGAGAGAGATTTTGAGCTCTTAAGAGAGCATGGTCCTTTGACCTCATTTAGAACATTATCTAGTGGAAAATTCAGACTTATACTCCTATATAATCCCATAAATATCATGACAACCTCACTAATATGCTCTTCTCACACTGAGAATCTCATTATATCTACAATTATACCTTATGGAAGGGCCAAATGACCAACCAGGCTATCTCAAGAAAGAGATTTTCAAGATGAAAGTACCTAAAATTTTATTTTTATGCCATACATGTTTTTTATGTAAAACATGATCTTGAAAACTCCTAAAAACAAATACATTCCACTAATATATCAAGACTACTTGAAAATTGCCAAATCTCAAGTTAAGATAGGTAATTAGTTCCCTGTCAAAAATCCCCTTATCAAAGAAAATTATTTGATGATTAAAAAATTAAAAAGGTATTATTTAACACTAAAATCATCCCCATAAAACCAATTTTCTCAATATATCTTAGAATTGAAGGAATGGAGGCAAACCTGGACCCTATCTAGATGACTAACTCATAGTGATCCCCTTACGTTCTTAGTGATTATTCAAAAATATGAGGGAATGAATATGATAAATAATGCCACTAATTTTAATTTAATTATGTTCCCTATAATTTTCTAAAGTTCCATCTCCTAAATATTTCTCCTCTTTCTGTATCGAGCACTTGAAAACCCCCCTTCTAAAGTTGTCAAAGAGATCGATATGAGAGATAAAATAAATTTCTTCATTTTAAGACCTAAAACCTCTTCCAAATCATTTTTTTGATCTTTTCATGGATAAATAATGTTTTTAATATTATTTAATCTCAATTTTACCTTGAATAACTATATGGATGGCCTCAAAATAGGCCTTTTGGCACTAAAATTAATAGAATCACTTGATAAGTCTGATGAAACTACTAAAAAATGGATCAATTATACTTTTTATGCTTTAAAAAGTATAAGATTTTCTTATTATAACCTTATACTACCATTCACATTCAAAACTTGCTCCAAAAGCCATAAAATGACCCAAAATGTGAGTAATTGAGTCATGAAGTTAATCAAACCTATCACAATTTAGTTAGATCAATTATACAACATGATATGAATCTGATACAATCCATAAAGCCTTTTATGATGTTTTTAACTCTTTTCACCTCTTGACACAAGCTAAAACTGGTTACAAAGGAGGTTAGATAAGCAAATGATTATGATGATCAAAACCTTAATTTCATCAAAAATACCTTAAAATCTGCTAACCAAGGATTTAGATGATTATTCCAAGGATATTACAATAAAAACACACCAATTAATGGGTCAAATAATATGATAATCAAATTTTTGAATGATAGGGGTGACAGTTTGACCTGTGAGGTAAAACTTATCAGTAATGACCTCATGAGCATACAAAAATTAGTTAACAATGCTAAAATTAAACTAGTATGATATAAACCTTCATTGGAAACCTTATATTTGCATATTATTTAGCTTAGATGTAGCATAAATAGGTATTTTTCAATGCCAATTCATGTTGAAACATCTCCTTTATAGCTATGGAATACTTAAAATTGATTAAGAATAGAAAAGGTGGTGCACAAGTAGACAAGAATTTGTTAGCACTTCATTGTCTAATCTGAGCATGTATATTATAGTGAGAATAAGTTTATTTAAACAAATTAGGATCAATTAGGACCATTCATATTGACTCTAATATGAATGGTTGTAAATGATTCCTCGATAATGCACATATATCAACACATGGATCTCTACTTCATCTTACTTAAGATGAAGGGTGGAGGATGGTTCTTAAAAATATCAAAGAAGGATTAATATGATCCCTTCATCTTGATTCACTGGAGGCTTATCCTCATAATATCTTTATGAGAGTCATTATGGGACCTTCATCTTGTTTTCAAGATGGAGGGTGGAGAATCATTCTCAAGAAAGCACATGGATAACTAATGTGGACCCTTCATCTTATTTTCAAGATGAAACATTGAGAATGCTCCTAAAATATATCACAAGATTCATTGTGGGCCCTTTATATTGTCTCCAAGATGAGGGGTGGAGAATAATCTTGCATATTAATTCATTTAGTAAATTATTTGGCTCATAAAAGAATCTCCCATAGGATCTTAAGATTCTTTCTTGAATAAAGATGCTTCTTGGAGGGAGAAAGAGAAGAATTAATAATTGAAAGGAAATTAAAATTCCATTTACATAGAATCATAATTAAAATAATAATTTAGAGAAAATGTAATTAATTTCATTAATTGACCAATGAAGGGGAATTAGTGAATTAACTAGAATAGAATAATTGACCATAGAAATTGATCAAAATGATAATTGAACATATGTAATACAATGAATTATCCCATCTAAAGATGCCCCAAGGTGAATTTGAATGTGTACATTAGATGAAAAATTGAATTTAGACCAGTTTGAGTGTAATTTGCTTGGAATCATTATATTTTATAATTTTGACACGTAAGTGATAAAAATGGAGTGTCTACATCCACATGGACATAAAATGATATCTATAAATAATAATATAAATGTATCAAATATCTTATTTTTTAGTGTGTCAAACACTTCCTATAAATATGATGTCCATTTAATTATTTATTTATTATTTTTATTTAATAACTCTTATATGTAAGCATTGATTGCCACATAGTTTTGAATGAATCGACAATGATAACCTGTGTATCCCAAAATTGTTCTTACCTCTTTATGTGTCTTAGAAGTTGGCATGTTTATAATTATTTTTATTTTTAAAGGATCTACCTTGAGTCCCTCCATACATATTGTATGTCCTAATAGCTATTCGAATGGGGTTATGAAGACATATTTATTTAAATTTAATGAAATATTTAATTATATGCAGCATGCAAACATCAGTTGCAGTACCTAGACATGATATTTTAATAACCCATATACCATCCAATCGTCTAAATAAACCTCCAAAAAATCATGAATAAATTCTCTAAATACATTTACCATGATAAAAGTAAATATTTTTGGTGCATTCTTCAATCCAAATGACATAATTATGTACATGAATGACACCAATTAAGTTATAAATGTGATTTTTTGGTGGTATTATGGCACTATCCTTACCTAGTGATAGTTGTAAAGTCTATCTATAAATGAATATACTTCTCTACCAACTACACTTTCTAAAATTTATTTGGTAAAGGGTGACAAAAATATGCATACATACTTTGTTTAGTTCCCTATGATCAAGTCCACCTACTTTCTTATTTTGAATGACCATCAGACTTATCCATTATGATTCTTTGACTAGTGTGAAGATACGCTGACAAATATTTTGTGTAGTTGAATTTTGACTTTTGCTTTAACATTGGGGTTGAGCCAGTAAGGTCTTTTTTTTAATGGTTTAACATTTTCTTTAATTTGTATTTTCACCATTCCTACTTCTTCTTTAATTCCTTTTAGCTCTGTAAAAGTTTGAGGAAATTAATCTTTGAATTTATTTTAATAATTCAATCATTTTTCTACTTTAGCCTTAGTCCAATAGTTTCATATATTTGATATTTTGGGATTGCCTTCTTTAGCTAAATTTTCTTCTCTTATTTTTGAGGTTTGGTAAAAATATTGTATTTTGTCCTTCATAATTTTGATTAATTGTCTTTCTTCCTCTTCAATTTATATTTTTATATTCTCTAGTTTGTCCTCATAATCATCAAAGTCTAGCTTGGTTAGTTTTCAACAATATGCTTTTTCTCCAATTTCCACTTGGTTGTTATATTTTGTAGTGTTTTTCACTTATTTTTTTATCATTCCAATTGGCTCCCAATTATTTGTATTCTTGTTGTGGTAGTTTCTATTGTAATTTTCCTAAATTGATTTTTTTGGTATTATCTGAAATAAATAAAATTGTTTTAATTCTTCTCAATGCTCTACATATGCTTGTATCAAGGTCCCAAAAGTTGAATGCCTAAAAAAATTAGTTTTGAGTTCATCCCAATTACTAGTTCTTCACATCTCTTGATGCATATACCATGTCCTTGGATATGTATCGAGGGTCCAATAAATAATTGTGTCCAAAGTCTTTTAATGGTTTCATGTTTTTAGGTATAAATTTTTTTTCAAGTTAAGATATGTATATTATGGATATGCATGCCTATATATTATGTTATTTATTTAAAAATCCCTCTTCCTTAATGAATATTGTTTCTAGTAAAATATTGAAGGGTTTCTAGTTCAAAATAGAGGTTTTATAAGTGTTGCACCATCTTGAAACAATGATATTAAACATATCAATTATGGCCTTCGTTCTTATTTATTCTATGGGAAATAACCTTGTCATCTATTCCAGATATTCTTCTACATTCCCCATTCTATTGAATTTTGGTAATTTAACATGTAAATATCCTTTTTCAATGTGATATACTTTCTAGATCTAAATAATCAAATTTGTTTCTATGATAATCTTTTTTAGTTTCTTCATTTAATTAATTTTTCTTATCCTTGTTTCTAGTTTTCCATACAGCTATGCCCCCTACCATTCACAAAGGGCATATAAGAAAACTACAAATATTGAGAAATAACTAAAAATCATGTGCATAATTAACACTATTACATGTAGCTATCAAATAGAACATGGAATACATCCCTCTATCTAAATGATATTAGTAAAACATGTACATTAGAAGTATAGTGAAATGATAATGTCATAACTATAGCATTACTTTGGCCAAAGTTTTCATTATAGAATATAGATTAAATAATTTGAGTCATTTTCACTCATACAGTACTTTTGTTATTGAACCATATATAATGATATCATAGGTTACATATATGAGTTACCCACTGCCATACTCATATAGGTAACTCTTATTATCCATACATAACATGCATTTATGGATTTAAAAGTAGATCAATAAATACCATGCAACCATGAAGTTATAAATAATCATAGCCAAGTAACCAATTTAACCTCATGCAGATATGTTAACAAGCTAAAAAAAGAATCAAGTTTTTCTAAGTTGTTATCTCAACATATCTTTCTATCATGATTCCTGAGTACAAATAATATGAATTTTCATTTATCAAATTATTTAATGACAAGTAGATCAAGAGAAATTTACTTATGCTTCCTTCCTAATATTAACATTTTATATGTATAATGCCCAAAAATATAGCATACATAACATACAATCAACATTAATAACATTTCTTATCAACACCCTAACATAATTACTATATGAATAGGATCAATCCACATCATAATGCAAGTCTTATAATCTTGCCTATACTAATTTATACTATAAATGGAAATTGTATTATGTCAGGGTATAATTTATACTTCTTTCCAAACATTTATTTATATGTTATGTTTTAAACAAGTCATAATTCCACAGTAATTAAAGGGAAAACATACAGTTTATATTCTTATTACATGATTACTCATTAACCCATTACATGGATTTTACTCATATTTTCTTATTCTAGATACAAATTATATATTTTTCTTGCACTAGTAGTTATTTATATGCTAATGACACATTCTCCAAGATTGGGAATCTATTATACTAGCAAGTAATCAGCTTTTTAACTCAAAAAATATAAATTCTCATAATATAATTCTTGTTTTAATGTGTTCATATAAATAAATATTCACATGTACAATATCATATCCCATCTCATAAATTCTCATAATACGACTCTACCTTTTCATAATGGAACCTATAGGTTCTATTAAGAAGTTAAAAGTGAGTAACACATTATTATGGTCAAACTACAAATAACCTCACTTTACATACAAGTCTCCATAGTCAAGTTCAGGAAGGTGAATAATATAATATACTCAAATTCAAGTTCCCAAAGTAAAATCAAACCATAAACATATTGACGTAAGTATATTGGGTTACAACTACTCACACAAACCATTCCATAACTTACAGTTCTAGATCTCTTGAAAGTAGGGTTTAATACTCTTTAAAACAATCTAAGACAAATAAATAAAAAGTATCTTCATCATATGCATAGGTGTCTAAATAGGGGTAATATGCATATTAATATGAAACAAAGAGGATTGAATTTAAATCTTGACCATATTTAGAGGTTGTCAACATTGTCAAGAAAACATACATAGACCTGGACATGACCAAACCATATTCTTAGGTTTCCATATCTCTCTTATGTTAGGTTTTATTTCATTTAATAAACTATATAAATGAAAAAATTTGGATCTTCAAGTTTATAGAACATTATCATCTCCTAGAAGTACTTGGGAAAGAAAATCTCAATCCCATCTAGAGTTGAAACCCTTCAAAATAAAAACCCAGAATTTTATAACATATTTATACACTATGAAATCTAGAAGCAAATCAATTTCTAAGAATACAAGTTTACTTCACTACCACATAAGTATATGCATACATATATATATGTATAACATAATCATAAACATGTGTGTGTGTGTGTGCGCACATGCATGTGCATGCATATATTATTGTTCATCAAAAATTTTACAAACATATAGACCCATTATTGTTAGCTCGAAGGTTTAAAACTCAAGGAATAGCTTAGACTTAGTCATTTCTTCTCAAGGTTTAACCATTAGAGTGACAGGCCTAAGGGTAGAATATTGCTCCCTCCTTAGGTCTATGGTCTTGAAAATCCTAGGGTAGATATTAGGGTTTTATTCAAATAATCAACATAATAATTCCCCATATTAATACCCTTTTTTGTTTAAAAGTTGTAAATTAAAAACCAAGTAAAAGAACTGACCTGATCTATAAAGTTGTAGATATTTTACTTCTGCCTCTTGTAACTATTTCTTACTTCCAACCTCAAGCTCTTAATTTTTCCTTTATTCTTCTATTATTTCTTCAAAAATTTGAACCACATGCTCTTCATATTCCCCTTCATTTTACTTATTCTCTTCCTCAAATCATGCATGCTTGGTCTGACTTGACTCCTAATATCTCGGCCCATAAATATCCATTCAATAGTTTTTCATAAATAATCCACTTTCTAACTTTAAATCCACTCATTGTTCTATGTTTTCCTGTATGGGACCTCAAAGGCAAATAATCTTTTCATGCACATAACTAATCAACTCTATCACAAATCATTATTATACAAAATAAACCTAATTAATTTGCCATATCCTTTTTCCATCATAACCAAAAACCTGATTCAAATCACAAACCTTGTCAAACACATTTTTCACAAAAAGTCTTGAAACTTCCAAAAATAGATTTATTCGATCCCAGTCCTACTCAAATGCAAAGTTTTGAATTAAAACAATAAACAATTTCCATAGGGGAGATATTTTCCCATAGAACCTATTTTGCCAACGAGACCCCCAAGTGGTAAGTTCTTAATAAAACTTTGCAAATAAATAAACTAAGCATTTTAAGACCATGTAAGTCATCATAACTTGCACATTTTGATCTGCATAAAAAATTCTTACTAATATCATATTAAATCTAAATGATAGTTTTTAGTGTAATTATAATTTTTCAAGATTTGTCTATTCAGTAATGTAAAATTTCTAAGCAATGGTTTTACTACATTGTAACCAACTGAAAGACAACATATAAAATAATATAATCCAAAGGAATGTAAGCATGCATCACTATAGACAGTTATGAAAAGCAACTATCACTAAATTTATTTAGCTTGTTCAATCAACCATAAAGTTAGCATTAAGAAGTAAGCATTCATTCAATCCTATTATGGTGTGTGTGGGTCCCCTGCATTTTCTCTTTACCTCAAATATAATAATCTACTCACCCCTCTCTGATGATACTCTCCCTCCACACTGGCAGTGAGGGTATAAAATATCCTACATCTAACTCACCAAAAAAACTTGTAGTTAGTCCATATCATGATAAAAATTTAGCATGAAATCATAATAGCTATTAAATGTGAATAATCCATAAGAATCATGATCATAATCATAATGTAATAGCTCATCAAAGTAAAATATATCTAATATCAGAACAATATAATTAATCCATATCATAATGAACATCAAATATACTAATAAATAACACATAATCCACTGAATAATGTCTCAGATAACCATAGGGAAAAATTGGATGTAACATCCTTCCCCCATAAAACTAGTCACCATCTTGATGACACTTATTTCAAACAAAAGTTCTAAAATTTAACTAAGTTTATCAAATTGAAAATAATGTCTCAGTAGGAAAACAAATGAAACCCAATATAAAATCAAGCAAACAGATGAAGAAACAACCTCAAAACCTCTTAATGGTCTTCTCATATTACATTATCCTCAGGATATTAGTCTCACTAAACCTTGCACTGTGATACTTCTCTATCATGTAAGCTAAGCTTACAAGTATCAATTATTTAGATTGGTTCTACTATGACCACCCTTGGATCATAAACATGCAATGCATTCCAATCCAAAACATGGGTAGGATCAGCAATATACTTTTTAAGATATGAAACAAGAAAAACATTATGTATTTGTGCTAGATTTGGTGGCAATGCTAGCCTATAATCTACATGATTCATTAATTCTATGACCTCAAAATTTCCCACATATCTAGGTGATAGCTTTGATGATTTACCAAACTTAATTGAACTCTTTTGGGGTCTAACTCATAGAAAAACTTTATCCCTAATAGAAAACTACCTTGTTTTTTTTAGATAAACGTAGCTTTTATGCCTTTCATTGGATTAAGCCAATCTTTACCTGAATAATTTTACTTGCTATTCCATTTCAGCAAGCATGTCAGGCCCAACAACCACTCCATCTTCCAACTTATCCCAACTGATGGGTGTTTTGCATTTTTAACCATATAATGCCTCAAAGGGAGCCATATTTATAGTTGATTGGTAGAAGTTGTTGTAGTAAACAAACTCTATGAATGGAAGGTACTCTTCCCATTTATATTGTTGATCCATGCAATACATTATTAACAAATCCTTCAAGATCTGATTTATCCTTTCTATTTTCCCATCCATTTCTAAATGGTAAGTTATGCTAAAATTTAACTAAGTTCCCAATGCAGAATTTAAAGTTTGTGAAAATTAATAAGTTGTTTTGGAGTCTCTGTCTAAAATAATATTTTCAAGAAAACCATGTAATATATATATATATTTATTTTTCTTTTATAAATCTTTTAGCAAGCATAGGTGCATCATCAGTTATATTACTAGGAATAAAATGAGCTATCTTATTTAATTTATCTACCACAACCAAGATCATATCATGGAAATTTTTAAACATAGGTAAACCTTGAGCAAAATCTATGGTAATCACTTGCCATTTCCATTCAAGTACTAATTGTGAGTATAACAACCCAACTAGATACACGTGTTTAGCCTTAACTCATTAACACTCTAAGCATATAAAAACAAAATTAGTTTCATCTTTCTTAAGTCCCTTCTAATAATATAGAGGTTTTAACTTTTTTACCAGCTTAGCTACTCCCAAATGCCCTAAATAAGGGGCATTGTGTAGTTTCTTTAGCACAATATTTCTCAAATTATTTTTATTAGGCACATAAATCCTGCCATTGAACCTTAAAATCCCATCATTTTCTAATTGAAAATCTCGATATCTATGATATTTTAGGTTTACAGTCAAAGTTTTCTTGACTTTATCATAATAATCATCACCAGGTGATAATTTTACTATCTGATCCCTGAAGGTGCTTATTATATAGCCAAAGTTGCAATGTATCTCTTATAGTTAAGGGCATTTGCTACTCATTTTTCCTTACCCTTAATGTAGTTGATATCAAAATAATAATCTAAAAGAAACTCTAAACACCACCTCTAACAAACATTAAGGTTGGGTTGGGTGAAAATATACTTAAGACCTAAATCATCAATCTTAATTTCAAAGGGTTAACCCAATAAGTAATGTCTCCAAACCTATAAGGCATGAACTAAAACAACCAATTTCATATCATGAGCAGCATAATTTGCCTTATATGGCTTTAGTTTTCTAGATTCATAGGCCACAACCGAACTATCCTACATGATCACTCATCCAAAACCATCTCCTAATGTATTATTATCATTGAAAAATGCTCATTCCGATAGGGACTCCATAATACTAGTGCAAAATTAAGTCTTTGTTTTAGAACCTAAAAGGCTTCTTCACATTTATCTAACCAAAAAAACCATTTATCCTCCGACTGAAGAGAGGTTATTGGGTTAGATATCTTAGAAAAGTTAAGTACAAACTTCTCATAGTACCCTGCTAATCCCATAACACTACACACCTCATGCACATTTTTAGGTGTTGGACAATCCATGATGGCCTTGATCTTGGTTGGATCAACTAAAATGCCTTATATAGAAATAATAATCCCCAAGTACTACACTCTTTTATGAAAGAAAGCACACCTAGATAACTTACCATAAATCTTGTGTTTCTACAACCATTATAACACTAACCACAAGTGCTCAACATGTTCTTCCTCATTCTTAGAATAGATGAGGGTGTCATCTAATAAGACTAGAAAAAATTGGTCAAGATAATTCATGAACACACTATTCATGAGATTTATGAAATATTTTGGTGCATTGGTCAACCCAAAAGGTAGCATTATGAACTCATAGTGCCCATAGCAAGTTCTGAAAGCTATTTTCAAAATATCCTCATCTTGAATCCTTAACTGATGGTATCTTTATTTAAGATCTATATTCAAATAGATTGTAGCACCATGCATCTAGTCAAAAATATCATTGATAAGAGGCAATGAACACCTATTTTTTATTATTTCTTTATTGATCATGCAATAGTCTATGTACAAATGAAGGGTTTGATCCTTCTTCTTGACAAAAACTATAGGTGTTCCCTATGGAAAAACACTTGGTCAAATCAAACCATTAGCTAACATTTCTTAAAGTTGAGCCTTCAACCCAATCAACTCTATTGTCATCATCATATAGGGTACCTTAGACTACATTTTGATCCTATAATGATATCTATAGTGAAATTGAATTCACTTCTTAGAGGTAACCCTAGAAATTCTTTAGGAAAAACATCCCAAAATTCTTATAGAAAGGGATAATCTTCCAAGGTGGGTTCTTTGGATTTTGTAACTTCATCCATTTTGACAAGGAATGCTTGATTTTCTTTGCATTGGGCCCTCTTTGACTGAATGGTAAAAATTTGCCTGAGCTTTAATTGTCTCTAGCTTCCCTAGATTTGGATTAGAGTTCCCAAATCATCTTGACATTCAACCTTTTTAAGGAATTAATCCACTTTGGATTTATGACTAAATATCCAATTCACTCTAGGATCATGTCATATGACCCTAATGATATTGCATAGAGATCCACAATCATGGTGAATTGTAGCAACTAAATTTTAGCTTCCATGAGACACCTATCAACCTTGACCTTAGACTCATTTCCATATTGTATTGACCAAACATTTGTGATATAACTAGATTTACTAAATGATTTATTCAACATTCTAGGAGAAATAAAGCATTCATTAGCTTTGATATCAATTGAAATAGTAACTAGATGACTAAAAAGATTACTTGATACTTTAATGAGAGAGGCTTAGAATTCATCTTGTAGATTATCCACTACTATGTGGATGCATTATTGGAAGGTTCCTTATTGTAAAGAAGAGGTTGCATTCCTAGTTTTATCATTTATCTTCTATCGAGGATAGCCTTTAACATAGTGATCTCCTCCACAAGTGAAACATCCTACTAGAGGTCCCTTTCTCTCAGATTGATTTGTACCCCTAAAACCCTCTCTGAAGTTACCTCTTAGCTTCCTATTACCTGAGGTAGTTGTAAACCTTGCATTATGATTATTGAACTAGCTCTTATAATTTCCATTCTACTTCCAGTTCTTCTTCTTAAAAGAAGTCTTGAAATTATTGAAATTTTTCTTCTACTTTTGTCTAACCTCTACCAAATATTTTAGCTTCTACTCCTATTTTACATCTTTTTCAAACACCTGGTTCATAGTGATGGTATATGCACATCCAATTCACATCTAAACTAGGTTTTTCAAGACCATAATGAATTTTCAAATATGAAAACATTCATCCTTATAATATTGGGGAACATATTTCAAGAGCTCAGTAAATTATTCCCAGTACTCATTCACTGACAAGTCTCCTTGCCTTAAATTCTAAAAATCTATCAAATTTTGGTCAAAATAAAGCTTAGGTAGCCATCGTGCTCTAAAAAGAGCCACAAATTACTCCTAAGTGGTCTTAACATAATCCAAATTCATTTCAACCTTTTTTTAGGCCACCAAGTTGTTACTTCACCAACTAATTGGTAAGCTCCCCATACAATTTTAGTGATGTCAGAGTAATTTTAAATATTGAAATACTTTTCCATCTTTATGAGCCAAGCTTTATTTCCATCAACCAAAATTATGCCATCAAATTTGGGTGGATTTACATTATCCATGTCTCATGTATTTATAGGTAGAAAGCAGGTGGGAAGATAGTTCTAGAATAGTTGTCAAATTCTAGATCTGGTGTCTCTAACTCTATGGATAGTTTTGTCAGCCTAAGACAGTTATGTTGATGTTAGTGTCTGAGTTCGATGCTAGTTACCTAAATGAAATATATTCTCAAACAGGCTGAAACCACCTGGATGCTTTTGGGTTTTGCTTCGCCTTCTATTAGACCCAATAGGTTCTAACTCAAAACAACACTATTTTGTTTTTAAACCTTAATCTTGTTGCAAATATTATTTATAATCATTAGTTTAAAACCTTATAACTAAATGAAATTTAATTCAATAGATGCATATATCACATTATCCCATTGGCATAATAAACCTCACTTAGTAATCAAGCATTAAACACGTCATTAAGCTTAGAAGTTGATTATCTATACATTAAGGTATACCAAGTACTACAAATGTATATATAATCCATGAATCAATTTAAAATACAATTACAACCACTATTATTTATCAATCAAAATGTTTATACAAGTACACATCCACTTTTGTGTTAATTATAAATTTAAAAAAAAAAGTAAAAATAAAGTATAGTGTCAAATATACATGGAAAAAGTATAAAAGTACAATATGAGCTACTAAAAATAGCTCCATGATCCATCACATAGCCTGAGTGTAATTCCTTCAAGTTGATTCAGTTGACCAAGGGAGAGCATCGTCCAAGTGCTTTACCTCCAACCATAAACCAATGGTCTCCTGCACACCTCCCTTTTGGGAGTGGCCCTACCCTTCACATAGGGGCATATAAGAATACTATTGATATAGAGAAACAACCAAAACCTATGTGCATATATAACACTATTACATTCAGAAATCAAATAGAACATGGAATACATTCCTCTATATAAATGATATAAGTAAAACATGTAAAATAAAAGTACAGTGAAATGACAATGTCACAATTATAACATTACTTTGGCCAAAGTTTTCATTATAAAATATAGATTGAATAATTTGAGTTATTTTCACTCACATAGTACTCTCTGCTACTGAACCATACATAATGATATCAAGGGTATGTCTATGAGTTACCACTAGCATACTCATATAAGTAAATCTTGTCATCCATAAATAACATGCATTTATGGATTCAAAAGCAGATCAATAAATACTATGCAATGGTGAAGTTATAAATAATCATAGCCAAGTAACCAATTTAACCTCATATAAATATGTTAACAAGCTAGAATAAGAATCAAGTTTTTCTAAGTTGTAATCTCAACATATTTTTATATCATGATTCCCAAGTACACATAATCCTAATTATCATTTATCAATTTATTTAATGATAAGTAGATCAAGACTAATTTACTTATGTTTCCTTCCTAATCTTAACAAATTTTGTGTATAATGCCCAAAAGTACAACATACGTAACATACAGTCAACATTAATAATAGTTCTTGTCAACACCCTAACATAATTACTATATCAATAGGATTGATACACATCCTAATTCAAGTCTTATAATCTTGCCTATATTACTTTGAATTATAGAGGGAAGCCATATTCTGTTAAGGTATAATTTATACTTCTTTCCAAACATTTATTTCTATGTTATGTTTTAAACAGACCTTAATTCCATAGTAATTAAAAGGAATACATAAATTTATATTCCTAAAACATGATTAATGATTAACCCATTACATGTATTTTACTCATATTTTTTATTCTAGATACAACTTATATATTTTTATCATACTAATACTTCTTTATATGCTAATGACACATTCTCCAAGATTGGGAATCTATTATACTATCAATTACTAGGGTTTTTAACTCAAAAAATATGAATTCTCACAATATAATTCTTGATTTAATGTGTTTAGGTAAACAAATGTTGACATGTATAGTATCATATCCCATTTCATAGATTGTTGTCATACCACTCTACCTTTTCCTAATGGAACCTGTAGGTTCTATTAAGAAGGTAAAAGCAAGTAACACATTATTATGGTTGAACTACAAACAACCTCCCTTCACATACAAGTCTCCACAGTCAATTTTAGGAAGGTGAAGAATAGAATATACTCATATTTGGGTTCCCAAAGTAAAATAAAACTATAGACATACTGACTTAAGTATACTAGGTTACAACTACTCACACAAACCATTCCATAACTTACATTTCTAGATCTCTTGAAAATAGGGTTTAATACTCTTTAAAAAAATTTAAGACAAATAAATAAAAAGTCTCTTCATCATATGCACAAGTGTTTAAATAGGGGAAATATGCATATCAATATGAAATAAAGAGGATTAGATTTAAATCTCAACTAGATTTGGAGGCTGTCAACATTGTCAAGAAAACATACATAGACCTAGATATGATCAAACCACATTCTTAGGTTTCTAGATCTCTCTTATGTCAAGTTTTATTTCCCTTAAGCAACTGTATAAATGTAACTTTTAGATCTTCACATTTATAAAAAATTATCATCTCCTATAATTACTTAGTAAATAAAATCTCAATCCCAACTAGGGTTGAAACCCTTCAAAATAAAAACCCAGTATTTTATAACAGATTTATCCACTATGTAACCCAAAAGCAAATCAAATTCTAAGAATACAAGTTTACTTCACTACTGTATAAGTAAATGCATGTGTGTGTGTGTGTGTGTGTGTGTGTGTGTGTGTGTGTGTGTGTGTGTGTGTGTGTGTGTGTGTGTGTGTGTGTGTGTGTGTGTGTGTGTGTGTGTGTGTGTGTGTGTGTGTGTGTGTGTGTGTGTGTGTGTTTGGGTGGGTGTGTGTGTGTGTGTGTGTGTGTGTGTGTGTGTGTGTGTGTGTGTGTGTGTGTGTGTGTGTGTGTGTGTGTGTGTGTGTGTGTGTGTGTGTGTGTGTGTGTGTGTGTGTGTGTGTGTGTGTGTGTGCATATATTCATGTTCATCAAAATATTTATAAACATTCAGACCCATTATTGCTAACTTGAAGGTTTAAAACTCAAGGAAAAGCTTAGACCTAGTAATTTTTTCTCAAGGTTTGACCCTTAGAATGATAGACCTAAGGGTAGAATATAGTTCCCTCCTTAGGTCTATAGTCCTAAAATCCTAGGGTAGATATTAGGATTTTATTCAAATAATAAAAATATTAATTCCCCACATCAAAAGAACCCTTTTTTGTTTAAAATGTGTAAATTAAAAACCAATAAAAGGAACTAACATGATCTATAAAGTTGTATATATTTTTCTTCTACCTTCTATAGTTATTCCTTACTTCCAACCTTGTGCTCTTCTTTTTCCTTTCTTCTTATGTTGTTTCTTTGAGAATCCCAACCAGATGCTATTCTTATTCCCTATTGACCATTTTTAGTCACCATGAAGGAGTAACACCCATTTTTAGTTTACGAGTTCAATGGCCACATAGGTTTACAAAGCTTAGTCAAAGCAAAATATAAAAAGGAAGCTCTATACTTTAAATAATTTGTGAATTCTCAACTTCCCAAGTGTTCTCAGCCAACACAATATACTCTCGAACCCCATAGGAGTCAAAGGGCAAAATAAATTTAACCATTTTGGGGTTTTTCTTAATGATAAATTTAGGAGGAAATGAGCTCAAATTTGATGGGCCCCAGGTGATGTCTTGATGGTTTCCCATTTTTTCAATCATAGTAAGACTCTATTCTAATTGAATAGTGTCATGCAATAATTATCTACATCTCCTGGTAGCCTCTACCTCTTTCAAAAGTCTTTCAGCACTTAGCTAATTTTTTTAAAGTTGCCTAGTGCCACATGTTGATCTCTTGGTGGTCCCAAGCCCTTTAAAAATGATTTTTGACTCTTAGTTAAATTTATTCAAATTTACCCAATAGATCTCCACATCAATAAGGTATCATGCTAGGTTAATGATGATGCCACATGGCATATCCTAGTGCTTTGCTCTCTTAGAGATTTATGTGTAACCTAAAGAGATGTAAGAGCCCCATGCTAACTATGAGTGGGATGATACCATATGGTGAAATCCCACTTCACTATATTATAAATAATCAATAGGACATGTCAGTCTCTCAAGGTGGTAGAATTTTCAAACTTGTCAGAGTTTGGCCCAACAAGTGAATGTCATGACAATCAAATGTTAGATGCGCTTATCTCCCAAACCTGACAAAGATGATTTGGTGAAGCAAATAGATATGGGATCAAATGGTAGCATGACAAGTTGTATTTATAGATTAAAACTGGTGACATGAATTCCATGTGACATCCAGAGATGAAACTATACTAAGTCTTCAAATCAAAATAAATGATTAAGTGTTGAAAGAGGGCCCAAAGTGGAATATACTCATAGAAGAGAAGAGGGGCCTATAATGAGCCTGATGTCAACACATGGATGGATTCTACATCTTAAGCATTTATTGGCATCTACATTATCACTGACTAAGGCAAATTTGATGGCCAGTCTCACTCGTTCAAACATCAAATTCATGAATATACTGTGTAACTACATTAATTCATAGAATTAATCTTAGAGTAGCTTAGTTTGTAAATCATGGCATTGTTCAATAGAAATGTTAGAAAAATGATGAGAGGATGATGGAATCTGGCCCTATTCATTATATAGGTAAGTGGAGAATACGCACAAGAAGATAAGCTACAAGCTTGAGGGAACATGGCAGGTAGTTACACAAGTGTGACTTTGGCAATCTTGAGGGGATACCCACTACCTTGAACCCCCTTCCCTGATCATCATCCAGTTTGTAACCACCCTGATAGTGGGTAAGATGAAGTAAAAACCTAAGTTTTGAATGTTTTACCTATAAAAATAAGAAGAATTCTTATTGTAAGGGGACCCTTTTTTAGCACATAAATGCTACAAAAATTGGCCCATCCTTGATCCCTCTACTTGGATTTTATGTTTTTGAATGAATAATAGAATTATTTTTACCCATTCAATGACTTGAATTCTATGTGTATCTTATGAATTGTTGATTCTCTCTTTGTGGTGAAGTGTCCTTTCCTTTTGATTATGTCTTATCCCAATTCACCTCTATGGAAGTGAAATCTCTTTTGCAAGTCATAATTTATGTACATAATAGTTTATGCATTAGTAGCTGTGGTGATGAATTATTTTGCTTCTATTTTTGCCATAGATCCTTATACCTCTCTATGAAATATTGATGCTAAGAAGTTCATGATTGAGTTATGTACGTTGTTAGTTTTTTTATGTTCATTATGTATGCTTAAGTAAATAAAGGATGTCATAATATTCTTGTGTATCACCCCCTTTTGCTTTTAGTTCCTTTGTTTATGCTCTTTCTCTCCATTTTCCTTTCAATTTTTAGTAGTTTAGTGTTAGATTAGGTGATCCATTAGGGGAAGTCAACCATTTTTGGAGGTTCACTCCAACCATAGCTGACCCATAGCCTTGGGGTGTTCCTATTATGTTGATTATGTGAGGAGTTGTCAGATTCCTCCTTATAGGGTGTAACTCAAATGTGATAATAATTTATAGCATGCTCAATGGGACCATTACTCAATTTCATTAAGTTAGAAGGTTTTAACTGAGAATTTAGTGTTATTATTAGCAAGATTTAGTGTTGAAGACATCAAATAAGCACCTGGCAACTCTAAACATTTCTAATCTCCAAAAGACTAGTCCCTAAGTATTTTATGCCAAGATCAACAAGATCTTCTTCAAAAGGTAATTCTCAGCTCATTGAATTTTTTACACCCTCTATAAGAAGATTAATTAAAGCATCCTTATCTCCTATAAGAAGATCTAGAGAGTTTAGAGAGCCTTCCTTAAGAACTCAGTCTACACCTCCTTTTGGTAGATTACCCCACCCAAGAGCAAGATTCCTTCCATTCCCTTATATAGTTATCCTTATAAATCGGGGATTTATTCCTTTCAATGAAGGAATCCCTCTAAACCTTACTCAATATGATGATATACCCATTGCATCCCTCAAGAGTATTCCCTATTTCAGTAGATGGGATACTACCACACCTGTAGATCACATTAAAGATATTGCTAATATTTATTTAGTACATCAAGTTACTAAGGAGAACATTATTATTAAGCTTTTAGCTTCCTTACTCAAATGCAAATCTATCCAATGGTATATTAGCTTACTACCTAGTTCTATTGACATATGGGATGAGTTAGGAGAAACTTTATGTAAGAATTTTGAAGACAAGTCAAATCATCTATCCCTGGTTAAAATGTTGACCACTATTAAGAGGGTACCACACAAGTACATGACAAATTTTACACTCAAAATTCAAATAACATGGGATAGGATTCCACTTTGGTAAGGCATACACACAAGTATGTTTTTAATCTATTGTCTTAGAGCCTTGAATAGTGATATCTCTGTGATGATCCAATCAATGGGTGGTTGAACATTACCAGATGCTTATGAGGTAGCCATTAAGGTTGAGAATAGTCATATACAAGCTGGAAAAATTACACCAAGGCCACTAATTCCCATTTTTTATAAATATAACCCATTTTTCCACCTCAAACACCCACATTAGTGCATATTTTAGTGCCAATTAGCCAACCACCAAGCCAAGATAAAGCTACCCCTGGCCCATCAAATGATATGTAAGAGGTTAAGATCCTTCTTAAAACTTTTGGGAATAATTTGGTTACTCTTAAAAGGAAACAAGATTAGAATTAAAGACCCTATCAAGAATCTCATCAGCCTTATTAAAATAATAGGGCTCTAAATCAAGGACCTTATCAGCCAAATATGCCACCATATCAGTTAAATATTCAAGGCTAAGATAAAATTACTCTTTTAAAGCCTTATCAAGATTTCAAACCCAATACTACTAGCACATCTAAATCCTTGGTCCCTATCCAAAACAACTTAGTACAAGACTATGAATGGTTTTTTTCCTATAATCTTCCCCATAACCAAACCATGTGTCCTAAATATGTCCTCAACCAAGCATTGATGGTGCAAAGCATATCACCACAACATGAGAGACAAGATCTGGGATCACCATAACAATAATCTCCTTAAGATGCATTACATAGTGATGTTACACTCCTAAAGTGCCAAGGGATGATTATTGTGGAGTGAATCAGTTACAAGGTCAGAACTAGGGTTCTTCTTTAGGTGTGGTAGCCAATACTAGGTCCAATAAAAGTGTTATTAAAATTGAACCAGTAGTTGGTAAGTATCCTACATCATCTTCTCTAGTGTTAAAAGAGGTTGTTGATCCTAATTTAGTACCAAATATATAATAAATCTAGATTAATTAGACTTTATGAGGTCGAGAATAGCCCAAAATCCATTCTCAATCAGCACAAGTGCAAGAAGGTACTATTGTTGCCAAAGTACAATAAAAGGTTGGTGATCCCCCATTAAATATTCTTGAGCATATGAATAAAATAAAATTGAATATACCCATGTGGTAATCCTTATCCATCCCAAGACAAAAGGACCTATTGAAAGCAACTTTGTCTAACCTTTATCTTTTAGAAGGGTCATCATAAGAATGACCAAAAGTAGTACTCACGAATACCCCTCAACCAAAGAAAGGTTAGTCAAATAAAGGTATAAAACCTCCACCATTATATGTTTTTTTGAACATAAATAGACATTTATCCCATAATTTCATGATATATTCAGGGGCTAGTAGCTCGGTGATGCCAAAATAGATAGTAGACAAATTGGGTTTGTAATATAAGCCACTCTCTAAAGTAGTAGTTTAGCTAGATGGAATGACCATTATGACTCTTAGCATCATAAATGGTTTAGACCTCACTTTACATGATTTTCCCAAAATTTCTATTCCCCAATATGTTTTCATAATTGATCTCCCATCATACTTTACTTTGTACCTTTCTAGGACTTTACTGCTAATATTGGAGGAGACTTGTCATCTGATTGGTCTCATATGATATTTAGAACTAGGTATGGCACTAAAGTCACCATTGGGTCTAATCCGATTTTTAGGTATCATATTGAACCATATGTTCCAAATTCCATAAATGTTAATTATACCATCTTCATCCAAGAAGACCATCCTACTGAGCAAGAGCCAAGTACACCCCTTGAAGGTGCACCTAATTTGTTACTTGATGAATGAGGGGATAACCATCAAGCGTTTTATCCTTATAAACTCATTGAAGAGGTTGGTTTGGGTAATTATTACTTACACAAAGAAGATCATTTCATTATGAATCTTGTGAAGATTGATGAACTTGATGATGGAGTATGGTAGATGCACTTTAATAGATCTAGAAGTAGACATGGAATAGGAGGGGTGTCTTGTTGGTGTCTCCCTTGAAGGAGAAGTACTTTTCTACTCTAATATTTTAGTTCAACTACACCAACAACTTAGTTGAGTATGAAGCTCTCATCCATGGTCTTAAATGGGCTATGAAGAAAGGGATTAAACATATATAAGTCTTGGGAGACAATGAGGTGGTGGTAAACTAGGTAAGAGGTTACATGACCAAAAATTAGTGATTGAAGTCTTATAAACATAAATTTTGGGACTCATAGAAGATCTTGAAGCATTCAACATCCAATCCATCCTAAGAGAAATAAACAAACAAGCTGATAAACTTATTATTGGTGCTTAGTTTGACATTATAGATGATATAAAAAGGGATAAAGCACAATGACATATCAAGGTGGTTGCAAGGCCTTCCATACTTGATAACACCACCAATTAGTAGGTGTTTGATAGTGATTGGTAGATTTTTATTTTATTATAAGAATACGCTGAGTTTTATGCAAAAAAATAAAATAAAGTGTAGCATTAATATGATGACCAAGTCATTCAAATGAAGTCAAACAAAATTCTAATGGGTCTGATCACACTTGAAAACATTTCCAGTGTTGATGATCAAGTTAGGGGAGAGAAAGTGAGCATGAAGATCAAGCAAGAGAACTATGAAAGAGTTTCCATCATCAAGGATAAACTTCTCCACCTTGATAAGGCATGTAATGAAGAGGAAAAATATGCATTTGTTAAACTCTACCAAGAGTTTGAGGACACCTTTGCATGGGAGTAAAGTTATCTTAAAGGTTTTGACCATAGTTTGGCACACCACATTGTAGAGTTGGATTATGATCCTAAGCTAGTTAGGTAGAAACAAAGTCCCATAAACTCCAAGATAGATCCCATCATGTGCAAAGAATTGACCAAGTTGATAGAGTCTAAGATCATCTTTCTGATTAAGCATTCATATTGGGTTACAAACTTGGTCCTTGTTAGAAAGAAGAATGGAGATAAGGCTATGTGTTGACTTTAGAGACTTGAACCAAGCCTCATTGAAGGATCACTACCCATTACCTTCCATGGAGAAAATATTACAAATGGAGGTAGGTGTAGAACACTTTTCTCTCTTGAATGGTTATTTTGGATACAATCAGATTTTGATGAAGGAGGAGGATCAACTCAAGACATCCTTCACCACCAAATGGGTAACTTATGCCTATAAAAAAATGCCTTTTGGTTTATCCAATGTAGGGGCAAATTTTTAAAGAGCCACGGATACAGTATTTCAAGGACTAATCAATAAGATTGTACTTGTCTATCTTGATGATATTAAAATATTTTTTAAGCATGTTGATGATCATTTGTCTCATCTCAGATAGGTCTTTAAAAGGTGTATGAAGTTTAGGGTCTCACTTAACCTGAAGAAGTGCAATTTTTTAGTTCATGAAGGCAAGCTTTTGGGCCATGGTGTCTTCAAGAGAGGGCTTATGATTGATCCTAAAAGGGTAAGTGTCATTTTATCATTGTCCTTACCTAATCACAAGAAGGGGATATAAAAGTTCTTAATAAGAATCAATTTTGTTAGGAGGTTTATTCCTGATTTTGCCAATCTTGTAAAGCCTCTAAATACTATGTTAAAAAAGAAATAGATCTTCCACTAGTCTAAGGAAGGGAAAGATAGCTTAGAAATAATTGAACAAGCCATGACATAAGCTCCCACCCTCATAAATCTAGATTTTACCAAGGACTTTACTCTTTATGCATTTGGGGGTATGGACACTATCTCAAATGTTAGTAGCGAAGAATGACAAAGACATGGAGCAGTTGATAGATTTCTTTAGCTAGGGCTTAGAAGGTTATGAGGTAAAGTATTCATTTATAGAGAAGCAAGTGTTGACTATTATAATAAGTTTGAATAATTTTAGATATTTTTTATCTAACAATAAGGTGCATTTACTTATCTCTCACCCAAGTGTTAAAGAGTTCCTCTTAAGTAAATATTTGAATGAGAAAAGGGTAGGGTGGATTACAAAGGTGATAGAATATGATGTGAACATCAAGGTCATAAATCTAGTAAGAGGTAGAGGTTTATGTGAATAACTAACTTCACAATTATAGAATGATAAGAATGTTATCATATTACTCCAAGATGGCCAACACTCAATTGCACCTTTTTTGCCTACTAGTTAGACCCAAGATATGGCCAACTTACTCCAAACTAGTAAATGCCCTCAAGGATTGAATAGGGACAAAAGAAGGTATTTTAGATTGTAGTCAACTCCTTATGTTCTTATAGATGGTGTATTGTTTAGGAAGGATGTCAATGGTGTTCTATTGAGATGTGTTGAAACTAACTAGATTGATAGGACTGTAGAAAAATTTCATGATGGATCATCTGGTAAACACTTTCCTCCAAAGACTACAACCATAAAGATAATGAGGGAAGGCTATTATTGGCCCAATATTTTTATAGATATATATGCATGGGTTAAGAATTGCAAGTAGTGTGCATTCTTCACTAGGAAATAGAGATTAGAATCCCTCCCTCTCCATCCCATCCAGGTAGAGCAACCCTTCATGCAGTGGGGTTTGGATTTCATAGGGATGATTAACCCACCTTCTAGTGTAGGTCATAAATGGGTCTTGACAACCATTGATTATTTTACAAGGTAGACAGAAGTAGTGGCTTTATAGGAAGCAAATGAATCCAATGTATGGGACTTATATGAGAGTCTAGTCACTACATTTAGGATGCCTTCTGAAATTATATCTAATAATGCAATGGCCTCTGTTGGCACCATGATAACTGACTGGGTAGTTAGACATGGCATTTACTTGAGCACCTCATCCAACTACTATCCCCAAGGTAATGGCTTAGCAGAGTCCACTAATAAGAATTTGATCAAGATCATTAAGAGGACTATGGAGGGAAATCAGAGGACATTGTATATCATGTTGAGGATAACATTATGGGCTAATAGAATCACCCCTATGTAGGTTGTTGGAAATTTGCCTTATATGCTCATTTATGGCAAAGAGGTAAAGTTACATATATCTCTTGAAATGTTAGCTCTAGAACTTACACATCAGCTAGAACTAATGGAGGAGAGTGCCATGGAGGTCATATTTACAGAGCTAATGAAATTTCAAGAAACAAAATACCAAGCTATGCATACAATGGAGCTTCATCAATCCCAAGTGAAGAGGTGTTTTGATAAAAGAGCATCCCATAGAGTATTCCTTGAGGGAGAATTGATGTTAAAGTGGGATTAATATAGATCCAAACCTAAGAGGCACACCAATTTAGATGCCTTATGGAGTGACCCTTACATCATAACCAACTATAAATCATCTAATGTCTTTCAACTCTCAAAGTTGGATGGGGAGGATCTATTGATCCCAATTAATGAGAGCCATATAAAGCAATATTCTTGATGTGCTATGAACTTTGTACATAGTAGTTTAGCTCCTTTTCTTCCCTTTGGGTGTTGTTACACTTTGATTTTGTTGTTCTTCTTTCCTTTAAGTGCTTTGGCACATTTGTTTATTTTTGTTTTTGATTTTGTTTTCTGCCTAGAGGTGACCTTAGTTATGTTATTCAGTATTAGGCCAAGCAAGTTGTAGTAGGGTTGGGTTCTCAAGATCAAGGGTTTATAAAAAAAAGGCTTATATGACTCCATAAACTATCCCATCACATCAAAAAATCCCACAATGTCTTACATTAACAAAAATGATAGTGGAATTTGAACCCACCTTGCTACCAATGAATCAAGACAATCTCTCCATTATCACTTGTTATCCAAGTAATGGGAAACATCTACACAATGGTCACACCATGATAACCACCATAAAAAAACATGAAAAAATCTAACACAATTGCATAAATATGTTAGAAAACCTTTTATGTAAAAAATTATAACATGCTTTGATACCAATCTAATTCATAAACTAGGTGTATATTCCACTCTAAGTTTCACTAACACGGACATTTTCAAGTCAAGGTGTTACTAACAAGTTATATGCCATATAAAAACACCCAAAATGTTGTTTCAAGGCGTATTATATCTCTTATTATTGCCATCTACAAAATACCAACATAATATAAAACCCTTAACATACAATCTCCACATGCTGCATACGTTGAATATTCTTCTTCACACTCTAAACATGCTACTACTCCATACATGATTGTAATTGAAATGCTTACATATAAGTATAATACCAAATGTGAATTTATTTAACCTTTAAGGTTGAGTATCGAGCTCTCTTAAATGTTTATGTATTAGCATAATTGTAAGGAATGTAAACATGTATATAAAGGAAATAACAACATCAACCACAAAGAGAGATAATACAAGACATACCTTGGAGAAACTCAAAATGAGAACTCTCCAACAAAATTGAAGCCATACTTGCTCATCTCCACTATGTTTTACAATTTATAAGATTTGTTTCCTTCTTGGACTTACAAGGAAAAACCAATTTTATGACTCCATACTCGTAATGATCTCTACAATGATTGGGGGAAGATTCGCATCTCAAGAAATAAAAACTACTAAACTCATCTATCTTAACTACATAGTCTTCACCCTATCACTCACAACTAAAAAATAATGATAAAATAAGAACAGGGGCTCAAATTAATAAATAAGCAATGTGAATCCAACTTCTGCCCATCTCACTATGCTTGTTATTTGCTTTAAACTTTTAAGGTTTAGCTTATGTAAATCCTATGTTTGATTAAAGGGTTGAGTAGACTAAATCATGGAAATAATATGCATAAAATGGCCACTAATTTGTTATATAATTAACTAGATTTGACTTTCTAAAAATAGTAATAAATAGTAAAAATAAAGACTTATCTAGAAAACACCTGATACAAATGATTTAACTACTATAAACAAAGATGAAATTAGGTATGAGTGTCATCAACTAGATCCCTATGTCAAATTCCCTCCTATATAGTAGTACCACATTTGGATAGTAGTGCCATGTGGCTCTAGTGTCCTAATATTGGTGTTAATGTCCTATATGTAGGACTATCCCAAACTTTTGAGTGCACCTGTGTTTGGGTTTTTGGGGTTTATTCCTACATGCATAAATTTTGAAGCTCTATATTATGATTCTAATGACTGATTTATGATGTAAACCCTAATCCTCCTTGCAATTAGGGTATGGGCTAAAAAGTGTGTTCATTAATAAGATAGGCTAGACATCTTCAATACTCCATTGTGAAGAGAGTTGCCTACATACCAATACTCTGAGGAGGGATCAAGCTCGATGTAGTTCTCCCCACCTAAGTGTTGGTGAAAGTGCAAGTGATGCTAATATTATAGTAGTCTTGAGTGCCTTAAATGTGCTTAAGAGTGGACATATAGAAAATTTAAGCTTGGGGTGTTTCTAACTATTTTTCACTTTTCTACATTTAGAAGATGAAAGAAACTAAGATAATGGCCAGGGGTTTGTACGTACCCGGATGAAGTTTGCGCACTGTTATCCAGACGTTGTAGGGACTCCTCTTTGGCTGTGGAGGACAACACCTGTAGAGAGAAAGACTTAAACAAAGAGATTGTTAGATGGATGTAAGGTGGACTGCCAAGCAAAAGCTCGGTCCCAGAAGTGCAAAGACTTCCTTGAGGGATGACAGTCCACTAGTTGATAAAAGAATGTTGGATAAAGATAAATAATGAAAGACTAAGCAAAAGAAATAGAGATAATGCGTACCTATATTCTGCTGTTGGTCTTCCACAGTCGTTGACGCCGGTTAGTCTACCATCGTCGGTTGATTAAAGTTGTCGATGTCGGTTAGTCTGCCAACGTCGGTAGGGGAAATGGTCGATGTCAGTCAGGGCAATGGCCTTGGATGAGTTCTGGACAGGGTTGTGTTTGACAGAGGAGTCTGGGATGTCTGCGGGAGTTTAATGGGTTGTGTTGGGTTTGCAGGGCAGAGAGTATGGCCTGAAAAAGGGACCAGATAGAGGACATGGGTAAAAGGGAGGTAAGGTTGAGGGAAGGCTTTTTAGCCTTTTCGGGAGGAAGGTCGGGCCTGGTCTAGTCTACAGTACTTAGAAATAGTAAAAATAGAACTAATTACTGATGCTTTCTAAACTACTAAAATGAAAGGGCAAAAGAAATACTTAGCTCTGGTTTGCTGAAGAAAGAGTGTAGAAGACTTGTTGTTGATGCCGCTGATGTAGAAGACTTCCTGCAATGTTTTTAACCCAAAGTCTGGAGCTATTCCTACAGATTGCTTATAGCCTGTGATGCTTGGTGTGTGTTTGGGGAGAGAGAGAGAGAGAGAGAGAGAGAGAGAGAGAGAGAGAGAGAGAGAGAGAGAGAGAGAGAGAGAGAGAGAGAGAGAGAGAGAAGTTGGATTCAAAGCAAGAGAGTTAGCATTCAGGTCCGTGATTCAGCATCCAGTGCTCTAATTTTAGCATCCTAGGGGGGAGAGAATTTGCCTTTGGGTTGTTTTAAGCAACTGACGTCGGTGATCCCGTTGGCGTCAGCCGACAGGTAATCGACATCGACAGCTAGAAGATGGGAAAAAGGCTATTTTTAGCCTTCTGCTCGTTCCTCCGTCTGTCGAGTTTAATGGTCATTGGAAAATGGTTGAAGGTGGGTTTAATGGGCATGAGGATTAGTGGGAGAGTTGGAATGATTAGTCATAGAGTAAAGAATGAGGGTATCCAAGGGTGAGGAATCCAAGGGTGAGGTGTCGAGGGAGGTATTATTAATTTAAAATAAGTTATTATTTTAAATTAATAAGTGTGTGGGTTAGGAATGTGTAGAAGTGGACCAAGGGGACCAAGGGGGAGTCAACCAAGGAGTAGACATGATTTTGGTGACTACATTTGCTCCTTTTTGTCTTGTTGGTTGTTCTGGACAAACTGCAAGACAAAAACAGGAGTAAGTTGCCCTAGGTATGGGATGAGGTAGTTTTTATCCTGTTGGTTGTTCTAATGAACTGCAAGACAAAAATGAATGTAGGTTGCCCCGATTATGGGATGAGGTATTCCCCCTCAAAGTGGGATTCGAGGGAAGGGAACCTGAAATTGGGTGCCGATTCGATAGATAGTGGATGGATATGGTGAAGTTTGAGTGTGAACATTGCAAAAGTTGAGATTGCACGTATACCAATTCACGAGATGGTTAGGTCAAATTATCACAGTCAAAGGTCGAGGAGTGTCAAAATCAAAATAACTGGTCCCCAGCATTTAGTCATAGTTGATTGGGTTAAATGATCCAAGCTGTAGCTCTAATGGTCATCGTGTTCCAAGTATCTCAGGCTCAGAAAGTGCTCCTGGAAAACACGAAAATGCCACAAGTAGTGGGGATCAACTTGCTCGCGATCCAATACTTGTGAGGGTCATAATATGGGTTGCAGACAATTTTGCTAACCATTCGTGAGGTAGCATACATGCAATCAAAACAACCAAGGCATAGTTGTCTCGAAAGTGGTCATGGTCTGAGGAGATAGTTGTGATCTCCAAGGTTATTGGTCGAGTCGAGTTGAGATAGTTGGTCCATTAGATGGACGGATGAAGGAATGACATGTGACAAGGGAATGGCTAAGCTAACCTCAAAAGACCCCATGTCAACTGAGTGCTGGCTACATAGCCCCGGTCATTAGGGCCTCAGGCTGATGTAGTTCTCCCTAAAAGGGAAGAAGAGGTTCGGTTATGGATGTGGGTTGGATGAGGTTAAGTCATGGTTAAGGGTGAAATGGTTTGTCCATCAAGTAGACGAACAAATGGATGTGGCCGAGCTAACCCTAGAAGACGTCATGTCATCTGAGTGCTGCCTACATAGCCCTTATTGGAAGGGCCTCAGACCAATGTAGTTTAGACTAGGAGTCAAAGCAGTTGATAGTTGGTTTGGACTAGGTTAAGTCATGGTCAAAGGTAAAATGGTTTGTCCATCAAGTAGATGAACAAATAGATGTGGCTGAGCTAACCCCAAAAGACGTCATGTCATCTGAGTGCTGCCTACATAACCCCTATTAGAAGGGCCTCAGACCAATGTAGTTCAAGCTAAGAGGCAAAATGGTTGATGATTGGTTTGGTCAGGTTAAGTCATGGTTAAAGGTAATATGGTTTGTCCATCAGATAGACGAACAAACGGATGTGGCCGAGCTAACTCCAGAAGATGTTATGTCATCTGAGTGTTACCTACATAGCCCTTGTTGGAAGGGCCTCAGACCAATGTAGTTCAGACTAAGAGTCAAAGTGGTTGATAGTTGGTTTGGACTAGGTTAAGTCATGGTCAAAAGTTGAAATGGTTTGTCCATCAAGTAGATGAACAAACGAATGTGGCTGAGCTAACCCTAGAAGACGTCGTGTCATCTGAGTGCTGCCTACATAGCCCTTGTTTGAAGGGCTTTAGACCAATGTAGTTTAGGCTAGGAGTCAAAGTGGTTGATGATTGGTTTGGTCAAGTTATAAATGATGAGGGTATGATGATGTTACAGCCTTTTCCATATTGTGTGATGGTGTATTCTGTAACATTGGTGATGTGGTCTTTCATCCCTAGCAATTTTCCATATTAGTGATGGATGGATGCTAAAAATGAAATGAGTATTTTTATGCTTCAGCAAGTAATGGTTTATGCTTGACATAAATTGTGTGGTTGATAGTTTCCATGTGTATTGTTGTCCATAAAAACTATGTGAAATGGACTATGTCATGTTGGTGGTCTGAAAATGTTTTGGTTTGGTTGGGTATGGTTGAGAAAATGATTTGGTTGGATTGTTTGTGACCAAGATGTATAAGAAGTGAAAGGCGCGTTGCTCTTTCATTGACAAGGACCATAATGATTGCATAGATAAGGGTTTTGCAAACAAAAACCCCATTCATGCATTACGTCATTGACCATTGTTTGTGTTAGAGAAGTAATCGAATCACTTTGACATTAAAATGAGCTCAAAATCCCTTGAGTAGGTGATGTGATATGTTAGGATAGGGTAACCCTTTTTAGTAAGGATAACTTTGCCCCTTTTATAGGTGGCCCTGAGAATGACTATAAGTCCAGTTCATGACCTTTTTTTTTTTTTTTTTTTGGTAGACTGATCGATGCGGGAAGTCTACATGGGGATGTCTTTTTGTTTTGAGGTCATATGTGCAGTTGATCAATGCGGAAAGCTTCTGAGAGAGTGCTATTTGTAGCAAGATTTTTAGGCATAGCCATCCTTCAAGGGAGTGGTCTATATTTTTGCTTTATATGTTTTTGAGGGCTTTAAATAGCTGTCCTTCAAGGGAGCAGTCTATTAGCTACAGTAATGATGATGCAGTTGTCCTTCGAGGGAGCAGTCTACATTGAGAGTTTTATGACCTTTGGATATTTTTGTTTGACATCAATTTATTTTTGACAAAAATTTTAGTCATGGACAAGACTATAGAAGTTTGAGGGCCCCCTTTTATTAGGACAAAGCATCCATACTTTATAAAAGGGTTACATAGTGTTTACTTTAGGGAAATAGGGTTGAAAGGAATGAGGATGAAGATGACAGAGATTGCTCAAGGGACGAGCTCAAGTTAAATATCAAGTGAATGAGTACTTGATTAACAGTAGAATGGTCACAGATGTAAGGCATTAAGGGGCTCAGTTTTTGGCCGGCCTTCAAGAGAAGACAGATGATAAGTCCCTGATCCATACTTGTGCATTATGATGTAAGGTCCGAGCCAATTAGGAGCAAACTTGCCTCGTTTACTTCTTTCCATGTTGGTCACGTGTTAAAGATGATTAAGAAGTTGGTTGATGTTTGGTCGATGCTTGGTCGATGCTTGGACGAGGTTGATATTGGTTAATGTTTGGTCGATGCTTGGTCGAGGCTTGGTCGGTTGATGTTTGGTCATTGTTTGGTTGGTTGATGTTTGGTCAATGTTTGGTTGGTTGATGTTTGGTCGATGTTTGGTCAATGCTTGGTCGAGGCTTGGTTGGGGCTTGGTTGGTTGATATTTGGTCAATGCTTGGTTGAGGCTTGGTCGATGCTGGTTGGGGTCATGATCGAGGCTTGGTCGAGGCTTGGTCGGTTGATGTTTGGTCAATGTTTTGTTTGAGGTCATGATAGTCAGGATAAAGTCAAATTCCCCCAGTTATTTTGGTGATGAGGAGAATGCTTGAGAAATGGTTGGATAAGATGGAGAGAAGACATTGAAGCTTCTCTTTGTCAAGGAGTGTGATGAAAGAATACATCTTGTGAAGCTTTTGCCTGATAGATTTAGTTTAAGAGGGTGAGATCATGATCTTCCAAGTTAGAGTTTGGGATCTCAGAATTAGAAACGGTGATGGAGGCAATGGTTGGTAATGTTTGGACCAAGGTAGCTAGTGGTTGGGAGTCTTCAGGTCAAACCTCCACTGTCTGTAAGGCTTTGATTAAGGCTTGATGATGTTGTGGAGAGCTTTGAATTAGGTCATATAAATATGTCTTCACAGAGGTTGGGTGAAGTTGTTTCACCTTGGAGTCATGAATTGGCTTCAAAGATGTTGGATGGGATGTGCCCAAGATTGAAATCTTGGGTTGTGTTGGTTGAGGAGGCTTGATGGAAGGATATGTTGAAGGGATAGAAACCTTCGCTTTATCCTTCATGTTTTGTGACCTGTTGGCCACATTGATGGTGTTAATTTCAAATAAAGGGGGCAAGGGAGGTGAAGGGACCATAGTCTGATGATGGGCTCCCAATTTAGGTGAGGATGTTTGAGAGGCCTGGGATGGTGTCGGTGGCTTGTTGAAAGGGTGGTCAAGAGGATCCTTAGTGACAAGGGTGTCCTTTTTTAGGTGTTGATGAATGATAGCCTTAAGAGCACAGCAACGCTCAGTGTCATGTCCATGTGTGTGATGATACGCATAAAATTTAGTGTCATCAAACCAAGATGGTTTTGATCTGAGAGTTGATGAGTGTGACGGTGAAGAGGTCTGGGAGACATTAGACGGTGTTGGAGATTTGTTGATAGTATCCTCAATAAGAGGGGTGTCTTTTTCCAAGTATTGGCGAATGACAACCTTGAGGGCACAAAAATTCTCAGTGTCATGTCCAGGTGTGCCATGATATAAGCAAATTTTAGTGTCATCGAACCAAGATGGTTTTGGTTTGAGAGGTTGAAATGGTTTGATAGGCGGAAGAGTGATGTTAGAAGTTTGTAACAATTGGCGTAACAGCAAGGCATAAGAACCTACTAATGGGTCTGTGTGTTATGTTGCAGTAAAAGTTGACAACTTCTATTTAGAAGCTGTTGAGGGAGTGTTTCGTACCATCCTTTTGTTTGGTGGTGTGGCCAAATGCGTAGATGACACTTTTGTGGTAGGAGGCGTTGGATGTTTTGAAGGAGGTATATTTTTGTTAGGTGTTGGTATTAATGGAGGTGATTTGTTTTGGTTAGGGGTTGGAGTAGGAAGCACTCATATTATGGTAGAAGGATGAGGGCCCAAAATGGAGGGCAATGATGATGGTGGAGGAGGAGTTCACCGACGTGGTTTAGTAGCCTTCTTTGGTTGGGTGTGAGGACTACTATTGTGGGGGGTCAGTTTCAAGTCTACCCTCACCAGATCTTCTTTGACCAAATTAGGTGAGGTGGCGAGTTCCTCTTTCGGTGGAAAAGGGATTGGAGATTGTGGCTCCTCAAGAAGATAGAGGGCAGGGGTAATTGTGCCTTCTACTTGTGGTTGAGGGGCAGGAAAGGTAAGGTCCTCCATTGGTAGTAGGAAGGATGAAGGTGGGGCTAGTGGTGTCGGAATGGTCAAAGCATCCTCCAATATAAGAGAGGTCGATGGAGAACTAATAGGAGAAGAAGGTTCTTCCACCTGTGATGGACAAATAGGAGAAGAAGGCTCTTCTACCTGTTGATGCTAGAAAGTGCACCCAGTTGGCAGGAAAATGGATTCCTGCCCTCTCCCTGAAACATGGAAACTCCTCTCTCGCCTATGGGACGGCGAAGTAGGAGAGGAGAGTCTCTAGGTATGGGCTAGTTCCCTCTGATGTATCTTGCTTGTTTCAGGCAGTGAAAAAATATAGATATATAGATATACTGGGGAGTGAAAAGGGAGAAGAAAAGCATGAAAACAAATAGCCTACTCTAAAGAGGTGATACACCAAAAATGAAATGACCTTCCCACCTCCACACTCAGGACCAAACAAAACATACATACACTCAGATTTGGCAGAAAAGACCATGTCTCTAGGATGACAGGGAGGTTCTTATGGAAAGCACAGGAAATAGGGACTCACCAAGGTGCTGAGAAATACACACTGTAGGTGACCTCACCTGTTCTATACCTCCAAAACAGAACTCTACTCCTGACAGCAGCAGATAGTGGCCACTTTGTAGATCACAGGTTTACTGGTGTTGAACTTGTGAGAGCATCAAGAGACAATGACTAGACACAGACCAACATTCAATGCATACTCTACACAATCCATCCAAGAAAGAGGGAAAAACTGTCTTTTATTGATTTAGGTGGAAAATTTAGAGAGCTGTGCTCTTTACAAAATTAGAGAAGATGATTTAAAAATGACCAAGTCTGCATATTTATATCGAAAGAGCTAAGAGAAGTCTCATTGGCCTTTGCTTGCAAGTGGCAGCTTGAGTCTTCATTGGGAAGAGAGAAAACACTATAGATGACATCATAAGTCTGTTGGGACCATGCTTTCTACCTCGTTTCACGTGCTAGTTTGCTCCTCTGGCAGCTGGGCGGGCCTTTTCCTGTGTTTTATAGGGCTTTTTTACTGCCTGATGTTGTGGGCGGTAATTTTACCACCCACTGTCATGGACTTCATGCAAAACTTTTGTTGACATCGGCTGATTTACTGCCGACTGTGGCAGTTTTGCCGACGTCGGCCAAATTAGCTGCCGAGCGCGGCAGTTTTGTCGACGTCGGCCAATGTTGACGGCCTCCTTTTCTCCGTCGACTGCTTCACGTGGCAATTTTGCCACCCATTGCTTGTGTGTAGGCGGTCTCTTTTTTCCCACCGATGTTGTGGGCGGTAATTTTGCCACCCGTTGTATTGTTCTTGTAAACGTCTGCCCTCTTTTGCCTTAGTGTTAAATGCCCCAATTTTTTCCTCTCCTCTTTTGTGAATGTTTGAAGACTCTGCCTTATGCTAACGTGAATGCCAATGAACGAGGCTGATGAGCCAATGCTTTAAAATAGAGCTGTTGAACCCTGAAGGTGGACTTTGCAACCTGAAATTAACTGGGCATGCAAAGCAAGTGCAGAAGGTGATCGAGATTTTGCTTGAGGGGCAAAATTGGGTCAACAAATTGGCAACTCACAGGGGAAGCGTGCCTGCTATGCTTAGAACCCAGTTGCCTTGCATATCCATTGGGCATGGATTCAGATGGTAAATTTGAAGAAAGTTCACAATAGCGTTGATAATCCCAGAATCAAATACACAAATATTACCCCCAAATGAAGGGAAACACACAAAGCTAAAAACAACTACCCGTGCAACTGCACTTAAGGAAAATAGGGAAAACAACTGAAAGCAAACTATTATATACAGTTAACCAAGAATGTTTGCATCCCTCCTAGATCGAAAGGAAAATTTCTTAAGTCCCCTTCCTGGCGAGGAGACTTATGGTGATAGGCAAGTAGCTGAAAGAAAAAGAGAGATGGTGACCTGCTCCCCCCGCCTGTCACCTGAGTTGGCTAGAAATCAAGGGGATCAAAATCAAACATGCCTCCAATATATACGTATTCTGAGTGTCCCCAGAGGCCTGTTAAATGCTATTCTTTGATATTGGTGCTCCTCACCAAGAAATCAATTGCTGTCGGCTCATCACCGTGAGCTATCTGATCTGCACATTCCTTCTGCAATGTATCATGGTCTGACCCGTTCCCTTCTGCCTCGCTAAAAACTCTGTCAGACTCATCCTCTGCTTCCTCTTGGCTTTCTTTAAGAAGGGCGAATGTGGTGATGTCTAAAAGGGGCTCACAAAATGATTGTTCATCCCATAGAACATCACTTCTCTATTTAAAACTCAGTTCTTCAAGGCATTCCTCCACGAAGACAGACTTCTCCATTTCTTCTTTGCTGATCAGGCTCTCTAGATTTTCAAAAATATTCTCCTGATCCTCCTCTAATTCAGGCTCTTCAATGTAGTCGATCTCATCATCAAAGCAGCAAGGAAGTTCATCAATCGGAGGAGAAGAGAGCTTACCATGCATTTGTTCCTCTTCGAATTGCTGGAACATCCGCATATACGCAAGGCCTGCATCTTCTCCACTGCTGATAAGGTCTTCACAAAGAGTATCAATGATGATTTCTTCTTCGTTGTCACTCATAACAGCCTCCTGAAGACTTGTAGATTGGATCTTTTGCCCCTCACCTGCCTCTTGCAAAACAGGTTCTTCTTCGAGAAGGGACGAAGTGGAGAAAACATGTGGGAGAGAGGGCAGCCCTTGAGCTAGAATTGAATGATTCTCCTCCCTCCACTTGGTCAATGCTTCATCAATATCAGGCGCAGCCTGATAACTCTCTTGGAAATGTGTAAGTGGGGTGTGTTCAGACATAGAATGCACTATTTGGTCTGAACCGTCCATCACACACTGGCTGAGGGAACTCTCTCTGAATTCTAAATCTACTATTCTCTTACCCAGATCTTCTTGAAAAAGCCTTTCCTGGAGGTCTCCATCATCATCATAGGCAGGGGCAACTTCAACTTCTTCAAGGTTTTGAGAAAAACCTTGCTTTTCTTCTTCTATTTCTTTGTTGCCCCATGATTCCACTATTTTCCCCTAATTCAGGATTTTTGAATTAAAATTATGCCCCTGCGAACAGGCAGCAACTTTGTTTTCCATGAGGTCCTGAGGCTCCTCCACAAGGTCTAGAAATTTTAACTCTCTTTCAAGGAGAAGCTTCACCCTAGCCTCTAAATCTTCAATTTGTCTGGCTAGGTTTTCCTGAAAGAGTCTTTCTTGGAGGTCCCCAGCATGATCCTCTTCAAAGCTCTGAGCTGGTCCTGGGCATTCCTTCCTCCAACTCGAAATCTGCGTATTATGCTGAAGGACTTGGGGAGGTTGGGGAATGCGAGGAAAACACTATTGGTGCGTTGGAGGAGGGACGTGCTAGCTAGTGGTATTATTCTCAATCGAAGATTCCTGATCTAAGGAGTTAAAAAGATTGATCCCCATGGGAGGTTGCCCTGATGCCATTTGGTGTTGGAAGGCCAGGCGCACGGAATTGGGAGCAGCTGTAGTTGATGAGTTGGAGTGAGCAAGTGCAATTTGATAAAATGGATTTGGTGCAAAAGAGGGGGTTTTTTTTAGGGTAGGAGGGGGCACGCAAGGTTGACTGCCTTAGATAGATGGATTTCTCCATTTTGGTGCCTCTTCCTTCATGGATTGTATGGCCTGCGCTTGCCTAAACAAGCACTCCTCTTTATACATCAGCGCCTGCTGATATTTGTACTGCTCTTCCAGCCTGTCGATTTCCATTGTCTGTCTCTCAAATTTGAGCCTGACCCCCCTTATAGTTGCAGGGCAACTAGGAGAGCTACTTGAGGGAATTCTCTAAATATTTTGAGTATGATCCAAAATATATGAAGGAAAACAAGACCCATGATTTTGTGCAAAATAAGTATACATACAAAAAATGGATGATTTTTTGTGGCACCAGGCTGCTTAACTAGCAGATTTACTCAGAGTCACCAAATGCTAAAGAAACTTGATTTGTTGTAACAGGACCAGCATCAATCTTGAAACCTTACTGCGTTAAAAAACTTGTCCCACCAGGCGTGCCAAAACTATTGATGCGCACGGTGCTATATTGGTGGTTCTTTTGTTGTAATGGGATCAATGAGTAACCCTACAACTTTACTGATTAAAACTTGTGGTCCCACCGGGCGTGCCAAAACTGTAGACACTGGAAAGTGCACCCAATTGGCAGGAAAATGGATTCCTGCCCTCTCCCCGCAACATGGAAACTCCTCTCTCACCTATGGGACGGCGAAGTAGGAGAGGAGAGTCTCTAGGTATGGGCTAGTTCCCTCTGATGTATCTTGCTTGTTTCAGGCAGTGAAAAAATATAGATATATAGATATACTGGGGGGGTGAAAAGGGAGATGAAAAGCATGAAAACAAACAGCCTACTCTAAAGAGGTGATACACCAAAAATGAAATGACCTTCCCACCTCCACACTCAGGACCAAACAAAACATACATACACTCAAATTTGGTAGAAAAGACCAGGTCCCTGGGATGACAGGGAGGTTCTTATGGAAAGCACAGGAAACAGGGACTCACCAAGGTGCTAAGAAATACACATTGTAGGTGACCTCACCTATTCTATACCTCCAAAATAGAACTCTACTCCTGACAGCAGCAGACAGTGGCACTTTGTAGATCACAGGTTTGCTGGTGTTGAACCTGTGAGAGCATCAGAGACAATGACTAGACACAGACCAACATTCAATGCATACTCTACACAATCCATCCAAGAAAGAGGGAAAAATTGTCTTTTATTGATTCAGGTGGAAAATTTGGAGAGCTGTGCTCTTTACAAAATTGGAGAAGATGATTTAAAAATGACCAAGTCTACATATTTATATCGAAAGAGCTAAGAGGAGTCTCATTGGCCTTTGCTTGCAAGTGGCAGCTTGAGTCTTCATTGGAAAGAGAGAAAACACTGTAGATGATGTCATAAGTCTGTTGGGACCATGCTTTCTACCTTGTTTCACGTGTTGGTTTGCTCCTCTAGCGACTGGGCGGGCCTTTTCCTGTGTTATGCAGGGCTTTTTTGCTACCTGATGTTATGGGCGGTAATTTTACCGCCCATTGTCGTGGACTTCATGTGGAACTTTTGCCGACGTCGACTGATTTACTACCGACCGCGACAGTTTTGCTGATGTCATCCGAATTAGCTGCCGAGCATGACAATTTTGCCGACGTCGATCGATGTTGACAGCCTCCTTTTCTCCGTCGGCTGCTTCACATGGCAATTTTGCCGCCCATTGCTTGTGTGTAGACGGTCTCTTTTTTCTCGCCGATGTTATGGGCGGTAATTTTGCTGCCCGCTGCATTGTTCTTGTAAACGTCTGCCCTCTTTTGCCTTAGTGTTAAACACCCTAGTTTTTTCCTCTCCTTTTTTGTGAACATTTGAAGACTCTGCCTTATGATACCGTGAATGCCAATGAACGAGGCTGATGAGCCAATGCTTTAAAATAGAGCTGTTGAACCCTGAAGGTGGACCTTACAACCCGAAATTAACTGGGCATGCAAAGCAAGTGCAGAAGGTGATTGAGATTTTGCCTGAGGGGCAAAATTGGGTCAACACTACCTATGAAGGACCAATGGGTGGGCTAACCTCTTCAAACTGTAAGAGAGGTTGGTTAGGCATAAGAGGCGAGACCGTGTTGACTGTGCGTATATTATGCTCTTGGGAGTCATCAGCCATGGTCTGCATGTTGTTTTGGTTAGGGGGATGGTTAGGAAAATGTTGTCTAAAGATGTATATGCTTTGGTTAGGTGGCACATTTGGGTCATCCAAGACAAGATCACCTTTATCTATCATGTCTTGGACAATGTTTTTAAAGGTTTTGCAGTTGTTTATGTCATGGCCTTTGACACAGTGATAATGACAAAAGTCATTTTCCCTATACCATGTAGGGATGGCCTTTGAGGGGTCGAATTGAGGTGGTCAAATTTGGGGGAGATTGAGGACCCCTTATTTGACGAGTTTATCCAACACAGATGCGTATGATTCTCCTATAGGAGTATACTTGCGATGTACGTATCGTTGTTGGAATTGTTTGGTGATGCTTTGTGATGTGGAAGGTTGAGATTGGTTATTTGTGGTCGATGATGATGGCCTAAGGACCACAACCTTTGCCGATCCTTTAGACTTGATGTTGGAAGAAGAAGGTTGGGAAGAAGGGTCATTTGATTTTGCGTTGGGGTTTTTACTCCACAATTTGACTTTATTTTCTTCAATAGCATAGAGTTCAAGTTTCCTAGCCATGGTGAAAGCTTCTTCAAATGTGCGGAATGTTTGGACCTGCAAGGTAGATGAGATATGTTTGGCACATGCTTGTGAAAAGAGCTCAATGAGCTCGGGTTGAGGTAAAGAAAAGGAGAGTTGGTTGATTAAGCCTCTCCAACGGGCAACAAAATCGGCTATGGATTCATCGTCAAACTTTCTGATAGAGTATAGGTCCATGACGGAGACCTTTTTAGTGATGTTGATAGAAAAGTGGTCAAAGAAAAGTTGAGCTAATTGGGTGAAAGAAAAGATATAATGACTGGTAAGGGAGCTATACCAGTCGAGGGCAGCACCAGAAAGTGACATGGGAAATGTGCATGGCAGTAACGCATCATCATGGGCTATAAGGTAACAAGCGTGTCTGAACGCTCGTAAATGTTGTTGTGGGTCTTCCTTACTCTGGAAATGAGTAAACTTGGGAAGTTCCCACTGATTGGGATATGGTCAGATTGGGACTGAAGGATGAATGGGTTCATTACAAATTTGTTCATATGAAAGAACATTGGTTGAACCAGAAACGGATGTCTCAAGATTAGACATTTTGTCCATCAACATTTTGATTAGATCGGTTGACAGATTTACAGGTGGGGCACCCCCTAAGTTATAAGGTGCTTGGAAGGAGTTAGGATGGGTGTATGACGTAGTTGGTTGCGCTTGTATAGGTGCAACATGTTGGTAACTAGTCATAGGGACTGATGTCGAAGCCAAGGGTGGTTGTGTCGTGAAGTTAGAGGGCATGAGTTGACTAGATACCGCCAAAGGTGGTTGAATGGCGGTATTGGTAAAAGGATGGGTAGTCACTCCCACATTTATAGGTGTAAGAGTGTGTGGAGTCGAGACAATCAAGTTTTGCAAATGTAACGAACTTGGTTGAATTGAAGAGTCTCGCGTTTGGCTCTTAGCAAGATAGTGTTAGAGAGCCTTGACGTTATGGTCAAGGAATCTCTCAAAGTCTTGATCCCCCTCGAGAATGATAAGGGATTGCTCAAGGGTTGACTGGACAGGAGAATATTCAGCATCTAAAGTACACTCCATTAGGGGACTTGATATGAAAGGTGAAGGTGGAAGTGGTTGTCGCCTTGTGTGGTCAACAAGAGTTTTGGTTTGACTACGTGTCAAAACCATCCAAGGCAAAAAGGGTCAGGTTTCAGAAACTATGTTTTTTCAGTTTTAGAAACTCAGAATGTGTGTCTAACAGCAAGAAAGTTGGGTTTTAAGCCTACTATTTTGGAGGAATTTTTGTTGACAGTGACCGACGTCGGTATAAGAACCGATGTCGGTGAGATAACTGATGTCGGTGGGAAAACCGATGTCGATGACTGTGTGTTTCTAGAAATTGAAAGTTCTTGGAAAAAAGAAGAAAGTTCTGAGTTGTTCTTGGAGCTCAGAATGTGACCTCACCAACTCAAAAAACCAGATGAAAATAGAAAAATAGATGAAGACAAACAAACTCTAAACGTTAATTCTTGAGAATAAGTTTTAGAGTCTTGTTGGCTTATGCCTTAGAAGAGTGTGTTTGGGAAGTTGGCTTTTAGAACGAGTCCTAGAAGAAGTAGTCTAAGGTTGGTTTCAGGTTAGTTTTGGTGCTCAAAGTTTGTATTAGGTTCTGTATATGGCCTGGTGCTAAGGAGCAAGCTCCCCTCACTTCACGAGCCTAGAGATAAGCTGGGTCGCTTAGCTAGTATATACTTCCCCTAGAGTTTATACTCTGCCAGAGAACAGAGTGGGCCCTCCCCTTGGTAGTGAAGTCCAAGTAGGATTACCAGGAAGGGTAAGGTATCTGCTAGGTGATGAAATCCTAGTCGAACCTTGTCTCATGTATGTTTAGATGTTTAGTTGTGAAAGTGGTCTGGTCGTGTAACATAAGTGCACTAAGATTTATTCATAATGCCTTTTTAATTACTATATGTGAGAGCTAAGTATGCGTTCAGGCAGAAATGAAATGCAATAGATTTTAAGCCCAAATTGAAATGTTTCGTTCGGATGCAAACAAGTTGAGAAAAGGTTAAGAGTATGAACTTCACTACTCTAAGATGCAAGAGGAAAGGTGACAAGAAGAAAAAGAAATATTCTTTTTAACTTGTTAATGGTGTCTTTTCAAAAGAGATAGAAGAGAAGGATGTAAGAAGAGATCTAATGCACCTATATGAAAGGTTGCTTTAGAAGAAAAAGAAATGAACCCAAGGAAAATTCTAGGGTCCCACCGGGCGTGCCAGAATGTTTCTAACTATTTTTTGCTTTTCTACATTTAGAAGATGAAAGAAACTAAGATAATGTTCAGGAGTTTGTACATACCTGGATGAAGTTTGCGCACCGTTATCCAAACATTGTAGGGAATCCTCTTTGGCTGTGGAGGATGACACTTGTAGAGAGAAAGACTTAAACAAAGAGATTGTTAGATGGATGTAAGGTGGACTGCCAAGCAAAATCTCGGTCCCAGAAGTGCAAAGACTTCCTTGAGGGATGATAGTCCACTAGTTGATAAAAGAATGTCGGATAAAGATAAATAATGAAAGACTAAGCAAAAGAAATAGAGACAATGCGTACCTATATTTTGTTGTTGGTCTTCCACAGTTGCCGACGTCGATTAGTCTGCCATCGTCGATTGATTAAAGTTGCCGACGTCGGTAGGGGAAATGGTCGATGTTGACGGTCAAGGCAATGGCCTTGGATGAGTTTTGGACAGGGTTGTGGTTGACAGAGGAGTCTGGGATGTCTGTGGGAGTTCAATGGGTTGTGTTGGGTTTGCAGGGCAGAGAGTATGGCCTGAAAAAGGGACCAAATAGAGGACAGGGGTAAAAGGGAGGTAAGGTTGAGGGAAGGCTTTTCAGCCTTTCCGGGAGGAAGGTCGGGCTTGGTCTAGTCTACAGTACTTAGAAATAGTAAAAAGAGAACTAATTACTGATGCTTTCTAAACTACTGAAATGAAAGGGCAGAAGAAATACTTAGCTCTTGTTTGCTGAAGAAAGAGTGTAGAAGACTTGTTGTTGATGCCGCTGATGTAGAAGACTTCCTGCAATGTTTTTAACCCAAAGTCTGGAGCTATTCCTGCAGAGTGCCTGTAGCCTGTGATGCTTGGTGTGTGTCTGGGAGAGAGAGAGAGAGAGAAGTTGGATTCAAAGCAAGAGAGTTAGCATTCAGGTCCATGATTCAATGTCCAGTGCTATGATTGTAGCATCCCAAGGGGGAGAGAATTCACCTTCAGGTTGTTTTAAGCAACCGACGTCGGTGATCCCGCCGGCGTCGGTCGACAGGTAACCGACGTCGGCGGCTAGATGATGGGAAAAAGGCTATTTTTAGCCTTCTGCCCATTCCTTTGTCTGCCAAGTTTAATGGTCATTGGAAAACGGTCGAAGGTGGGTTTAATGGGCGTGAGGATTAGTGGGAGAGTTGGAATGATTAGTCATAGAGTAAAGAATGAGGGTATCCAAGGGTGAGGAATCCAAGGGTGAGGTGTCGAGGGAGGTGTTATTAATTTAAAATAAGTTATTATTTTAAATTAATAAGTGTGTAGGTTAGGAATGTGTAGAAGTGGACCAAGGAGACCAAGGGGGAGTCGACCAAGGAGTAGACACGATTTTGGTGTCTACATGGGGTTATTCTAAATGGTAGTATGTAGAAGCAGGGTAGAATAGGGATTGATAACCTTGATTTTACTCAACTTGTTTCATGTTTGAATAGGTGTCTTTGCATATAGCCTCCATTTAGTGGATATATGGCTAAAATTCATGTTTTTATAGTGTTTTATTGCTCGTGCAGATAATAAAATATGTCTACATTGACCTTAAGAGGCTCTTACTTTTGAAAATGTATTCATTCAGGAAAGATAGGGTAAAGGACATAGGCACCATTTTGGGGAAACTAGTGTCATGTGGCTCTAATGTCCTCAATGTGGTGTTAATGTCTAGTTGGTGGAACACTATGCACAAAGGGCCAGGATCAAGAAATGAGGGTCTAGGATTACATTTGAGCTGACTAGGGATGCTTGTGGCCCTCATGAAGGTTGGATAAGTGTGATAATAGGATCTAGGATAGGTTTAGGGCTATGTTAGGGATAGGTAGTCTCAAGTAGCACCCTTAGCACTCAAATACAACTTTTATGTAATTGCATTGACCCCCTTTTATACTAGAAAATCAACAAAGTGAAATGACTAGTATAAAGGAAAAATAAGCATACCTAGACTTACCTAGGAAGTGAAGCTCGTGAAGCTGAGTTTGAGTATGCGAAGCTAAGTCTGTGTATGTGAAGCATGATCTAATGTATTAATTGTAGATAAAATGTGCATAAATAAGGCCTTACTTAAGAGATATCAAAAGTAAAAGACTATGTTGAGTAAAAAAGTATAAATGAGTAAACAGATAGGAAAGAGGAAAGGAATGAATACACCTCATTGGGTACATGAACCAATGCATGAACCTGATGACAACCTATGTGTGTGTGTATATATAGAGATCAATCAGTTAATAACTTAGATTTCACTGATAACTTTCTCAATCATCATGTGTGGGTGGCTCAATAACTCAATATGGTTTTGACTCCAACATTGCCCAACCCTGATTGGTGGATGATTACCTGTGAATAATTTAGATTGGACTAACAATATGTCCAATCCTCTCATGTGGGTGTCTTAAGAACTCAAGTAAGTTATGACTCCATTATTTCCCACCCATATATAGTAGATGCATATGAAATTTAACTACGTAAAGTAGTAAAAATGTCTAACTGAGTATATCTAATTATGTATGTCAACTCTATGGCCACTCGAGTACATTAGATGGCTCTAGGTCACTTGAGATTGCCAACCACTACAGAAGGAGTAAGGCATGAAACTGGTGATAACCTAGAATATGATGCAAAATGTATATGTGTAGAGAATAACATGGAATTTCCATTTGATCAACTAGTGTGTAACTGAGCATATGGAAAAAATGTGTTGCACACATGCCCCTAATTTGGTATCTGAGTATATTGATTATGTATAGAGTTGTAATAATTGTATCTAAGTATCTGAACTAAATATGGGAATGGTCATGTCATGCATGATGCCCCCAATCTAAGAAACTGATATGAAATTGAGTATAGCTAATAAACCTATAATAGGATCTATGCAAACCTATATTTTACATGATGTATTATTCTAACCAATCTAAATTATTTAAAAACTAAGGCTACAGGACAGTAGCGTCATGTCTTGGACAATAGTGCCATGTGGTACTAGTGTCCCATTTGGGTGTTCATGCCTTTTTGGTCTAAAATTTGTGTCACTATACTAATTTTTAAGTCACTATTTTCCCACTATGTTTACATGTGTCTAATTTTATATAATTGAGTCTGTGTGCTAGAAAATGTTTTATGAGTGCAATATAAGATCCTGAACTTTGTGACAAACCCCTGTGAATGCCCCCTCTTTTGAGGGGAGTTGTTGAAACTATGAAAGAAATATCCTCAGAAGAAAAAGATCTAGAAAATGTGTGTTAGTTGAAACACATATGATAATTGTGTGATAATCCAATATAATGTGCATACATAACATCAAAATGTAAGAGAATTTGAGAATAAGTATGTAATCTAAGATGTATGCCATGTCTAACATTCAATAAGGGTGTCAATATAGATGTAATTAACGTATTTAATAACATATCTGAGTAGAACTAAGTAGCTACCTAAGGGGAAGGGGCATGATGTCTATCATGACATCCAAGTAGGAAGGGTAGATGTATGAGGTCCCTCATGGCATCAAAAATTAGTGTGTGTAACAAGTAAAGACAATTGTCATGGCCATAACACATATAATAAAGCATACATACAAAACACATGAGGCATGAAAAATAGGCCAAGGGGCCATAATATAAGGGACATGAGCACATGTCACTAAATTTAATAAAACAAGACATAAAAGGATGTTCAAATGTCCACATACATAAGCATCAAACAAGTGGGCTTAAAGACACATAGAAGAACATGTTCAAATGTTCACATACATAATTAGGAAAGGCACACGCAAGGACATGTGTGCATGTCTAAAGCATACATACTATGAATAGAAGTGGTATAAAGCCAAATAATAATGGCATATTCAAATTCCCTCAAATAGAAGAAGCATAGAAAAATAATCAACTCTAAAATAGGTAAGCTAGAAATGAAAGCATATCTGAATATGTAATACAAATTTGTGTAAGATCTAGGTTGTACATATGATGAGTCTAAAGTAGTAATAATCGATAAAAAAAATTGAGTATGAATAGCAATGATAAATATCTATATATAATAATGGTAAAGCTAGAATGTAGAGTATGTAAGGATAAAACCTAGCATAAATGCCCCCAATGGATAGATAATAGCAAGTTTGGATCAGTGTAGTGGACCTGAGTCCTATAAGCAATCTACAAGCACTCAATAAGAACAAGTGAAGCATGTATGTATGATAAAATTGATGATACTAAGATATCTATCATATGTAGTGTCGGGCAAATATAAGATTTGTAAACATAGTAATGCATATAATCTATAAGTTTTGAATTTTTTGAGTAACTATTTGAATGTTTTTATGTTTTTTACATTTTATATTATTTTTGTTTTTTTTGTAAATAAGTTACGTACAAGAAATATGAAAATTAACTATGTACAAGGAGCAATAGAGAAGAAAAGTATGTACAAGAAGGGGGAAACCATACCAATCGATGATTCTCATGCAAAACTCACTATCATTATGACCTATGTCAAATAAGGGGACTATGATCGTGTGTATTGTGTGAAAGGGAAACTATGATCTCATAATCTATTATACTAAGTAATCTATATATGTATATGTATTTACCTATGTAGTGGTGTTATAAATTTGTGGCACTAACTATGGTGTCTTGTGAACTGCAGGGCTCTTAGGAACCCATCTAGTAGAAGTTATAGGCGACATAGGTGCCCTATGTTAAGAACCCTGAGAACCTAATAATATTGATATCAATAAAAATTGAGTGGAGGAAGGCCCTTTATAATATGTGACATATCTTTGACATAGGTGTCTCTCTAATAATGGTCTCTATAGGAGAGTATACGTACATGTCAATACTATAGGAGTAGACCCCGTCTGCACTAGTGGCTCTATTAAACTCTGTGATGTATAAATAGGGACTATGCTCTAAACTATAACTGATAACTTTGTTATATCTAGTAACTCTATTGGAACTATAACTGGTGACCATGAAGTAACTACCTATGGATTAGGTAGAGGATACTCACATGGAAGACCCTTAACTTTGACCACCTGATTTGCATGTATGTATTTTAGGCATCTATGCATTGTGGATGGGATGACTTGTAGTTGTTGTATCCATGGCCTACCCAATAACATATCAAACATGTTTGCACTTGATACTACTAAGAATCGAGTGGCTATATGTGCTGGACCAACCTATAATGGAAGCACAATCTCCCCAATGAAGCTCTGAACATGACCACTAAAACCATTGATAATTGTGTCTGTGGGGAATATATCATGCTTTAAATAACCCAAATGATTTAAAAGTGTAATAGTACACATATTAATGCTTGACCCATTATCAACCATAACACTTTGGATAGGGTGATGATCTAAATAAGCTTGTACAAAGAGTGCATGTATATATGTATCATCATCAACAATCTCCTAGTTTGAGAAGGTGATGAGTGGTCTAGCTAGAACTGTAGTGTGGTGGATACTAATGATGTTGTGCAATGGGTGTGCCTCTTTTATAATAGTATGATATGAAGTTGGTGGTGGATGTGTTTGATGTGTGTAGTGAACACCTAAAGTGCTCCCTACCTTATTTGATGTGTGCCTTGGGAATGGATCTGATAATATATTTAATGTCTTAGCTTCTATTTATTATACTTTTGGTGCCTCTATGGTTTTTGCCCATATGAATAATGTTAGCCTCAATCAAATCCTGTATCTTATGTTTTAGGCTTATGCATTTGTTTATTGTATGGCTTGGTGCCCTGTGATACTCATAGAATGTGTTGGAATCATAGATTTTTGAAAGAGGTTATATTGTATCAACCTCTTTAATGGGAAGGGGAGATATGACATTGCATTCCAATAGATTCTATAAAACCCATATTGGTGACTCTATAAGGTTGGTGAAGATTTGATGTTGGGGAGCTGAAAGAACCAAGCAAGGATATGGATCTGAAGTTACATTAATTATGGCCTTTTGATCACTCTTATTCTTAGTGGCCCTTACCTTGTATGGAGGCTTATTTGAAATCTTAGCATTTGATTATGATCCATTGGTATATTTTAGTTTGCCCATTGATAAAATCTTGACCTCTATTTCTTTTACCATGTGGCACAAATCTGTAAATGTAAGAAACTTCTTAAACAAGATAACTTCATGTAATGTTAGTAAAAGGCTATGTTTAAAGATGTCCTTAAGCACTTTATCTACCATGGGGATAGTCAATTTAGTTAATATAGTCTTGTACTGTAAGACGTATTTTGTGATAGGTTCATTTGACTTTTGTTTCAACTATGTAACTTGGGCATATGAGATCTAGTCATTGCTATTGATGGAGAAGTGTGTTAAAAACATGTCTGCCAAAAGATTGAATATTGTGATAGATTGATTTGGTAAGTCATAAAACCACTATAAGGTATTATCCTTTAAAATGTGTGGAAACAACTTTGTGAGAAGCCAAACATTGGACATGTAGTCCAAACATGTTATGTGAAAAGCTCAAAGATGGTGATCTGAGTCACCCTTGCCATCATATAATGTAAGATTAGGTTCCATAAATTTAGATGGAAAGGGAGTTACACTATGTGATGTGACAAAGGTGTATATAAGAGAATATTAGAATCCAAGTAATGTGATGACCTAGTGGATCCCTTCTCAAGATTTAACACCTTAGCCTACAAAGTATGAACCTCATGCATAAGGGATTGTACATTTGGAGTGGAGGAACTAGCCACAAGTGGTGTAGCTGTCATTGAAGGATATTCAATTTCAATTGTAGGTTGTGCTAACTGAGTTGGCCTCACACGCAAGTGTAACAATGTTATTAGTTGGGGGAGTTAAATATTGAATATTGTTTCATTTATTCTTGATTTCTAAAATGGATTGTAATATTTGTACATGATCAAGTGTTTTTTCCTAAATTATATCTCTGAAGCTTTGTAGGACTTCATCTTTATTGACAATTATGTTATCATTGTTAAGTTGAGGGAAAGTGTCTCGATTTCCAATTTGTATATCATCTTGTTCTTCATTATATTGGTCATCTTTGAATGCATTATCATTGAAATCCACATAATCAGGGTGTCAAAGATCAAAAACATGAGTTACAATAGGTCCCTTATCCATGTTATAAGCTCGCATAGCAAGAATATGAATATGCTCTATAGGATTACCACCTAGCCTAACACTTCTTCTTAATAGAAGAGAGAGAGAGATTTTTTAGATGGCATATAGTAAAAAATTGGAATAAAGTTGCTAAAATAGAATATATGAACTCTAAAAAATTTAAAGCAACTAATGAAAATAGTAAAAAGAAGGATACAAACCCTTAGAGCATATAGTGTTAGGGTTTGAGCAATGTTCAAATTAAGTTGGGTTCACTAAATGTTTTAACCTTTCAGGGTTTAGCTTATGTAAATCCTATGTTTGATTAAAGGGATAAGTAGACTAAATCAAGGAAATATTATGCATAAAATGGCCATTGATTTGTTATAGAATTGACTAGCTTTGACTTTCTAAAAATAGTAATAAATAGTGTAAATAAAGACTTATCTGGAAAACACTTGATGCAGACAATCTAAGTGATGAAAATTGAGATGCAAGTAGGTTTGAGTGTCATCAACTAGATCCCTATGTTAGAACCCCTCTTGGATAGTAGTGCCACATTTGGAAAATATCACCATGTGGCTCTAGTGACCTGATATTGGTGTTAATGTCCTATGTGTAAGACTATCCTAAACTTCTGAGTGCACTTTTGTCTAGGTTTTTGGGGTTTGTTCCTGCACACACAAATTTTGGAACTTTATATTGTGGCTATAATGATTGATTTATGATGCAAACCCTAATCCTCCTTACAATTAGGGTATGAGCTAAAAAGTGTGTTCATGAGTAGGATAGGTTGGACATCTTCAACACCCCACTGTGAAGAGAATTTCTTACATATTAATACTTTGAGGAGAGATCAAGCCCAATGTAGTTTTCCCCACCTAAGTTTAGGTGCAAGTGTAAGTGATGATAGTATTATAGTGGCCTTGAGTGCCTTGAATGTGCTTAAGATTGGAAATCTGGAAAATCTAAGCTAAGGGTTATTGTAGATGGTAGTATGTAAAAATAGGGCAAAATAGGATTGATAACCTTGATTTTGCTCAACTTGTTTCATGTTTGAATAGGTATTTTTGCATCTAACCTCTATCTAGTGGATATAGGGCTAAAAGTCATGTATTTATAGTGTTTTTTTGCCTTCATGGATAATAAAAGACATCTAGGTCGACCTTAGGAGGTTCTTACTTTTGAAAATGTATTCATTCAAGAAAACTACGATAAAGGACGTAGGCTCCATTTTGGAGACACTATCACCACATGACTCTATTGTCCTTAATGTGGCACTGATGTCTATCTGGTAGAACACTGGGCATAAAGGGTCAAGATCAGGGAATGAGGGTCTAGGACTGCATTTGAGCTGATTAGGGATCCCTGTGGCCTGCATGAAGGCTAGATAAGTGTGATAATAGGCTCTATAATAGGTCCAAGTCTAAGCTAGGGATGGGTAATCTCAAGTAGCACTCATAATACTTAAATACCACTTTTAGGTGATTACACTATTGTTTTATGATCTTCTTTTATCTCTCTTGATTATATTTGCCTTACCAATACTTGTATTTATCCTTTCTCAGCCTTAAAACCTACCAAGAAGCTCAACTAAATCACCAAAGGGAAGGAGAAATATTTATAGTTGTCCTAATACACATGGCTTCAGAGTTCTAAAACTAGCTCTAGATATGAACAATCAGGCTCCTGAGATCGACATTCAAGAAAGTCCACTAACTTCTAAAGGCCATAACTTTTGTATATGAACTCAAAATGACATGCTATTTTTTAAAAAACTTGTCTATTTTTTGAAGAGGAACTCAAATATGTAATCAAAAGGTAATTTCAATGTCAGCCATATGCTTTTTATTGTGTACAACAAAAACTAACACTTTTATAATTCTCAACGTATTGCAACTTACTCATGTTGAATAACTGATTATTATACTAACTAAATTATATGATATACATGATCAAATTTTTGATAAAAAATACAATCTCTCTCATTCTTTAATTTCCTTTGCACCTTCTAATGTTACCCAAGCTAATTGATTCATTTTAGTTAGATTAATGTCTAGGTTTTCAATATGGGGATCGTCACTAGTAGAGGCTTTCATGTCATCTTCTACGATCCTACTTCTCTGCATCATTTTCTATTCTCTTTTTTTCCTTTCTAATTACTTCTTAGTTTCTATTCTAGTTCTTTATTCCTCTATTTTCTTTTTCATCTCTTTATTTATCATTTATCCACTAACTTTTTATAATTTCCCTTACCTTCCTTAACTAAATTATGCTGACTCTTATCTACACCCTATATCCCCCTACATTTTAATTAACTTTTCCCAACCATTTAGACTAGATATTCTAATAAGTCACATATTTTTAGGATTTCCCTTCTTTCAACATGCTATCCCTTAGGTGCCTAACCCCTAAAGGAGTTTCTTCCCTTCATTAGCCAACCCATTATCTATAAATAATTTATGGTGAAGGAGTGATACTTTTTTCAAGAATATATCTTGTGCCCCTGGTAAAAATTCAACATTCTTAGTGTCGAAGTTCATCCAACCTTGAAGGGCTCAAACAATCAAGAAGGAATAGAGTGTCATTTCAAACTAGTAATCAATCACTCAAGTCCAAGGTTTGTCAACATCTTCAAGGGTCACTAGTTTTTCCATGGTCCACTTAATTGGTTTTCTAATGTAAATTCTAAATCCTTGTGTATGATTTTACTACATGAGGATTCTTGTCATACAAATTGCATAAATGTTACCCAAAATTCTTTTTCTTATGGTCTTAAAAAATCTATTTTTACTTCAAGTAATGAATCACGATTTCTTATTATCTTAGAGTGATTTGTTTTGAGTACTTGGTTTCACAACAATTAAATTTTAATTAATGATAATTTTCATAACTCTAGTGGATACTTTCCTCTAGACATTAGATAACCAAAGTCCATGCAATGCCATCAAATGTTGACATAAAAAATATACCTTGGTTATAGGTATTTATGTGTAATCACCTAAAAGTGATATTTGAGTGCTAAGAGTTCTAATTGAGCCTACCTATCCCTATATTAGCCCTAGACCTATCCTAAAGCCTATTATCACACTTATCAAACCTTTTTGCAAGCCATAGGCATCCGTAGTCAGCTCAAATGTAGTCTTAGACCCTCATTACCTGATCCTGGCCCTTCATGCCCAGTGTTCTATCAGTTGGACATTAGTGTCACATTAAGGATGTTAGAGCCACATGGTGTTAGTGTCCAAAAAATGGTGCCTATGTCCTTTACCCTATCTTTCTCGAATGAATATATTTTCAAAGGTAAAACACTCCTAAGGCTAGCCTAAACATCTTTTATTATCCACATAAACAACATAACAATATGAATACATGATTTTTAGCCTTTTATCCACTAGATGGAAATTAGATGAAAAATACCTATTCAAAAATGGAACAAGCTGAGAAAAATCAAGGTTATTAATCCCTATTATTCCCTACTTTTGCATACTACCATCTACAACAACCCTAAGCTCATATTTTCTAGATTTCCAATATTAAGTACACTCAAGGCACTCAAGGACACTATCATACTAGCATCACTTGCACTTACACCAACACTTAGGTTGGGAGAACTACATCAGGCTTGATCCCTCCTCAGAGTATTGGTATATAGGCAACTCTCTTCACAATGGGGTGTTGAGGATGTCTAGCACATCCTACTAATAAACACACTTTTCAATTCATACCCTACTTGCAAGGAGGTTTAGGGTTTGCATCATAAATTAGTTATTATAAGGATAATATAGAGTTCCAAACTTTATGCACATAGGAACAAAACCTAGAAACATGGACACAGGTGCACCCAAAATTTTAGGACAGTCCTTCATAGAGGACACTAACACCAACATCAGGACACTAGAGCCACATGACACCTCTGTCCAAATGTGGCAATACTATCCAAGAGGGGTTATGACACAAGGATCTAGTTGATGACACTTAGACCTACTTCTATCTCAATTTATAACACTCAAATCATCTGTATTAGGTGTTTTCTAGATAAGTCTTTATATGCATATATTTATTATTATTTTTAGAAAGTCAAAGCTAGTCAAATCTATAATAAATCGGTGGCTATTTTATGCATATTATTTACTTGATTTAGACACCTCATACCTTTAATAAAATATATGATTTACATAAGTTAAACCCTAAAAAGTTAAAACATTTGGTGAACTTGACTTAATTCAAACATTGCTCTAACCCTAACCCTAGATAACCCTAGGGTTCACATTTCTAACATTTGCTTAGCTTTAATTTATAGCCTATTACCATGATTATCATGATAGATGCCATTATCTACTTCATGGTACAAAGCCTTGTACTTTGCTTAGCATGTTTATTACCAACCATTAGTATAAAAATACACTTGTATGTCACTCTTATCATGGATTATGTTAGAGATAAACTTGTTTTACACATTGATCCTCCCTCTTATGAGTCCCATTTCTATGAGGGTCATTGTTACATGGATCACTTTGAGTACCTCTGGTTACTACTAGAAAATAGAGGGATCAAAGATCTCCTTTTATTTTGCCTCCACCTAAACCACTTGATTATCTACGTTCCCATCTTGCCTCTACTACTCGCCCCTGATAAATAGTAGATCCTATTGTTTGAGTTGTTACTAGGTAGAACAAGGTGCCTCCTAAGCCTATATAGGAGTATTATAACCCTACCATCCCTCCTCATCCCCATCACTCCACAATGGGACATAGATATCAACAAAGAGAATTTGATAGTGTGGATCAATTGAGAAATACACCAGCTAAGATATCCATATTAGAATTACTTCAAAAAGCAACAATTTTCAAGGATATTCTTTTTAAAACACTTAATCATACATCTATGCCTCGTGACACCAAGACAACTTATTTTGCATCTATCATGAACACTAGAAAGGATATTGAGGATGTGATATATTTATCCAATGAGGACTTGCCTTCACGGTCAATAATTGCTAAAAATTTGTTGCTTTTTATTCAAGCATAAATAAACAACACAACTATTAAATGAATTTTAATTGATAGTGGTTTAGGACTCAATATATGTAACCTCACATTTATATAGACTATGGGGGTCGATATACCATCTATTCAAAAGACATATAAGAATATTTGAGGGTTTGATGACATTCCTAGATAGACATTGGGTTCTATTTCATTGGACATCATGGTGGGGCCAAAAATGTTACCTACACACTTTCAGGTGATGCCAAATCATTTGCACTATAACTTCTTACTCGAGAGACCTTAGATACATGATATGGAGGTTGTACCCTCTACTCTACACAGATGCATCAAGTTTTTACATGACGAGTACCTATACATGTGTTCAACAGATAATCATCCATTCAAATATTGTAGACTCACCGAGTCCCCTACCTCGAGTGCATCTTCAAATGAAAAACCTCTTATTCTCATTGAATCCCCACCTCACAAGATTTTGATTGAGCAAATGCATACATATGAGGTAAGGGAGTCTAGAAAGATTATTACTATACCTCCAGATCTTTCTACAACATGATTACCCTCATCGATGATAGAGGAACAACCTCCCATAGTAAAAACATCCCCACCTAGGGTAGATGATGATATTCTTACATCATAACTACCATTACTTGTTCCTTTAGAGGAGGTTTATATTCATAACTCCAATACAGATTCATAAGCCACCATAGAAGTTGATCCAACACTTATTAATATCAATGACTATTCGTGTGGATTAAATTTCACACCAGTGGGCTCAAGAGAGTACAAAAATGATTCTAAGGCACTTATACCTCTCCCTACACTAGTAGCACCACTTGTTTAGGATCTTATAGATATAGGTTCTTGTACTCAGTTACAATTAGTGACAGATCCCTTGATCCATTTAGTACATATGGTTATACCCAAGGATATTGATTCAGGCATGGAGTTCATAAGATAGACCACACCAGATCGTATAGATACTACTTAATATAGGATTGATGATATTAACCACAGTTCAACATAGATCAGTCAATAGATTGTCACCATATGAAGGTCAATCCTTTTACCACTTTCACAGACTTACAAGACATGATATCAACACATGCTCAAGATTACAACATAAACTAAATAAATTTAAAACTGAGGTCACTATCCAAATTATATAACCTCCACCTCCATACATATAAGCACTTTCAAAGATACAAGCACCATAATAGAGTCATCGCCAACATAGATATTAACATAATAATCCATTGACTATCTAGATTTTTATAGTAGACAAATAGATTCCCCATGTGGCTATAGATGAGGATTTTAATCCTAACACTTGCACTTTGTCATTTTTACACCACATTGGCTATCAAGAGAGTGAGTTATAACATGATATACATTATCAGGATTCCATTTGACATATTACACTACTAGTTGCATGTGGCCCCAAGGTGGCCAATACATTATTCTTTATTATAAGCAGGGGCACTCATCTACATGTTACACTTGGTAGTACATGGTTATAGGAAATATATGCCATAGTTGATTAATCAGACATATGCTTAACATTCACTCATGATGGACACATGGTTTTCATCTTACACAATGACATAGATGAGAACCATAGGTTTCACATAAATACTCTGCAGTCTAATGTGGTTTACCCTAGGACTGCATGAGAGACATCTTACATAGTTGAGCAATATGCCATTCAAATGCACAAACTCCAAACTAATGCCAAGGATAAGGCTCCATTGATACATATAGATTGGTATGTTGATTGTGATGATGGTGACATATTTGATTTTGGATAGATTCAATATCTAACACTAGATGATCTCCCATTAAATCCACCATTTGACTATCCACATCCCATGGATGTGCTTTTGGGTCTATAGAGACATTACACTTTACTTGTATACTATTTTATTTACAATTTTAGCATTTACTTAGACACACTATCCCTTTCTTTTGCTCCTTGTACATAGTTCATTTTCATATTGCTTATACATAGCTTATTTTTCTAAACTACAAAAACTATATAATATGTCAAAAACCATAAAAACATTCAAATAATTACTTAGAAAACATAAAGTTATAGATTGTATGCATTATTGTGTTTACATTTCTTATATTTACCAGACACTACATATGCTAGCTATCTTAGTATAGTCAGTTTTATCATACATACATGTTTCACTTATTCTTGTCGAGTGCTTGCAGATTGTTATAAGACTTAGGTCCACTACACCGATCCAAACTTGCTATTATCTACCCATTGGGGACATATGCACTAATACATGGGTCTTCACTTGACACATTCACCCACTTGGGGGCACCCTATACACAGTTTCAATTACCAAGTTTTATCTTTCTATACTCTACATCCCAATTCAACATTGTTATATCTTGATATTGATCATTATTACTCCAACTCAATTTTTTTCATAGATTATTACTACTTTAAACTCAACATATGTACATCCTAGCTCTTACACAGATTTGTATTACATATTCATGCATACTTTCATTTATAACTTTCTTAGTTTTAACTTCTTTGTATCTTTATTCTTCTTCTATTCAAGGACATTTGAATATGCCATTGTTATTTGGCTCTATGCCACTTCTATTCACAGTATGTATGCCTTGGACACGTGCCCATATCCCTTGTGTGTGTTTTCTTAGTTGTGTATGCAAACATTTGAACATGTCCTATGTGGCTCTAAGCCAACTTGCTTGTTGTTTATGTATGTGGACATTTGAACTTATCCTTATATGTTTCTTTTCTCATATTCAATGACATATTCCCATGTCCCTTGTATTGTGTCACCTTGACCCATTTTGTGTGCCTCACATGTTTTGTATGTATGCTTTCTTGTATGCATCATTGCTATAACACTTGTATTTTCTTGTTACACACACCATTCTCGATGCTACGAGGGACCTCATGCATCTACTCTCCATACTTGGGTGCCGTGATGGACATCATGCCCCATACCACTAGATAAATACTCAATTCTACTCAGATTTGTTGTTACAAATATTGGTTACATCTATCTTGACACCCTTGTGTAATGCTAAACATGACATATATCTTACATTATATACTTATGCTCATATTATCTTACATTCTAATGTTTTGTTTGCATATTATATTGGATTATCATGCAATTATCATATATGCTTTGGCTAACACACATTTGCATAGCTTTTTATTTTAAAGACAATTCTTATATAGGTTCAACAATTACCTTCAAAAGAGGGGGCATTCACAAGGGGTTTGTCATAGAGATCAGGTTTCTATATTGCATTCATAAAACATTTTTTAACACACAGGCTCAGTTTCATAAAATTAGACATAGGGAAACACAGTGAAAAGACAGTGACTCAGAAAGCAGTACAGTGATACATAATTCAAACCAAAAAGACATTAGCACCTAAACATGGACACTAGAACCACATAGCGCTATTATCCAAGATGTGGTGTTATTATCCAGTAGCCTTAGTTTTAGGTCAACTTAGATTGGCCAAAATAATACAATGGGTTCAATGTAGGTTTACACAAATCTAGTTACATGTTTATTAGTTATACTTTGTTTTTGCTTAAATTCATATTAGCTCAGCTCAGATTCATACCAGTTGCTTGAATTGGGGGCATCATGTGCAACATGACCATTCCCATATTTAGTTTAAATACTCATGTATAGTTATTACAACTCAATTTAAAATCATTATACTCAGATACTAGATTAGGGGCATGTGCACAACACATCATTTCCATATGCTTAGTTATATATCGGTTAATCAGATGGAATGACAAATTCCATGTCATTCTATACATTGTATACACTTGACATCATATTATAGGTTGTCACCAGTTTTATGCCTTACTCCATAAGTAGTGGTTGACATTCTCGAGTGGCCCAAAGTTGCCTAATGTTACTGAGTGGTCACAAAGGTGACATACACAATTAGATATACTCAATTAGACATTTCCAATACTTTACAAAATTTATTTTCAAATGCATTTACTATACATGGGTGGGTAATGATGTAGTCATAGCTTACTTGAGTTCTTGAGCTACCCACATGAGAGGATTAGATACACTATTAGTCTAATCCAAGTTATTCACAAGTCGTGATCCACCAAACAGGGGTAGGCAATGATAGTATCAAAATTGGATTAAGTTCTTGAGTCACCTACACATGAGGATTGAACAAGCTATCAAGTCAATCCAAGCTATTCACTGATTGGTCACTATATACATGCACACACATAGTTTATCACCAAGTTCATGCATTGATTCATGTACCCAATGAGGTATATTCATTCCTTTCCTCTTTCCCGTCTCTTTATTCAATTTTACTCAGTTACTTCTTTACTCAACATAGTCTTTGGTTTTTGATATCTCTTAAACAAGGACTAATTTATGCACTTTGCATTTGCATGACATACTTCACATACATAGACTCAGTTTCACATACTCAGAGTCATCTTCACGGGCTTCACTTCCTAGGTAAGTCTAAGTATGCTTATTTTTATTTTATACTAGTTATTTCACTTTGCTGCATTTTTAGGATAAGGGAGGCGGCAAATGTAATCACCTAAAAGTGGTATTTGAGCACTAAGAGTGTTGCTTGAGACTACCTATCCCTAGCTTAGCCCTAGACTTATCATAGAGCCTATTATCACACTTATCCAACCTTTGTGTAGGCCAAAAACGTGCCTAGTCAGCTCAAATGCAATTCCAGACCCTTATTTCCTGATCTTGGCCCTTCGTGCCTAGTGTTCTGCTAGTTGGATATTAGCGCCACATTAAGGACGCTAGAGTCACATGGCACTAGTGTTCCCAAAATGGTGCCTATGTCTTTTAACCTAGATTTTCTGAATGAATATATTTTAAGAGGTAAAACCCTCCTAAGATCAGCCTAAACATCTTTTATTATCCGTAAAAACAACAAAACACTATAAATACATGACTTTAGCCCTCTATCCACTGGATGGAAATTAGATGCAAAATACTTATTCAAACATAGAACAAGTTGAGCAAAATCAAGGTTATTAATCCTTATTCTACCCTACTTCTACATAATACCATCTACAACAGCCTTAAGCTCAAATTTTCTAGATTTTCAATCTCAAATACACTCAAGGCACTCAAGGTCACTATCATACTAGCATCAGTTGCACTTGCACTGACACTTAGGTGGAGAGAACTACATCGGGCTTGATCCCTCCTCATAGTATTGGTATACAGACAACTCTTTTGAAAGCGAGGTGTTGAGGATGTCCAACCTATCCTACCAACGAATGCACTTTTCAGCTCATACCTTACTTGCAAGGAGGATTAGGGTTTGCATCATAAATTAATTATTATAGGCACAATAGAAAGTTCTAGACTTCGTGCGTATAGGAATAGAATCCAAAAACACAGAGATAGGGGCACCCATAAATCCGAGGCAGTCTAGAGGACACTAATACCAATATCAAGACATTAGAGCCACATGACACCTCTGTCTAAATGTGGTGCTATTATCCAAGAGAGGTTCTGACATAAAAATCTAATTGATGACACTCATACTTGCATCCATCTCAGTGTTCAACATTCAGATTGTCAGTATCAAATATTTTCTAAATAAGTCTTTATTTGCATATATTTATTACTATTTAAAAAAAATCAATTATAATCAAATCTGTAACAAATTAGTGGTATTTTATGCATATTATTTCCTTGATTTAAACAACTCAACCCTTTAATCAAACATAAAATTTATACAAACTAAACCTTAAAAAATTAAAATATTATACAATTTAAAATGATTTTAATTAAAGCTAATATAACACATAAGCTAGTATTGTATGTTATTACTCATTTAGTACATGCATTCATTAAGTTTTGAAGTAAAATATTCATCCACTTACACAATACAACACACAAACATTTCTTACTCTAACTTTCTTTATTAATATATATTCATATATTAAAATATAAAACATCTATTACATTCCACAGATCTCTTTCTTTATTATATACTTGTTTTATTTCTCTCACGATAGTCTTTCTATTATCTCTATCTCTCTTATTCTCCAACTCATTTACACTACTACAATATATATATCCCGATAAGATACGTATAATAAACTTCAATTAAAAAGAAAAGAAAGAAAGAAAAAAAACGAACAGTTTCCGCATGAGCGTAAAGTAATTAAAGGAAAAGTGCTTTTAGGATATTTGATGGCTATTTGAAAGCCCTAAATTAATTTGGGTTCCGGAAAGCCCTAAGTTCATCTGTTCATTCTGAATCCATGTGCCCGCTGTGATACTCTGAAATAAATAAACTCATTTTGTTTTGTTGATAAGGCGAACATATTTATGGAGGGGAGACGGCATCAGTCAAAGCTCCAAGCTGCCAAAGATCCGGACCGGGACCCCCACTTCAGGTTAAGTAGAACGCAATTCTTGTTTTATATTGACGAACATTAGATCAAAATAATTTTAGGTCAACAGCAGAGAATGCATACCAGTATTGGGTAGATGGGTAGTCCTTTATGTTGGAAGAATCTGTTTGTATCAAACCTGAAAACCGTTTTTTTCAGGAACATCTTAAACATTTGGGAAAGAGCCTTATGAGCCCCCACATTGCAAAGCTTAATTTATAAAGAAAAAAACCTTAAAACTGAAATTGTTTTGAGTGTCCCAACGCATGAAGAATTGTTGCCTTAGGATCATTGAAGTTTTTTTGTAAGGTATATATTCAAATATCAACTTGTTTCTTTGTCATATGTATAATTACGCAGAGAGAATATCGTACACGTGAAAGGAAAAACTCCGGATGACACTAGTTTAGCACATCCACTTTTGAATACAAATAAAATAAAATCACCATGAATTAAGAAAGAATCAAAGGAAGGAGTACACCATTCTCTAGGAAGTTAATTTTTATTTTCCTCACATCCACTTTTGTAGAATCTTGTGCCTCATTCCCATTGTGTCGTGAAAATCCTGGCCCTTTCGAGTGCTTTTACTGGATGTGCATGGCTGGATTCGACCTAGGGACTTCCGTTTGCAAAAAGAGAATCCCAGCGACCAGTCAAACCCCAGCCACAGACACAACTCATACTTTTGCATATCATTTGTTCAAATGTGGAATCTGCTAATATGAAGGTTTGTGCCCAGAAGCAGTCTCTCTTCATCTCTCTGCAAGCCTAACTATATGTTCACCGGGAAAATATCTTAACCAATTCAAAATTTTGAAATCTTTCACCAAATTCTGGTTTTATTCCATTCAAATAACCTGCATAAATCTTTTTTTTTTATATCAATTAAATCCATAGTTAGAAAAAAAAACTACTACTCTTTAGACTCCATCTTCGGAAGACATACAAATTGCAAATAATCCCCGCACCTACAAAATTTATTTATTTATATCAACCAGTTCCACAGTTTGAAAAAAACTCTTCCTCTGTAGAGACCATCATCAGAACACACACTATCTTTACAACACAACTTATATTTATTGCTGGCAGGGTAGAGTGGGAAATAGAACATGATATATAAAATATAAATACGATGGTTTTTTTGGTGTTGGTTAAATAAACAAGTGTAAACGGAATTTAGTTAGTCACGGAAAGAAAAACCTTACATTTTTTTGATTTAGTTTGATTCTCAAAATTTGTCAAATTAAACAATCCTAAATTCAATTTGGATAGGAAAGTAGGTTTAGGATAGTCGAGAAAAAATAGCTGGCAGATATTCTCGATAAAATCTGTCCCCCGTTCTTTAAATCATGCCTTTCTTGCTGGCCAACAAACGCCACATTAGAGGAGTGGATAAATTTGTCATAACACATAGCGGCATAATGCATCTACGAAGAATCTCAGACTTTTTTATCCTACAAAGAATAAAAATGTCATGAATTTTACAACAGTGAAAATGCTGTCGTGTGCAAGGGGCAGTTAGGTAGCTAAGGGGAAGGTAAGAAGCAGGCAAGACAAGATTTTGTTGGGAATGGGTTGCGGACCCCACAAGACAATGCATAATTACGGTTATTTGTTCAATATTGCCCTTCAAATGTTAGTATAGTTTATAATATAAGAAGTAAAAATTAAAGTTAAGAGTTATTGACTCTGTCTAAAATTTCACCTTACATCTGATATTCTTTACCCAACAAATTGATTGTATTTTACAATTAAAAAATGTAAATACAGTCATACGACCATCAAAATCAGTCCCTGGTTGTATTGTCATCATTTATTTCTTTATTAAAAGTATGCATTATATTAATAAAAAATTATATTATTGAATAATGTGCTTTTAATTGCTGTCCAACATCAATGATGTTTCAATGGTGCAGGGATAGGAAAGGCGGTAATCAAGAAATTGGGTCGTAATTAAGGTCGAAGTGGGAATTCTAATACGAAATAATATAAGGCACTTAATGTAATAGTGGATTCTTTTAAAGATTAATAATTTTTAAAAGGAGAAAATGTTTAATTACAATTTTGCTTCAGCTACCAAATTTCAACTTTTTATTTTATAGGAAGTTTCAAAAAAATAGTGATTACTTTGATGTATGAAAATAAAAGTCTACATAAAGATCATTTTTTCATTACTTATATAGATTGATTAATGAGGTAAGTTTTGTCCCTTTTAAATTATTATTAGGTAGTAAAAATTCTCACTAGACAAAGTTTTAAGATAGTTTTAAGTTGTATGTTTAATTGCAACAATTTTTCTACTAGCATACATATCATAGATAAATCTATATAAAAGATGTTAAGAGATATTATTTTCGAGGTGCCTATTCCACTTATGTCATAAATTCAATATTATATAGGTGCCTCAAGAATGATATCTCTTGGTGTATTTTACATATAATTATCTAAGATGTGCATGCTAGTTGTATAGTTTTGAGCACTTTAATTTGAAATCTGAATTTTGGAAAACCTTCCTCCCTTGCAAACCTATAAATTTTTTTGAACATGGTAACTATGACACTATGAGACTTGTAGCTTCGCTTACATACTTTGTCTTTTGTCAAGTTTATTGAAAATCATACCTTCATCTCTTTAGGTGCTTGATGGTTTCATTAGAGTTGTGACGAGTGCACTGAAATCCTCTCTAATGAAAAAATATTTTTTTAGTATTATTCTCAAATCAATTCAGAACTTCCTTTCATTTTGGATATCCCATCTGAATTTCTGGCTTGATAAGGAAGAACCTTTTGATTTTTTGTTTTTCTGCCCATATGTCTGGAGATTCTCTTAGCTGGTGGTTGTTGAGTTATGTGTTAATTAAACAAAAACAAAAAATTGTTATTTACATATTTACACAATTTGTTTTTGATGAAGTGCATCTTATGTTATTTCAAAGAGTATAATAATAAAACCATTGTTCGCATACTCAGACTCGACTCGGACTTGGCAGACCAAAAATCAGCAAAACTTGACAACTTAAAAAAATACTTAAATTTTTTTTACTCGTCAAATATCCTGAAAAACTTGGCTAAAACCTGGCAAAACTCAGCTACTTAAAAACTCAGCGAGTTATAGGCTTGGACTCGCTGAGCACTTGCCGTGAGTTTTGTGCTGAAACTCGCCAAAACTTGCCCAGGCAGACTCGTGAGTTTAAGCAGCAAAAACTTGCCTGGTAAAAAAAACCGAGTTCTTGGCAACTTGGTGAGTAGTTGAACTATGAATTAAACTGCTGAACAAAAAGCCAAAAATATACTAGTTGAAATTATGCTTTAAATGATTGCCGTTGACAATACCTTGAATGTATTGCCTTCCTATGTGACTAGTTCCATGGTATCATTCTTTCAAACTTCTATAGTGTATATCCATCCATCGCAGTTGTGTTTCCCTGGTTTGTACGCACATGTGCTATTGTATAAAAGAACTACTCCAGGTTTTTTTTCCTGACATGCTTATCATTTCAAGGTTTCTGCTTTTCCTTGTAAGTTGCTGGTAGTATAATGTCCTCTATCTGGATTCATCTGCTTGAGTTAACATAGCAAGTCTCTTGTAAGAGTTATTTTTATCCTAATGAATGACCAAAGCAATTCACGAGGACATTGAATTTCAAAGGCAGCACACAATTTCCAATTTATCCAATTGTTGGAATGGAGCATATCATGTGGCTTCGATGTGCGAGTCCTGTAAACCCAGAATACAACCTGGCCTCTACTCTCCAAATAATCTTTTCCACGTTGCATGCGTTTGTTGAACCCGTAAATTTTTTTGTAAAAGGCGTGGGTTTTTTTTTTTATTGTAGAAGGTACAGGGAGCTTTTATGGTGTTGGATAATAAGCTTTGGTAGAATTTTTATATGCTCACTTTGATAAAGTCCTTCCCTTGGAGAAGATTAGTTATGGATAATGGACATCAAGTCATAGTGACGATGTTCTCATAAATGAGCTTTCTCATTGGTTTTGCTGCTGAAACTGTTGCATATCTTTGCTTTTGCCTACTTTGTAAAGTAATCCTTAAACGATGATCGTGTCTTTCTTTAGTCTGTTGTGCTTGTGCTGAAAAGGGTCCCAAAACATTGACAATTGAATTTTCAAATTGTGATTTAGAGGCATTTGATCTTGAAGTCGGTGTTTGCATCCTGTGAAATTTATCACAAGCCTTTGCAAACTTGTGGGCATCCTGAAGAAATGTCTACCACCAGAGACCTGCTTGTAGCACCTTTGCAGCGGTGTAGCCCTGTGATGTCCACCAACACCATTGTTTCTTTCAAAATTTCTGGTATTTCATGACCCATTACAAATATTTTGTAGCAAATCCATAATGCACGACCTTCTACTCTTCCCATTTTTTTTGAAATGTGGTTGCGTTGGTTGCCAGCATTTTGTATTTCTTCTTGATAGTGGTGTTTTCCGGATCTTTAGGAATGTCGAAACATGTTCATGCTATGGCGGTGCAACTCTAATCCTAAATAATCCAGAACCAAGGGAGTAATCATCCATACCCATCATGTCGTCAACAATCTTTATTCTAAAAAGAGGAGCCAGTGTTAGATGGGTCAATTTGATAGGAATACCTTGTTCCTCATCATGGGGCCTAGGATGGTGGCGTGAAGGACAATCCAATAAACAAGCTAGTAATCTATCAAGTTATATTGCGAATATGCAATAGAAACTAAACTACGTTACCGATACGGGTATGGGTATGGATATGGGTACGAGAATCGGATATGGGGATATGACGATTTTTTTTTTTGGGGTTTGGATACGGCCGTACCAAGATATATATAAAAAATTAAAAAATATAGACATATAAGCAAAATTAACCACATAATATGCATAGAAGAAACCTAATAAGTTAAATAACCACAAAACATACTAATAATTCAATGCCAAATATCATAATATTCAATTGTCGAACTTAGATTAGTCTTATTTTATATTTTATTACAAGTACATAATGCAAATGTTACAACCTACCAGTATGGACAAAAATGAAGACAAAAGAAAATCCACTATCTGTAGTTTGGTGAAGATTACAATGAGATGACCTGGTGTTAAATCAACTTAAGACTATGCCCTATTCTCTTGTTTGAGCTTATTCACGAGTTGAGCTTTTGTGTTATACCTGTGCAAATGATCTAACCGTATGTACTGCACAGAAAGAGTCCTGGAGAACCATATTTTTGGGACATAAAGGATAAGCAAAAAAAGACTTAATTGATTTCAACCTCTCCCTCATCTTGATCATGTTACAGACATTTATTTCCTTTATTTTGGCAAGGCTGAAACGCGATCCAATAACTGAAAGACATGCTGACTTGCTCTGGCAACCTTCACAGCTGTTGTATGCAGCCCTAATAAAGAAGATACAGATGAATCGACTGAGGCTCATGTTTTGAAAACAGTCAAACACAGCCAGCCAATGAAACTGCAGAGAGTTTTTCGTACTTTGTTTTGTTTTTTGAAGTCTGCGTTTGACTTTTTATTAAGCAAAATTGAAAAAAATAAAGATAATTTGTTTTTTGCAGGAAACGCCAGGATACGCCCAGATACGTCACCCAGATGTATTTGGGCATATCCACAGCCCAGGGATGCTCCCTGGGACCCTGCGCTCCCCCCCGCGCTCCCGTATCCAGGGAGCATTTCCCCGTGCTCCCAGGCCTGGTGGGGCGTATCCGGTAACGTAGAAACTAAAGGTAGTAAACCTTGACGCATTCAGAAGACAAGGAATAACGAACTAATGCTCATCTATTCAAATGGAAATGAACATGTGTGGTACACATGCGTACAACAATCCCAAAGGCTGATAATAAAAATTCTTGTGATCGAATGGGGGAAACACTTCTGAAATGAGTTGTGAGACTGAAATACAAAATGAATGAATGAGGCCTTGGGGGTTGGTTGGTTACACTTACATAAATTTCAAAGAAAGTAGTTACAAAAGAAGAGGGTCACAAAATGGTTTAACTTTTGGAATGGATGACTATTTGCCTTTTTGTAGATGTTTCGGTGTGCACAATGCTAGTGAATTTTTTGATGTGGCATGAGCTTTGGGAGCGCAATCTAACATGTTGCGAAGGTTCCATGCGGCACAAAGGTGCGGTATGATTCGTGATTGCATGCCCAATTGAGGGTGCTCTAGTTGAGCTGGGCGTCACAAGGAGATGGGTGCCAATGTGTTAAATCATGGCACAAAAGTTTGATACCATGAAACTCGATGCTGAGGTTTGTGCAGGTCGGTGATGCGTAGTTTGGCACACGACATAGCATGAAGTGGTGCAGAGTGTCCAAAGCCACCAAAGTGAGAGCATAGACTGATACAGATATGCTTGAATCCTAACCATCGTAAATTCAGATTTTGGGAAAAGTCATATCTACAATTTTTGTAGTGGTTAACGTACTTGTTCTTTAAATACTACAAGTCCCAATGATGGGTGAAGTCTTTAACCGGTTTACTTTACAAGATATGTTTGAACTTTGGTAATGTGAATTCCCAATTTTTTTTTGACTTCCACTTTTGCAAAACTCACATCAATGTTTAGTTTGAGATCACCTGACTTCATAGTTATTGAATTCTAAGTTTCCCTTCTTGTGTGGCTTATATTAGAGGATCAACACCATCCTTGAGTAAATTCATAAGTTTTGGTCTTAGAGGTCTTATCGTAGATCATATTGTATTTTTTCAAGATTTATATATTGAATCATTTGTTCTAACATTTGGAGTTTGATAATCCTTATTAGCATTCATTGGTTTCCTTCCCATGGGGAATTTCTTTACACAATACCAATGTCATTTATTCAATTAACTACCATATTCTGCATTTATGATTTATACAATTAAGCATTTGGTTGGGGTTTTAACTCAAAGGTAAATCTTATCATGAGTTCCATAGCTAAAAACATGTATCTTAAGAATATAGAAGTAGGAACAGTCCTATCCATTCTTGTTTCCACATAGCATAATCAACTATAAGAGTTTAAAGTCCAACTATGGCAAAATGTCTCATTACAACAAATATCGGCCTTCACATTTAATCTTAAACAATTGTACCAGATCAAGTGAACACATTATGATAGCATGCATGTTATATAAGTTTCTTTACAACCAACAATAAAATTAACACTTTTCTATTTTGACCAATAAACTAGTTGAGGTGTAACTACCTCTAATCAATTTCTCATTAAATAGGATTACAATTGTCATGATAATTCAACTTGTACAGTGTAAGTTTCATTAATATCTTATCAATAATTTTTAATACATCTCAAGAGCTTGAACATTATCAATCCATACAAGTTCATGCCTTTAAAGGCAGCAATTACATAGGTGTTTGAATTTCTATATCATATTCAATAGCGCTGATTTCAGCCTGTCATAAGTCATTATATTTATAAATACGCCCATATGCCTCATCAGATCACAACATACACATTGGTATTAATTCTTTTTAAATTGTCTTCAAGCTTAACCATCCTTCATCATAAGTGTGAGGAAATCATAGCTTATTTATATATGTGATAGTAACTTTTTTCTTTATTCACAATTAGTTGTTTCACACTTATTTTAACTACCTCATTAAATACTTGTAGCTAGCTTACAATACATATCCAAAGGCTCCTTACAATGCCAAATCCCATAACTTTATCCTTATGAGTACAAGTTCAGATAGATGCCAACAGAACAACTAAAAGTATACTTAAGTCACCTTGTCAGTTTTCATTCATTGATATGTTACACACAACATTTGCATCTATTATGATAAAGAAATAGGCTAGTAGTTTTATTCCATGATAGTACATACAAAGAGAAGATAAACAACTTCCACCTTGCAAGATAACAATATATTTGAGCTTTAGGTGGGAGAACCCAAAAGGGAAGTTAACCCCCCCATTTGGAGAGGTTCGATGGTCTTTATTTTATTATAACTTGAAATATAATATTGCACAACCCCAAGGTTAGTCCATGCCGAATCACTTTCAATCCCCATCTATATACCACTCAAATTCCCATTAGAGCCATTACAAGTTCACGCCATTTGACTCACTCATTGATTTAGTATTTTACAACTGCCTTATAAGGCTAAAATTAGCGTTCTGAATTAACATAGATCATGACTCTTTATTGATATTTTCTTCTACATCTAATCATGTGTCTGGAAAATACATATTACATGGTTGTTTAACCATGTTGTTCATGTAAGGTTCCTATCAACATAATGTATTCAAACGATAGCTATTAGGCCCAATTAACTATGCAACCAATAACATTATTTAAAGATATGATAGTAACTTACGCAACTTAAACTAACTTGTTCCTTAGCGTCTAAGGTAGTTACTCTTTAATGTGATCACACTCACAGCCCATGTATAGTTTTACAGATACATATTAAATTATATCTCCTCTCCATTGCTAAGAGGAAGTTTTAAAGTTTTCTCAAGCTATCCCTTTGGTTAGGAAATTCAGCCATGATTAAATCAATCTTGGCATATTGTAGTAAATGCCACTCATACAAAGTTATTATTGACAACTCTTTAATCACTAGGCTAGCTTTGCAACATGCAATCAAACTTAATTTTGACTCGCAACCTTTATTTTTTAGATTATCAAGTTTGCATGCCTTAAAAAAACATAAATATCAAGTCAAGGTTGTATGCTAAAAAAAATTAGACACATCTCCATTATATATGATAGTACTAAATTTGGGCCCATTTACTTGAGTTGCCTACATATCTGCAAAGTAGAATCGGGGTTTTTTAGTTCATATTGCAAGGACCTATGCCAAGTATATATGTATTATTTATGCAATCAATATATATATGCACCTTGCTTAATATTCAATTATCACAACATAACACATTTCCTATATAGGTGATTATTATAGACACCTAATTTCGGTTCAGGGTTAATTATTTGCTACGATATCAGTATGTTTTTGTGTATATGGATCATTGGTTTATATTAGGCTGTTATTGGTGTATTTCTCCATATGTTGGGCCTCATATTGTTGGAATATTGTCATTGATTGCAAAGGCAAATTGAAGAGCAAGCTTCGGACTCGCTCAATAGCTTCAGACTCTTCTAGAGCTCTGGATTCGCTCAATAGCTTCGGACTCACTCAGAGTTTCGGACTTGCTCAGTAACTTCGGACTCGCCCATAACTTCAGACTCACCCATAGCTTCAGAGTCGCTCAGTTTCTTCGGACTTACCTAGAGCTCCAGACTCGCTCAGTAGCTTCGGACTCGCCTAGAGCTCTGAACTTGATCAGTAGCTTCAGACTCGCTCAGAGCTCCAGACTTGCTTAGTGGCTCCGGACTTCCCAGTCAACAGCTAGAACTCGCCTAGTGTAACAGACAACAATTGACAAGGCCGACCAACAATAAAATGTTTTTCATTTGCAGTCAGATATGTATTAATGATGGTTGACCACCTTTGGAGAGATCGTATCCCTTGGGAGAGATCACACCCTTTCCAAGAGGCATGAAGAGGTATAAAAGAGAAATGAATGGGTGTTAGAAAGCAAGAAGAAACAATTCTTTCTATTATATACAAGGAGAAGAAGAGGAAGAAGAGAGAGAAGAGGGAGAAAAGTGAAACTTGATTGTGCCATCATTTGTTGACAAAAAACAGTGAGAAGGTGGAAATTGTTTAAGTGAGATCGGTGTCTTTCGCTAAGTCGGTGCTTGGTAGTGAAATTGGTGCTTCAATTCAAAGAGATCGGTGTCTCTTGCTAAGTTGGTGCTTGGCATTGGGGATTGGTGTCTCGAAGTAGGTTGGTGCCTATAAAACTTTTATAAAAAGAATTATTAATCTTATGGCTAGATTTGGACAATAGATCCAAGTAGGCTCCATTGTTCAATGGGACAAATTATGCATTCGGGAGTATAAGGATGAGGACATATCTAATGGCTCTTGGTTTTGACATTTGGCGAGCAGTTGTGGATGGATACATAGCACCACAGTCTCCACCAACAAATACAGTAGGAAAGAGAGCTAGTGAAAATAACACAAAAGCCATGAATGCTATTCTGTGTGGTTTGTTAGAATCTGAGTTTGTAAAAGTAATGCAATGCGGCTCAGCTAAGGAGATTTGGGATAAACTTAAGACCATCTATGAGGGAGATAACAAAATAAAGATGGCCAAGTTTCAAACTCATAGGGGACAATTCAAAAGTTTGAAGATGAGAGAGGATGAAAACATTGCATCCTATCTACTTCGTGTAGATGAAATTGTCAACATTATTAGAGAGCTTGGTGAAAAAGTCGAAGAATCTATAATCGTTCAAAAGGTACTAAGGTCTTTACCTTTAAGATTCGATGCAAAATTTTTTGCAATCGAAGAAATAAAGGATCTAAACAAATTAACAATGGATGAGTTACATGGAATTCTTACGGCATATGAGATGTGGACTGGAATAAAAAACCGTCTAAAAGGGAGGTAGCCTTCAAAGCCTTAAAAAAGGCGAAAAACAAAGAAATTGAATCAAGTGATGAAACTAGTGACGCACTAGATGAAAATGAGGTTATGTTTGTTAGAAAGCTTAAAAAAGGGTCTGGAAAATACAAAGTCGAGTTACCCAAGGGTAAGAAGGGACATTTTGCTGCTAAGTGTCCTCATAAGGATGACAGTGAACATGAAGAAGATAATAATGATGAAAGGAAAAAGAAGGAAAGCAAGCCTCACTTCAAGAAAAACTTCAAACAAAGTGGGTATAAGAAAAATTTCAATAAGTACAAGAGAAGCCTCTTCCAAAAAGGATAGTAGCTTAGCCAAGGAGAGTGATGAAGAAATATCAGACAGTGACAGGGAGGAAACCTTGTTCATGGCAATGGAAACTAAACCCAAAGCCTCTGTAAGTACAAACACCTTGGAAGAAGAAGATGTCAAAAATGGAGTGGTAGATCTTGAAGAAGAGCTGATTTGTGCCTTGGGAGAGAAAAACACTGAAGAAAAAGAATTTGAAACAAAGAGTACAAATTCAAAAATATGAAGAGGAAGATATTGCATTGAAAGCAAAGATGACACAGAATGTTGAAGAATTAGACAAGGTTATCAATGGCTTAAAAACTCAATTAGAGGGAATGAAAAGAATCGAGGAAATAAGAGCCAAATTGAAAACAAAGGAGGACGAGTGCAAAAACAAGAATCTGAAATAATTGACTTGAAATTAGAATTGGAGAAGACAACAAATTAGTTGAAGAACATATCAAAATTTGAGAAGAGTACTGGAGTGTTGAGTAACATATTAAATAGTCAAAGGTCACTGTTCATTAAGTATGGCATTGGCTATGATGAGAACCAAAATAACATTGAAAAAGGGCAAAGTTCAAAATCTACACTCATCAAAGAAAGTAAATATGGAGAAGCCAAAGAACTATGCGGATGCACTTAAGAGGTCTGTGAATATAGAAAACAAAAAGAAGACAGAGCATATCAATTCTTCTAAGAGAAAACAGAGGTAAGAACATCCTTGTTAGAGATCTCAGAAGATCATTTCTGTCAAGGCAAGACAATGTGATAAGGTACACAAGCTACTTCTATGGTTATTGTTATTCTTGCAATCAATTTGGTCATAGAGCAATAGAGTGTAATGCTTATGCAAGAAATGAATATGCATGGAACTATGGAAAAAACACTTATGAAGTTTTCAATAGAAACTATAACTCATTTGCCCCTCAATTGAATTAAAATGATAATAATACTATATGTTATAATTGTAACAGCTATGGACATATAGCATGATTCTGTAGGAGTGTTTTCATAGAAATCCCTAAACAGAACAAGAAGGTGAATACCCCGGTTATAAAGAAAAAATAATCTACAAAAATATGGAGAGAGAAGCAAGAGGAAGTTAATCAAAAAAGGAAAAATCTATGCTTGTTCAAACAACGTTTTATGCATAGGATGAAGGGCAGCAATGGTATATTGACGGTGGGTGTTCAAGCCACATGATAGGTGATAAAAACAAATTTCTCATTTTGAAGAAAATGAGTGAAGGTACAGTAAAATTTGGGGATAATGCTATAGTTAGAATTGCCGAAAAAGGTACCCTCAGCTTTGATAATGGAAAGACAAAAACTGAAAATGTTTTGTACTTTGAAGTGTTGAATCATATCCTATTGAGTGTCAGCCAAATGTGTGATCAAGGACACACGCTCACATTTTATGCTCAATGCTATGAGATTAGGAGAGCAGAGACAGGAAAATTAGTTGCAGACACAAACAAAACTTCAAATAATTTGTACATACTCAATGAAGTAAAAGGAGAGGAATGCTACATGAGTCAAGTTGATGAAAGCTGGGTATGGCATAAAAGAATGGGCCATATGAATTTTGACAATTTAGTGAAAATTAGCACTAAGAATGTTGTAAGAGACATGCTGAAAATCACAAAACCTTCAAACACTATTTGTAAGTGTTGTCAACTTGGAGTTGCACCTTGAATCGAAGACGTGCTGAAATGGCTAATCCTTTCTCCAGTTGAAATAATGGGATCTTCTCACGAGGGTGGGTGCCTCAATGGTGAGAAGAACCTCCAGAGAAGGCTGGTTCGAGTAAGATGTATCAATGAGGATCTCTATTCTGTGTTGCGGACTACCATGGAAAAGGAAGAAAGAAACTTGAAGGGGAAATCCTACCTAATGACGGTGATACACTAGAATGTTGATCCACCCTACTTGGAACCTTGAACACTAAATCAAACAAGGGAAAAGGAAGACCTTTGATTTCAATTGATCACTATGCATAAGTATTTCATGAGAAGGTTCGATCCAATGACAAAAACGTGAGGGAAAACGATGGAGAGAGGTTTGATACAAGACACTTTGCAGCGACTTAACATCCACTTATAGCTTCAGCAAAAGACATAAAACACTAAACATGACCTGCATAACATAAGTTAGCAACTAGGTACGAATCAAAATTTGGGAAGGGAGAAATGTACCACGTATGCAAATTGCTGAATGAATGTACACTATGTCAGCACTTGAAATCTGAAAGTACAGTCCTATTGATTAAAGAAGTTACACAACTCACCAATGACAGAGTTTGGTCTTACCAAGAGGGATGGATTTTACAACGCTGAAAAGCCATTAATATAAAAAATGATAAAAAGCCAAGAGATTGGCGTTGGAAATAGGAGAGGAAGTTAACTCTTCATTAACCCAAGTCCAAATTGCGTTGCATGAGTCTTTCAAATTTGTCTTTCCTTGGCTTATACCTGGCTGTCTTGCATGAAGAATCTTTGGCGTTGAAGTGGACAGTGGCTAATTTTGGGCTGCTAAACTCTTATCATGCAAAAATGCTACGCCCACCTCCAAATATGGACTTCTTTTTGAGTTGTTTGATCGTTTGAAAGCATGAGATAAACAAGAGCATGCATGAAATCCACGCCATGGTAAAATTAGAACTCGAATTGAAACGTTGGAAGTTGAGTTGGAACGTTTGAAAGCACGAGTTTGACCAAGAGATGAGTTTGACTTCAACAACCAGTGAACTGAAGCTTTGACCAGTCAACTGAAAATAGCCTTTGCTTGCATGGATTTCTACGTTGACTCCGTCTCTTGTTTTGGTTCCCTATTCGTGTCTTGTCTATTTTTGGCGGGATTCTATATTTGGTCTTGGGATTATCTTTTTTCTGTCCCCTTTGCACAATTCTTTCGGAATTCTCTTGGCTAAGTTTTCCTTGGTCTTCTTATTTCCTCGGAATTCCTGCCTTTGGCTTTTATGTCTGTAGATTTTATTGTTGACTTATTTCCTTCAAATTTTTCATTCCTTTGCGGATTTTACCTGTCTTGCCCTTCTTATTATTTTGCTATCTCTACCTTTTAATTTCTTTTGGACATATTGTTGGTTGTATTTTTCCTCGGACTTTTTCCGTTGATTCTTTTTTGGTTTAATTCTTTCCTTGGTCTATCTCCCATTGACCCTTCCTTTCGTTCCATTCTCTCGGACTTTTCTGTTGACTATTTTTCTGAAGCTTTGGATTTTCTTGACTTTTATTTTCCTCGGGTTTTTGTCTTGGCTTCATCTTAATTTCCTCGGACTTTTTCCTTGCCAATTTTCCGGAATTTATTCTTTTAGGCTCTTATGTCTTGCCCTTTTCTTCGGACTTTTGTTGACTTCATATTCCCGCAGATTTCCTGTTTGACAATTTTTCCGAAGGATTTCCTTAAATTTTCTCAGACAACCTTGAAAAAATTAAAATAATTCGTGCATGCTAGTCAGACAACCTTGCAGGCTTTTGTGGCCAGCAGAGATGCAAAAGATGTAGCTTGATAGCGAATTTTCAATTTGAATTTTGCCTAGTTTTCTACAAAGCAAAACAGGATCTGATTAGTGGTGTTACACAAGCTGGTGATTAATTCTCTTTACATTAACCTTTTTTAAACTCCCTGAGCAGACACAGCCCACAATAATTGAGCAAGTCTTGTTTATCATTCATTTATATAGCATATGTAAGATCATAGAAACATAAAATATGCACAATGAAAATGTTCACAGATCCAAATTTCTAGAATGTTTCAGATAGGATGCTCTAACTCTATTTTCTTTGAAGGATACATTGACAACACCACCGAGCCTCTATCCTTTAATCTATCATTGAAAGAACTCCCAAGCTGCAATACTTTTGCACATAAAAGCTATCAAGAGTTCTATTTTATAACAACTCCGTCATCCAGGGATATACTCTGTTGCCCCATCCTGAACTGTTCTAGCTTTCTCTCACAGTTCTTTAGAATTATGCATGCATTCTCTTCTAATTTACCAATGAGCACTGCTTTCTTGAGGGATATCCATCCCATCTTGAAAGCTTATCAGTCTATCCCTGTATCGATTGCTTGACGTGCTGATCTCCTTCCAATATCCTCTCCCTTACAAACCGCAGAATACTTTCTAATAAAGTCCTAGCATTAGATGTTTGTAATTTAGCTGTAATGATTGTTTATAAACAAATTGCTTTGAACTGTATTTGACCTATTTAGAAATTTATGTGATATCTTAGTGGGGCAGAGTTTCTCTCTAAGAGGAGTGACATTGAAAAGGATTTATGAAGTGCCAGGTAATTTGTCTATCTTCTTAGGTAATAATAGTTGTTGCCTGTTGGTTTTGGATGTGGAGTTAGATTTGGTAAAACTGAATTCAAAGTGATCGTAGAACTGGCAAAAAACAGGTTCAAAATGATCTGCCTTATCATTTTTGCCGCAGTTTGGGGAGGACTAGGAGATATGCAAAGCAAACAACAGGGAGACCATCCACTGGAAACACAGATGGGGTTCAAGACATTGCTGTTCAGGATTCAAAGCGTCGTAGGCAGACTCAAGATCCAGTGCTAGTTGAGGATTCTTTACAGGAAACAGATCCCAAGTCTGAACACATGACTGGCAAAAAGGGCTCTGATCCAAAATTTCAAGAGTCATCCAAACCAACACATATGTCAAATGCAGGATCCTATATCCAGGTCACTTCTTACTGAATGTCTTTGAATGTGTTTACTTTTCAATCATGCAAATATTTTCTTCTCTTTTTTTGCTTCATTCATGAACTTTCCTGATATATGTAGATCTTATTTTAGTCATGTTTCATTATCTTTGACCTCTCCAATTTTCTGAATTTTTTACTTCGTTTTTTGTAAAAAGTACTGGGGCAATTTTCCATGTAGCTGCGATTAAAAATTATGTACACTAATTTGTCCAAGTCTAAGAAGTTTTATATATGAATCGTCGGATGCAGAAATATGTAAGAATGCCATCGCTAGGTCTTTTTATTTATATCCTTTTGACCATTCTTTCATTAATCTGTCTGGCTGTTTTTAGCTATTGTGAATCGTATTTGGTCTGTAACATGTCATGTTTGGTTTAATTGTTACTTCCAATCATTAGAAAAGTTTTTGATGCTTACTTTAGTTAATAAAAATGAGTTGATTATACTTAAATTGGAAGGTTGGAATAATCAATACCTGTTGACCGTGGGTTCCGCTTGTTCATTAACTTCACAAAAATGGTCTATTGATTTGTTTAGAGAAGATGATAAGTGTGGAAAAACCACCACCTATGGTCAAATATTGCTCTGTGATTAAGCATTGGTCTGAATTGCTTAAGCAGTTATTTACATTTTGGATGTTTGAGACTAAATGTATGTTCAGAAAATTATGTTTGCTCTTTGGATAAGATGTAATGCCTGCGTTCAGGAATATGCTAAGTTTAACATTGTTTGAAATGTTGAACCATGCTGTCCTTAATATGTGGTTGCATAACCCAACTCGACAACAATAAAACACATTTGTCCAGCTTTATGCCAAGGAATCTCATTGTTGAGTTGTTGGGTGCCAGTGGTCAAATTGATGTGTTAGGCTTGTTATGGCTTTGCATTTTATTATTTTGGAACCGCCTTCATAGCTTGGATAGAGAGTCTGATTTATTTATCTAAATTATTTCATTTTCATGCAGGTAACAAGTTATCTTTTCCCTCTTTTAACAATTATCATATAAGGATGCCAGTTTGGTAGTTCTTTCCTCATCATCTTATTTTTGCATCGATGCCAGTTTGGTAGTTCTTTCCACATCATCTTATTTTTGCATCGATGCCAGTTTGGTAGTTCTTTCCACGTCATCTTATTTTTGCATCAGTTCATTTTGTAATTATTATATTTTCTTGTTTTTTCTACAAATCATAAAGGCATGCCTATGCTGTTATAGTTGATAATTTGTTTCTTCAGTGAAACTATTTTGGTTCAAATATTCTGGTTTTTTTGGGTCATTGCCTGTATACAATGTGGGTTTGTTCAATATTCCCTTTTCATGTCATTTCACAGGTGCAATTCATCTGACTATCTGTATTCCTTGTGTAACAGTGTGATGACAGGAGTGCAGTACCAAATAGTCGAAATGTGAGGCAGAGATTCAGTGGTATGTATAGTTGCCCTCTTAGATTGGTATTTCAATTTATGTGGTTCTAATATCTTGTTATTGTTTGTGGGGCAAAACAATGATTTATGGGTTGAGAATGCATTATTTTCCTTTTATTTTAAAGCTATGTAATTGCAATCCCTTTTATAGACCATGGGAGTTGGAGTGATTCTACTAAGGGTCGTCCTAGTGATCGTTATAGAGATAGAGCCGACCATGCAGATGCACGAAAGAGAGAGAACAGGGGGCAGGTGTTGACAAAAGAGGAAGGTGGAGATAGAGTTTGGTTTCATGATAGATTCTTTGGGTTAGAAGCAAACAAGCCACTGGAAAGACGGAAACCTCCATTTAGGGAAACAAAGGTGGTTTCACGAGTTATGGATTGTGGAAGCAAATCTACTGTAGCCAGTGACAAGGAGGATGGGTATAATAAGATTGCAGATAGCATAAGAAGAGAGGGAAGAGGTGAATCTAGTAAGCAGCAAAATGAGGTTGAAAGAGGAGCTGAGAAAAATTCTGAAATAGAACGACAGGATAAAGATAGAGATCATCTGCAGAGAAATAATGATCTTGAGAGAGGCCGTTGGCTGGAAAGAGATCGGTATAATGATGAATTTCAAAACAGGGGAAGGTTTAGCAGCATTTCCAGAGGAAGAGAGAGAATGGGAAGACGTTTTAATGGGAGTGTAAGGAATCAGTTGCGTTCTCATGCTTTCACTGGTGAGAAGTGGAAGCATGATCTATTTGACGAAGCCAATCGGAGTCCAACACCAAAGAATGAAGAGGAACAAATTGCGAAAATAGAATTGTTGCTAGCGGGATGAAATCAAAGTTTACTTTGTCATGCTTTGAAGACAAGGTCACACTACAAAAAATTTGGTTTTCTCATTCTAAGCAGGAAGGGATGGATGGCTTCTGCTTCACTTCTTTTGGTTTAGATATATTATCTATTCCATTGGGCAAAATGAGGAATAATCACCCGCATTATCGGCATCTAAATAGAAGCTTTTTTTTTTTTTGTATTGTATGGAAGAAATTAGTTTGGCGTTGTTACACATTCTATAGGCATCCTAATCTCTTATTGGGATGGATTTTTTGTTGTACCATTGTTAATATGCCTTTCATTAGAAAAACGATGACAGCGATATGTGAACATTTATAACGAATTATATGCATGTTTAGCATGGATTCTCTATTTTCTTAGAAATGTGAGGTAGTATGTGGCAACCAGCACAATTGCTCACTGTATTTCTTGCATATTATTAGTCCTTGCTATGCCATGATAGTTGATATACTTGTTTTGCTTTCTTTCAGATGGCTTTGTTTTAAATACTTTTGTAATTTCATTCTAAACTTTAGATCTCAAAGTACTGGAAAAGTTCTTATGTACAAATATAAGATAAGAAAGCAAGTGCACAGATAATCCCTTCTTTTATGACGCTGATATTTTGTATCAATGGATTTGTTCATAAGAATCAATATTGAAATTAGCCATTGACTCAAACAAAACTATAGACCTACCTCTTCCAACCATACAAGTTCCAATATACATGCTAAGGGATATACTTTTCAAATTTCATGTAGCAAACCTTGGAACTCAGTCAACGATAGCTGGAGGAATATCATGGTATTGTATAAAGAATTGGTTTGCAGATCCATTATTCATGTCTGATTGTGAAGGACAGTTCATATGATCAATAAAATGGTTAATGAAAACATTGTCAAATGACCATTTGCTTCTTATATTGTGATAAAAATAGGATTTGTAAAGCCTTGAATACAGGTCTTGATCAATTGACTGAAAGCTTTCTCTTTTTGTCATGCAAAAATGAATTGTAAATCCTTGAATGTGCATCTTGGTTGCGATGTACGGGATTACTGTAAAATGGACCTCTACTATTTATTTATTGAATAAGTTGACTGTCACAACATGAGCAAGAGCTGCGAGATAGGAAGAAAGTGAATATATGCATTCATTGCCTGTTTATGTTAAATTGAATTTAAGCCTATTAGCATAGCACTAGATCCAAGGTATCCACATGTCACAAAATGAGAACATTTGTTGGTTATAACTCCAATGCTACTACTGGTATTGAAAATTTGTTTTTGTATAAGATAGGCATATGAGAAATTATGTAAAATTTAATTACGTTCTTTTTTTTTGCCATCCCATTGGCACCTGAAGTGCTGTTGAATAAAAGCTATTATGTGGCAGTGGCATTTCCTGCACCATTTAAGAACCCGCTGTAGGGGCTTCAGTGTTGAGGTGAGTTAATGCTGTCATTGAGATTGTGATGAAGTTTCTGCACAGGATCATGTTTCTTAGGAGCTATGCTGTATAATCTAAATTCACATTTGGCCATTTCTAAACTCATATATGCAGTCAAGCAGTCGACCAATTTTATTTTCAGAAAGTTTATCTAATCAGTAGAGATATTACTCTTGTTTTGTTATAAGAAAATAGGGGCAAATTTGCCATTGACCAGGACAACCGCATTTTTTAGGTGTGGTGTCGCTTAGATATGTGGGATTCAAACCCTTCAATAATAGGACATTGTACAAACTTCTAAATGCATAAAAAAGTAAATTTGGTGAAATGAAAATAAGATTATATTTATTTGTCATTTGAGCTGACACGGATAAAATTTGCAAGGGAAATGAAATTGAAATCAAAGTCAGTTTGATCTTGATTTCCATGCACCATTTCAAGTCCATCAAAATGATTTGCTCGCAACCCTCGATTTAGAGATAAGTCTAGATTGGAGTACCTCGGAGATAGACTCTCCTTCCTCATGTAATGTATCTCATGCTACCATGCAATTTACTTACGCAAAATACATCCAACCTATAACGAACTCAATTGTTTCTCAATAGGCAATTGAAAGCGAGTATTACCTTCCAATTAGTCTGCCCATTGTGCAATTAATGCCATTTGGTTAGAAGATTTTTTGATCTCACAAAGTGTGTGAAAATCACTCATCCATCTCCTTTTATACATCAAACTCCGAGCCCTTCTACAACTGCAATAGTTTGTATAAAGCTCTTCATTACTAATATATTTGGAATGCATTAGTTTTAATTAGGTTTTGTAACTTTAGGAAAACTTCAATGACTTTGATGCTATTAGAAGGGGTAATACTTTGGACATGTAGCTTGTCCCAAATATATTTTTCATTTGATGTTTTAAAGTTCTCTAACAACGATGAAAAATTATTCAATTCTTGTTGGTTGAAAATTGGAACTATTAGTCTCACTTGAAGATAAATTAAAAAAAAAAATGGTGAATGACTATGATAAACTTGATTTTGATTTCCATGCACCATTTCAAGTGCACCAGGGACTTCTTAGGGCCTAGAAAATGGTTTGCTTCCAACCCTGGATCAAAAAACAAAAGTATAGATTAGAGTTTTGCAACTTTTTGGAATAAGTTACAGGGAGACTCTTTCACCTCACTTAATGTATCCCCTATTACCTTGCAATTTTCTTCCCCAAAAAACATCCAAATCTAGAACTCGCTTAACTAGAGAATGTTCTCAATAGGATAATGAATCTGAGTGTTACCTTCTAATTGGTATGACCATTGCAAAATTATAGCCTATTGGTTAGAAGACTCTATGATCTCACAAGTGTGTGAAGAGCACTCAAACATCTCATTTTCTACCTTCATCTGCAATTACTTGTAGAAATGCAACAATTAGCAAAGCTACTCATTACTATGTGACATGCAAGGACTAGATCACACTATCGATGACAATTTAATTATTAGAAGCTCAAGCTCGAGCTTCATGCACCTGCTGCCTGAGAGCTTTGGACATGAGCCTTATATTTATTGACCTTGTGCTAGTTCCCATGTGCACGCGATTCTAGTGTTTTTGTTTTGGATTCAAAGATAATGTCATTAAAACGAGTTTCATGCAATTCTTATCATACTGCCCCTATTTTATCCTTGAGGTTAATTATTTGAGCTCGGTATTTCAAACCTTTTTGCTCTCTCTAATATTTGTGAGTCTTATAAAAGACAATCTCTCCACCCAAGGCATCCAAATGTCATTGTTTCTCAAATACACAGGGTTCTAAGGATGTGAGTTTATTCGCTTTCATCTTGGACCATTCCATATTTTATTTGCCCATGTATCTCCCTCACATTCCCTTTACAATGATTTTTTTTTCTACAAGGATCTCTCCATGTCTTGGGTTTTGACATTCCTTTTCTTTTTCCTTTTCAAAGACTTCATTCTCATAGATTTTTTGATTTCATCATACACAAAGACACTAGAAACCACATGTTACTCAATTCTGACTTGGTCAGGCATTTCTAAAAGTGCCAAATTCCATTTGTCAACATCCCCTACCAAGGCATTACATGGAAACCAACCACTTGTATGTTAGGAATTGTGGATGGCCCTCAAGTTTTCTAAGTCATGGTGGGATGTTTAGTGGTAGTTGACTCGACACTGTGCTGGTGATATTGATTCAACATTAACAAAATGTGAACTACGGTTAATTACTTAAGTACAAAAAGCTAAAGCGACGACATATGGCTAAGTTTATGACATATTAGTAAAATAGATAATTCAGACTTGGTCCAATGCGTTAAAAATAGTAAACATGCAAAAGGAAAATGTTAAATTGATAACTGAACTTGAAAGGGTCACAAATGCAAAGGAAAAATCACGCTTATAGGAACAACACTTGTGCCATTCTTGTTCAGGGCAAGATCGACGCTGACTAGAATTGATCGCCTTTTGTGTCCTCTTATATCGATTCCATATTGTGCAACTTTTTGGTTTTTGTAACATTCGGTACTGCTTCACAATTGGATGTCATGCTTGTTTGTACTTTCCCTTTGCAAAATTTAAGGACATAACTATGTGATTTAACTCTTCAATTCTCTAGACCTTACTTGTCATAATCAAAATGTAATGCAAAAGAAGGGAAGAAGTAGTTGGACTGTACGACCATAAAGGTGTTGTAGCTACATAGACACATGCTAGAATCAAAATCCTCATAGCTCATGTATAGTGTGAATGGAGTAATCGAGTAAAGTATTCCACCATCTCTTCTTTAAGAGTGAGACACAACTACATGCACATTCATTTAGGCATTTTTTGGTACAAGTTGTGATGCAAGTCCTCGAACAGTGATAAATCAATATAGAGTGTTCCTAGACTTGAAAATGAATGACTAGTAATAGATTGAAAACTTTTTGGAAACTTGTATGGAATCTCTTATGGGAATCTCACAGACACTTCTCATTAAAATTCTTATAAATGGTTTGTTTATATAGGCTTCTCATGTTTGAATGAAAGATCTATTGACATGCAAAATATGACAAAAATAAAGGTAAACAAACGACAAATAGATCCAAACATTGAAAGGATGAGATGATGGAAAAGAAGTCCCACAAAATAAAAAAAGGACAAAAATGGTGGGCACGTCGTTCTCATTTGAGGAAGAATCGATGGGACTGACATTTCGATCTCAAAAGAAGAAACAAACGCAAATAGAGAGAGAGAACAAAGAAAACATGCCCATGGGAACAAATTGAGCAAGACACAATGACAAAAAAAGAAGAGGACCACTAAATCGCACAAGGAGAGATGAAAACACACAAACAAGCATTAATAAGCCCTAATTCAAGGTGATGACCCATATGCAAAAAATAATAATATAAACATCTCAATAAAAGGATTGTACCAAAATTAAGTGTCTACACAATGTATCTACTTTGATGTGCATATGTGAGTGTTATACACATGCACCAAATTAAAATGAAACATTTGAAGCGCACACCTTGTCTTACCATAGGAAGAGGAGGAAGCTTTTGTCATGCATCCATCCACACCTTTGTTGTTTCAGAAATTTTAGTATACCAGTCAACAATGGCCATTTTACAATAAGTAATTAATGCCATAAATGATCAATATGATAATTTAAAAATTTGAAATTGAATGAGCATAGGATCAAATATACATGCTCTATATGCAAACCAAATGCTCCCATAGCTTGAAAACCATTATGATTATCTTGATTGAAATATTTTCCATAATTACCACTTCACTAGAAGTTTTGTGAACCCATCCCTACTTCTTGATTAGGGGAGTACATAATTTTTTTCTGAGTAGAGTTGCCCAAATTTTGTTTGTTAATCTACGCTTAGTAGTGGTTAAAAAATTCTCTAAAGATACTCAATGCAATATTTTCTTAGTAGCCTTTGCCCAATAACGTCTAAAAGATGTTTTGAAAATATTTCGATATATGCCCCCCTTTTAGGGTGAGGAATTGAATAACCTATGCCTGCACTCAACCATATTAAAAGAATAGAGTTACAAGCACAATGTGTAATAAGATTGTATATAGCAAATACCATTTTCAAAATTGCATAAAACACATGCAACTATTGTAAAATATTACATGCAAAACCCCATAGTAGGATATTTAGGCAACTATTCATGCCCTAGTGTCATATAAAATATGATAGATAACATCATTTAAATCTCAATGCACAATATACTACTCTAGCGACATTCAATGTCATATCACATAGGAAATATAACATCATGTAAAATTCAATGCCCAATATACTACTTTAGTGAGTACTAATATCATATCACAATGTATAATAAGATTGTTTATAGCAAATACCATTTTCAAAATTGCATAAAACACATGCAACTATTGTAAAATATTACATGCAAAACCCCATAGTAGGATATATAGGCAACTATTCATGCCCCAAGTGTCATATAAAATATGATAGATAACATCATTTAAATCTCAATGCACAATATACTACTCTAGCAACATTCAATGTCATATCACATAGGAAATATAACATCATGTAAAATTCAATGCCCAATATACTACTTTAGTAAGTACTAATATCATATCACAATGTGTAATAAGATTGTATATAGCAAATACCATTTTCAAAATTGCATAAAACACATGCAACTATTGTAAAATATTACATGCAAAACCCCATAGCAGGATATATAGGCAACTATTCATGCCCCAAGTGTCATATAAAATATGATAGATAACATCATTTAAATCTCAATGCACAATATACTACTCTAGCAACATTCAATGTCATATCACATAGGAAATATAACATCATGTAAAATTCAATGCCCAATATACTACTTTAGTGAGTACTAATATCATATCACATAGAAAATATAACATCAAGTAAAGCTCAATGCCCAACACACTTCTGTAGTGAGTATCAATGTCATATCACATAGGAAATATAACATCGTGTAAAGCTCAATGCCCAACATACTACTCTAGTGAGTATTAATGTCATATCACATAGGAAAGATAACATCATGTAAATCTCAATGCACAATATACTATTGTAGTGGGAATCAATGTATAGAAGGTTATCATCAAGTAAGGCTCAATAGGTGTGTTGCATCCTCTAATGAGGATGGGGTAGTGATGGGGTGAGGGGAGGTGGATGGGGGTGGAGGGAGATGAGGGAGAAGGGAATACCCCATTGAAGACATAGTAGGAGAGATGGACAAGTGTCCATGTGACAATTATGAAATATAGATAACTATACTGTAAGGTCCATAGGTGGATGCATCCTCCTTTGAGGATGATAGAGTGTGGGACAAGAAAATGCTCCGGTATAGCCAAGTGGATGGGGACAAAGCTATAAGATGAGATGTATGTAAATGCTCAAGGTAAAAAGATGTAGTAATAGATGTACCATGTGTGAATTCCCAACATGTGTCTATGTATATGTAAGATATGCCATATTTGTGTGAAGAAACAATGTAAGCATGCTAGATACAAGTGTGCGATAAGATCCATGTATAAGACACATGTCAATACAAATATCATGGAGAGTAGATGCAAGTATCATGCTCCCATAGGGAAATATAAGTATTCATCAATGAAGCTCATAGAACAAGTATAATGATACTGAGGATGTCGTTGCCTACACATAATATAACTAGAAAATAACTCATAAGGAACTTGTGGGTATCATGCCCTTGTTGGTAATGTATAAGTCATGTACACTAATGTGTAAGATATAATAACGTGTATAGGAAGTATGCAAATCATAATGTGCTAAGATGTAAAAGGTGCACATGACATGGGTGCCCACTAGTGTAGTAATGTAAGGCACATAGGTAATATGGCTCCGTTAATTAATATAGTATGAATAAGGCCTAAGTAGAAATAAAACATGGCATGCCCTTGTGGGCAAGAAGAAATGTATATAAATAGATGATCATGTAATGCTCAATCTCAATGTAGTGTCATATGAAAAATTATTGCTCTCACCCTAAGTGGCAAGATATAGATAATAAGCATGATGGTGAGAGGGGAAAATAATGTACTCCAATAAATGCTCTATATGCACAAGATGTATAAAATAAGCTCAAAGAGATATGGGGTTATGTTCCTCCAATAACAAAGCAAGATATGTCTCGTGTAAGTTATATGCCTCTAAGAAGGCTAGGTATAATGATGAATCACAGTCATAGTAGAAGCATGGATGGTATGGTACCAAGGTGTAATATATGTGCAAGTATGGATTAAAAGGAATAATATGTAACCATCCATCGAAAAATATATTGTAGATATCCATGTAACACTCTGAATGTAGATGATAGAAATATATGTCAAACCCATGTAAAGTGGCTTTATATAGAATATGAAAAGCTATAAATATATCACCACGTAAATCTACTTTATTAGAGATGCCCCACATGTGTATGCCCATAACCATATATAACCTACATATCCTACATCTCACCCACTCAAATTATATGATGAGAAACATGTGTGGATGGCATGAATAGATAAACCTCTAACATAGGAAGGTAAGTATGAAATGTATCACATGACCAACATTTTTTTAAAATATTTTATAAATGTTTTTGCTATTTAAAAATTTATAATGAAACCAGAAATAATCTATGTACAATATGTTATAATAATGATGCATTAATTCCTTAACAAGGAGAGAGAGGAGATGGATGGAAAATGTGAAGCCCAAACCCTGGTGAAGACTTTTGTGTCAATTTTTTGGAGGAGCCTACAACAGCTTTGGCAGTGCCCAAGGTCATTCCTCTACATAGGGAATAAGAAAACTCTAAGTTGAAGAAACAACAGCAGATGAAGAAAGCTTCATTTCTTTCCCATCAAGATGGATTTGTTGTGTCGACGGGTGTGGGGGAGTTGCAACAAAAGACACATGGCAGAAACTCTTTACCCTCCTTTCCTATTCATGTGGTTGATCTTGCAAGTCATGCTTTAGCTGAGGGAGGATGTAGTGAAGGAGAGTGTAGCCTCAAGGAGGTGAGGCAATGGCTACTTCCAAAAACTGACCAGAAATCTAAATGTATGAGGAGAGGGCATCTTGGTGTTGGTCAGGAAGGTGGGGCTAAGGCTGGGTTTTTTGGGAGTGATTTAGGGTCTGCTAGTGGTATAGGGTTGAAGGAGGACATGGAAATACCAGAAAGGGACATAAAAAGAAAGGATTAGTCTTTGTAGAATGCCTGAATAGTGCAACCCAGTTTCATTCCTATGGAGACTTTTACAAATCCAATATTATCTATTTGAATCTTGATCTCTCACCACAGTTGGTTCCTAGAAGTGCTCTCCCTCTTCCTGAGAAGAACAGAGGCAATAAGACTAAGCAGGGGTCAGTTGTGAATTTGGAAGGCAGGTTGGACTCTAAAGGATTGAAACAACTAAATGTTGAACCAACTATCTTGGGAGATGTTCCTGTAATCTTCTCTAATGAACCACCTATTTTGGAAATTGAGGATGATGTTATTATGGATATCAATAAGGATTATGGGGCTAGAACCCTCATTTTCATGTGTTTGGATAAGATACCCTCTTGGGAGAATATCTTTTGTTGGACTAAATATACTAGCCCAGCCTTTCATAAGTTTCTCTCTCTTATTCTAAATAGTTTTTCTCTATCTTTTTCCAATCATTGGAAGAGAGGAACTTTGTGTGGCACAAAGGTCCAAGATTTTTTGGAAAGCTTAGTGTGTTTATGTGCCCTTGGGACCCATGTTTTGACCCCTCAGACTTTGTTATCACGAAGGCCCCCCTCTGGGTCCATTTTTACAATCTTCCTCTAGTTATGAGAGAAATAAGGCTGCTCCAATGTTTGGTTCAGAAGATTGGGGATTTTGTCGGCATTGATTTGGACATGGTGAATCAACATCATTTTGTTAGGGTTTTTATCTTGGATTAATTCTCAAAACCTCTCCATCATTCTATCTTTATTCACTCTTCTCATGGCTTCTAGACTTAGTTTGTCAACTATGAAGGACTTCTTTTCATATGCTTCAAATGTAACCAAGTCAGACACAAAGTGGTGGATTGTCTAAGGAAGCATAGGGGTGATTCTTGCTCCCCATCTTTGAAAAAATGGGTAAAAAAGATTGGCTGCCCTGATGTTGATCTTGTGAGCAACTTTCAAAATTTAGCCACTTCAGTGGTCTCTCCTTAGATCGTGGCCAAGACAAACATGATTCTTCTTCTCCAATGGAAAGGAAGGATTCCATTTTTGAGCCTTAGGATTCAATTAGAGTGGTCCCTTCAGGTGGTAATTTTGACACAACTCTAGATAACCAAGTGGATTATCAAGACTTTGCTCAAGAGGTTTAGGTCAATGAAGCTTAGTGGGGTTATCTTGGGTTAGGAAAGGTGCAGTCTACCTTGTCTAGGTTAAAAACTAGTGTGTATTCTCATTTTTTGGATTGCACAACTCCTTTCAATAGGGTGGAGCCTAAGTGAGATAAAGGATTAGTAAAGTTTCAGCTTTAGACCGATTCACTTTATAAAGAAGAAGGATCTTTGTAGGGAAAAGATCTTGGTTCAGTGGCTACGGAGTTTCCTACTGATGAAAAGGAGTAATTTAGTTCTAGAGAAATTTAGACTCACTCAACGTGACTACCTGTTCTCTAAACCAAATATGGAAAGAAAGGCAAGATGGATAGAAAGACTTTAGTAAAATGACTGCAGTTAGATGCTTTGAGTTCCATTGATGGAGGTACTCAGTGGACTATGGAAGCCCTACTTTCTAGTAGGGGTATAATAACGCTCACGGCTCTTGGATGAGGCCTTTTTTGGGGTGATTTCCCTTTCCTATTCAGACCAAACATCACTTTTGTGTGATCATTCTTTTCTATTGCTGAGTTCTTCCTTCCTTTGATTTTTTTTTGTGTGATTTGTTGAGGGATCCTTGCTTAGATATTATTGCTTGTTGCATTTGGTTCCTTATACGATGGTGCATCCTTTACTTTTTTACATTTATTCTCAGGGATTGAGCCCCTTGGTGTCCCTTAGAATTGGTTGTTATTCTAGGTAAAAGTGGTTATCTATAATAATAATAATAATAATGCATTAATGAATTAGTAGATGTATGTGAGCATGGCTAATGTATAAGTGTCCTCAAGACATAATATTATAGTCATGAATAGTTAGATGCAACACAATAGGTGTCAAATATAACATATAATAGGTGAGGAGAACTTAAATCATCAAATGAGATAGTCACCCTAGAGATAGGGATACAAAGTTGATAGAACTTTTAAAGAAGTGAGGGTCACAGTCCATATATATCATATGTAGCGGAACTATGAATATGCAGTAATAATCTCAAGTAGCAAATGATCAGGGATAAGGAATCAGAAACATGTGTCAAAAGAAAAATAAGGGTCAAGAAATGAAATAAAGAACATGTAATATTAAAAAAATAAGCAAAGGTGTTGAATCAATAATATATGATATGATTTCTTGAAGAGACATTGTAATTTGAATTTTATAAAACACAAGATTGACCAAGCTTGAAAGGAACATAATGTAGGTGTGAAATCAAAACCTGATATAGGTATTTGTTTACACGTGGTGTTTATATATTCCAACAACATATTTAAGTTTACTCAGGTGATGCACATGGTTTTGGGAGCTTAGAAAATGTGTGCAACTTATATTAGAATTAACATTGTAAATTTTTCTTTGATGCGATGTATTATTATATGTTGAAAGGGATGCATACACTAGAGCACAATCAATCACTTTTATTAGTTTTTGTTTCCTTAATTTTGTGAAATTATAAGATGAGATCATGCAAATCATTATTTGTTTGCTCCTTATTATCTTTTTATTTTTACTTTGCTTCGTTAATTTTTTTATTTTACATATCTACATTTGGTGGCAATTTTTTTGAAATGAATGGGTGGAGGACTACTAATATGTGTTGGTTGAGTCAAATATAAACAAGTGGTTTCCATAGGTTACTCCTTTATTTATAAGGAGTGCAATTTCATTAAGCACAAAATGTGGGAAAGGTCACCCATAATCTTGGGGAGTTTAATATAATTGGGCAATACCATATATGTTTATGTTATCTAGATATAATTATGGTCCACATGGTGTAAAACTAGTTTTTGACAATTGTTCCTCTATATTTTTAGGCTAGTAATTTTCATATGTATCATCATATTAATCATGAATATTACCATCAATATTAATATATTATCACACAAAATAATTATGCGATTTTTCTATGGGAATAGGTTGATAAGGTGATGGCCTTTTTTTGAGGTATGTTGAGATGTATAAAAAACTTTGTAGGTTCAACATGTCTACAATATTGAAAATGAGCATTGTCAACAAGAAAAGTGTAAACAAAACCATCGTGTAATAATTTTATGCATTTATACAATGTGGAAAGTATGGAATTCATAGCATGAATCCATGGTCTTTTTTTTTTTTAATAGTTGACTTTATTAGATATTACTTGACACTTCACAGGTAGAGTTTTACACTCAAGAGTTATGTATAATATAATTATCCCAAGGGACTATATGTTTTATTTTAAAACCATTTGATAATTGTATCTGAAGGTGAAAAATAATTATGATCAATTCTCATTGTGTTAATAAAGGCCATACTAAAAATATTCAATTATGTACCATTGTCACAACGACTCTTTATTCCTGAACGATTCACTTTGGATTGAATGTACAAAGGAAAGTTTTGATCTATAATGTCTTTAGAAAGTATATCCTAAAGTTAAAATGAAATGAGGTGCTCATTATTTTTTATTTTGCATAATCTATTTCAATTTCATCCCTTAAATATGAAGAATTTATTTGTTTGGGGGTTGAGGGTAGGCTGCATTGCTTACTTCAAACATTTCTTCTTTTTTCTTTGTTGGACTTTTCAAATTGGATGCGTTATGCGCATTGTTTGATCCATAGATTTATGGAGTTGTCAATCTTCTCATTTAATCAAATAAGTTCAGTTGATGTCATATCAAACTAACGTCAATGTCCAATGGCAATCAACAATAAGGTATAAAGGATAATAACTAACAATTGTCAATTTTAGGGGAGTTGTATATCATTTACTCCTTAATATCTAATTAACTTTTTTGGATTGAAATCTACTCTATTACTTGTAAAAGTAAACACACTTATTAAATTTGAAATGCTTGAAGAGAAACATACTTTGCTAAAATTGAAAATGCTTTTGAAATAAACACTCTTTTGATCTATCCACATAAATGTAAATTGCAAAAAATGTAAATACACTTTTAATCTAAGTTACTGAAATATAAATTCTTTGAAATATAAATATGTGAAATTTAAATAGATGAAATTAATATTGTTAGAAACACACATTAACACATGAACCTGTCGGTTTAAACATATAACAAAATACTTTACATAAAAAATGAAAGATAAGAATACATTACAATATAAACATATAAATGCCACAATAGATCGTGTTTTTTTGGCTGAGTGGGCCCTTGATCTCCCTTAAAATAGGATTGAAATAACACTTAATTTTATATAAAATTCATGCAATCAACTCTTCATTAATTTTATAAATACTTATAATTTGAAAATGATTCCTTTCTAACTTTGTACTCACTATTACTAACTCTATGCTAACTCTCACAATGAATGAGAATGTTGTATTTATAATAAATATTTTTCAACTTGTTTGAGAGTATCAAATTAATAAATCAATTTTGAATTGATTTTTTAATATTAACAACTTAACAAATTAGTTTAGAACTAATTTTCTATCTTTAACAACATAATAAATTAATTTTAAAACTGATTCTTATTCTAGACTAACAACCTAACAAATAATAAATTCAATTTTTACATATTTATAAAATATTAACAATCTCTATTATTCAAACAAAAAATAGTGAAAAATGGTAGATTCAAAAATCCACTATTATTCTACAAACCATAGGCGCTTTTTTTTTTTTTTTTTCTAACAATTAATTACAATCTTAGTCAATTCGATTTCTTCCAAAAACTTGATGTGTGAGATATTCATACTAGATGAGATACTATAAATATCTTGCCTTTTTAGAAATACCTATTTTTAGAAATATTATAAATAGATTTTATATAAATAATTTTTAAAAATAGGTAGCAATCATCTCTTTAATTCTTTGCTTTCATGTTTTCATAGTTGTAGGCTTCTGTATTTGTTGATATCAATTTTTGGAAGTTGTTATTTATAGAATATATATATATATATATATATATATATATATATATATATATATATATATATATATATATAGAAAGGCCATAAAACATGTTCCAAAACATCATTTAATGTTTGATTTAGTCTTATAAACTCCAAAATATATGCTGGGCATATTCGGGTCTAATTTTGTGAGTCTTCGGATCTAGTCTGATGGACTCCAAAACCAGGACTTATAGACTCTGAAGTCAAACTATGCAACTCTAGAACCAAGTGAAATGCTTATAACTTTTGAATACAGACTCAAATCAAGATGATTATTTTTTTGAACTTGTCTATTTTATTAAGAATAATCTAAATATGTAATTAGATTCAAATTTAAAGATATTTTTGATGTCTATTTTTATTATTTTATAGAAGCTACCCATTTTAACCTTACATATTCATAGCCAAAACATCAAACAAACCAACACAAAAATACAAGACTTATTTTTGGTTGATAAAAAGTTGTTTTTATGCCTTAGCTAATCATTCATCAATAATAAATCCATCTCAAAAGTAACTGAAGAAATTTTGAGATAATTTATATGAGACCCTGAAGCTACTGAGGATCTATCGAGCTACATGAATATTATTTCTGATTTAATATTTGAAAACTTTAAACTTTTCTATGTGTATTGATGACTCATATCACCTTTGCATATATAATATTTGACATATTTTATATAAGAACTTGTTATAAATAGTAACAATATAGACTATAATTACATCTAAAGAACAGACTAGATATATATCCTATATTTCATTTTAAAATAAGCATAAGTTCTTATTACTACATCTAAGTCTAATTTTAAAACATGATTTATGTAGGAGAAAATGGGGTTATTTATTGATATAATGACTTATTTTATGGTCTCATCATTATCCCACACTCAAATTCATACATGTTCTTATGCATGCTACTATTTTTCTTGTAGATTTAGTTTTCTCAATCATTTATTACAACCATGTTCTTGGTAGAAATTAGTCAAGTTATTTTATCTCCAAAAAAATATTTTTCATCTTTCAAAATATTCATAGACTTGTTCTATTGTGTTAGCCTATGATGGTATTTGGAGTAGTGGAGATTTGTATATTCTTTCAATCTACTTTTTCTGTGATTATTTTAATAATGATCTTTTAATTTATTGAAATATACCTTTAGTTGGGAATATTGTCTCCCATTTTTAATGAATCAACTAATTCATCGCATCTCTTATTACAAATCATATAAGATGAACTAAAAGATCTCAATGAACATCCTTTTGAATTCAATAATATATTTATTAAGTGCTTGAAAAGATCATGTTGAATCAACAATATAATTATTTGAAAACAGATACTATTTATAAGTTTTCAACTCTTTCTTTCTCTTTTCTTCCACATTTAGACTTATGCATGAGGATATTTTTCTTTTTCTTCTTTTTATTTTATTTTATTTTATTTTTTTTCTTTTTAAAATTGCATGCTCAAAATATTATTCAAGTGGACCTATTTATAATTAAAAAAATTATAACTGTATTAGGAAATAAAATAACAAAATAAATACCTTAGCCATACTCCCAATTATCTTTTGCTTCCTTCATGTTAATGTGGCTAAAGTTATTTGATGTTGAAAGAGAGTATAAAGACAAACTTAATTAGGTACAATTTGATAGTTTGTTTGGGAAAAGAATTCATTTACTAATTAGGTACAATTTGATAGTTTGTTTGGGAAAAGAATTCATTTACTAATTTTCAACTTTTCCTTCTTTTTTAAAATCTTTGATCACCCATTTTTGAGTTTTTTTAATAAAAACTCTTTTATCAGTACATTTCAAGTCAACAAACTAGTTTTTTTTACATTTCAAGAAATGATAACATGATAAGAAATTATGAAGTGGATTTTCTAGTTCCTATATAATAATAAAATCAATTATAAAGTTGATTGTACTTAAGAATTTTTTATTTTGTGAGCCATTTTAAAAAAAAATTAGTCTATACGTAAAAACATTATTAAAAGTCTCACATTAGTCTACAAATTTTTTAGATTTCAAATGATCTTTGAAGCTTCTCAATATTCACATGAATGCTGCACTATGTTCTTTTCATGGTCAAAATATCTTTCTAAAAGATAAGTAATATTTAATTTCAACAAAATCTTCATAAGCAATCTTTACATATATCTCATTAATCTTAAATATAATTCAAAATCTCTTTCAAATCTATTAATTATGATTTTGTCAACTAAAGCAAAATTTTGAGAAGACTATCCTACATACAAGTTGTTTTAGCAAACTAAAAGAGTACAAAAAAATGATCATCAATATTTGTATACTACACTCAAACATCAGATGTTAATTTAAAAATATTATAGCAAAAGGTATCAAGCTATCCATGAACATAGATTTTTTGAAATTTTTTCATCTAATATATTATTTGCATAATTCAAATATGCATAAAAACAGAAATTGAGAAATAATAAAATAAATTTTATTATGAATAGATATGGTTCATGGATTAATTTATTTATGAGTAATGAAATATTTATTATGACATTAAGAACTACCTCAAATTGGTTCTATTATTATGGTTGATGATGAGTGTGGTCTAATACAATCCTTGATTGTGGATGAAAATTAGAAGGTGAAAAAATGATCATTTCATTATTATATACTAGTTACTTTAAAAATTACCTCAATCAACATAATATTAATGATGTGATGGAGGCCACCATGAATGAACTTGGTATTGCAACAATTGGATGAGTGGTTGATGGAAATGATTTAAAAAATATTAAAATGGTGGAGGTATATTGTTCCAATTATAAATTTTATATTTATAGGAAATATATTTATATTTATATAAAGACCAAAATAACATATCTAATTTTTTTTGATTTGGTGGTCATGGTTATCTTAACACTTTCATGCTTCTTTTTGCATTCATTAGTTCTTTGCGTATGTTGGCCTTATTTGTACAAGAAACTTGACATTCATACTCAACATATAAAAAACAACATTTAGTCAAATCTCATTCTACTATTTGCTCTTGAAATATTCCTTTTAAGAATTTGAAAATTATACTTTTTTGCTCATCAAATGACCAACTATGGATGTATTGAATTAATTATGTTCAACACTTTTTCTAGTTGGATCATAATTTATTTTGTCTATGGATGTATTGAATTAATTTCTCTATATTCACTTATAAGATATGTCAATGGGCCATGATGAGGTTTCAACATGTGCTAGATAGTTATGTCTTTGAAAGAATCTTCTTTTTAAGTCACACCTACTAGTGGACAATAAAAATTTGAAACAAAAACTTCTTGACTATTTCGTGACAAGCTAATAAACCTCTGCTGGAGAGATATGTGATCATAAGTTTCATCATAAGTTTTCTTAGAGTTGTTTTGGTAACCTTATATAGATGATTTGATAGATTATAGTTTAGATCTGGGTATATTTGAAGCTAGACTGAGCATCTCTGGAGCCAGACTTGGCATCTTCAGAGTCATACTAGTAGACTTTAGAGCCATATTGATAGACTCTAGAGCTAGATTAGGCATCTCTAGAGCCAGACTGGTAGACTCTAGAGCTAGACTGGGCTCTTCAATGTAACATATCAACTCTTTTTCTAATTATTGAATGTCTTCTTTTTCATTAGATTACTCATTGGGAGGGATTGAATTTTATTTTTCTTTGAGAATTTCTATGTTGGCAAGTGGAGAACTAGTCAATGTTTTGCCTAAACATAATTGAACATCACAAAAATATATAACATTGACTCCCATAATTTTTTTTATTTGGATTCATAGAAAGGGGCTGCCTATCTAATATTGGGGTTTGTTAGTTGTTGTGTAAGTAATTGAGGCTAAGTTACTTGTTCAATTTGTGAAAGCTGACTAGTAGAAGTAGGCATCAACACTAGTTGAGGTGAGAACCTTCTTTATTTATTGAATTCTTGTTAATGTACCCATTGTTGATTTATCCATTGTTATTGATTTAGCTATGCCAATGGCTATTATGATGTCCAATATTATGGAGACCAAGTTGGTGGTCCCCATGGTTGTGGAGGTGTTTGTACAACCTATGGAATCATTCTTCAACTAGAAGAATCTCTAAGAATAAAGTGATTATGATTTTAATTATAATAAATTATTCTCATCTTTATATGTAACTGAGTTTTTTTATTGGTTGGGTAATATGTTTCAATTGATTCTTAAGGACAAGAAAGAGAATAAATTTTTTTGTGTCATGTTCATTTGTGTCACAAATACCACAGATATATATCCTATCCAGAGGGTAATCTTAGAGGCCATGTTTAAATCTAAATTTTAGGAAATATATAGCTGGAGGTTCAATAGTGTCATTAGATTTTAATTATAGGTCATCTAGTGTAGTGTTTAATTGAATCAAAATATTTGTTTTAAGATTTCAAAACTCCTCCATGAGTTGTCCTACATCATTACTTCCTTTCCATATTTTCAATTTCATACTACTAACCTTTGTTCTTGAATAGTTCCTACATAATCTAGTAATTTCATTGAGACCTAGTTTATTCTCATCTTATTTTACCATTAGGTTCAAAGAATCTCAAGCATAATAATCTAATATCTTTAATAAAAATATCTTACTGAGATCTTCATTCAACTCATACCCATATTTTCTATAGACAAAGAAGAATCAATCTAGACAATCTTTTATAATTTCATCATTTTTTTTGTTTTATATGGAAAAATTTATCTTTTATATCTCTTAATCTACAATAGTCTTTATATTTATCTAAGAATACAATTTTAATTTCATCCCATGAATGAATAAAATTTGGATACAAACCCATAAACCACCTCATAACTGAATTCTTAAGTGTAAAGGAAATAATTTTAATTTTTGATTATCTATTTGTAGTCATAGGCTTGACATAATATTTTAAACTCAAATAATAACTAATCAATATCTTCTATTGATATCCCATTAAAATTAGATATTATGGATGGGGATATGTTCTTGATTAGAGCATTCTTATCTTGGTCTAGGACAATAGGGTAGGTAAAAGTTCTCCCTACCAGTTAAGCCATATCTACCATAAGCCTATTTTTTAGATTCAATATATTTCTCAAATTGTCTCCCATGTTTAACTTGTGTTTTTTTTGGGGGTTCTTAGGCATATATCTTACCTTTGAATAACTTGGTCTATTTATAAAGTTTGTTAATTTATGGAAAGTTTTTTTAATCAACTATCATCTTATGATTTAGACCTTACTAACATTTAGAAAATATCTAGAAAAAATACAAAAAATGATGGGGTTGTCAATCCTCTCATTTAATCAACTAAGTTCAGTTGATATCATATCAAACTATGGTTGGTGTCCAATGAAAATAATCAATAACATATAAAGGATAATGATTAATAATTGTCAATTTTGGAGGAATTATAGATCATTTATTCTTTATATCTAATCTACTTTCTTGAATGGAAATAGACTATATTAATTTTAAAATTAAATACACTCATTGAATTTGAAATGCTTGAAGATAAATACACTTTGATAAAATTGAAAATATTTTTGAAAGAAAAACACTTTTATTCAATCTAAAAAATTGTAAATTACAGAAAATATAAACACACTTTTAATATAAGTTACTGAAATGTATATGATTTGAAATGAAAATGTGTAAAATTCAAATGATTGAAATTAATCTTACTATAAACACATATTAACACATGGATCTATAGGTTTAAACATATAACACAATACTTTTCATAAAAGAATGAAAATTCATAATAATATAAACATATAAATACCATAATAGATCCTACTTCATTAGTTGAGTGAGCATTTAATCTCCTTTAGAATATGATTGGAACACCACTTAGTTTTGTATAAATTTCATGCAATCAACTCTTCATTAATTATGAAAATTCTTACAATATGAAAATAACTTCTTTCTAAATTTATACTCACTATTACTAAATATTACTACTAATTCTCACAATAGATGAGAAGGTTATATTTATAATACAAATTATTCAACAACTTTTTGTTTGTGAGTATCAAATTAATAAATCAATGTAGAACCAATTTTATAATCTTAACAATTTAATAAATTAATTTAGAAATGATTTCCTATCCTTAACAATATAACAAATCAATTTTGAAACTGACACTTATTCTAAGCTAAAACCTAATAAATAATAAATTCAATTTTTACATATTTGGAGAATATTAACAATCTCTATTATTTAAAAAAAATAGTAGGAAATTTCATAAATCTTTTATTTTGTTAGAAAATATAGGTGGTTTGTCTTCTTTCCAATAATCAAGCACATTATTTACTCCAACAACTTGATATGTGAGAGATTCATAGTAGTTAAGATACTATAAATATATTGGCTTCTTGAAAATGCTTATTTTTAAAAATATTAAAAATAGATTTCATATAAATACTTTTTAAAAATAAGTAGAAATCATCTCTGTAATTCTTTCTTTTCATGTTTTCATAGTTGAAGGCTTCTATATTTACTGATGTCTATTTTTAGAAGGTGTTATTTATAGAATTTATATACAAAAAGGTCATAAAACATGTCGTAAAACATTATTTAATACTTTATTTAGTATTATAAACTCCAAAATTTATTTTGGGCATATTTGAGTCTAATTTTATGCAAATCTAGAGTTAGACTGATAAACTCTAGAGCTAGGACTGATGGACATCAGAGTCAAACTATGCAACCCTAGATCCATTTAAAATGCTTATAATTTTTGTATATATACTCATATCAAGATTATTATTTTTTTAAACTTATATTTTTTTTGAGAGGAATCTAAATATGTAATTAGATTCAGGTTTAGAAATGTTCTTGATGACTATTTTTTTCATTTTACAAAAACTATCCATTTTATCCTTACACCTTTATGGCCAAAACATCAAACAAACCAACACGAAAATACAAGACCTATTTTTAGTTGATTAAAAAAATGTTTGTATACCTTAGATGATCATGCATAAATGGTACATCCATCTTAAAATCAATTGAATAAATTTGGATATGATTTATATAGGACTCTGTAGTTATTGAAGATCTTTGGAGCTACATGAAGATTGTTCCCACTTTTTTATTTGAGAAATTCAAAATTTGGTTTGTGTATTGATGACTCATTTCAAATACAATATATAACATTTGACATCTTTTCTACAAGAAATTATTAGAAATAAAAACAATGTAGACTGTAATGACATATAAAGAATAGACTAGATATATATCTTATATTTCATTCTAAAATAAGCATAACTTATTATAAATACATCTATGTGCAATTTTAAAAAAATATTTATGTAATAAAAATGATGTTATTTAGTGATATAATGAACTAATTTATGGTCTCATCATAAACTAGGTATATATTTCACATTAGGCTTCACCAACATAGATATCATACTCTTAACTCAACAAGTGATTGATTAACCTACTATTTTATACTAGTTTGCTTACAAAATAGAGTTATGAAGTGATAGAAATGAAAGTATAAAATTCTAAACCTAAGAATGAATTATAAATTAACATAAAAACACAATAATAACATAAGAATTATATTAGATAAACCTGGTTTGGGAAAAATTATATTGGGTGAGATAATTGCACTCTCCTTTCCACTATGTGATTTAACTACTACCTATACAAATATTGCACTCAAGATTGATTCAAACCTTTTGGACACTTTTCAAGGCAAACCAACACTAAGACAATCACTAAATAACTAAGAACAACTAAAGATAACATGAACTAAGACTCAAAATTGCTATCTTGCAATGTGAATCCAATTCTAATACTATTTTTTCCTATCCTTTGCTTTCTACAAGGTTTATATTTTTTCCCTCTCACTTTAGAGTCAGCCAATAAGCTCAAATGAATCATCATTAAGAAGTGGGGACATATGCAACTGATCCTCTTACTTCTATTTATCTCATGGTGAAACCACCAATATTTGTAGATTGATGGTTATGAAATCACCAACTACCTATAGCGGTGGTTCCACTATCTTAAGAAAAACCCTTATTTTAAAGAGTAAAAACACTAAATTATCACTATGAAGATGTCTAGATCACCCCCACACTGAATCTACCACTGTAATATGTCTGAATTAATGTTTTATACATGAAGTGTCTCACATAAGTGTCTTACAAATATGAATGATTTATATAAATTGGGTATAGTGGTAACATATAATATACATGACTTAGTAAATTTGAATAATGCATCTCTAATTTAAGTCTTTTAAGTCCTTAAAATATTTAGAAATTTTGTAAGTGAGGAAATCTCTTCCCCACATCTTATTTGTAATATTGGTTCAGTTATTAGGTTTTTGAATGTTATTATTCTTTCTGGCATGAAATTCTTGAATGGGTATGTTTTAGAATATTTGAATTATGTTCTGAACTTGTCTTTGGGAAGGTTAGATAATCCAATGGTTTTCACCATATCCTATGGTTTGAATAATTTTGCCTTGCTAATTTCAACACAATCATAAAATAGGGTACAAACTATAATTTAACATTGAGGATCTTCTACAAATTGATCTCAATAACACATTCATACAAAATCATTGACCCTTTAACCTAACTGACCAATGCTCCTACACTCCTCTTCACATTGTCCTTTCCTTATTTTGTAATACAAAGTCCTCATCTAATTATAAATAAATATCTAAAGCTAGGTCTTCAATTGAAGGTAACAACAACCCTTCATTTTTATTGCTTAGCATAGAAGGCTAAAAAAATGTAAGTTATGAATATTGACAACTAAATAAATACTCATACAAGGAGGCAAGTATAGTCTAAATTCATTCTTTCCCACTTGTTACAAAATTTAAAATTGATCATACCTAAGAGGATTAAGTCTCTTAGTCTTAGCTTGGATTATCTCTCCACTCAAGTAAAACCATACCTTGTCTCCAAGAAAGATATTATGTTCAGTTCTATGTTGATCATACCTTGCCTTGTACTTGGATTATGACTCTTATAACCTCTTGTACACTTGGAGGTGAATTTGATGAATATTATCAGTGAACCTTTTAGTTTTTTAGATCTCTACATCCAATTTTGCATTTCATTTGTATAGATGTCTCAAAACAACATCAAATGAACATTGAGGTATGATATTGTTTAACATTGAATTAGATCTAGATCTCATTTAGGTATACATGGTTAATAATATAGAAATGATAATGCACAAGGGTGGTGATTAGATCTAAAGCAATCCAATTTGGTGTTAAACTTGAATATAAATATATATTGAATTTATTATGTTGAGATAGGTTAAAAATAGTAAGTAAAACTATGCTAGATATATAAATGATAAAGAAGTGATGTACTTAACTTGCTCTAATGATAATGTAGTTATAGATTTAGAATAGGTAGAAATCAACCTAGAGGAATATTTTAGAACAATTATCATATTCTAATTTGAGTGCCTTTGGAACTTGTAAACTAACATCAACCCTAGATAATTACATCGATGCTACTATCTAAACCTAACCTAAATGTCCTATACAAAATACCTGATAGAAAAGGATGTGACCACCTAGATGCTTATGGGTTTGACTTTGCCTTCACTCTGATGTATTTATATCTGGGTCATGGACTATCACTCCTCATGTATTTAAAAAATCTTAGTTCTTCATCTTCATAGTGATCTTGGGAAAAATAGATTAGTGGGCACACAGTGTTGAGCTGACCCCAAAGACCCCTATATCAATGAGTTCTATCTACATAGATAATAATTTATAGAGGGCCTCAAATTTATGTAATTATACTTACGTGTTTACTTTTATGTGAATCATTCAATATGTGAAAAGTAAGTAAAGTATTGACCTGACTTGTAAATTCTAAAATCAAGCTATTAGAATACCCCTTTAGTAAGTTAGACCTATGTATTTGATATCCCTATGAATGCTATGAAAATAAGATAAAACATGGAAGCTTTATTTTATCAAGTTCTTGATTGAGTACTTTGATAAGTTGCCTTAGGTCATTTTGAGTGTATGCTAGGTGAGGAATGAATGAGGCTTTATCTTGTATTTATATCAATCTCTTTAGAGAAGTAACTCACATTAAATAACTTAGGCATACCATTATGATACATTTAATTTTTAAATTAGATGTCTTTAAGGCATTAAACACTTGTATCAGAGTAAGACATTAGCATCAACACAGGTTTCTATTCTGGATGTTAGTGTCCAAGGAGCATGAACGTAGGTACAAACTCAAAACTTATAGAGGTGAAAGATGAACAAGTTTTAAGAATTCTAGGTAAGATGTAAGGTCTAGGTCATTAATATAAGATTGGTCAGACCAAGAGATAAGCCAATGGGTACAAGATAGAGTAGATGTGAGACTTTAGAAAGTGAGAAAGGTCTAGAAATGATAAGAATAAATAAGTCTTGGGTTTTTTAAGTGTATAAGATTGAGGTGATATATAATCCATAAAATAATGTCTACGTTCCTCCCATTTAATCTAGTAATGAAATTGTTAGTTTAAATGAAAGGAATGCATACCTAAGTGTGTATAACACAACTTGCCTTTACTTGAGTCAAGTTTGAGTAATTTAATGGTGACTAATATGCAACCAAAAACATGATACGATACATAATTAGTACATATAATATAGAATTGAAAGTATTTGAAAAGATGTAACTTGAAAGAGCAAGGTTTAGGAGGAAACTTGTGTATCGATGTACCTGCCTTGCCTATTGGCAAGTTGATTTGAAATATGTATCATTGTGTTTCGCTAAAATTTGTCTATTTCAAGTCTAAAGAAATATAGAGAAGAAGGATAGGCATAAGTGATTAGAATGAACGTAGATTGGTTTGAGTGTTGTATCCAAACATTATGATCACTCCTCTTTGGCTAGGGAGGACTACCGTTATTCACAACCTGAGTGCAGCAGAAAGTAATAGAGCGTAGGTGGCATATTTAGTTTGTATTTTGGAAGTTGTTTGGGTAGGTCTTAGAAGGGTTATGAAATCCATAGTTATTGATGATGGTTAGGCTACAGAGGTCAATGAGGAAGTAAATGATATTAGTTAGGATATCAATGTTGATAGGGAAATGTGATCAATATTAGTTAGGCTGTCGATGTTGGTAGGGGCAATAATTGCCTAAGAGTTTGCAAAAGGATTTTTTGGGTTTGGGAAATGGTTTTGGTTAGGTTTAGAAGGTTAGGGGAGAGTTGTGAGAGAGTAGTGTTTGAATGGATCTAGTATGAGGTTTGGTGTGTTAGAATAAGGGGAAATAAGTGGGGAAGATTTATAACTCCTTCACAGGGTTCGATCATGAGTGTGTAAAAGTAATGAATAGTAGATGTAAAGGAGTTGTAAATTAACTATTGCAAGACTTATAGAATAAGTGATGTACTTAGCTACAATGGTGACTAAATGATAAGTGCTCGATGGATGGCCCCTATTAGGTAGTCTAAATTGATGCCTTGAATAAAGAAAACAAGCGGGTGCTGCTGGTTCTCAAGAGTTCGACTCTTGATCTAGATTGACTTATGCAAGATAATAGTAAATAAAGATGTCAAAAGTTGAATGAAAAAATATCATATGCAAATAAGAATGAGTTTTATTTAATTTCTATTGACCTGAACATTAGTTTGGAGTTTGGCTTATATAACCGATGTCAATGATCCTACCGACGTTGGCCGTGGGTTGACCAATATCAATGGCATTAGAATAGGTAAAAATACTATCTTTAGCCTATTTTTATTGTTTATCATGCCAAGTGTGGTATCCATTATAAAATGGTATAAATAGGAGGTTAAGAAGAACTTAGTTGGTTAGGATTTTATTTTTGGGGTGAGAACAAGTCTTGGGTAGTTAGGATAAGGGGATTAAGTCTTAAGGTGACTCATCAGGTGAGAATTAGTCTTAGGATGAGGTGGCCAGGTAAGGTAGCATAAGGAATTTTTAATTAACTCAATTAAATATTTTAAATGAATTAAATGTGTGAGGGGTAAAAGCATGGGTTAGGGAGGCTAATTATTATTATTAAAAAAGGGCTCAAGGGGGGTTAGACATAAGGAGTTACACATGTGTGTGACATAATTTTGGTGTCTAAATTTTCCCTATTTTTATCTTGTAATTTGTATAGACAAGTTGTAAGACAAAAATAAGAGTTAGATGCTCGAGGTATTCGATGAGGTATCCCCCCTCAAAATAGGAATTGATGGAGGAGAAACCAAAATCAGGTACCAATTTGATAAGAAGTGAATTATGTGAGTGGAGGAGAATGTGGTCTCACTACTTGTGCGTATACTACTATGAGCTATAGTTGAAAAAATCAAGAATAGATAAGGTTTAGGAGGACTTAGATAGAAATATCCAAAGCACAACTTGTAAGTGATAGTTGATAAGGTCAAAATAATCAAAGTTATAGCTCTAATTGGTCCATGTGTGCTAGGTATTTGAGGTAGGAAGTGCCCCTGGGAAACACAAAAAGGTTACAAGTGATAGGATGAGCTTGGTCACCATCCAAAACACCTAATATACATGCATATGTATAATAGCCAACTATAGCAAAATAGCATAAGCGGTCTAGACAAGCGATGTAAGGTTGGTGTAAAAGGGTCAATGGACAAGGAGATATTCATGATCTCTAGTCAAAGTCATCATGGGTGGATATTTAAATGATCTCCAAGGGTGGTTGTCATGGTTGGGGAGATATATGCGATCTCAAAATTACCCCATATTATGGGTAGAATCTAAAGAGTTGTAAGTGTTTATGGAAATTATAATTCAATGGTGTCGATGTTGGTCATGTTATTGATGTCAATAGTAAATATTATTGATGTCAGCATCCTAGGGCAAGGTTACTAATATCGATGGGAAAAAGTGCTGATGTCAATGGATTAGGTCAAGTATGCCAATGTCAGTGGGTGACCAAACCCAACAAAAAGGGGTTTGGTGGCCCACCATGACTCATTTATAATATTTTATTGGAGATAAAAAGAGATCTGAGTGTAAGTGAGATGGAAAATCTAGGAGGGGACCCATTAGGAGGCACACCACCATAAGAGATAACTATACTAGCCTAGAGGAGATAGAGAGATGAGGTAAGATCCCTTATGACTTGGTTTTGAATGTGAGTTGGTTAATTTGCTTCTTGTAGGCTAAATTAAAGGTTGGGCAAAATAAATGGTGTTGAGGGGGGCAGGAAATGGGGGGGTAAAGTTTAGGTTAATTTGGAATGGATTTAGGGAAGGTTTTTAGGGAAAAATTTAATTTGGGGAGATAGGTCATTCGGCCCTAGGGATGAACCAGTCACCAATCTTGATGGGGTCTACGACATCAGTTGACATGGTGCTGATGTTAGTAGCTAGCTGCTAATGTCGATCAACACCAAGCATCGATGTCAATATATAAAACTGATGTCAGTGACTATGAAGAACCTAAAATAGAAGAAAACATCAATTTAGATCCCTAATTGAAGTAGATAACTAGTCTAATATTAAGCTAGCCTTAGAAGACCCTGTGTCGACTGAGTGCTGCCTACATAGCTTGATTGAGGGCCTCAGGCTAATGTAGATCTCTTAGAGCCTAGGGAAAAATATCTAAGGTATGGTTAAAGGTGTATTAGGGGAAATGGGTAAAAAAGGTAGTTTGAGATAGGCTAAGAGACCTAGGGATTAAAAGATAGGTCATAGGGTCAATGGTTAGGGATATAAGCGTGAGGCTTAGAGTTGTGATAGGAAGTTGGAGTTAAGGTAGAGAGAGAGGCAGTGAAGTTGAGGGTAGAGAGAGAGATAGTGAAGCCTACGTTAGAGAGGGGAGAGAAGGTTAGATAGTTAGGTGGGCATATGGTCGAGTTAACCTCAAAAGATCCCATGTTGATTGATTACTACCTACATAGACTAGTGGAGGTCCTCAAACCAATGTAGTTATCCCAAAGAGAAGGGAAGAAGGTGGTTGTAGGTTATGATAGAAAGTATGTGACTTAAGTTATGTGTGTATGGATGCAGGTGAGGCTAGAGTTGATGCTATATAATCACCTACCGATGCTAATGATGTGGATGAGGAGGGATGTCACCCCAAATGAGTAGGAGCACATGGAAGATGTAAGTTAAGGAAGAGTGTGATGATATTGTAGAGTCACATGAGACATGAGTTTGATGATAGCATTGATCGAGAGGTGGGATCATACCACTAACACCTTCCATCTACTGATTAGAGAGTTAAAAGTGACTCAAGAGGATGTATACAAGATTTTATGGTTATCGCTCTAGGGTGAGGAGAACCTCTCATGTTTGAGAGAGGATCATGATATTCACATGGTGGAATTATTTGGAGAGCATGTTAATGAGGTGACCTATCACTCAATGAGCTTTGCCTATGAGCCACTATACATTGCTGATGATGAGCAACATTGATTAAGCATCCTGATGATGATAGGGATTACCGTGTATGCATTAATAGATGTAGATGGTGGGATATTTTTGATTGCATTGATAAGTGTTCTGGCATAGATGGTCTAGTAGTATATTGTATTTGCATAGGGACTAGTGTTTTTGACATAGTTATATAGAGATTGGGGGGGTTGAGACTATGATAGTGATACAGTTTGTGTGTTAGGAACTTAATCCACTATTGGGTATATGAGCATATCATGGTGACATAACCATTGGGGCTACCTACCATGATTCTAGCTAGCTTTAGGGTGGGTTTCAGATGGTAGAGAGATAGGATGACCCAGACCTAAGTAGATGACATAGTGAATGATATTGATTATTATAGGTGCATGATTGAGGGTTCGATCCTTATAGATATTGTGTGGAGACCCTAATTGACATACCCTTCATTTAGAGGATAGGCAGAGCAACTTATTGGATTATAGAGCTCATTATGGCTTAGAGGGAGATGAGTTGGTGAGCTAGAGATGGTACCTATGGCATGGGTCAGGAGGTAGTTTGGCCTACTATAGAATGTACCACCTACTTTCCAATGATATAAGATAGATGATATTGAGGCACCCCTACCCTTGCCATAGGAGATAAATGGGCCAAATTTTGAGGAGTTACCAACATCACCAAGTGTAGTAGATCTAAGGTGCACAATGACATATATGGCTTGGTGGGTAGGTTTACATCCTGTAGTGGAGGTCAAGAGGCTACCACCATATTTGTAGGGTTTGATGAGAGAGAGAGATGAATTTGTATAGGCATGGGATGCAAACCTCAAGATTCAAAATAACCTCCATCCCATACACTAAGGAAAAAGGTGTAGCTCTTGTAGGGGTTCAAATGCTAGTGCAATAAGCACATAAAGCAAAAGGAATGTGTGTATGTAAATCCTTGCCTATATCATTGACTACCTTCATGAGAATTTTGGTTAATGTTTTGTTATAAGCTTCTACCTATCTATGCACTTGTGGATAGTAGGGTGATGAGAAGCATAATTTGATTCTAAATGTATCATAAAGACTTTGGATAGTCTTGTTTTTGAAAGATTTTCCATTATCTGTTATAATTTTATGTGGGACACCAAAATTATAGATGATGTGATAGTTGATAAAGTCAATAATTTTATCAGCCTTAGTGGAGATAAGAGGAATGGCCTCAACCCACTTGGTGTAGTATTCAGTGGCAGTAATGACAGAATGATGACAGAGGTAGGAATGAAGGTTAATCTCCCTAATTACATCCAAGCTCCATTGAGAGAAGGGATAGAAGTCTTTAGTGACTTGTAATACATGACTTAGAACATGAAGGAGGTTAACGTGTTGTTGACATTTGACACAATGCCAAACTTAATCAACATAATCTTGATGGAGTGTTGGCCAATAATAGCTGAGTCAAAGGATATGCTTAGTAACTATGTGACCATTGAAATGCCCACCAAAAATCCCACCATGGAATTCATTAATAGCGAAGGGAGTCTCAGTACCAGTGAGGCATATAAGGAGGAGACCATCAAAACCTCGCTTATAGAGAAGTTCACCTAGCATAGTGTAATAAGTGGCATATTTTATGAAGGCACATCTCCCATTATTGGAGAGATCAGAAGGGGTAATAGAAAAGGAAAGATAATCTATGAGTTGCTTGTACCATAAGTCATGTGGGTTAGATGTCACATTCCTGATGAAGAGGATGTTGGTTGATGCATAGGAGGGTAATGTTAAGCGATGCATGGTGACATAGATTTTTGAGGAAGATGTTGAGGTGTGGAGCTAAAAGCTTCACCAGATGAGTGGATGCTGAAGTTGCTAGATTTACATAGTCACCGATGATAGCAAGGAGTCGACTAATAGCTACCAATGTCGGTTACAGATCAGCCGACATCGGTCATGTGTAGGCAAACAGGGACCAATGTCGGTCACCTGTGCGTCCAAAAAGTCTATTTTTGTGGATGGAACATATTGTTTGCATGATTAGATTAACTGTTAGTTGTAAGTCTGTGTTTCTATTTTTGGTAGGACTGTTTTAAGCCTTAGATTAGGAGATGTATCTAATGGTTGTGAATGCATTGCTCATGATCCCTAATCTTATATAATAGGGATAGATCTTCATAGCTTGTAAGTGTAAGAAAGAATAGTATAAGACATATTGTATATGTGTGTATCAATCCAGGTTGTTGAAATTGATTGTAAATTCTTGAGGGAAAGAGATCTATACATCTAAGAGGTGTGAGAAGAAAGTGTGATTTTTTTCAATTGTATTTCCTTCTGGAAGAGTTTAATACAAGTTTTCAGGGTGGTTTCTTGTATCTCTTATTCTTTGCTATTTTTGATTCTAATTACTTATTATTCTGGTTTAATTCCATGTTTAGTTGCTTACATAAAAGTAATCAAGTTTGTTGGTTGATCCCCAACAAGTGGTACCAGAGCTCAAGTTCACTAACAGGTGGTTCAGATCTGTTTAGTGTGTTTTGATTACAGGTCACTCATAGGGGTTTCTATTTGAGTGGGAGAAGCAATGGCATAAGAAAGTAAACTGAGAATGGAGAAGTTTAATGACAAGAATTACCAATTATAGAGAATGCAGATAGAAGATTATTTGTATCAAAAAGATCTATACTTACCTTTAGGTGGGGCTGCAAAGAAGCCCATAGACATGGAAGATGAAGAATGGGAAGTTCTTGATAGAAAGGCTCTTGGATCTATAAGATTGAGTCTGGCATCTACTGTGATATATAATTTATCATAGGCAAAGTCAACAATAGAGTTAATGACTACTTTAGCAAATTTATATAAAAAACCCTCAGCTTCAAATAAGGTATATCTTATAAAGCAGTTATTTAATTTACAAATGCAGGAAGGTGGATCTGTATCTAATCATCTAAATGATTTACATGGAATTGTAAATTAATTAAATTTAGTCAAAATAGTTTTTGATGATGAAATTAAAGCTCTATTAATCTTATGCTCTTTACCTAAACGCTGGCATAGCTTGGTAATGACAGTTAGTAATACTACATCTGCTTCAAATATTTTAAAAGTAGATGATGTTGTTAGTGTAATCTTAAATGAAGAAATTTGAAGGAAAAGTATAGAGGAAACATCAGGGAATGCTTTAAGTTTTGAAAATAGGGGAAGGCAAAAAGAGAAAGGCAAGCATTGGAGATCAAGGTCTAAGTCAAAGATGAGAGGTAGATCCAAATCCAAAAATGGCAGGAGGATAGCCTGCTAGAATTGTGAAAAGATAGGGCATATAAGCAAAGATTACTAGTCAAAACCTAAAGAAGAGAATCAACATGAAGGTAAAGAAGAAGCAAAAGTTGCAGGTGTTGTTACACAAGATGCTCTTATATTCTCTTTGCATAATAATATAGAATCTTGGGTTTTAGATTCTGGGGCCTCTTTCCATGCAACCCCAAATAGAGAATATTTTAGTGACTATGTCCATGGAGATTTTGGAATAGTTTATTTAGGGGATGATGAGCCTTGTAAAATTGTTGGCAAAGGAAAAGTGCAGCTAAAAATGCAGAATGGTAACACAAGGGTGTTGAGAGATGTCATGCATGTACCCAACTTAAAGAGGAATTTGATTTCTGTAGGAAAGTTGAGGGATGAGGGTTGTACAGTAACTCTCACAGCTGAATCTTGGAAGGTTACCAAGGGTGCACTTGTATTAGCCAGAGATAAGAGAGTAGGTACTCTCTATTTATGTAATTGTATTACTGATAATTCTCTTTTTGTATTATCTACTTCAGATGTAGATGCAAAGTTGTGGCACCAGAGGCTTGGCCACATGAGTGAGAAGGGAATGCCTATTCTTAAGTCAAAAGGTAAGCTTTTAGATTTGAAAAGCATAGATCTAGATTTTTGTGAGCACTGTATTTTTGGGAAATAGAAAAGAGTGAGTTTTCTCAAGACTGGGTCAACAAAGAAGAAGCACAAGTTGGAGCTTGTTCATGCAGACGTGTGGGGACCAGCTCAGATTGCTTCTATTAGAGGATCACAGTATTTTGTTTTTTTCATTGATGATGCTACAAGAAAGGTATGGGTTTATTGCATAAGGAAGAAATCTAATGTTTTAAATGCTTTTAAGATGTGGAAAGCTTTAGTTGAGAATGAAACAGGCATGAGATTGAAGTGCCTTAGATCTGACAATGGTGGTGAGTTTTGTAGCTACAAATTCAACTGGTATTGTTATATGAATGGAATACGTAGGCAAAGGATGGTTCCAAGGACACCTCAGGAAAATGGAGTTGCTGAAAGGATGAACAAAACAATAATGGAGCATGCACAGTGTATGAGGTTGCATGCTAGTTTACCCTTATAGTTTTGGGTAGAAGCTGTGGATACTGTGGTTTACCTGATTAACAAAGGACCCTCTACAACTCTGGATGGTGAAATTCTAGAAGAGGCGTGGATAGGTAAAAAGGTAGATCTTTCATTTCTCAGATTTTTTGGTTCTGAAGCTTTTGTGCACGTTGATAAGGAAAATAAAAAGAAGCTGGATGCTAAGTCTATGAGGTGCACATTTATTGGTTATGACTCTGATGATTTCGGATTCCAGTTTTGGAATCTAGGAACTAACAAAATAATTGGGAGCCATGATATTGTTTTCAATGAGAAAGTGATGTATAGTGATTGTTAGGTTGTGGAGCTAAAAGCTTCACTAATGTAGACATGGAGGAAGTTGTTGAGAGGTTGCTAAGTTGCAGAGCAATCAACGTCAGTCTGATCAACTGACATCGGTCATATCTAGTGCAGAGCAAACTAACATCGATCAGGGATCGGTCGATGTCGGTCATCTCCAACCAGATAGGGACCAATGTCAGTCACATGTGTGGTTTTGGAACTGTCAGTTGCACGAATAGTTAGTTAACAAATTGGTTATTTGCATATAGAAGGCCAATTATAGACTTAAAGCTGCAGATCTAATTATTGTAATTAGATGTCTAATTATTGTTTGCATGGGATCTATATAATAGACTCATGGGCTGTATTTTAATTTGTGCTAGAGAGTAAGAGAGCAAAATTAGCTCCTTTAGAGTGAAGAGAGCAAGGTGTGTTCCTCTTAGTGCCATAGTGCCAAGTGTGGGTGCTGGTTTGGAGAATCAGAAAGATTCTTCATGTATGTAGGATCTTGGTCAGCAGGTGTGCAAGGCCACATTTAGAGATCTACATGGTAAGTAAGATCATTAATTTACAAGTGTATGTGTGTGCGAGATCTAGGTTTACAAGTGTGCAGAACTAGATTGATTTACAGGTGTGCAAGATCAGGGAGGTTAACAACACAACAGGGAGCAATATCAAGGGAGATCTACTTGGAGTACGGTGTGTACTCAGTTGGAGAGTAATAGAGGAAGATAAGGTAGATCCTTCCAAAGTAAGATAATTTGAGTTACAGGTTGTTACAAGTTCATGGGAGATCTACTTGGAGTGTGTTGTGTACTCAGTTGAGTATGTGTGTATACTCGGTGTACTGGCAATAGTGATACTGACTGGTTGGAGGTGAACACCAACTCTATGTTTGAGTTGTGTGTTGGGACTGTAATTGAGAGAGAGAGCTTTGAGGAAAGATTACTAAGAGTCCTAGAGGTGTGGGAAGCCTTAGAGGTGTAAGAAGACTGTGGCACTTCTTTATTGTAATTTTATTCTGTAAGAGTATTAATACAATTGGGTATTGTCTCTCATATTTTGTGTTATTTTTGAATTCTATTTACTTGTTACTTCTAGTTAAATTTTGCATTTAGTTGCTAATACAAAGGTAATCAATTGTGTGCTTCTAGATCCTGACAAAGTGGTATCAGAGCTAAGGTTATAGGGAGCAGGTTTGTGTTTGATTACAGGTCACTCTCTGGGTTTTTTGATTGAGTGGGAGTATAGCAATGGTAGAAGAAAGTACACTAAGAATGGAGGAATTAAAAAGCACGAATCGTCAATTACAGTGTTATGGAAAGAAAGAGCAGGTAAAGAAAGATTACTGGTTGGTGGGAGATTAGCATGAAGGAATTGAAGAAGTAGATGTTGCAGGTGTTGTTGCATAGGATGCTCTGGGATGTTCCTTGGATAAAGTAGAATCTTGGTTTATAGATTTTGTTGCCTCTTTCCATGCAGCCCCAAATAGAGTATTTTTCCATGTTAAGGTCTTTGGAGACTTTGGAAAGATTTATTTAGGGGCTGGTGTGCCTTGTCAAAGCATTGGCAAAGGGGAAGTGAAGTTGAAATTGTAGACGACCAACACATGGGTGTTGAAGGAGGTCATGCAGGTCCTAGTCTTGAAGATGTGGTTAATTTCTTTAGAAAAGTTGGGTGATGAGAGATGCACAGGAACTCTCACAATAGATACACTTGAATTAGCTGGTGGTAAGAAAGTAGGTATCCTTTATTTATCTACTTATATTACTGATTCTTCTTTTGTTATAAGGACGTGGCTTTGTAGGCTTGGTCACATGAGCAAGAAGGAGATGCATGTTCTTAAGCAGAAGTTAGATGTGTTTGACAGACTTAAGAATTAGAAAGCCTTGGTGTTTCTGGAGGAGATGATGGATAGAGATCAATGGAGAAGGTTGGACATCTTTGAGCAGGGCAGTTTGGATGGGGTTTTGATCCATAGAGAGCTCATGGGTAAAAAGTCATCACTCACAGGTGAACACAGTTATCGGCGTCAGTCATGGGGAACCAGTGTCGAACAGATAGGTGCCGATGTCAGTCATGTGCAGACTAGAGCCGGTGGTGTCGAGTAGGGTGGCTACCAGCATCGATCAGAGAACTAACATCAGTGACCAGGTAAGACTGACATCAGTCAGAAAATTGGTGTCAGCAAAAATGATAGTCGCATGGAATCGACATCGATCAGATGCAGATTGTGTGGTGATCGAGGTCGGTCACTGAGATGGATTTTGGGTAGACAACAAGCTGTCAACGAGTCTCAAATGCCCATATGGAGGACTGAAAGGGTAAGTAAGCCTCAAATTCATTGTTCCTCTTCTTTATACTCATTTCTCACTGCAGAGTAGAAAGGATCTAGGAAATAGTGGGAGCATGGCATGATTAGGATGCATAACCAAATGGGAGATTTGGTAGGGTTGCCAGCCAGTATGAAAGCACTGAAAGATGAATGGATACCTTAGTTAAAGAATAGAGAGAATGGACATGTGAGATGGAAGGCCAAGTCATATGGTCTTGAGGAAGCTGTAGGACAGTGGTACAGGTTTGACAGGTGGATGACAAAGTAGGGCTTTAGTCAATGTCAGTGTAAGCATTGTGTTTGTCTTACCAGGTTGGATAATGATTGCAACATTATCCTATTACTATATGTGGATGGTATGCTAGCTAAAAATTCAGACATACAGGGTTTTGCTGAGCTAAAGGTAAGGTTAGTTCAGTGGTTTTCCATGAAGGATTTGGGAGCAGCGAAATTCTTTGGCATGAGTAATCTTAGAGACAGGGAAGATCACATGTTGATGTTATCACAGGATGATTGTGTGAAGGTAGTGCAGGATGCAAAACATGAAAAGTGCACCTATGGATGGATAGTTCACAAAATAGGGTCCCCAATCACATGATGAGGTTGAGTACATGTGTACTTTCTGAGTTTGCCCACGCAATGGGAGCTGTCAGAAAGTTTGGAGCCGATCCAAGAAAGAAGCACTGGAGGGTAGTTCAGTGGATTCTCAGGTATTTGAGAGGGACCAACAGTAGGTTGACATGCTATGCAGGGTCAAGTTCTTTTCTACATGGATTTGTAGATGTGGATGCGGTAGGTTACTTGGATGACAGGAGGTGCACCACAGGTTTTGTGGTGGTTGGTCTTCAAGATTGATCTTGAAGAGGGATACAAGCTAGAAAATAGATTAGACAGTGTACAGGTATAGGTACAGTGTAGCTATTTATCTCTAAGTGGGATATTGTTAGGTTGTAGAGCTAAAAACTTCACTGATGCAGACATGGAGGAGGTTGTTGAGAGTTTGCTGAGTTACAGAGCAACTGGCGTCAGTCTGATCAACTGACGTTGGTCATATCTAGTGTAGAGTAAATTGACATTAGTCAGGGATCGGCTGACGTCAGTCATCTCTAGCCAAATAGGGACCGACATCAGTCACCTGTGCGGTTTTGAAACTGTTGGTTACACGAATAGTTAGTTAACAAACTGGTTATTTGCATATAGAAGGCCAATTATAGACTTGAAGTTGCAGATCTAATTATTGTAATTAGATGTCTAATTATTGTTTGCATGGGATCTATATAATAGACTCATGGGTTGTATTGTAATTTGTGCTAGAGAGTAAGAGAGCAAAATTAGCTCATTCAGAGTGAAGAGATCAAGGTGTGTTCCTCCTAGTGCCACAGTGCCAAGTGTGGGTGTTGGTTTGGAGAATTAGAAGGATTATTCATGTATGTAGGATCTTGATCAGCAAGTGTGCAAGGCCATGTTTGGAGATCTACATGGTAAGTAAGATCATTGATTTGCAGGTGTATGTGTGTGCGAGATCTAGGTTTGTAGGTGTGTAGAACTAGATTGATTTGCAGGTGTGCAAGATTAGGGAGGTCAGCAACATAACAAAGAACAATATCAGGGGAGATCTACTTGGAGTACAGTGTGTGCTCAATTGGAGAGCAACAGAGGAAGATAAGGTAGATCCTTCCAAAGTAAGATCATTTGAGTTGCAGGTTGTTGCAAGTTCATGGGAGATCTACTTGGAGTGCATTGTGTACTCAGTTGAGTATGTGTGTATACTCGGTGTACTGGTAGTAGTGATATTGACTGGTTAGAGGTGAACACCAACTCTATGTTTGAGTTGTGTGTTGGAACCGTAATTGAGAGAGAGAGCTTTGAGGAAAGAATACTGAGAGTCTTAGAGGTGTGGGAAGCCTTGGAGGTGTAAGAAGACTATGGCACTTCTTTATTGTAATTTTATTCTGTAAGAGTATTAATACAATTGGGTATTGTCTCTCATATTCTATGTTATTTTTGAATTCTAGTTACTTGTTACTTCTGGTTAAATTCTGCATTTAGTTGCTAATACAAAGGTAATCAATTATGTGCTTTTGGATCCTGAAAGTGATCAACTCAAGAAGCTGAATCAATTTGAGCAGAGCAATGTTGAATTGGATGAGGTGACGATCCAAAATGAGCTCGCAGGAAAGAATAATCACAGACAAAAAAATACAGAGATCGACATCAGTCAGGAAGGAACCGATGTCGGTAATACAAGAACCGATGTCAGTTAGATAGTGACTGACGTCGGTCAGGAAGGAACTGACATCAATCATGTGGAACTGACGTCAGTCAATTACAGGCTTGGAGGTGACTGAGGTCGGTCACTGTCAGAGAATTTGGGTGGACAGCAAGCAAAAAATGAGTCTCAGACGCCCATCAAGAGGTCATAAACCTCTAATTCGATATTTCCCTTCATTATTCTATTTATTTCTCACTGATGGTGGAGAACCAGAGAGTTTTGATGAAGCAATACAGGTGGAATCCAAGAATTAGTGGGAGCTAGGCATGAATGAGGAAATTGATTCCTTGAAAGAAAACCAAACATGGGATTTGGTTGAGTTGCCAGCAGGAAAGAGTACACTAAAAAATAGATGGATCTATAGATTGAAGGAAGGAGAGAATGGACAAATGAGATATAAGGCCAGGTTGGTAGTGAAAATATTTGCATAAAAACTAGGTATTAATTTTGGTGAAATTTTTTCTCCTATAGTAAAAATGACTTCTATTCGAACTGTATTGTCTTTAGTTGCTATTGAGGATTTGCATCTTGACCAGCTTGATGTTAAGACAACATTTCTTCATGGAGATTTGGATGAAGAAATATATATGGATCAGCCAAAATGATTTGAGGTCAAAGGTAAGGATAAACTTGTGTGCAGATTGAAGAAAAGCTTGTATGGTCAAGCAAGCTCCTAGACAATGGTATTTGAGATTTGATAGGTTTATGACTAAGCATGGCTACAGTAGATGTCAATCTGATCATTGTGTTTATTTTAAGAGATTGGATAATGATAGATATATTATCCTATTACTGTATGTAGATGATATGCTTGTTGCAGGTTCACACATGCAGGATATCTCTGAGCTTAAGGTGAAATTAGCTCACACATTTGCCATGAAGGATTTGGGAGTAGCAAAAAAAATCCTTGGCATGAGTATTAAGAGAGACAGGAAAAATCACAGGTTGATTTTGTCTCAAGAGGATTATGTGAACAAGGTGTTGAAACGGTTCAATATGCAGGATGCAAAACCGGTAAGCACACCTATGGCAGAACACTTCAAGTTGAGTAAAGAACAGTGTCTTAATTCACATGATGAGGTATAATACATGAGTAGAGTTCCATATGCTTCCACAGTTGGGAGCTTAATGTATGCAATGGTATGTACTAGACTGGATATTGCCCAAGCAGTGGGAGTTGTCAGTAAGTATATGGCCAATCCAGGGAAGGATCACTAGAAAGTAGTCCAGTGGATTCTCAGATATCTGAGAGGGACCAGTAGTAGGCATTTGTGCTATGGAGGGTTAAACACTTCTCTACATGGATATGTATATTCAGATATGGCAGGTGACTTGGATGGCAGGAGAAGCACCATAGGATATGTGTTCATTGTTGGTGGAATGGTGGTTAGCTGGATTTCAAAGTTATAGAAGGTTGTTGCCTTGTCTACTACAGAGGCATAATACATTGCAGTCGTAGAGGCTAGAAAAGAGATGATATGGATGACACGGTTCATGGAAGAGTTGGGAAAGGAGCAAGAGAGTTGTAGATTATACAATGATAGTCAGAGTGCAATTCATTTGGCTAAGAACTCAGCCTTTCATTCAAGAACCAAACATATACAGCTTAGGTACCACTTCATAAGACATGTATTGGAGGATGGTGAGTTGAAACTAGAAATGATCCATATAGATGAGAACCCTGCTGATATGTTAACAAATCTGGTAACAAAGGAGAAGTTGAATCTTCATTTAACTTTTTTTGGTCTTCAAGATTGAGTTTAAAGATGGAGAAGCTAGAAGATGTTGCTGTACAGGTACTGGTGCAGCTGTTTATCTCCAAGTGGGAGATTGTTGAGGTGTGGAGCTAAAAGCTTCACCAGGTGAGCAGATGCTAAAGTTGTTAGATTTACACAGTCACTGACGACTGTAAGGAGTCGACCAGTAGCTGCCGACATCAGTTATAGATCGACCGATGTCGGTCATGTGCAGGCAAACAGGGTTAGATGTCAGTCACCTGTGGGTCCAGAAAGTCTATTTTCATGGATGGAACTGATTGTTTGTGTGATTAGATTAACTGTTAGTTGTAAGTCCATGTTTCTATTTTTGGTAGGACTATTTTAAGCCTTAGATTTGGTGTATCTAATGGTTGTGAATGCATTTCTCATGATCCCTAATCTTATATAATAGGGATAGATCTTCATAGCTTGTAAGTGTAAGAAAGAACATCACAAGACATATTGTATATGTGTGTATCAATTCAGGTTGTTGGAATTGATTGTAAACTATTGAGGGAAAGAGATATGTACATTTGAGAGGTGTGAGAAGAAAGTGTGATTTTCTTCAATTGTATTTCCTTTTGGAAGAGTTTAATACAAGTTTTCAGGGTGGTTTCTTGTATCTCTTATTCTTTGCTATTTCTGATTCTAGTTACTTATTATTCTGGTTTAATTCCGTGTTTAGTTGCTTACATAAAAGTAATCAAATTTGTTGGTTGATCCCCAACAGAAGAGGATGAAGAGGGTATGTGTGAAGTAAATAAAGCCATTATGTCTAGAAACTTGTTTGTAGATCAAGGAATAGTTTGTAAGAGATAAGATTCAAATGATCCTAGTAGCATATCTACATGATGTTTATACCACTGTAGAATTTAATTTTTTTATAGGTAAAAACCATTAACCTGATTAACCACTAGTCGAGAATCACTAAAAATAATTATGGATTTGATACCCAAGAAGAGAGTTATTTAAATACATAAGATCAAAGCCTCATATTCAGCCATGTTGTTAGTACATTCAAAATCTAGTTTAAATGACAAAGGTATAGGCTCACCATCTAGAGGAATAAGAATGACTCCTGTACCCCCACTGTGTTGAAATTTAGACCCATCGAAGAACATCATCATTTGATAAGAGATATCATCCCTAGAGAGCATTACGATGTATTCATCAGAAAATTCAAGGTTTGAAGGTTGGTTGTTAGGTAAAGGGGCAACAACTAATTGGTTAGTGATTGTTTTCCCCTCAATAGACTTTTTTTGAATAAACTCTAAGTCAAATTCAACAAGGAGCATGAGCCATCAATCTACACATTGGTTATGATATGGCTTGGAATGCATGTATTTAAGGGGATTAGTGTGGGTGACCATATAGGTTTTGTGATTTAGGGGATAATGCCAAAGCTTAGAGGATAAAAAGACCAATGTGAGGTAAAGTTTTTTGGTATGGTTATATCAAGTCTCATAATCAATAAGTGTGTGGCTTATATAGTAAACCACCTATTCTCAATGATGATCATCTCGATGTGCAATCATATCACCTAGAGAATGGTATTTTATGGAGATGTATAGGTAGAAAGGTTGATTTTCCTTAGGTTGAATAAAAACTAGTGGGGAAAGGAGATATTGTTTGAGTGCATCAAAAGCTTCTTGAAAATTTGTATTCCAATGGAAGGAGACATCCTTTTTAAGGAGATTGTGAAAGGGTTGGTAACGATCTAACAACTAGGAGATGAATCAGTGGATTGACTAAAGTTTGCCTTGTAGGCTATGGAGTTCTTTGATATTAGTAGGTGGAGGCATCTCTAGTATTGGTTTAACCATAGGGTCAACCTCAATACCATGGAGATAAATGATAAAACCTAAGAGCTTACCAGAAAGAACACCAAAGACATATTTATTTGGGTTTAGTCAAATGTTATATTAAAGGAGATGAGTAAATATGATTTTGAGAATCATCAAGTGGTCTTGGTAAATTTTAGACTTTTTAAGTAAGTCATCCATGTAATATTCATAATTTTTTTGTAGGAGATCATGGAAGATGTAAGTCATAACATGTTTGTAGGTGGAACCAACATTCTTCAGACCAAAAGGCATGACCCGTTAATAGAAATTCCCCCATGGGGTAATGAAGGTTATCTTATGTTGATCCTCAAGAGCAACTAGGATTTGATTATATATAGAGAACCCATCCATAAGTGATAGCATCTCATGGCTATCTATTAGATCAACAAGTTAATCGATACTTGGAAATAGGAAGTCATCTTTTAGAAAAGTAAGGTTTAAGTCATGATAGTCGGTGCAAATGCAAATTCCTCTAGTCATTTTTGTGATAGGAAAAATATTGGAAATCCATTGCGAGTAGTTGATGGGTTGGATAAAGTTAACAGAAAGGAGGTGTTGGAGCTCTTATTTGACAAGGAGAGTAATACAAGGATGTATCTTTCAAAGCTTCTGCTTAACAAGTTTAACATCTCAATTGGTGACAATGTTATGGATGACAATAGAGAGGTCAATAATAGGCATGTCATTATAAGACCAAGCGAAGGCTTTGCTATGGTTATTAATAAATGTGACATAATCAACTTGATCAAAAGATTATAAATATTGGCCAATCTTGAGGATGTGAGGGTTATCATGAGAGGGAAAATTGATGTTAATGGTCGATTCATTTAACATGGCTTGTGTTTTAGACAGGAGTAATAATTGGATATAGGAATCATCTGCACCCATGTATGTGAGAATAGTGTCATCATATTGACATTGGATAGTGTTAATAGTGGGAGAGTCTTCATCAATTATTTTAGGATGAACAAGAGGAAAGGACCTTATTTCCTTACCTTGGTGATAGGTGAGAGGCCCCAAATGGATGACATTTATTGAAAAAAATATTTAGGAGGTATAGATACCTCTGATTTAGTAGGTGATGTGGAGAAAAAGGTGGAGAAGGAGAGACTGACTCTTCAATAATTGGTACATGGGAAGTTTTAGTGAGTTTAGTTGGTTTTTCATAACCCACTCCATGCCTCTTTTTAGCATTTTCAGTGGTTTGACTAGTGGGATATAAAATAGGCATACAGACACCCTACTCGTAATGACCCAAACCAAATGCTTTCCAAGCACACCGATAGAGATAGGTGTGAGTTAATCTAGACTTGTTCAAGAAAGAGAAGTCATAGTAAATGGTTATGGCAAAGAGGTGGATTGTTGACAATGGGATCCTAATCAATTCCCCTATATGTGAAATTAGTTCAAAGGTTAGGTGGCCCATAAGGGATGACCATCCCAATGCAGGGATCATAATTTGGGTGCATGTGAAGCTTTCCATACTATTGTGGAGTATAGAATATGTTGAGTGTCAACAAATAATATTCTCCAAGTGACAAACATTTAAAATTTTATTCTATGGGATCCATGTCAGGAATTTGTGTAACTGGGGTAGTGGAGCTTGTGGAAGCTTCAGAAGTATCATATAGAGAAGATGATGTATTTAATGGAATGAGAACATCATTGGGACTATAAGTCATGTTGCATGTTTTAAATGAAGGTGGGTTAGTGGGTATAACATGCACTTGCCCATCATGTTCAAACTTGACACAACGGTGCAAAGTTGAGGGTACACATGCCATAACATGTATCCAAGGTCATCCAAACAATATGTTATATTGGAAATATCCTTATAAAACATTGAAGAGCTTGATAATTATGCAGGTACCTACATGGATATGTAAGACAATAGTGACTACTGTAGTAGCTATGGTATTTTTAAAGGAATAAAGTACCACGTCGGTTTGAGACATGCAATTCTCGAGAAGAGCTAGCTGTTTATAGTCATAGGTTGAAATAATATTGATACTATCTCCCCCATTGATCATGACTCTCTTGACATGAGTTTGATCAATTTATGCGATAATAAAAAGGGTAGAATATTGATCTTCAAGGTGTTGAAGTGGAATTTCTAAATTATTGAAGGAAATCAGGGAGATGGAATTAAGAGAGTTAACCAAAGCTGCAAGAGGTTGGGGATCATCAGGTTATACCTTAATTACTTATAAATCACTAATCAAAGCTTGATGGTGTTGGGGTAAGTTTTGGATTAACTCATATAAGGACATTTTCATAGGAGTTTGGTGAAGCTATTTCACCATAGAGATTTGAATAATGTCTGAAGATGTCAGCTTTGAGATCCCTAAGATGGAAACCTTAGGATTTAGAGGAGGAGTATCTTTGGAAAAGGGATGAGCCTAAGGAGCAATGGATTTTTCCTTACCTTTATCCTTTTTATTTTGTGATCACATGGCCAGATTAATTGTGTTGATATGAAATATAGGTGAAGGAGGTGATAAAGGGGGCATGACAACATCTTTGGATTTGAATTTAGGTGGGATAGTAGGAGGCATTGTGGATGCCAGAGGTGGAATAAAAGTAAGGTTAATGGGAGTATCAACAAAGAGAGTGTCGACATCAAAGTGTTGTTGAATGACTATTGTCAGGGCTTTACAACTCTCAGTATCATTTCTAGGTGAATGTTGATATAGACGCACTTATGTATCATTTAACCAAGATGGCTTCATTTTAAGAGGACTATAAGGCTTAATGGGAGGAAGAGTTATTAAAAATGATTGTAATAATTGATGTAGGAAAAATATTTGAGAGCTTGCAAGTGAGCTCACACTTATTAGAGTAATAAGAGTGGACACCTTATTTTGTTTAGGATTCACATGGGTGATTTTACATGGTGTCATATTTAGTGGTAGTGGAGTTACATGTTTTTTTGACACTTTTTTGGTGCTAGGTATCATGGTGTTAGATGTGAAAGGTCTACCAGTTGGTAAAGGTAGTAGTGGAGATAACTTAGATTTTTATTTTTCTTAGATCGATGATACTCCAACTAAAGTAGAGGGGCGAGGTCCCAAAATTGATGGTAAAGTTGAGGGTTGAAGAGGGAAAGATTAGTGAGATATAGGAATCTTAACATTTTTCTGTAGTCTAGGCTATAAAACTCTAACTTAGGGTTGGAAAGTTAGATCTAATTTCACCTATGGATGAATTATATTAGAGACAGGGCATACACCTAAAGGCCTAATCTACTTGAATATGTTAGATGCCTACTAGGGTGAGGGTTTTGACATAGATGGATGAACTTCAGGTGATTTTGGTGAAGAAGCTCTCTCTTTGTCAAAGACCTTGGGGTAAAGGGTAGTGAGATAGTTGGTAGCAAAAGTTGACACTCATTGTGTTGGATAAGGATTTTTAAGTTGGTCCCAAAATGCCACATGATCTAGCTTCATGGAGTCAAGAAATTCTAGACTTTTCACCAGCCATAAGAAGGGTTTAGATGAAGTTGATGTAGGCCTTATGGTTGCATCCTTAGAAGGCTGAGGTGTTTGAGAAAGAGGGAAATTATTGGTCTCTACCACTTTGGGCCAAAGATGAGAAAGAGCCACAACAGGGTCTTCTTTGACAGAGAGATAGGAGAAGAGGCATGGTCTTCCATGGGTGGAGAAGAGGTAGGTGAAGAGGGTTCCTCAAGGGGGAAGAGCATAGGAATTATTGATCCCTCAACATGTGGATGAGGAATAGGTAAAGTATGATCCTCCATAGGTAAAAGAAGTGGTAAGGGTGGTGGAATTGGAGTAGGCACAATAGGTCTTTCATCTAATGTAGGAGTGGATAACACTGACTATTCAAGGTGTAAAGGTGAAGTAGATGGGGTATTACTCTTTATCAGTGGAGGAGAGGTAGGTGAAGAGGGTTCCTCAAGAGGGTATAACACATGAATGATGTTCCCCTCAGCATGTGGTTGTGAAATGGGTAAGGTGTGGTATTCAAGTGGTAAGAGAATAGGTAATATTGGTGCAAAAGGAACTAGAAATATAGGCTCCTTTGGTGACAAAAGGAGTGGTAAAGGAGGATCTTCCTCATGTGGGAGTGGAATGGGTGAAATAGGCTCTTCTACTTGGGGAGGAAGAATTGGCATAACAAATTCCATTGACAGTGGGGGAGGAGTCGATAAAATGGGTACCTCTTGTTGGGGGGGAGGTTGAACTAGAGGTAAAGGAAAGACCATATTAACCATATGGATATTATGATCACATGAGTTACTCATGATCTGATCAATATTTTGATTGGGTGAATGGTTAGGAAAAGGATATTTGAACACATCCATATTTTGATTAGTGAGTGCATTAGGATTATCCAAGATGAGATCACCCCTATCAAGCATGTCTTGAATAATGTTTTTGAATGTCTTATAGTTATTAGAATTGCGGCCTTTAACTCAATAGTAGCCACAAAACTCATCCTCCTTGTACTAAGTTAAAATAGGATGGGAGGGGTCAAACTATATAGGAGGTTTGATTTGAGGAAGGGTTATGACACCTTGTTGTAATAGTTTCTCAAAAATGGATGTATATGACTCCCCAATGGGAGTGTATTGTCTTTATTCATACCATTGTTGTAATTGCTTGGTCAGATTTTAGGAAGTTGAGGAATTAGATTGGTTTGTGGTTGTGAAAGAAGCTAATTTAACAACCACCACATTGGTGGAGCCTTTATATTTTTGGTTAGAAGGAGAAGTTTTAGAAGAAGAAGAGTCATTCGATTTGGAATTGGCATTCTTACTGTGCAACTTGACTCTGCCTTCATCTATAGCCTAAATCTCAAGTTTATGTGCCATTGTAAAGGCCTCATCAAATGTGTAAAAATTTTATACTCAGAGTGTGGATAAAATGTGTTTAGCACATGCCCTTGAGAAGAGATCAATAATCTCAGGTTGGGGTAAGGAGAAGGAGAGTTGATTGATCAAGCTTCTCCAACAAGAGACAAAATTTGTGATAAACTCATCATCAAATTGTCTAATAGAATAAAGGTCTGTAATAGAAACCTTTTTATAAATGTTCATAGAGAAATGGTCTAGGAATATTTGTGTGAGTTGGGTAAATGAGAAAAGGTATTGTTGAGGTATATAACTATAAAAATACAAGGCATCACCTAAAATAGACATAGGGAATGTGTTAAGTAATAACACATCATCATGCCCTATTAAATAACAAGCATGTCTAAATGCTCACAAATCTTGTTGTGGGTCCTCTTTACTTTGGAAATGAGTAAATTTGGGGTGTTCCCATTGGCTTGGATAAGGGAAAATAGGCATAGAAGGATGGATGGGTTCATTTCATATCTAATTATAAGATAACACATTATTTGAACTAGAAACATATGTATTTAGATTAGACATCTTGTGCATCAACATCTTAATGAGGTATATAGGGGGATTATTATGGGAGATACCCCCTAAGTTATAGGGAACCTGATAGGAAGTAGAGGGAGTGTATGACATAGCTTTCTAAGGTTGTGTTGGGGAAACATAAGGATAATGAGTCATAGGCTGTGGGATGGAAAGAAAAGGGGCTTGTCCCATTAGGTTAGAAAATATGCTTTGGTTGGATATTGTTATTATAGGTTGGGTTATTGGAATGGTTAGAATAGATGAAGGGTGAGTCATAAGTTGGGTAATTATAGGTGTGAGAGTAGATGGAATAGGTACCACCAAATTTTGAAATGAGGTATGACTTGATTGAACTGCTTGTGGTTGTGAGAGTTAGGAAGTCATGCCAGGGTTTAGGCAAGATTGGGTAGTTGGCAATGCTAAACTTTGGACATTATTTATGGTTAGGTTACTTATTGAGGTGATAGTTTGAGTAACCATAGGGAAAATAGTGGAGATAGCTAAAACTAAATTTATCTCCATTAGAGAGTTTGGTATACCATAGATTAGGTCACCCAAAGAATTGTGGGTTTGGCTCATGGGAAGGTAATGCTGAAGGGCTGCCACATTGCGATCAAGAAATTTAGCAAAATCTTGATCTCCTTTAGGCACAATATGAATTTGTTTGGGGCTTGGAGTATGCTCTGTATTTGAAGTATGATCTATGGTAGAATTAAAAGCAAGAGGTGAAGGTGTTATTGGTTACCAGCTTGCATAATCGATAATAATTTTGGCTTTTGCTCATGTCAATACCATGCAAGAAGAAGTAAGAATAGTCTTAATACTCTATATTAGTGATAGAATAAGGAGAAACTAGGTTTGGGTACAGGTAAGTGGGTTGTTTTAGCTTGATATTTTGAGAAAATCAAAATTACATAGTCACTTGACCAATGTTAGTAGTAAAAGTGTGCTGATGTCAGTGGGATTAAATGATGTCAGTAACTAAAGTCTGCTGATGTCTATATAGTTAACTGATGTCAGTCACTGTGATAACCTAAGAGATGTAAAATCCAATGTTTTAGTAATCCAAAGGGAGAATTTAGGTCAAATAGAGGATGAAAGAGGTCTATGTAAGAAGGAAGAACACTAAAAAAACTTGATATAATAGGTTATACAAATTGAGTATTACAAATAGTGTTGATTTTATAAATCAATGGAAAAATGTCCTTACCAACTCCAAAATATAGAAGGAAATAAAAAATAAAAAAAGAAACATACAACCACTAATTATTAATTTCTAGAGATTATTTTAGTTTCATGTTGGCTTATGCGTTAATTGGATAGTGAAAAGATAATTTGGTTAATGAAGGTAATAGAAAGCAATCTAGAGCTAGTTTCAGGTTGGTTTTAGTGCTCAAGAGGAAATCTAGGTTAGACCAGGTACATGGATTGTTATAAGAGCTTACTCCCTACACTTCATAGACCTAAATCCAAGCCAAGCTTCTTAGCCAAAATATACCTTCTACCTAGAGTTTATACTCTGCCAAAAAATGGAGTGGGTTCTCCCCTTGGTGTTAAAATCCAAGTAGGATAGCTGAGTAGGGTAAGGTGATCCACCAGGTGATGAAATATTGATGGGACTTATCTCAGGTGAGTTTATATGTTTGTTTTTGTGAGTGTGATCTAGTTTTGTAACATAGGTGCACTATAATTCATTCATAATGCTTGTAATTAACTAGGTGAGCAAATTTGCAACAAACAAATAATGAAGTGTAGTAAGTTTTAAACCCAAATTTGAAATGTTTAGATTTGAATGAAAAAAAAGATGAAATAGGAGTAGAGAATGAAATTCACTATACTAATGTGTATGTAAGAAAGAAATAAAGAAGAGATTCTTTCAAATTGTAAGAAAAATGATAAATTACTTTTAAAGGCAAAGAGAAAAAAGAGTGGCAAGGAAGAAATTTTAGTTTATTGTCCTTAAACGGAAAATAAAATGTTGATTTTTTTTTTGAGAGAGAAAAGAAGGGGGAAGTGCAATAAATGAAGTTTTAACTATAATGCACCTATATGAATTCTTAAAACAAGTAATGAACCCAAGGAAAACTCCAGGGTCCCATCGAGCATGCCAAAAATGTTTCCCTAAAGTTTATCTATTTCAAGTCTAAAGAAAAACATGGAATAAGGATAGGGATAAGTGATTAGAATGAACTTGGATTATTTTACATTCTATATCTAGATATTGTGAGCACTCCTCTTTGGTTGGGAAGGACTACCATTATTCACAACCTGAGTGCAGTAAAAATTAACAAAGTACATGTGGTATATTTGGTTTGTATTTTGGAAGTTATTTGGGTAGGTATTAGAAGGGTTAGGAAATCCATAAATACCAATGTCGATTAAACTATTGAGGTTAGTGAGGAAGTAACTAATATTGGTTAGGTTGTCAATGTTGGTAGGGAAATGTGACTGATATCAGTTAGGTTGCCAATGTCAGTAGGGGTAACAATTGCCTAAGAGTTTGTAGAAGGCTTTTCTAGGTCTTGGAAATGGTTTTGGTCAGGTATAAAAGGTTGGGGGAGAGTTATGGGAGAGAGAGAGTAGTGTTTGGATAGATTTGGTCAGAGGTTTGGTGTGTTGGAAGAAGGGAAAACAAGCAGGGAAGCTTTATAACTCCTTCATGGGGTTTGATCAGGACTGTGTAAAAGCAATAAATAGTAGATGTAAAGGAGTTACAAAGTAACTATTGCAAGACTTATAGAATAAGTGATGTACTTAGCTATAGTGGTGACTAAATAATAAGTGGTAGATGGATGGCATCTACCAGGTAGTCCAAATTGATGCCTTGAATATATACAACAAGTGGGTGCTGCTAGTTCTCAAGAGCTTGGTTCCTGATCTAGATCAACTTATACAAGATAATAATAAGTTAAGATGTCAAAAGTTTGATGCCAAAAGATTGTATGCAAATAAGAATGAGTTTTCTTAATTTCTACTGACCTAAACATTAGTTTGGAGTTTGGCTTATATAACTGATGTCGGTGATCTTGTCAATGTCGGCCATGGATTGACCGATGTTGATGACATTAGAATAAGTAAAAATAGTATCTTTAGCCTATTTTATATTGTTTCTCATGCCAAGTTTGGTATATATTACAAAATGGTATAAATAAGAGGTTAATAAGGATGTAGTTGGTTAGGAATTTATTTTTGGGGTGAGAAAAAGTCTTAGGTAGTTAGGATACTCATCAGGTGAGAATTAGTCTTAGGATGAGGTGGCCAGGTAAGGTGGCATAAGGGTTTTTAATTAAATTAATTAAATATTTCAAATTAATTTTATATGTGAGGGGTAAAAGCATGGGTTAGGGAGGCTAATTATTATTATTGAAAAAGGGCTCAAGGGGGGGTTCGACATAGGGAGTTACACACGTGTGTGATGTAATTTTGGTGTTTACACATTGTAAGGATCTAAAACTAAGATTATGATAAATACATATAAATCTGAAAAGTGCATATATCAAAGGAGTGTTGTAAATATTTTATATTGTTGTGTTTTCTTCATTTGTTTTAGTGACTTGCCTAATAGGCAATAACATAAAATTACAACATTGGATAAATCACCATGGGAAATGTGATTTTCTTTTGCATTTGGGAGGGGAAAATACCTCTTCAAATATGAGCCCTTTTTGGGTTGTTTACATAATTTTAATTAGAAAGCGTGAAAAATAAATAGAAGGGAAAAATAATAAAAGGAAGTAGAGGGAAGTGGGAGGAGGAAAAAGAGGAGAAATTCATAATGGAGTAAATGTAGAGCATTGTTTGAGTAACCTAGAAAAATGAATTTAAAATGAAGAGGAATCCTTTCTCTCAAATAAAAACAAGAACACATAATAAATACATGGATAATGAAGGTCACTTGAAAGCATAAAGTCATTCCTAAATTCATATTGTATGCATATGGCACAAATTCCATGCACAAAGATTCACAATAGTAAAGTTTTTATCATCAAATATTTGCATGCAAATAATAAGAATTAAAGTATTAATGAATTCCTCTAACTATGAACAAGAAAGAACATCCAATAACCAAAGAACATTAACATATCTTCAAAGAAACATTAATCACACTTGTATTTTGATATTCATAAATCTAGAAAAGTATATTTACACACAAATTTGCAACATGTTCTCACCCAAAAAATGAGAGAAAATAAGAAAAACCTTTTTTTAAAAGGCTTGCATGCCTTCTATTTATATCTTATAAGGTGGAAACCTTCTCCCTTTGACTTAATAAAGCATTTTCCTAAAAATAGAATTAGTTGCACTTTTAAGGTAAACTTTGACCTTTTTAAAGTGCACATGTTACATCTCAAAAAATTTAAAAATACATATGCTAGAATGCACGTTTACAATTGCAAAAGAGAACATATCAAAAATTAGTTCTATAAACTATAAATCAAGGAGTCTTTTCTATCACTTGCTAATTGCTACCATTATCAAATACATTGATTATATATTTGAACTTGTATACATATAATCTATATAAATTCATGTATATAATATCTCCTTCAACACATCCACAGTAGAAATATATTTCCAACACCATAAATGGATCATAAATCAGAGCAATGGTTCAAAATTTATGCCCAATATACTAATACCCTATCAAGAGGTTGTCAGGATCCAACCTTTGTAATGTTTTTTAAGTAAATGCTAGGGTTACCAATATTTATTGTAGTTTAGGGGTTTGAAGAGTTCCCAAAATGTTTTGGATGCTGAGAGTTCTTGAAATATCAAGGAAATCAAGAGTTCCCAAGTGCTGGTGATGCCAAGAGTACCTACAATGCTAGATATGTTTAGAGTCCCTAAAATATCGAGGAAGTTAGGAGTTCCCATAATGTCAGGAATGTCAATAGTTCTCATATTTCTAGGGTTATTGATATTTCCTACAGTGTCAGGGAATTTAGGATTTCTCATAATTATAGGGAAGTTAGGAGTTCCTATAGTACAGGGGATGCCAAGAGTTCCCATAGTTCTAAGGAAGTTAGGATTTCCCACAGTGCCAAAGATGCTAAGAGTTGCTATAGTGGTATGGGTTTGAAGAGTTCTCATAGTGCAAGGTAATTTATAATTTCTCATAGTGCTAGGGATGTTGATAGTTACCACATAATTGAGGATGCTAAGAGTTCACATAGTGCTAGGGATGGTAAGAGTTCCCACAGTGTTGGGGATGTTGAGATTTCACATAGTATCAGGGGTTTAGATAGTTCTTGTCAAGTCTAGGGTCTTCATATATAGAATACTTATGAAAAAAACATCAAATACCCACTAGGGATCTCTAAAAACCCTAAAAAACTTATATAAGGATTTTCTTTTGGAGACTTGAATGTAAATATTTTTGTGAAATCATCAAAAAAAGCCTTAAACCCTCAAAAATGGCCAAAAATAGATTATTATGAAACTAGGTCATTTTTATAGGTGATATTAAGGTTTTGTCACCTTTTAATTTTGATCACTCTATCCATTTATGATTTGAGACTTGAACTTAATAGTTTGTATGAATTTTCAAGAAATCCCACCAAGCCTATGAAGAACTAAAAAATCAAGAGACCTTGCAAGATGCATGCAAGAAGGATAACACCAAGGATATTCAAAAATGGAAAAATGATTGTTATATTAGAGCTCTGATACCATGTCATATTACTCCAAGATCTAGTAACAACTAGACTATAGGTGAAAATCTATGATGTAGGGGAATCAAGAAATTTTGATATCAGGGGTTTGAGACTACACTATAGGTGAAAATATATGATTCAAGGGAAGCAAAAATATCTAAATTTGGGGTTTTTGAGACCATACTATAGGTGAAAATGTTTGATGCGATGGGAGTGGGAAACTTTTATGTAGGACCCAAGTTTCCCTTGTCCATAACTTTTGCATTCAAACTCCATTTTAGATCTCATTTGATGCATTGTAAATGTATTTTGATGATTTACAATAAGTACCATGTCTCAATATATTCCAAAAATAAAAATTTATAATCCTAAATTTAACGAGCAATGAATGTAATGAATGTTATATGTAATGAACATCAAACATGATGAACATTGTTTCTTGAAAATTCATTATGCATAATTTCCCATGTAGATTTATCTATGAGTAGAATTATGAATGGGTTCACCAAAGCTTGTCCATTAGGATATGAAATCAATATATTTATTCTAATTTTTTTTATTGTCCTATTTTTGGTTTACCTCTAATCACCTATAAAGGCATAATTAGGGGTGTTACTATGAAGTGTACAAATTCATGACAACAATTGGCTCTGACTGTGGGATTGCATTCCTTGGTGAAATGTAAGATAAATCCATATATTTTTAATGATTTTTTCCTTATTCATTTTGAACCATCTAATTGGTATACAATTTGCCTATCCTAATTACATGTGAATGAACACATGCTACTAGGACATGGCTTTGTATTGAGAATTTTGCTTATTTTATTAATTACTATTCTTTGTTTAGGATTTATTGATCTTTAAAACATCAGGATTGGTTAAGCACTACTAGATTTTTTGCATTTATTAGAGACACACACATACTAAAAATAAAACAAACAAGTAAAGTAGACCAAAATGGGAAAACAAAAACTATTTACAAAGGATTCAAGAAGTAGAACCAAACTATGCCAACTTGTTAACAAGTTTACAAAAGTATGATCTTGAACAAAAGATTATCACACGAGAAACTAAGAAGAATAATTTGACATAGTTCAAGATGAGGTACATTAGTATCCATGTATTAATCTTTGGGTGACAATTATATGGTATATATTTCTCCAGAATAATGATAAATGGTATCGTCATGATGTGAAATAGAATAGGGAAATATTTAATAGACTATTTTTTATATGGAAAGGGAAACATGTTTGAGGAATAATGTTGTAATGAAACTATAAGAACTAAAAAAGATAAGACCCCAAAATAAAAAGTTTTAAAAATAGGGGAATTTATAACCTTTTCCTATAGAACTACTTCTTCTTCACCTTCTTCAATAACCTTGAATGTCTCATACTCAGGTTGTATTCATATTGGGAAAAGTATTTATTCTGGTTCATATCCATACTTTTCATCTATCCAGGGGTGTATTTATAAAATTTTATTATCAAATTATACCTTTTCCACTAAGTTATTCATTGAGATATCTTCATGTATATTGTATTCACTTGTGATCATCATTGATTCTTCTATTTTGATGTATTTTTGATCCAGCTCTAAAGTGAAAATTTCCATCTCAAAGAGTGAGCATAGGTAAGAAGAGTCAAATTTATGAATAGCATGTCCAATCCATTCAACAAGGTGTTGGGTTTTAGAGGATAAACATAAAATTGGTGAAGATTTAATTTTGATTTCTTTTTCATAGGAGGTACTATTGGGAAAAAATTCAAATGCTGATATTGAAAAAGTGGAATGTTTTATTATTCTTCTAGAAGTATTTTGTAATATGGCCAAACTCTATAAAGTTGATTCCATAAGATGTCATGGTGAAAAAAACATATACTCTAATATTAATTTTATAATATCCCTACACAAGTTATTGTTTGGACTAGTTGCATAAACCAAAGAGCTCAAAGTTCTAAACATTTTTAATGATTATTATATTTAGTGATAAAATCAAATTTTAAATTGTTGATTGTGTTGTTCATTCCTCACTATGCACATTAATTTTTATTTATGACATGAGATTGGATAAATTCCATATCTTACAAAGGGTAATGTTTAACCCTAAATTATGTATTAGGGAACATTTAGGGTTAAAGGGTTTAAAAATGGCCTTAGGCATAAGGATGGTAGACTATATCTGAAGCATGCTAATTAATTTTTAAACTTTGATAAACATATACTAAATTTATATTTCTGAGATATGCTAAACATCAAAAGTATAAATTTGATAGATATTACAATGATAATGAAAAAAATGTACTTAGATATTTCTTATACTACTATAGATCTGGGTTTGGAACATGAATAAAGTAAATTAGATCTAAATTTTGGATCAATCACCTAATTCTTGAAATTATAATTTTTTAATTATGGATACTTGTATTGAACTTGGATAGTTGCATCAATGCTTCTATCTGACTTGAACCTAGGTTTTTAGTATGGAATACTTGTTGAAACTAGATGATTTTAGGTTATATGTCACCTTCATTCTAATGCATTCAGATCTAGGTTATGGATTGTCTCTCTTTGTTAATCAATAAAACCCTAGTTATTCATGTTCATATTGGCTATGGGAAAATGGGTTATTGGGAATATAGTGTCAAGTTATCCTAAATACCCCTCTATAAATGAACACTACCTATATATCCAATACTTTGAAGAGAGACTCATACTTGTGTACTTATCCCCTACATGTTGGATTGTGTGTGTATCATGTAATGTGTGATAAGTAAGTACATAAAATAACCTATCTTGTAACTTGAAAATCGTGGAAAATGGTATGCTCCTTCAATACTTTAGACCTATAGATGTGTTATCCCTATGACTGATATGGAAATAAGAGAAAATAAGGAATCTTTTCTCACTTGATTACTTGATTGAATGCATTTGGTAAACTACCTTATGAGAGGTAAGAAGTTACTAGGTGAATAATGAATGATGATTGATCTTGTATTTATATAAATTCTTGTAGAGAATATGTCACATTAAAGCACTTAGGTTGACCATAGGAATACATTTCATTTTTAAATTGGATGAATTTAGGGCACTAGACACTTGTGTTAGATATGACACTTGCATTGATAAAGGTGTCTAATTGGAACATAAAAATTCAGGTAGCTAGAAAACATACACAGGTCCAGAACTTGTAGAGATATAATATAAGCTCATTTATAACATTCTGAGCAAGATAGAAGGTTTGAGTCATCAAAATAACATTGGTCAGACTAAGAGATAAAAACTTGGCATAAAGAGATAGTATATGTGAGCTTTTTGGTAGCAGCAAGGTATATAATTTCAAGGTACATTAATGATATGTATTTAGTAAGTATGCAAGATTGAGGTAGTATATAATTTAAAAATTGTGTCTACATTTTCATTCCCTTTAATATATTAATAAAATTGCTAGTTTAAAGGAAAAGAAATGTGTACCTACGTATGGATAACACACCTTGTATTTACATGATTATAATTTCAGTGCTTTATTGGTGATTGACCTACAAGCAAGACCATGTTATATTATATAATCAGTGCATATAATTTGAAATTAAAAGAATTTGAAATGATTGAAATTGAAAGAGATAAAGGTTTAAGATTATGCCTGTGTATTGATGCAACTGACTTTCCTTTTGTAAATTTGATTTGAAATGGTGTATCATTATGAATAATTAGAGATGTGATTAGGATAAACATAAAATTTGGAAAAGTGTATATATATAGAGTGATTGGAGCACACATACCCCCAACTTTGGAAAAAAAGTGACTTTCCACTTGATAGTTGAGATTAGCTTAACTGTGTAACCCAATCATACACAAAACCCAGTGAGCATGAGTGAACCAAGTCAACTCACACTATAAATATAGTGAGGTTAGATGATGTAATCAAGTCCAACCTATAAATTTATAAATATTGAGTGATTTAATCACCTTAACCATACCAACAATTGAACCAACTACTACAATATCTTGGCTCATTATAGTCTAAAAAAGTCTAACCTAGTGGGTGATATAAAATTATTTTGATATCTGAAACTAATTTTGATTTTGTAATTTAATTGCCTTTTTTCATATAATATGCATCTTATGTATGCCTCATGTTTAAACTATGTATAACAATGGTACCAATGTATATAATTATACAAAATATGTGTATCTAAATCATATAAATATGAATTTAACAAATTTGAAATTGTGAAAGTGTGGAGAACATGTTTCCATAACATGCCCCCAATGTATATCTAAAATTCAAAACTGGTGTAAGTGTGGAGAACTTGTTTCCATAACGTTACCCCACTATATGTCTAAAATTGTAAGAAATGTAAAGGACATGTTTCCATAACATGTCCCCACTATAATCTGAATCTATGAAGAATGTGAAAGCCATTCCTTTATGGTAGCATGCCCCACTAATATTCCAAGGATAATTAAAAATTGGTAGTTACCTTACCTCAAAAGGATAAGATAGCTATATAATTTGTGTATGAACCATTTAGCATATCAAAATAACATTTATAGGTATATATATCATTAAAACATGCAAAATTTGATCACATAAAGTCCTAAGATGCATGATATAGATCATGACAATGTTTAGATAGTAACATTACAAGATCAACAAGAAACTAAACACACACACAAGAGCAATCAAAATCAAGTTAAAAGATAATGGTCCAAGGAGACCATAAATAAGGGGAATTTTTAAATGATATACAATCAAAGGGACATGACTTAGTCAAATGTCTACAAAGCAAGGAATGACATATTAAAATGTCAACACACAAAAAATCATGACGTATATAAATGTCACAATAGGAAAACATAGGGACGCCAACCAAAATAAATGGAGCATATTCAAATGCTTGAACAAGTAATACATTTCATGATAATAACAAGAAAGTAACACACTCAAAGAAGTGAAAAAATGAAAATATAGACAAGAAGAAAGTATCATAACATAAAATATTAGCCATGAATAATATGTGTTAGAAAAAAAATGTTTAAGTACATAGGATATCAATTACACTATGAAATCTACAAGTACGAATAAAGGCATGTGTAAATACATAAGCTTAAACATGATAATTTAAATTTATAATTTAATAATAAAATCTAGATGTATCATGATCAAATAAGTGGATGCTCATAATGTCTACATGACATGAGTAGAGGGAAGGCCCAACATCTAAAAGTGCATAGATAATGTATCTGTGTATGCTTGAATCACACTCTAAAGATGCATGAGACCATGTGTATATATAAATAAATTATATGATATATACCAATATGGAACTAATAACGTATATGCCAATGAACCAATAAAACATGTAGATGTTAAAAAATATTTTTGGATGTTTGAATTTTTTATTTTTTCTAGTATTTTGGAATATTTAAAAAGAAAAGACTATCCTATGATCTCAAGATGAGGATGAGACTTTGTGTATACCTGAATCACACTCAAAATATATAAGACACCTGTTTCAAATCATATTGTGAGTGGTGTTAATGGTTTATGTATCAATGATAATATAACCACTACCTTTTTAACTTTGTATTTTTTTATTTAATACAAAACAATAATCTATATGATGTCCATGCATTCTATGATATGAACAATAGTATTTGGATCTCCTAATATGATGTGGAGGAGGTAATTTGATCACTTTGAATGGAATCATTTCTCTTAAGTTTTTAATTTATATCTTAGTAACCTTTGGTATAATACATGAATAACTTATTTAATATGTGTTTTATAATTTTGCATTTAGATAAGAAACCTTGTTTGGCACAACATTGGTAGATGCTGATGCAAACACATGATTAATACTAGCATGTTTTGTATTTTTCATGTATGTAATATAATTTTATAATAATGTGAGCCTTATATTGAAAAATTTATTTTTATTTGTAATGCTTATATTAACTTTCTCATAGTGATGTTTTTATATTTTAGGGTTTCATAAATATAAACCCTAGGTACCTCAGATTAAATATGCATACATATACCATCTACCTAATCCCTTAAAGGAGTGATAGCATGGAAATGGTTAGAGGGATTGTAAATATTATCCTCCTTAGGGTTATGATTAATAAGTTTAATATTATTGAAAAAATATTGGTAAAGAGAAGTTTGAGTTTTATCTTTATAAGTATCATTCTCTGGTTTTGTGGTTTTGAGATTTATATACAATGTAGACAAGAAAACAAGCAATGACTATAATGAGATTTGGAATATAAAGTTAACAAAATACATATCCATATTTATCATTATTTTTAGGAAAAAAATGTCTAATTTTTAAATTTTTAATATAGTAAAAAATAAAAATTAAAATGCAAGAAAATAGGAAATCAATAAACCCTAGGTCAATTAAGGTTTGGAGACCAAAAGTCAGGTTAACCACAGTGTGCCAAATTAAGAGAAAGAAATTAAAATTATAGGATAATAAATTTTAGAATCTAAAATATTTTTTTCTAAGAAAAACAAGAAATGATATGAACCCATAAAAATAGGAAACAAAAGTACAATGTACAACATGTAGGTCTAAATTTACTAAAGATAGTAAAATGCTAAATTTGTAAAATCCATACAATATGTTGGAAAAAATGATGTTTTTGTATATATAAACATAATTATGAAAAAAAATTGATTAATTTCAAATTTGATTTATTATGAATTGTAAATAAGCCAAACAATGTGGAATGCTTCACAAGCAAAACCCTAGAATATTCCAAATAAAGAATCAATAATATAGATTAAAAAAGAATTTATTTAGAGATATAAGAAAGGTTTTTTATTAAGATATTAATTTTGATATAAAAATTAAATTACTTAAAAAATAATTACACCATTTTCCTTGTATGTCAATATTGACTAAAAATAGTAAATTATAAAAAATAAAATATTTGTATCAGAGTTTGGTAAAAAAAAGAGGTTTTCAAGTATACCAATTTGAGTACAAAATACCTATATTTTTTTAAAAAATGGATTCATTTTGAGTAAAAAATGTGTCAATAAATTAATATGAAACTTGTAAGTGTATGAACATGAATCTTGGCAATAAGATGAGGCTAAAACCCTAAGGTAAAGTTTTATATCTAAAAATTAATCACAACAAGATAAAATTCTAACAGGTTGAAAACCATATATAAATTTTTTTACATTCACATAGGTTAGGTTCATGAAATGTTTAACCCTAAAATATATATTAGGGAACATCTAGGGTTAAATGGGTTAGAGATAGCCTAGGGCACAAGGATGGTAGATTATGTTTAAATCAGTCCAATTAATTTACAAATTCAGATAACATATAATAATTTTATTATGTTGAGATATGTTAAAGATAGAAAGTAAAACTATGATATATATTGTAATGATAATGAAAATAAGATACTTATATGGTTATAATGCTAATATAGATCTGGGTCTAGAACATGAATAAAGTAGACTAGATTTAAATTATGTACCAGTTAATTAATTCAATAAATTTTACTTTTGTAGCTATGAACACTTGAATTGACCTATGACAGTTGCATTGATACTTATATCTAACTTGGACATATGTGTATAATATGCAATACATATTGAAACTTAATATGACCACTTATATGCTTCTAAGTCTATGCCACCTTCACTTTGGTGCATTAAAATTTGGGTCATGGATTGTCACTCCTTATAAAATGATAAAATCTTAGTTCTTCATCTTCATATTGGCTATGACAAAAATGGGTTAGTGGGCACACAATGTTGAGATGATTTAAAGACCACTCTATTAATGAGCACTTCCTAAATAACCAATACTCTGAAATGAGCCTCCAACTTATGTAGTTTTCCCCTACATGTTGGCTTCTGTGTGTATCATGCAATGTGGGATAAGTAAGTATATAGAGTAACCTAGCTTATAAATTATAAAATATGGCTCATGGGATGATCCTTAAGTGCTTTATACCTATATATGTGTTTTACCTATAACTGATATGGAAATAGGAGAAAATAGGGAATCTTTTCTCACTTGAGTGCTTGATTGAATGCCTTTGGTAAATTTCCTTGAGAGAGGTAATAAGTTGATAGGTGAAGAATGAATGATGATTGATCCTATACTTATACAAATCCTTTTGGATAATATCTAAAATTAAATCACTTAGGCTAACCATAGGAAACCTTTTCATTTATAAATTATATTACTTTAGGGAACTGGACACTCGTCAATGTAGGCATTTGACTAAGATGTAAATGTCTGGGTAGTTGGAAAATAGGCACAAGTATAGAACTTAAAAAGATAGAATACAAGTAGGTTTATAAAATTTTTAACATGATAAAATGTTTGATTCATTAAAATAACATTGATTGGACTAAGAGATAAGAAATTTAGCACAAAGAGATAGTGTATTTGATCCTTTCAGTAATGGGAAGGTATATAAGTTGAAGGCACATCTATGGTATGTATTTAATGAGTGTACAATACTAAGGTGATATATAATTCATAAATATTTTCTACATATAGGTGGTTCCATCCAAACCTCATACTTTTTTTGCATAGTATAATGAAAGTAGAGTTAGGGAATTTTTTTGCATCTTTGGTAAAATTAGAAAATATTTCAATATTAAATGATAATAATAAAGTATGTTTTTAAATGCATATTATACAATTTTTTATCTTGCATAAATACTTTAAATTATAATTTGAGTTGAAATATATTTTATTATTATAGATTTACATAAAGTAGTAACTGATTATTTATTGATACTCTAATATTAGTTTGTGTGCTTACTTAAGCACTATGAATCAATGTTGTTAGTAATGGTAATTAAACCCTTATCTTAGCGCTTGATGGTAATGCTAGACCAATATTATATTGGTTAGGGTCTACGTTCATAAATGTGTTATTTAAAAGTGTATTGGGTAAAAGTATTTATGCAATAAATGACCATGAAATACAAACTATCTATCATTTTGAGCTCAATTTGTATATACTTAATAATTCCTTAATTATGGGAAATGTTCTCAACCTGTATTATTCCCCTAATTTATGTTTTAAGCTTAAAACTAGTTTTCATATGTTTCTTAAAGATCATGGTTTAATATATATAAGTGTGGTATATTTATGATGGTTAAAACTTCACCTAGTAAGGTTACTAATATGAATGATCTATCTTGGATTTATTGGTCAAGGAATAAACTCAATAAGTTGAATTTCATCATATTATGGGGCCAAATTACCTATTTTTTCAATCCTTGCATTCTTACCTTGTTTTAAATTACTAAATCATGCATGATAGCTAACTTCCTCTATGATTTCTTTAATTTTGCTTTAGGAGTTTAAAATTTCTAGAGACCAAGTATTTAATGATGTGATAACTTGTAAGTGGGAATATTTTATCTTGTATTGATAGGGGATGATATTTATGAGTCTATGATTATTAAATAAGGTCTATATTGTGCTCATGTTTTAAATTCCAAATACAACATGCTTGTATCAAGACACCCTATCATAATAAATTAACTCTATTTTGTTATCTACAGAGAAGAATCTCTTAACCATACCCTATTCTGGGTTAACTGGTGGATAATAAGTGAGTATTGAGAAAATTCATCATCAGTTGGATTCTTAATTACTAAGTCCTCCATTCTATTCCATGTTTAAATAATAACACAAATTGTGATTCTTGATAAGGACCAATTTCCATTCATGAGTTAATGGTAATAAAAAACTATAGGTACAAATCATATTAGTGTAGGAAAGATGAATTTTTAGTAGCCTCTTTTGGCATACTTTTCATAGGAAATTGCAAACATAGGTTTCATAGAATGAGTTAATTTTTATTGGTTTGTGTTAGCGTACGTCATTTTGATAAGTTTTAAGCTTGTAGTAATCATATTGACTATGGAAAGAATGTAATGACATTGGAACCATGTAGCTTAAAGGAGATGCATTATGCCTCTTAAATTAATTATTTTAGGTGGTTTTTTATATAAATATATTGTATATGTCATGGAAATTATTAATACCCTCACTAAGTTTCCAATTTAAACATTAAATTTCAATAATCTAGACATCAATTACAAACCCTATTAGAAGTAACACCAAGGTAATTTTAGTGTAAACCAAACAAATATAAGGATTAAATGTGGATAACTATTACATAGAAGTGGATGAATATTTTTAATGACTAATTGAGTATAGGGTCAAAATGTATTTAAATAACAAGTAACCTTTTTATAACATAAATTGTTATACCATACTTATGTATTTGAAGATGGATGATAATAGTATCAAGTCCATTAACAAAACCTAAAAATTATTGTTTCTTTTTCAATATGGTAGGTACATCTATTCCAGGGCCAATGAATAAATTAATAATTACTACTTAGAGGAATACTCTATTTTTCAATGGGAATTTTAAGAAAGCTTATAAGGAAACTAGGTAATAATAATCCATATTATGAATAGGATCTATGTACATTTAGATTAAAAAATAAATATATTAGAGGGATATTTTCATGTGAGCACTATGTGGTATTATCCTAATCATGGGTTTAAATATAAATTCCTATAAAATAGTATTAAGAGACTAGGAGGTGTAAACTTGAGGTTAATAAATATTAACATGTAAGGACACAAGATATTACCAAAAGAATTATTAATTAATATGACCTCATTAATATAAAGAGGAAGTGGAATGCATATAATTATAACATGGTTTCAATTATATTGTTATATGGGACATAAAAAAGGTATGACATTTTCCTCAGACAGAGGGACTTGAAGGATGTTGAATACCCCAAATCCTTGTATATAAATCATAAGATACAAAACTAAACAATAACCATAATTGATAATTTGAAGGATAATTGGTTTAAACATATAGAAATGTAAAATTAATCATTACGTTATTTACATCTTTACCTTATTTGGTTTGTTCTCTATTTCATTAACTCGTAATCTATAAGAAAGCTTTTATTGTATTGAAAACACAATAAATATGAATGCATCTTATTTCAACCCATTCCATCCCTATTAAAACTATAGGTTCCTAGAAAACCTTTTTTAGTAGTCTTTGTACTTTTGAGACAAGTCCACACTAGGCCAGACAGGGTCACACTATGACCTTGTCCACTAGCACGTCTTTGTCCCATGCACTCTAACAATTAATTTTTTCAAAATTATATGTTTCACAATGATTCTCCCACACCTTTTGTAATTTTTATTAGTAAAAAGATCCAAATAAACCTTATATAAGCACATCAAGGCTTCTCCAAAAAAATATATAAATAACTTATAAATTCTATTGCACACTAAGAAAAATAACACTATTTCTCCCAATTTAAATTCTACAACATTCTAACAGTCATAGCCCAAGTTTGAATATTTTTAATTACAAGTCAAGGGATCCCATTATAAATAATTATAATAAATGTTATAAATAAATTCATATAGTTTCACAATCACATATCACATAATCACCCTAAAAGGGACAATTATATCAGCATGAAGCTCATTTGGGATATGTAGGTAGAACTCACATTACATGGTATTTTCTAAAGATAGCTTAATTATTCCCCAAAACCTATTCCACAATTTTAGAATTTTATCACTAGTGCATTTTTTGTGTAAGAAAAAAAGTTTCTATTTTTTAGGCCTTGCACATAACATATTAACACATAAAATTAAAAAGTCAACACTTGAGGGTAGTTACATAGGCCCAAATAAAAAAACTAGGCATACCATCAAGTAGGATCTAGCAGTAGTCAGTAGATAAGGTCACACCGTGCTCTCCTAATCCTTACATAGACTAATCCAATCATACATTTAGTTCTTTCATTTTGTCACGACATAATACACAGGTTCTTTCAAGTATTTTTTAGTCATAGTCTGCCTAATATCTATTTTTGGTAGTTTGCATATCTATAGGCTTATTCATTATTTTTAGCTAATTTCCAATTATGTAAAATTATGTAGCATACTCTATTTTTTTGTCAGATCTATATATTCTTGAATTAAAATTTCAATAGGTTAGCTATATTAGTTTTATTCATTTTAATTAAAAATAGACTAAACATTCTTGTGAATGTGTTATTTATAGAACATTACTTGATTTTTGTCTTACGGTTTTCTTAATTTTTTTTGTAAATTTATAACATGAATAAAATAACCTTCAATATTAAAAATAAATTAAAACATAATGATTCAACTTATTTGAACTCAAATTTAATCTGACACCAAAGAAGTGCATCTTTTCACCTCAGATAAAATTTGACACATAAACTCTTTATTTTGACCTTCGGTTGAAATTTATTGATATCTATACATGAAAGTATTTTGATTTTATTTTATCTTAATTTTGTTAGTTTTTATAAACTATGTTATAATAGTTTTCAAACTACTTACTTCTTTTCATGAAAGGCTATGCAATGCTCTATTTTACAAACATCATGGCATGAGGGGTTTACCCCAATACTCTTAGCCATTTTACAAACATAAACACAAAGTTTAGTTTCTATGTACCTCATGGTATAATAGAAACACCTATTATCCCTTATTTATACCATAGGAAGGCTTTTTAACTATTTGATTCATGGTTCACCTAAGAGGAGTTTATCACTTAGGGAATTTACTCTCATTGTACCCTTAGAACATGCATGATTTTTAATCTATAGTTATCACTCTAAAACATTGAGCCAACACCAATCAATGAATGACCAAGTTTATTTTAGAACCCATAAAATCATTTAAACCATTTCCTAGATAATCCTTATTGTATTGTATTCATAGTAATCAGAGTTACTTGATTCATATTATAGTGTATTCATAATTGGATCAAGGTGTGAGTATTTATTTCATATGTTACATAGGATTAAAAATTCATTTTTTCGTATTGTATTCCATTTTAACATGTTATTAATCATCTTATAGAATAGATCAAACATAAATCAAATAAATATAATTAAATGTATAATATAGACCCTTCAAGCACTTTCAAATTCTTAATGTTGTAATGTTACATCCTCTAATAATTCTGCCAACCAATCATCATCATCCCAAGAGATGTTTTTGACCATTTTAGGGAAAGAGTGCACGAATATTTCAAATAATATTGAAAAAATAATTCTTGGATATAAGTAGGAGTCTACTTATTGTGGACATAATCAATATAAACCATCTCTTAAGCTCGTACCTGATATTAATACCTATTGTCATAATATACAATTTGAATTACTTCCTATCACAACCAAGTGCCAAATATAATGTCAAAAACATTTTATGCCTCCTCATCCTTGACCTTAACCTACTTTTATTAGTCATTATATTAATATTATGCATCTAAACTCATATTGGATCCCCACATCCATGTTATTCAAACTAGAATAAGGTGACCACCTTTACCTACCCAACCCAATCATACTACTTAAAACATTCATCCTCCACCTCATTCATTACAATTTTTTCAATCCAAGGGGTATAATCTCATTGAATAATTATGTAATACTCTAAATAAAATTTTAATTTTAGAGTTATTGAATAAATCATAAGCTTACAAGGATATCTTATATGTCATGTTGCATGATAACAGTCTTCATATAGATATAAAACCATCTTCATTTGCTTCTATCACAAACACCTTAAAGAATATATAAAATATTGTTACTTTTTATAAATAAGATATACCTCTTAAGAATATCATTCAAAAAAATCTTCCATTATTCATTCAAATTAAAATACATGGAAAGCTATTCAGGTGTGCATTAATTGATAATGATTATAGGATAAATATTTGTAGCAATGAATTCAATATAAAATTGGGTTTTAATAAGGATAGTATTCATATATCATATCAAATTATACATGGTTTTGAAAAAAACTCCAAATCGAATATTACAAATTATCACATTGAATTATAGGCCCAAAAATGGTACCTTATTTTTTAAGTCATACATAATCAACTAAAATATAATATCCTCTTGGATCAACCTTGGATATATGCAATGGGAACTATACCTTATGTATGTTTTAAGTGCATTAAATTTTTAAAAGACACATATGAGTATAAAATTATAGTTGATGATGCACCTTTTCTTTATTATAAATTGACTCAATCACAAACCGTTAAGGTCTCCAGTATGTGACCTAAAAAACTAATTCAATTGGCATAAATGCATACTTTTGAAGTAGGCAAATCAAGAAATATCTCACATAATGATAAAATTATTAAGAAAATAAAATATCAAATCAAAGAAGTAAGGCTGAAAGTGTAAAATCCCAATAAAAAATAGGAACCTATCAAAATAGATATGTAGCAAGTAATAATATATATTGTTATAATAGAGCCCATTTAGGAACTACCATTATCGATCATTTCAAAAAATTCTTGTATAATTAAAGGATATTATAGTAGTGATGATAAGGATACACATGAACTTATATATAACCAAATGTACAAGATAAATTTTAATCCCATTTATTAAGATGAATAATTATCTCATTCTTTACTTACATCTATTGGAACATGTGAATATATATATATTTCTTACATTAAAAATGAAGGAAAAGCACCCATTTTAAAATAATGAGATCTTAAAAATACTTTAAAAAAATGAAATAACCTATCACAATTGGTTGAATCCAATAATGTGATCACATTTCCTAAGGAAAAGGTACAAAAAAATCAATAACAAACTCACATAAAGTAGCATGTAGAAGAAAAATCACCAAAGCAAGACCAAAAAATCTTTGAAAAAGGATTTCTCAATAAAAATATTTTTTTTAAAGATTCAACATCTATTATTAGTCCCAAACATATGGTTATATAATTGGTAATGAAGTAATATTCTTCTCATCTAGAGCCTCATATTATTAAACCACTTATGGATGGTATATAATACACTAACATTGTAGTTACTTGATTACAAGAAACCAATATATGCAGTCTAAATTTTATTAGATATCTTGGGTATGATACTTAGAATCTCAATAAATATACATTACCAAAGCATTAGATTGGATATATCACTATTATTTGTAAATCTTGTTCAACATTATTTCACATTGATCCTACTTTAGAGTAATACAATGTAATCCTAGGGAGATCATGGAAAAATAAATGGGAACTACACTCAAAATCAATTATTATTCTATAACAATTTAATAAGATAGTGAAATGGTCACAATTTCAAAATAGAAGATTGTTGTTCGCTCCAATTTGCTCCTTACCATAAGTCACCCATGATATTGGGCATTCCTTGAAAAGGGAAAGGTGGGGAAAACTACATACTTTCATCCTCCATTTTAAAACTAATCTGAGATCAACCTAGGGCACGGATGTGGGTATTGGACTTCATAAATGGAGTCTACATGAATAGTCTCTAAGAGATGCGCTATTACCATTAGAAGTTAAATACATTATACTTCATACATGTTTAAAATATTTATGAATACTTGAGTGTTGGGTTTGTTATTTCTAAGCACAAAGGGAAAGGGGAATTTTAGAACCATTAAATAAACATAAAAGAAAGGGAAGGGTAAGGAAAAGAAGGGAATCCTCTAGGTATAAAATAATATAAATGTAATGGCCATTGAACCAAGTGACTCTAACATAGTTATACTGATGTAGATCAAGTTTCAATAAAGTTATACCTCCAAGAACATACATTGGGGAGAGTCTAAGGGAACCAAGAGTATGCCTTTGATGTTAATTCCTAATAAAGATTAGTATTAGGGGTTTATTGTCAAAAACACATAAACACCACATGAGAATTTACAACTAGGCACACAAACTATCAAAACTTACCAAAAGAGCAATGAAAGGAATCACACAATTATTATAATATCTAAGCACATCATAATCACGACATACATAAATGACAAAGTGTTAATCAAATTAACCTAACACTATCGATCATTTAAAGATGAATATGTAAGAAAATTAAACACAAAAAAGACAAATTTTGTATAAAATAGGGATTGTATTCATTAAGAGAGTGAAAATCTACTATAATAATCAATCTAGGCCACTGTTATAGTCTAAAGTGAAGAAGAACACGTAGGTGGAATTATACCAATAATCTAACAACACTTTTGATCTATTTTTGGTTGAATGTGAAATATAATATGACTCTTCTATAAATAAATAAGGATTGGGGCTCACCTCTAAAAATAATGAAGATGCCATCCTGGGCCATGATGGCCACTCATTGTAGTTACAATTGTATTGAAAAATTTGAACCAAAAAAAATCTCAACAAACCCACAATAAATTTATGAGGGTCCATTAGTAAATATGTGGAGGTGACTAAGAGGGTCCATCTCTAAACTACTTCAACTAGGCACTTAGCTTGTAGTACAATTACCACTAGGTAAAAATCCTTATCCATATTGGCTAATTTCATTGGAGGATCCTTGAAGATCACCTCCACCTGAGCTACTAGTCTTTGGGAGATCTAGAAAGCCACTTACATTAATTCATAAAATTTGGAGACTTGGTTGATGCTCATAGTGGGTTGATTTGATAGGTCCAACACCACTTAAGTTCCTTCTTAGTTCACCTTGGCCATTTTTCCCACATAAACTATTTGAATTAACCTAGGTGGACTCTAAATTCTCCTTGATCGAGTAGAGTGCCATATAGGTAGAATAACATGGAGATATTGAACTCCTTAGAGTAGGTCAATATCTTATTCTCACTTTCTTCCAAGGGTTTTATTGTAGTTCATGCCATGGGTAGCCACTCTTTCATTTCCACTTTCATGTTCCCAACATAAGTTTGGTACAACCCCAAATATGAGGTTGGCATCAATTTGAGATCTAAGAACATCCCCTTGTTGACCATTATCTATAGCTTTTGACACTTGATATCAATTTTCATGATCCTCCCCATGTAAGTCTATGTCTACAATATAATTGCATCAGTCTCAGCCTGAGTCCCAACTACATTCCCAAGGATTGAGAATAGTAGTAGGAGTGCATCCTTGACCTACCTAATTATTCTAACCAAGAACATACTCTTCATTTGGGACCCAAGAGTCCAAACTTGGCTACATGTCCTCAAGAAGCTTCTAAGATATGCCATGGGTAGTTCATAAGATGGACAGTGGGTCCTTGGCCATCTTCTCTTCTCTAGTAGTAGTCCTTACCTTGGTGAGGGAAAATAGATCCTAAGGGGTCTCCCATATCACTAGGTTCCCATCCTGGATGAATATTTGAGTAAGCATCCTATTCATGCTCTTAAAGGCTCTATAAAAACTCTACTATATGTATGGGTCACCCTATACATCCATATAGGTGTATGTGACCCTGGGACCATCACTCAAGCTATTAAATGTGTGGTTAAAATGGTGGTGAATGGCAGAGGATGATGTGGAGGGGAGTTGGAGGAAGTAGACAGAGTGAAAGAGGAAGGAGTGGAGGTAGGGGGTATGGGGGTAAAGGAGGGAAAAAAAAGGGGAGGCTTATGGAAATATTTGAGCTCACCATTATTCTTAGGTGAGGTTCACCTGAGGTAATATTTCCTCTAAGAATGGATAGTGGAATAATATGGATGAGATAGGTTGGTTGAAGGTGAAGCTAGTGAGGCTTTGGATAAGGGAGAGAGGGTGTTGTAGAGCCAATCACTAGGTTGATACTACTAGAGATGAAAGAATCACCAAGAATTGTGGAGGAGGTGGAGTTAGAACTAAAGGCCTTTGGGTTGGATATGAAGGATGGGTTATCTTATGTTTCTTCTTTTAACTCTTTCTTGGGTTAGCTCTGGTTGCTATAGTGGATGGTCTCATTGTTATAGTGGGGGTTGTAGAGGCTAATTTCAAAAGAATTTAAGCCATGTAGGGGAGTGATGGGTTGACTGGAGTGTGGACTAAGAGGGTCCTTGCTATATGTGGAAAGATTTAAAAGGATATAGTCATGCTTGCTATTGAGGGTATGCCTAAAGGAGGTACTAAAAAGACTCCATGATATGATATGGGTAGATCATAAGGGAATGGGGAAGCGAGGATGCTCAAAAGGACCAAGGATAAGGGTACTTGGGAAAAATATGGAGGGGAAACAATGGTAAATAGAGGGATATATGAAGGTAAACTAGTGGGTGATAGAATAATGAGTTGGAATGCAACAAGAACAATGGGTGGAAGGGAAATGGGAGGAGATGGAGTGAGTGAGGGAACCTGGATGGGTGCCTACTAAATACATCATTTAGGGTTTTCTCTCTAGCTTCCTATCATATCAAATCTAATAGGTTGTAGCATTGATGGTTGAGAAGGCTATGTTTGGGCTACTTAGCATGGTATAATATGATATTATCTCTATTAAGGCCTAGTCATTATTACAACTAGAGGAGATAGAGGTGGGGTAGGAGGAACAACTAGAGGAGGTTGAGGTAAAGCTTGAAGAGTTAGGGTTGCTAGTAGAAGTGGATTGAGAGATGGGGATAGATATTAAAGAGGAGAAGGTGGTGGGATTCCCTATAATATTATCTAGGAGATATCTAGAGTAGTTAGATTTAGTTCCTCCATGGACTGAGTAAAAGCTGGAGGAGTTGTAGAGGGGCCTACCTAAGCCTTATTCCCTTTCTTCTTCTTCTTTCTTACTATTTGAGATAGCACCTCCTGGTCATTGATGGAATTAAAATATATCTAATCATTATCTTTGCCTTGATGTCTATAGTTGATGTTGAAGTGGGTTGAGTATTGTGCCAAATGGGCCTGAATCACCCATTTAGGTTCCTATAGCCAAATTTTGCATTTTGTAAGGGTAAAATAATCTCTCTCGATTGCCATCTTTTGTATCAAAGGGAAGTTACTATAGACATGGCCTTGTATGGTGATCATGAGTGGAAGGCATGCCTTCTTATGATTCTATATGTAAAATATAAAGATGAAATTCACTAATTTATAGGTGATCTCCTATTATACTAAGTGGTTATAAAAATAATATGGCAAGTGTAGGGGGTCTTGGAGGAAGCTCATGACTCAGATCATTGTGTCATCCTTATATAACCATTAGTCCCTAATGAGTGTGATAGAGTCCCAAATTATCTTTAAGATATGGAGCATAGGAGTTTCATTAATTTCATGATACACCATCAAGTAGAAGTGGTCATAGATGTCCCATATATGTTAGTGGAACTGGTGGCCATAGAGATTGTAGAAGACCCTTTGGACAATTGGGCCACTAAGAATCCACACAAGAAAGATTGGTAGCTTGATTGAGAGCATCCCATACATGGAATTAAACAAGTAGGTAACCATGTAGAAGTTTCCCCCATTTTGGGTGTCTATAATGGCATGTACCAACTTGAAGTTTATTAAGCCTTTAATGTTTAGGATGTTAGAGTGAGTTAGGATCATGTGTAGAAGGGGCACCCATAATTCATTGACATGATGACAGTATGAGTATTTGAATAACTAGTTTCATAGGAGAATTCATACTAAGACCTCTTATTGGAAGCTATAGACTATGTAGGCATTGATCTTTTCTTTTTTGACACACTTGAAGTTAGTGTTCTCAGCTCAATCATAGAAAATGTCATAGATTTGGTAATCATTCATCAAGACTGACACTATCACTGTATCATATGAGAAAGATAAGTTTGGGAGGGAGTAGTACACCTTGAAGGCATTCTAAAATATGTTTAAAATTTGGTGCCAAGAGGTGGGTGAACACACCTAATCATGGATCAAATCTTATACACAAATAGCCTTGTGGAGGATGTCACCCAACAAGTCAAGGCAGGGAAATGGCTCTCGTTTGGCCATGATTATATGGAGTCCACACATTTTATAGGGATAAATGGTGTCCTTTTACTCAACCAATTAGTCATTGGTATCAATATAATCCTTGGGGACCTATTCAATTATTTTAAATATGTCATTGTAGTGTTTGTACCTAGTTAAACTACCAGGGAAAGTAATGTCTTAGTACTCGAGATCAGCCTTTGGGTTTGAAGATGTAGTATCCATTATATTAGGATAGAGGGGGAGTTAGGAATATTTGGGCATCAAAGGCAAGGGATACATGGGTTTTTTTAACTTTGAAAGCAAGGAGTCTGATATTTATTCTAAGGTAACACTAGTAATCATTGATGGGATTCCTTTGGGATTTATAAGTATATGCACACGTCTACTTGCATTAATGGCACTTATAAGATCACTTGATATGAATTTTAAATTGAGTTGGTGGCCATATTTTATCTCTTTATTTTTAAATCTATAATTGAATTTGGAGCCCATGATCCTTTGTCATCAATTAGATATAACAATGGTAATGGGATGTTTTTAAAATTATCTAATCAAGTTTAGCTTCTCATTCTATTAATGCCCAGTGAATGGTAGGCACATAGTCACATCTCTTATAGGCCCCTCACCAAACTTTTACTTTCTAACATGTGTTATACATCTATTGGTTCTCCCATTAATGATAAAAACCTAGACATGGTTCTTCATATAGACTATGTGATGTGTCACCTAGGGATATGTGACACACCTTAATTAGCCATGGCTAACCATTCATACTTCATTCTGAGCTTCCCAGGTCATAATTAGTAACTATTTCATCTTCACACTAGATGTCATGGTAGCTTCCCATTCAGTTAAGCTCTCCCAAGCTCTAACATATCTGATAAGTCTGGGGGACTGGTTGCTCTGACTCTAAATGACATGGAAACTTACCATTGGGTCAGGCTTACCCAAGCTCAGACATATTTGATAGGTATGAGGGACTATCCTTTCTAACTCCAAATGATGTGGTAACTTACCATTGGGCTGGGCTCTCTCAGGATTTGGCATCCCTGATGGGTCTATGGGACTAACCTTTCTGACTCCAAATGATGTGGCAACTTCCCATTGGGCTAGGCTCTCCTAGGCTCTAACATATCTGATAGGTCAAGGGATTGTCCTTTCTAACTTAAAATTATGTGGTAATTTCCCATCAGGCTAGGATCTCTTAAGCTTTAACATCTCTGACAAGTCTAAGGGATTAGCCTTTCTGACTCTAAATGATGTGGTAGTTTCCCATTATGCTAGGCTATCTTGGGATCTAACATTTATGATAGGTCTAGGGGACTAGCCTTTCTAACTCCAAATGAAATGGTATGTTTCCATTGGGATGGGATATATGAGATTCACAAACAATTAAGTAAGAAAGATAAAAATAAAATGATTCATTAAAGCTAAACACTCAAACATGGAGGACTTAATGTGCCATTAAGGATAATGAATTTTTTACTCTAGGAAAGGAATTAGATTTTTAAAAATCTAAGTGAAAATAATCCTACAACTTCAATACCTTGATATAATAAAAGAGAAAAAAAACTACTTAGTATTTTTTAGAGAAATTAAAAGAGCTCTATTACTACTTGAAGAAAATCAAGGTGATGCATAGTCCAAATTTTGAGTAGGCATCACCAACGAGAACAAAAAGAAGAAATCAAAAGATTTGGATCATGAAATTTTCAGAAGGGTCCCTCATTTTGAAAAAAATGGGGCATGTTGTCCAAAACAAATGGTGACTTCCATGGGGAAAGCGATAAAAAGCACTTAGAACCCAACTAGTTTCTTCTTCTTTCCTTGTTCATCATAAAGATTGTATGGGGGGTATTTTATCATCCATGAAAAATATGAGGAAATAAATTATTTTAATATAAAGAATAATATTATGTTTACACCCATATATGGCCTCCAACATGTGTGAGAATATATTTTCATTCTAGTTCATTCTTAGATTACCTTGAGTAATCAAGATTGGACTAGTTATTAGACTTTCTCTAGGGTATTTTTGGCTTGATGAATGGGGGGGGGGAATGAATGAATAGGGAAATTATTTTATTCTAAATGGGAATCCATATCCTTGATAGAGATTATTTTATTTTATTTCATGGCCTTGATCCACTACCAACCAAGCTAGCAAGCCTATAATGGAAATTGCCTATATAGCCCTTTCAAGGTAGACTCAAAATTTAGATTCTACATGCTTTATTTATTATTTTCCAATTTTACCAAGAATAGATCATTACTTATTAGTATTATCCATCCATTGAGGGTTTAGGACCAAGACAAGGGTGAATGTATGGGGGGAAGTTCTGAATAGCTATCCAATCCTTAATCACCTTGAATAATCAAATTTATTTTAGAGCTATTATTTTAAGTATAACTTGGTGTCCATCTTAGATGTAGGTTGTTCTAAAATCCACCTATTTATTTTATAATCATTATCCTCTTAGATTTGGGATGTTAAGAGTCCCCTTTTATAGTCCTATAATTACCTAGATCAAAGGTTTTAACCTAGGCTTTGTTTTTTCTCAACAATAATTTGTATTTGACCACCACCTGAAGTAGTTAATAACAAGGGTCAGGCATCAAAGGAACAATGCAGAATAAATAAGGGATAGAGGAAAAAACACAACACAAATAAAATCACACAAAAAAACACATGATAAAAATAAACACAAAACTAAATCTAATCTATCTAATATATACATTATCACCTCCTATTTATCATAAATCAGTTTGGAGGGGACATTCAAGAAATAGTGATTCAAGAACTATCCTTTTAACAAAATTGGTAAGTCATTCCCCTAAATATACTTGAGATAAAAGGTATTTTACTAGTATTTTGCCTATTTGGTATGGGCTGATCTAGAAGGGATCAAATTTTGAATTTTGGCCATTCTTCTCATGGGCCTTATCCTACATCAGGACCAGGTCCAAGATTTTAAAGGTACTGATATTCACCCTCTTGTCAAACTACCTCTTGATTGTGTCTTAATTCTTACTAAATATCAACAAAGCTTCATCTCAGGATTCTTCTAATTGAATTAGGTTGAAGAATCTAGAATTCACTTTATCATCTGATTCCATGAATTCTTACATGAAATTATAAGTAGGCATTTTGAGAGTGACCAACATGATTAGATCCAATACATAGATGAGAAGGAACAAAGAGATTTTTAGGGTTTTTTTTATACCCATTGTGATCTACCCATAAGGCAAAATTTAGCAATGAGTGCCATTCTCAAGGCTTCTCTTTCGCTGATTTCTTGATGGCATTGATTAAGTTTTTATGGGTGGGTTCTACCAATCTATTCCCTTATAGGTAATGAATGGAGGGAAAATTGAGTGTGATTCTATAATCATAGGCCTAATTTATGAATTATCTAGATTTTAAGGTAGGGCCATTATCACATAATAAATAAATGGGGACCCCAAAATGGGTGACTATGGAAGTCTCTAGGAACTTGATGACTTTGGCAGTGGTGTTCCTTTTGGTCACAACTACCTTAGACCATATGGTGTAGTATTCCATGCTCGTGAGTAAAAATTTATGATCAAATGATGAATTAGGTTTAATCACTCCCACAAAATCTTTCCCCCATTTTGAAAATGTCATAAAATCTACAATAGGTTGTGTATTCAATCATAAATGTATCAGATCTACAAATCAATCATAGCTCAGAGAAGAAATATCCTACTTATACTTTCAATTGGGGACACATTAAATAATTAGGAACATGAAAACTATAGATTCTATATAACTAATTATGATATCTCTTATCACAAATGATATCACTAGGGAGGGTTCTAAAGCCTCCAGTCAAGCAAAATCACACAAAAACCCTAACTAAATCCTATGTTTTCATATTCACTATACTTATAATAGTAAAGAAAGTAAATCTAATCTATTTCTCACCAAAACTTGTGGCACAAAGTGGGGGTAATAAACAACAAAAGTAAACATTTATATAATAATTATACTCATGTCAATCTATATAGAATCCTAGTACTTAGAAGAGAAGTATAAATGCACAACTATCTACTCTTACAAATGAGGAACAAAGTTAGGAATACTTACCTTTAAAGAAAAAATTGTTAAGCCTCAATATCTCCCTTGGCTAAGGTGATTTGTAAGAGGTTATTATGGTATGTAAGGATGACAAGTATAAATGAACTCGAGGCTACATAACATATCAATGTATCCAAAAGACTTCTCCATAAGACAAGATCCATATCTCTAAAGAAAGTATGAAACCCTAACCTTGATCTTCAAGTAAAATTATGGATAAGTAGATTCATAATAGATCTTCTTGTCTTCTATAAATAATTGTGAAATTATTATGTATATATAGGTAGATTTAACTCTAAACCCTTATAAAAGTTTTAGTCAACAGGGTCAACCTAGCCGACCTAGTATTGTTATTAACAAAAACTCACTAAGTCACATATTATGATCTTCAAGAGATGAATTAGACCCTAAATGAGTTTACCAATAAGAGTACAAGGTTGACACAAATACCATAGTCATTTAAACTATCAAAATAGGTTTTAGGTTAGGAAAAGGGGAAATGAAGTTGGTAAATTATTGGAGGAGTGTACGAAAGAGAAGGATAAACTTAGGGGAATGGTTCTTAGGAGACAAGTGTGTAGATAAAAAGTGGAAAAAGGGACAAAAATCTTGAGAAGCGCCAATGGTATACCCACCCCTTTCCTAGTACACCCTTTAAGGCATGCACTCAAAGAGATTGAGACTCGATGGGTTCCTACAAGATAAAGAGCATAAGTAATTCATAAAAGTTTGAAAATATTGTGTATACAGGTTATAGTAACATTACGATGTACATTTAATTTTAATAAAAGGTTTAAAATTGGTTATATAAATGAACATGAGTATGAACATATATGAATAGTGTGGGCCAATAGTAACCTTACTGGAGAACCTTGTGAGCTATAATGTTTGTTGTGGGATGGTTGACTCCTAGTTTTTCATGAAAACTTGTCATTATGTCCTTAGCCTCTTCTTTTGATACATAGCAAAACTAGATTAATTCATGATTTATTGTGAAGATAACTCCTTTATTTAACATATAATGTAGGATTTCAACTAGAGGGATCTTATTTGTGTATGGGTGAGTCTCGATAATGCATTTTTATAAAGTAAAAAGTGTATAACCAGGGCATACTAGTTTGAGTGTTGTACCCTTTATTGGTCTACTTGGTGTATAATGATTCTTGGGTATATATTTATGATTAGTTGGGTGAGGCCTTGTCCCATGACCATCATGGATAACTTGATTTCCAATTCATACTCTTGTAATTTCATCAATCATCAACCTTTCCTCTCACCTAGTTCATTTTGTCCTAGCATTTAATTTATAGATGGGTCTAGGACAATGGCATGCACTCTACTTTAGAGTATGTAATGCCTAAATTTCTTCACTATATTGACCAAGGTATAGGAATTATTTTCTAGGGTAGAATATCAGAGTGTGACATCCTTAATATTAGTGCTCATAAAATCCACTAGGTGTTCTTCTCCTTCTAACCTCTGGGTGAGGCAGGTGCCAATGGTGTGTTTTGAACCAAAAGGGTAAACATAAAAGTCCTACATATAGTCCAAGATGATAAGGACTAGGGCCTGAATGATAACATCTTTGATATCCTATAAATATTTCCTCAAATTTTATTACCACTCCTCTTTATCATCTTGATTCAAAATTACAATAAAGGGATTCACTATTTCAACAATTCCAAAAATAAACTTATGCACAAAGTTGATTTTCCCAAAGAAAGATTTTAATTTTTTATTGATTTTAGATAAAGGTATTTTAAAAATTATATTTTTCATTTTAGGGTTAATAATAATACCTTCCTTCATGATAATGTGATCGATAATCTTACATTAGGTGGAACTGAATAAAATTTCTTTGGGTTTAAAGAGTGCCATACTTTTTACATGTTTCAAATACTCTCTCTAGGTGGTGCACATAATCTGACCTGTATTTAGAGAACATGGTTAGGTCACCCATATAAATTATTATGCACCTAACTATCATGACCTCAAAGGAAAAATCCATTACCCTTTGAAAGGTTACACCTGTTTCTATGCAAAATTGCTTTCTACATTCAAAGAAGAAATAAAGAAACTAAGGAAATGGTCAAGGCTAGAAGTACCTGATAAAGTCGTGCGCACCGAAATCAGACGTTGAAAGATTCTCCTCTTTTGCTGTGGAGGAATGACACCTGCGAAGAAAAGGCTAAAACATGGAAAAATGTTAGTCAAAGATATGGTGGGCTGTCAGGCGAATGCCCGATCCTGGAAGTATGAAGACTCCCTAGAAGGATATCAACCCACTGATAAAAAAGCAGAATATTGGATGAAAGTAGATAATAATGAAAGATAAAATAACAGAAATAAATGACAGAAAATAAAAGTGCGTACCTGATATGCAGCACTGTTCTGCACAGTCGCTGGCGTCGGTCTCTGTGGTGCCGGCGTCAGTTAGGGAAGGTGCCGACGTCGGTTAAGATGCCGTCGTCGGTCAGGGTAGTGACCGGCGTCGGTAGGGGCAGGTTTTGGAAAAATCTGAACAGGTTCGGGACAGGGTTTGGGAGAGTCAGGACAGGGTCTGGGCAAGGTCTGAGAGAGTCGGGACAGGGGCAGGGAGAGTCAAGACAGGGTCTGGGCAAGGTCTGAGAGAGTCAGGACAGGGGCAGGGATGTAAACGAGGGATGCTGGGTCTGAAAGAGTCGGGACAGGGTCTGGGCAAGGTCTGAGAGAGTCGGGACAGGGTCTGAATAGAGTCTGGGGGTTTGAAGAATCAGGATGACAGAACTGATAAATAATAACTAAGGAATAAATAAAACAAACAGAATAAATACTTACCTGCCAGAAGACGCGATGAGAGCCGTAGTTGGAGTTGTCTGTGCAGTGTCAGATTGAGTGCAGATTGGTTGATGCCGAGAGTGTTGATGTCATAGTGTTGATGTCGGAGTTCGTAGGTTGATGATTGCTCAGGGTTCGATTGATCAGCGTTTTGAATGGCGTTTGGGGATAGCGTTCGGGGATCTGTTCGAATGGTTGGCGGAGGTTGATGAAGGCGGGGGACGATTCCAGAGACGGTTCGTCAACCGTTTCAGGAAACCGAATGATAACTGATAACGGATAACGGGAAGGTGACCGACGTCGGTAGGATTGCCGACATCGGCTGATAGGTGACTGATGTCAGCGACATCGGCCGGGTAAAGACCGTCGTCGGCAGATGCATAATGGGGATAGAGTCTAGCTTTAGCTTTGTGCTCATTTTTACATGCTACCAGGGTCAAGGTTGGTGGAACAAGTGATCGACAAGGGTTAAATAGGTGAAGGAGAATAAGACGGGGAATGACCAGGGGAGTCGACATGATTTTGGTGTCTACATTTGCCCCTTTTTGTCTTGTTGGTTGTTCTGGATGAACTGCAAGACAAAAATAGGAGTGAGTGCCCCAGGTGAGGGATAAGGTTGATTTCGTCTTGTTGGTTGTTTGAATGAACTGTAAGACAAAAATAGGAAGCGAAATGCCCTGAGTATGGATAAGGTATCCCCCCTCAAAGCAGGAGTCGAGGGAAGGGAACCGGGAATCGGGTGCTGATTTGACAAAGAGTGGATGAAAAAGGGGTGAGGGTGAATGCTGCAAAAGTCGTGATTGCGCGCATACCACTGCACGAGATGGTTAGGTCAAAGTGTCGCAGGTCAAGGGTCGAGGAGTACCAAAATTGAAGTAACTGGGCCCCAGCATTTAGTCGTCTGCTGATCGGGTCACTCAATCTAAGCTGAAGCTCCAAATGGGTCATCGTGTTCCAGGTATCCCGGGCTCAGGAAGTGCTCCTAAAAACACGAAAAAGTCACAAGTAGTGTGGATCAACCGGTTTGCGATCCTATACTTGTGAGGGTCCAAAAAGGTCTGCGCACAATTCTGCTAACCAGTCATGAGGTAGCATACATGCAAAAACAACCAAGGCAACAATGTCTTGGAAGTGGTCGAGGTCGGAGGAGATAGGCATGATCTCCAATGGTTGGTGGTCGATGGATGGACGAATGGATGAAAGGATGCGGCCGAGCTAACCCCAGAAGACAGTCGTGGCATCTGAGTGCTGCCTACATAGCCCTGGTGATAGGGCCTCAGGTCGATGTAGTTCTCCCTAGAAGGGAGGAAGGGTCAAAGGGATGGAAATGGGTCGTGGTGAAGGGCAAGGTTATGGTTAAAAGAAGGAAAGAAGGTTTGTCCATCAGAGAAACGAACAAACAAGAATGGTCGAGCTAACCCCAGAAGACAGTCGTGTCATCTGAGTGCTGCCTACATAGCCCCTGTGGAAGGGCCTCAGACCAATGTAGTTCAGACAAAGGGTCCGAGTGGTAGACAGGTGGTTAAAATGGTTGATAGATTGGTCATGGTTATGATGAAATGATGAGAAAAAAAGATGTTGCAGGCTTTTCCAAATGGTGTATTCTGCAACATTGGTTGATGGGTTTTTCATCCCTAGCAATATTCCATATTCGTGATGGATGTATGCTAAAAATGAATTGAGGTTTATTCATGCTTCAGCAAGTATTGGTTTATGCTTAACATAAATTGGGTCTGGTCTGTAGTTTCCATGTGTATTGGTGTCCATAGAAACTAGGGTGAATAGGCTAGGTCATGTTGATGGTCTAAAAAGAGAGTTGAGCTGAGTCGATTGACAAGTGATGAGGGTGAATGTGACCAAAGTGTAGAGAAAAAGTGAAAGGCAAATTGCTTTTTCATTGACAAGGACAAAAAAGATAGCATAGATAGGGGTTATGAGAACCAAGAGCCCCATTCATGCGTGACGTCGTTGACCATAGTTATGTTAGAGCGGTAATCGAATCACTTTAGACATTAAAGTGAGCTCGAAGTCCCTTGAGCAGGTAATAGGAGGAGGAAAGAGGGTAACCCATTTTAAGAGCAGAGATAACTATGCCCCTTTTTATAGGAGACCCTGAGACAGCTATAAGTCAAGTCCATGACTCTTTTTTTTTTTTTTTTGGCGCAGACTGATCAATGCGGGAAGCCTGCATAGAGATGTCATTTGCTTGGTGGTCAGTTTGTGAAGCTGATCAATGCGGGAAGCTTCTAAAATAATGCTGTTTATTGCCAGATTAGTCATAGCCATCCTTCGAGGGAGTGGTCTAGATTTTTGTTTAATATAAAGGCTTTTGAATAGCTATCCTTCGAGGGAGCAGTCTATTTATTACAGCAATGATAGTACAATTGTCCTTCGAGGGAGCAGTCTATTTGTTTGATTTTGATATTGATATAGTGACCATAGATATGTTTTGACATCTTGATTTGTTTTTATAGAAATGTGAGTCATGGACAAGATTATAGAAGGTCAAGGGCTCCCTTTTATTAGGACAAAGCATCCATACATCATAAAAGGGTTATAGGAATTGTTAAGAGGAATAGGGTTGAAAAGAAGGAGGACGAAGAGGACAGAGATTGCTCAAGGGATGAGCTCAAGTTAAGTGTCAAGTGGATGAATACTCGACTAGCAGTAGAACGGTCGCAGATGAAATGCATAAAAGGCTCAGGTTCTGGGCGTCCATCAAGAGAAGACAGACGGTAAGTCCCTGATCCATACTTGTGCGTGATAATAAAAGGTCCGAGCCAATTAGGAGCAAACTTGCCCCATTTGCCTCTTTCCAGATTGGTCAGGTGTTGATTGATGAGTGAATGTGAAGTTGGTTGATATGGTTGTTGATTGATCGAGACAGGTTGAATGTTTTGATAAAAAGGTTGGGTCGAATGTTTGGTTGAGATTTGGTCATGTGATGGTTGGTCAATGGTTGGTCGAGGGTTGATTGGTTGGTATTTGGTCTTTGGTTGGGTCGAATGTTTGGTTGAAGTCAGGTTAAATGTTTGGTTGCTAGTCTGGTTGAGGTTAAGTTGAAAGAGTGATTGATATGTGGTCGAGACTGTGTTGAAAAATTGGTCAAAGTTTGGATGAAGGTTGAATTCCCCCAGCGGCTAGGGAGAATGTTTGACGGATTAGTTAAGGTCGATTGAGGTTTAGCAGTCAGATGGACAGTGTTGATGTCAAATAAGGGGGTTAAAGGCAGCGAAGGGACCCTAGTTTGTCGTGGAGATCCCGATTTAGATGACGAGGTTGGAGAGGTATGGGTTGGTGTTGATAATTTGTCGGAGGGGTGGTCAAGAGGATCCTTGATAAGAAAGGAATCCTTTTTCCGGTGGTGATGAATGACAGCTTTAAGAGCGCAACAACGCTCGGTGTCATGTCCCAGAGTGTGATGATAATGACAGAATTTAGAGTTGTCGAACCAAGATGGCCTTGATCCGAGAGTTGATGAGTGGGGTGGTGTTGAAGGTTTGTTGATAACGTGGTCGAGAAGAGAGGTGTCATTCCCCAGACATTGGTGAACGACGACCTTGAGGGCATGACAATGCTCCGTGTCGTGCCCAGGCATGCGATGATACGCACAAATGCGAGTGTCATCGAACCATGGTGGTTTTGGTCTGAGAGAGTGATATGGTCTAAGAGGCAGGAGATAGAGACGAGAGGACTGCAACAATTGCCGTAAGAGCAAGGCATATGAACCTGCTAACGGGTCAGGATGTTTTATTGCAGAGAGGGTTGGTGACATTGGTTTGGGAGGCGTAAGAGGCGTTGGTCGATGGTTTAAAGGAGGTATAAGTCTGACGGGTTGATAGAATAATGGAGGTGACTTACCTCTGTGAAGTATGGGAGTGAGAAGCACTCCAAGTAAAGTAGACGGATGTGGACCCAAGATTGAAGGTAATGACGAAGATAGGGGAGGAGGTCTTCGGTGTGGTTTAGTAGCCTTCTTTGGTTTGGGTTGAGGGCCACCTTTGTGCGAGGTGAGATTAGATGTGGGGCGAACACCAAGAGGTTTAATCTCTTTGGGCATGATGGACGTCTGCGCGGGTTTGGACTTAGATGTGGACGGTTTTTATCTCAATGGAGAAGGGATTGAAGGTGTGGGCTCTTTAAGTGGAAAGGGCTCTGGAGTAGTCATGGCTTCTATGTGTAGTTGAGGAGTCAAAAAGGTGTGATCGTCTATGGATGATGATAAGGATGAAGGCGAGACAGCTGGTGTTGATGTGGTCAAAGCGTCCTCCAATATGTGAGAAGTCGATGGAGGATAAGTGGGAGAAGAAAGTTTTTCACCATGTGGGGGAGGTATAGGGGAAGAAAGGTCTTCCACCTGTGAAAGAGGTTGGTCAGGGATAAGAGAAAAGATAGTGTCGACCGTGTGTATATCATGGTCTTGAGGGTCATTGATTATGGTTTGGATGTTGTCTTGAGTATGTGGGTGATTAGGAAAGGGTTGCTTGAAAATGTTAAGGTTTTGGTTGGGCGGTGCATTCGGGTTATCCAAAATAAGATCCCCCTTGTCGAGCATGTCCTGGATGATGTTTTTGAAAGTTTGACAGTGATCCGTGTCATGGCCTTTGACATGGTGATAGTTGCAAAAGTGGTTTTCCCTGTACCATGCAGGGATAGTTGTTGAGAGGTCGAATTGATTTGGTCAGATTGGAGGGAGATTGAGGACCCCCTGCTTGACGAGTTTATCCAAGATAGAGGCATATGACTCCCCAATTGGAGTGAATTGACACTGTATGGATTGACGTTGAAAATGTTTATTGATGTAGTCTAATGTTGAAGATGATGATCGGTTGGTTATTGTTGAAGATGATGGTCTAAAGATGATAGTGTTTGCCAACTCCTTGGATTGAGAGTGGGCAGAAGGTCTGGAAGAAGAATGGTCATTGGTTCTTGTGTTAGTGTTACACAGTTTGACCTTATCTTCTTCAATGGCGCAGAGTTCAAGCTTTTAGGCCATGGTGAAGGCCTCGTCGAAAGTGTGGAATGTCTGAATCCGCAAAGTGGACGATATGTGACTGACACATGCTCAGGAAAAGAGCTCAATGAGCTCGGGTTGAGGCAAGGAGAAGGAGAGCTGATTAATCAAGCTTCTCCAACGGGCGACAAAATCAGCTATTGATTCGTCGTCAAACTGTCTGATGGAGTAAAGGTCTGTGATCGAAACTTGTTTAGTGATATTGATTGAGAAATGGTTGAGAAATAGTTGGGCGAGTTGAATGAATGAAAAGATAGAATGTCTGGCAAGAGAACTATACCAGTCAAGGGCAGGGCCAGAAAGCGACATAGGAAACATGCGTAGAAGTAACGCATCATCATGGGCAATGAGGTAACAGGCATGTCTGAATGCCTTTAGATGTTGTTGTGGGTCTTCCTTACTCTGAAAGTGAGTAAATTTAGGAAGCTCCCAATGGTTGGGGTATGGTCGGATAGGGACAGAAGGGTGGATGGGCTCGTTGTAAATCTGGTCATATGAAGAGACATTACTTGAACTAGAGATAGAAGCTTCGAGACTGGACATTTTATCCATCAGTATCTTGATAAGATCTGCTGACGGATTGGCGGGTTGAGCGCCCCCTAGGTTGTAAGGCGCTTGGAAGAGGCTAGAGGAGGCAGACAACATAACCGGTTGTACAATGTACGGATGACTAGTCGCAGGGGCAGAAGTAGAGGCTAAAGGTGGTTGCATTATGAAGGTCAAAGGTATAAGCTGACTAGATACCGCCAAAGGAGGTTGTGTGACGGCATTGACAAAGGGCGAGGTAGGCACTCCTGCATATATAGGCGCAAGAGTGTGTGGGGTCGAGACAATCAAGTTTTGGTATGATGTAGAACTTGGTTGAATTGCAGGTGGTTGAGGGGGTAACGAAACCCCGGTGGAGGTTGGTCTAAAAATAGATGAGGAGGTCGAACTTTGTGTATAGGCCATGGTCGGGTTAATGGTTGAGGCGAAAGGTTGAGTCGTAAAAGATTGGGTGTCGAACGGTGTGGATGTCGTCGCCACGTCGTCCGAAAGGTCCCGCATTGGTTTTCTTGTGAGATAGTTTTGGAGGGCTGTGGTATTGAGGTCCAAGAATCTTGCAAAATCTTGATCCCCTTCTGGGATGATAGGCGTCTGGGTTGGAGATGGTCTAGTAGGAATTCTTTCGGTCTTCGAGTAGAACTCCATTATAGGGTTGGTTGTAGGCGGGGTAGGTGAAAGCGATTGATGGCTAGCGTGGTCAAGAAGAGCCTTGGTTTGACTACGTGTCAGAACCATTCAAGGCAAGAAAGAATGTCCTCACAAGCTCAAACAAGCAGATAAGAACTAAAAAAGATGAAGACACAAGCAGATCCTAAAACCCTAAGAGTAAATTTTTAGGATTATAGTGGCTTATGCCTTAGAATGTGCGTAGTGGAAGGTTGGTTTTGTGAGTCAGGTCCTAGAAGAAGCAGTCTATGGATGGTTTTGGGTTTTGTTATGGTGCTCAAGAAGTCTGTGTTAGGGTCGGTATGCGGCCTGGTGCTAAGGAGCAAGCTCCCCTCACTTCACGATTCCAGTGGTTAGCTGGTTTCGCTTAGCCAAGATATACCTCGCCTAGAGATTAGACTCCGCCAGAGAATGGAGTGGGCTTCCCCCTTGGTGATGAAATCCAAGTAGGGTCACCGGGACGGGTAAGGTATCCGCTGGGGGATGAAATCCCAGTCGGGCCTTGTCTCAAGTAAGTTTTATGTTTGTTTTGTGCAGGTGGTTTGGTCGTGTAACATCAAGTGATCTAGATTAATTCAATATGCGGTTTAATTACTATGTGTGGTCTAAAAGATGCAGGCAATCAGAAATGAATGCAAAGTGTTTTAATGCCCAAGTCGAAATGTTTGTTCGTATGAAGACGAATGGAGAAAGAGTCGAAGAATATGAGTTTTAGCTAGTCTAGAAGTGCAAGAAAGAAAGAAATATTCGTTTTAGTTCTGCTTATGATGTCGTTTAAGAAGAGACGAAAGGAGGTGAAAAGGAAGAAACCTAATGCACCTAAATGAACGAAAGAAAGAAAGAACCCAAGGAGGACCTAGGGTCCCACCGGGCGTGCCAAAATGTTTCTATGCAAAATTGCTTTCTACATTCAAAGAAGAAATAAAGAAACTAAGGAAATGGTCAAGGCTATAAGTACCTGATAAAGTCGTGCGCACCGAAATCAGACGTTGAAAGATTCTCCTCTTTTGCTGTGGAGGAATGACACCTGCGAAGAAAAGGCTAAAACACGGAAAAACGTTAGTCAAAGATATGGTGGGTTGTCAGGCGAATGCCCGATCCCGGAAGTACGAAGACTCCCTAGAAGGATATCAACCCACTGATAAAAAAGCAAAATATTGGACGAAAGTAGATAATAATGAAAGATAAAATAACAAAAATAAATGACAGAAAATAAAAGTGCGTACCTGAGATGCAGCACTGTTCTGCACAGTCACCGGCATCGGTCTCTGTGGTGCCGGCGTCGGTTAGGGAAGGTGCCGACGTCGGTTAAGATGCCGTCGTCGGTCGGGGTAGTGACCGGCATCGGTAGGGGCAGGTTTTGGAAAACTCTAAACAGGTTCGGGACAGGGTCTGGGAGAGTCGGGACAGGGTCTGGGCAAGGTCTGAGAGAGTCGGGACAGGGGTAGGGAGAGTCGGGACAGGGTCTGGGTAAGGTCTGAGAGAGTCGGGACAGGGGCAGGGATGTAAACGAGGGATGCTGGGTCTGAAAGAGTCGGGACAGGGTCTGGGCAAGGTCTGAGAGAGTCGGGATAGGGTCTGAACAGAGTCTGGGGGTTTGAAGAATCGGGATGACAGAACTGATAAATAATAACTAAGGAAGAAATAAAACAAACAGAATAAATACTTACCTGCCAGAAGACGCGATGAGAGCCATAGTTGGAGTTTTCTGTGCAGTGTCAGATTGAGTGCAGATTGGTTGATGCCGAGAGTGTTGATGTCATAGTGTTGATGTCGGAGTTCGCAGGTTGATGATTGCTTAGGGTTCGATTGATCAGCGTTTCGAATGGCGTTCGGGGATAGCATTCGGGGATCTGTTCGAATGGTTGGCGGAGGTTGATGAAGGCGGGGGACAGTTCCAGAGACGGTTCGTCAACCGTTTTGGGAAACTGAATGATAACTGATAACGGATAATGGGAAGGTGACCGACGTCGGCAGGATTGCTGACGTCGGCTGATAGGTGACCGACGTCGGCGACATCGGCTAGGTAAAGACCATCGTCGGTAGATGCATAATGGGGATAGAGTCTAGCTTTAGCTCTGTGCTCATTTTTACATGTTGCCAGGGTCAAGGTTGGTGGAACAAGTGATCGACAAGGGTTAAATAGGCGAAGGAGAATAAGACGGGGAATGACCAGGGGAGTCGACACGATTTCTGTGTCTACAACACCAACATTAATTAGCCTAAAAGGCATCCATTTATAAGTGAATGCGCCCCACTTAATGTTGAACACAATCTTGCTATCTCTCCTAGATTGACTAGGACCTAGTTATAGATCAAGAAAACATCCAAGAAGGAAATAATATAGGACCCACTCACCATTTGGATTATATTTTATAGGGAGGGAAATGTGTAATTATCTTTATCTGAGGCCCAGTTCAAATTTTGGAAGTCCACACAAATGTGGATTTGACTATTCTTCTTCCATACTAGGACCAGGTTAGCTACTTAGGTGGAGTGCAAGACAAGGAAAATTATCCTTGAAAAGAGTAATTTGTGACCTTACTTTTGAATCAAGGGCTTTATGATTGGGTTTACTAGCCTCTACCTTTATCTAAAGGGTTTTTGGTTAGGTTTTAAGGTTAAAAACCTTAAAGTATCCATAAGCCTAGATAATTATGTTCTTGTACCTTAGTAATAATATTTTTAACTATTTTAATTCATGATACCTCCTATCTAGACCCACATTAACTATTTGGGGGTTCTTCATAGGGTCAAAATTAATAATTCAACACTTCTAGTCTTTAAACTTAGGCCTTGTAGTATGGAAGGTTAGGTATAATGCATCAAATGATCTTTCAAGTGAAATCATCCCCTTAGGGATCTAGTTCTCATGAATTTTCAAGATCCCATCCTTATCCAACTTATTCCTAGGGTCATCTCTATCCTTTTCATCTATGATTAGGGCCTTAAATATCATTTCATTTCTAAGGAACTGGAGGATTTGTTAGTTATCTTCAAAGACCTAAAAGTTAGTCACATTATCTAGGATATAAGGACAAGGGATGAGTTCCATAGATAAATCTTGTAGCTCAATGTCATCTAAAGGGGTTATGTTCACCATATCCAAAGCTAGTGAGTCTACTACTTGGTATTACTTCTAGGGAATAGAGATGATATTAAATGCATTGAACATTTCAATTAGGTCCTAAGATCTATGTTTATACCTTGTGAGGTATGATAGTTTGTATTGAAACTTAGTTTTGATCTAGTTGACTACCAATTTAGAGTCACTAAATACTCTTAGTCTATTTTCCTCATGTCTCAATGCAAATTGTAATCCTAGGATTAGAGCTTTATATTCTACTAAGTTATTCATATAAGGGAATTGTAGCCTATATAACACTAGATGCTTGCTCCCTAAGGGATATATAAGAAAAAAATTGGATGCACTACCTTGTTTGGAGCAAGCTCTATCTACATAATGACACCACATGCTAGGTATACCTGGGATACGATTAGTCTAGTTTTTTGGAGACTTTGTGCTTAGTGTATAGATGCCTAGGTCCAAGGAAACTAGGTTTATCTTCTCATTAATAACATTATATTTGGTAATCATGTGTTTAATACATGGTTTCTTGTCCACTCATATTTGGTTGGATAATACTCTCTAAGATAACCACATATGGGAGAAATTTTTGGACATATACCCATTCAGGACTTTCGACCAATCTCTATTGAGGTGTCAACCACTTAAATGTATATAAAGTGTTGAATCCTAGATTAATATTCCAACTATTTGTGGAATTTTATCAAATCACCTATAACTTTCACCTCTAATTTATCCAATTAGACTATTACTTTATTTGATTTTATGGGGGCTACACCAAGTTTATTGCATATGCCTATCAGCATCACATTAGATGAGGCTCCAAAATCTACTACATAGTTTTGCAGATTCCTTCCAAATAACTAGATGATAAAAAGGAATGGGAGAACCTCCATTTTACTCTTTTGGATAAGCACATTAGTGTCTGATACTCTTAATTTTGGCTAGGCCTATGGGGTTGGCTTTTGAGTTAAATATTTTAACAAAAGGTCCCATTGCTTTATGATTTGGGAAATCTTGTGAAGGCTAATGTTATCCTTGATTTTATTCATATCCTCAACTTTGTTGTAACCTAATTTGATTTAGACTAGTGGGGTTTCCACAAGCATCTTAGGATCTTGAGGTCTTGGAGGTGGAGGATCATTACTAGCATTTTGGTCTGGTGGGGTTACACCATTATTTTTGAGGGTTGAGGTAATAAGGGACTGATGTTTTTACCCACTCTTAAGGGCATAATTACTCCTTTGGAATTGATTAAATTCCCACACCTCACTAATAGCTTACTTTGGCTCACTTTATTCTTGGCTAGGGAAATCAAAGGTTTCCAATACTATAGTAGTACTAGGGGATTTAATTGAGGTAGAGGATTATAGATGATTGGGAACTACCTTATATTCTTCCATTTCCTTCTAGAATATATTAAAATTAGAATTGGACTCTATGTAGTCCATTTATCCATGTGATACTATGTTTTGTACTCGACACCACTTGGGCAAGGCTATCTCAAAGATATTGATATTCAAAGAGCCTATTGGGTGAAGGTTGTAGGGGGTTATGAGCGTAGTTTTAGCTCTTGTTTAACCTTCACTACATGATATTCTTACTGAATATTTTAGCATTAACATTTCTCATCTATATATATATCCTTAATAAGTCATTAATAAGATTTGAACCATTTGATGAATGGAATCTAGCTCATTTTTAGTGGAATCTTGAGGCATGGTTTGGGTGTCATTAGCCATGGCCAACATCACTTGATTTTGAGTCTAGGGAATCAGATATGGACCCCATAGGTTTAAGAAAGCTAGTGGTTGGTTTAAAGTGGGATGACCCAATGGGAGATAATGTGTTGCAAGGAGTGGCTAAGGCATAGGTGCATTTTGATTAACACTAGGTAAGAAGTTCAATGTAAGAATTTATGGTAACATGCTAAGCGTAGGGGTCATGGTGTATCCCTAAGGATTTAATTGCCTATGCACTTTGATGGTCCATGCATATGCTAAGGATATGTATGCTATAATTACATCTCTTATCAAGAACATATCCATATAAGGGTCTAGGGAATTATTTTATATTTCAAGTGTTAGCTAAGGATTGGGTTAGTAAAGCACAATTACCCAACTATACATATTTTGGAACCTAACATTAAAACTTTTAATGGGATCATTAGGATCCATCTTGATACAAGAAAACTATTGGTACAAGATGCTGGGGTATATTACTTGGACATATTAGGTGAGGAAAGTAGAACTAAAATGTTTCAAACTTAGTATAGTGTCTTCAATAAGGCTTAAGAACTGATCATAAGTAGAGTCCATTAGAGTAAAATTGAACAACCTACATGACATATCCTAATTTTCTACATTCAAGAGTCTTAGGGTGTTCTTATAGGAGGTTATGTGTTCCTTCATAGTTCATACCACACCAAGGTTGAAATGAGGAAAGTACCTCTCAAAGTTCTTGGGTAGATCATGGATGACTCTTGGGACATTAATGGTTAATCTAGCTAACCATGCCATCTTGAGCTATGCATTTGGAATACATTATAGAGAGGGGATGATAAGAATCATAGTTGGTTTAGGTTTATTAGACCTATGTTCTATTTGGAAAATCAAGGGGAAATTACCAATATACCTTGATAAGACTTAGCCCTAGTAACAGGTGAACTAGTCTTTAAGATGTTGCAATATCAAATTATAGTTAACACAGTGTTACTAGTAAATCCAACTCAATAATTAATAAAATGAGCTGAAATAAAAAACAAGCATGAAGTGTCACCCTCCTTATAGTGCTAGCTATTTTTCCCTCCATTCTACTCCTTACCATGAAATGCCCATGAGATTGGGCATTCCTTGAAAAGGGGAAGGTGGGGAAAACCACAAACTTTTATTCTCCATTTTATGACTAATCTAGGATTAGCCTAGGGAATGACTATGGGTATTGGACTTCAAAAATGGAGTTTGTATGAATAGTCTCTGAGAGATGCACTATTACCACCAAAATTTTATTACGTTATACTTCACATAGGTTTAAAATAGTTATGAATACTTGAGTGTTAGGTTAGTTATTTCTGAACATAAGGGGAATTTTAGAACCACTAAATAAACACAAAAGAGAGGGAAGGGTAAGGCAAAGAAGGGAAGCCTCCAGGTCTAAAATGATATCAATGTAATGGTCATTAAACCAAGTGACTATGCCATAGTTATAACACTATAGACTGAGTTTCAATAAAGTTCTACCTCTAGGAATATACAATGGAGAGAGTCTGAGGGAACTGGGAGTATGCCTTCAATGTGAATTCCTAATAAATATTAATACTAGGTGTTTATTGTTGAAAAAATGTAAACAAACATAAAGTGTTAATCTAATTAACCTATCATTGTTGATAATTTAAACATGAAGATGAAATAAAATTAAACATTTTAAAAAGATTTTTGTATAAAATATAGATTGTATTCATTAAAAGAGTGAAAAGATACTATAATAATTGATTTGGGCTGTTATTATAGTCTAGAGTGAAGAAGGACACGTAGGTGAAATCCTACCAATAATCTAATAACAATTTTGAATTTTTTTTGGTCAAACCTAAAATAAAATACAAGTTTTCTATAAATAGATAAGGATTTGGGATCACCTCCAAAAAGAATGAGGATTACATCCTACACCATGATGGTTACTCATTGAGTTACAACCATATTTAAAAATTTAAACCAAAATAAATCCTAATAAACTCACAACAAATGTATGGGGGTCTATTAGTAAACACATAGAGGTGGATAAGAGGGGTTGACTCCCAACTAATTCAACTAGGCACTCTTATATTTTATCATGGCTACCATGAGGTCAAAATACTTATCCAACTTAGACAAGTTCATTGGAGGATCCTTGAAGATCACCTCCACTTGAGGTACCAATTTTTGGCAGATCTAGAAAGTTGATTCCATTAAGGCATGGAGTCTGAAGACTTGGTTGATACTCGAAGTGGATTGAGTTGATAATTCTAACACCACCTAGGCTCCTTCTTGGTTTTCCTTGGCCACTTTCTCCCTCATAACCTAGTCAAATTAACCCAGGTGGACTCTAAATTACTCTTGGTTAAGTAGAGTGCCATCTAATTGGAATAACATGAAGATATTACCCTCCTTGAAATAGGTCAATATTTTCTTATCACCATCTTTCAAGGGTCATATTGAATGTAGTCCAAGGCTAAATATTCATCCATTACCAATCTCATGTTCCCATCATAAGTTTGATACAACTACAAATCTAAGGTTGGCATCATTTTGAACTCTAGGAACATCCCCTTGTTAACCACTACTGTAGCTTCCAAATATTCATATTATTTTTTGTGATCCTCCCCATGTAGGCCTATGTATATTGTATAATTTCATCAGTCTTGGCTTGAGTCCCCATTACTTTCATAAGGATTAAGAAAAGTAGTAGGAGGGTATCCTTGACTTGCCCAATTAGTCTGATCGAGAATGTACTCTTCACTTGGGCCTCAAGAGTCTAGACTTGGGTTTACATATCCTTGAGGAGATTCTCAAACATGTTGTGGGTAACTTAGAGGATAGACAGGGGGTCCTCAACTCTATTTCATTCTCTAATAGTAGTCCTCATCTTAGTGAGGGAAAACAAAATCTGATGCATCTACCATGTCATTAGAATCTCCTCTTAGATGAATCTTTGAGTAAGTATCCTCTTCATGCTTCTAAACACTCTAAAAAAAATCCACTATACATTCAGATTGCCTCATACATCCATATGTGGTGCATGTGACCCCATGACCATCCTATTAACACTCCAAACTACACTGTTAGGAGAAGGTTGTTCAGGCCTAATTCCAATTTTGGGGTAATGTAGGATTAGCCTAAGGCTATGGGTGACCTATGGCTAGACTAAACCTCTAGATTATGGGGATAAATACCTTGGTTCATCCATTTATCTCAAATCACTAAGACATACTAATTATTGGGTTGAAAAGGGATATAAGGGATGTATAAAAGGAGACCTAATATAATGATGGTGATGCATTAATATAGTTGTCCACTCTATTTGATCTCTAATAACAATAATGAACCTAAACTAAACTGAAACACTCTAGCCAAGGATTATATCCATCAATAATTCACATGAAGGTTGTGGTAAATGGATACAACTTTGAGGTGATGGATTAGAGATCTGTCTTGAGACAATTCCAACTAGGTTATACTTCAAGTATAGTCACTAACCTTTGACACATCATATGACCTTCATAAAACAACCTACTAACATCTAGGTGTGTAAAGGACCTACAAAATGAGAAATTATACCACTTATGCATTAAAAAAAAATCATAAACACACTATAAAATAACATGAAGAATCTGAAATAATGCATTTATCAGTCGTCTAAAAGATACAAATCTATGCAGAGTTTCCTCATACCTAGGAGAAGGGTGCATACAATGGATTAAAAGCCTTAATATATAGAATATGATCTAGAGAGAGAAGAGTTTATGAAATTTATAAGACATGGAGAGGTCATGAATGACCCTGATTTACTCCATCATTAGTTACAAGTAGTTATAACAGTCTCTTCCTCCTTCCATGCATTAAATTTGCTAGTGGATGGTTGTTTTCAATGAAGAGTGTGGCATATAAATGGAGTGGTGGAGGTTTATTCAATATTTTTTAACCTATTTAATATCATGATAATTCAATTTAACTAGTCACCTATTTCCTTTTGATAGTTACACATGTGCATTATGATCTAGTTATCCCCCATGGGTCATTAAGTAGCCCACCATTCTCCTTACATGTTGACTAGGCTAAAGAAAACTAATCCAATATTTCATGATGAGAATGATAAATGTATTATCACCCTTAAGAATCAATTAAAAAGGTGTAATGACCCTACATTGACCCTCTTTTCAGCCCCTCTATGATAATAGTCCTTTTTTGTTGACCATATAGGCCTCTTAGGAAATTAGGCCTAGTCACATGATGTTTGTTTCTTGAATGGCCATGAAACCTGCATAAAACCTTAATAATAGGAAATATGTACATATTTTAGGTCTGAATCAATATATTGTACCAAGACTTAGGCTTTATAGGCAGCTCACACCTGTAACTTTACCTTACTTAGGTGATTAGGCCACCTCCTTCTTGCATTTCAAGATTACCTATTTGGCACAGAATTTTATGAACCTTCAAAAGATGAGATGAGAGTGCCTTGTGGTTTTAAAATGTGGAACATGCCTCATACTACCCTCTCCCATGGTTTTCAAATCTTCAAACAACTTTTCACATTGGTTTCCATTCAAAACCTTGAATAAGTATAGTTTATAAAGAGTCTATACAATAGTTCATATAACTTAATACCATGGATGTGACATAGTATAAGTATACTATGATATTCAAGTGTTTTTAAGATACATCTAAGGAATTTGGGTGTAAATATATTAAGTTTTATCCCATTTAGTCTGTGTTAGGGTTTATGTAGGGTTTTGGAGGTTTACCATCTTAATGATGGTTCATAAAGTACAAACCTCTAATAAAAAACTTTTTTCCATGGATTTTGAGCCCATATAACCTTTTAAAACCTATAAAATTATCTTATTCCCATGAAACATTTATGGAGAGATACGAGTGAAAGTTGGTAGACATCGATTCCTTGGCAAACTTTCTAAGCATGGTTACAGTCTCAGTGATGGTTTACATATATGGGATAATCAATATAAATATTTACTCCATGTATGGTGAGTGTATAATTTTACCTAATTTATCTTGATATAATTATATCTTAGTCCTTTTTCTATGAATAATATGAGCATTTGAACTAGTAGCTCAAGGTGGTAGACTAGGTGTAATACAGCTCAAGGTGGGCAATGAGACTAATCTAACATTTTCCATACTTTCATCTACCAAAAAAATCCTATTTAGGACTTTTAACATCCTTCCACACCTTCTCATAATGATAATTCTACTTGGGAGGGTTTGGTTATGTCACCAAGATGGAGGTGGGGTTTGAGGCCTAAAGATGGATTTAGGTCTAAAAGGCCTAAACTAAGTCTTTAGGGATTTATGTCACCTATAATTAGATTGGTGCCTCCAATGTTAATATAGAATATTATCCCACCAGTTTTTTAACTTTTTTTTTTATTTCATTTAGTTGTTTAAATCACCATTTCTACCTCTTTCCCTTGTAAGCCTACCATGCTCACCACTATTTAGTCTAGGTAGTTGAACTGACTGTGTTGGTGACCTAAGTATCCTTTTATCCCATTTAGTAGTAACTATGGAGTTAAAATAATTATGAAACATGTCCTCACTATTTGGTAACATATTTGGGATCATGTCTCTCCTACAATCCTACCCTGTATAAACCCCTCATATAGTTAGGCCTAGGGTTTATGAATAACCCTGACAGTCTGACCCTATAGGGCTAATTCTTGGGGTTTCATTTTAAATTATTTGAGTTTTGTTCTCATTTACCATTACTACCATTATCATTTAGTTTTTATAATATTTACATACTCATCATGCATCTAAGAGGTACAATTATCTTTGATTTCCATATGTAGGCCTATGTATGGCTGTTTTAGGCCTTAAGATCTTTTGTCTATCTTAGATGAAAAAAGCATTGAATTTAGAATTAAGGATTAGAGGTAATAAGTCCTAATTCCATATTTTACTTATAATCACTTCTTATGCATAGTTTAATACATTTAGATCTTCTTTTCATAACTCTGACTGTAGGTGGAAAATGAGGTCTACTTGGACAATATAGGTGTGACTATCTTCATTTTTTATACCTTGAGTTTACATGAGAAAAGGTAACATAATAATAGGTTTCAATTCACTAGAATGGACTTTTTAATCTCTTGTCAAGTATCTTTATACTCAACCAACCTACTTGTTCATGATAGGATTGAGACTACTTATCTAGGCTTACTAGTTTGCTAAGGTTCCTTACTATACTTAAGACGACCATATTATTCCAATTGACTAAGGATTATTAGAAAAAAAATGAGACTTATTTACCCTCATCTCACTTCACCATTATGTAGGGTTCTTGGCATATTTCCCTCTTATCAAAATACCCTACCTGAAGGTGGTAGTCTTGGCTTTTGAGTGTGTAAGTGGGATTTTATTTCTTTTCATGATAATAGTTTATCCATTTATCAAAATATATTATAATTTATATGAATTATTCAATATAAAATCACTCCTCTCATCTCAAAGTCTCTTTATAGTGGGTTTAATTTTAACTTATTCTCCACCTATAGTCAAGCCTATAGGTGGTGATTATAGGCCTTTGACAATGAGTATGGATTTTGAAGGTGGGCATGATGATCCATTATTTCATTGGGTCATAAATATATTTATGACATATAATTTTATCTTATTATCCCCATGAATCTTCTTGACCTCATTATACCTTCATTATTCATCCAACATGGGAGCTACAGTCCTATGTATACTCAACAAGAGACTTAACTGAGCTTATGCTTTTAAGACTAAGTTGAAAGTGATAATCCTTAATTGAACCTATTTTTTCCATATAAATAAATTTATTATAATATATCATGACACTCCAAAAATCCTTAATGTCCTCAAGACTTTCCATACCCCATCCTATCAGCCAACACTTCATCTTTTTAATCTGCATAATAGGCCTATTCAACTTGTCTTGATTCTCTTTTGCAATTCCACAACACCTCAATGTTCTCAACCTTATCATAGGGTATACATAAACTATTTAACTCTCACACTATTAGTCTCATGTCTTGACTATAGGGAAATAATCTTGGGATTTTAATTCACTTAAAAGAGGACATCTTGAACCTCCCAATAGAGATTAGCTAACTGCAGATGAAACTTCAGGTGATGGTGAAGTTGAAAAGCAACATCCCTCTTTTTGAGATATATCCCTTAAAACATTCTAATAACTCATTTGGGATATAAAATTTAACCTGGTGAAAGATCTCTCTAAATGTTTTAGAACATTATAAGCACTACTTTAAAGGCCTTCAAGCATGTTTACAAACTCATTGATTGATTTAGACTATTTGACTATATGTGGACTATGATTAATAACTATTTTATGGTCTTAAATCTATGCCATCACTAAAAACTCACTATTTTAGGGACTCAAGTGGTTTAAAAGAGTTTTTGAGACCTTGTTAACACTTTTCATCCATTAAATATCTTGAAGTATCAAGAAACCATTGTTACCAAGCTACATATAGCTCCATAAAAGGTTTTTTGTCTCCATAAGGTCACACACATGTGAAGTGGGTATTTAGTATGGTTTATAAGGTTGTATAGACCCTTGATAATCCACCCAAATTTCTGTACTTATGTCATCATGCTCAGAAATGGAGAAGATGAGGTAAACTGGTACCCTACTTGGATGGAGACAACACAATGAGTGCCTTACCTTATTAATGATTATTCATAAATAAGGGAGATGAAATCTAAGAAAAAAATTCCCAAAAATGGAATCCAAATAGGATCCCTTCCTTTGCCCAAAATCTTAGACCCTCATCTTCTCTCTCTTATATAGATTGAGCACAAACTTGAAGTACTACCCATGGATACCAAAGAGCTTAGTAGAAGAAATGGACCAGTTCTTGGCTTGTTTTGCATCTTTTGAACTTGAAAATTCTTTGTCATACCTTCAAAACACCTTATATGAAGTACCTAACCTTTCCAACTCTGACATGGCCATAAAGATCTGAATAAGGGTTGGAGACACCTACAAAGCATTTATTTTCTACATCTTTTCAAGTTTTAAGCCTTGAGAAGCCATTTAAGGGTAGATGGATGGAAAAAATGACTTAGACATGTTTTGAAATTAGGTAGTATGGGTATGAAAGCTGAAAGGACACATTTCTCATGTGTGGGGTCAATTTTATGAATAAAAGGTGGATTTGACTTCAAAAAAGGAGACCTTTATGTATATAAAACCATCATATGATGGATATGGGAATCTTTGGAGGCCATTCATAATATAATTAACATGAAAACATCACTTTTACAAATTTTATAACATGAAAGTGACTCATTTGAGAGTTTGAGGACCATTTGATAACTTGAAAGACTAATCAAGGATTGAGATAGGTTTGAATAAGTAGACCATGGAAAATGACTTTGAACACAACATTAGTCCTTAAATTAGAACCTAAACATGGTTTAGACACCCTTTACATGTCTAGTAAGGCCTCTATCACAAGAAATGGATTGAAACAAGCTCAAATGTAATGATAACTAATAACCTTAACTTTGTCAAATTACCTTAACCTCTGCTAAAGATCCTTAATTTTTTTAAATAATGATTTGAACATTATCTATCCTTAAAAAGGACTTGAAAAATATTAAACTCATTTAGGGACTATTATGCCACTTATTACATCAAATAAAGACCTCAAAATAAGCCATGCCATATGATAATCTCTCAAGTAATGACTATCACAAACATGAAACCTTAAACCATGCTAACAAGGTTTTCAAGAAGCAAATAGAAGATCATGACAAGATCTAACCATCGTTCATAAGATTTAGAGGGGTTTGATTGAATGTTTTTAATTTTAGGGGTTGACATTTGGCTTGGGAGGCCAAATTGTCAACACATTCCTTAGGTTGTTGGGAATTGAGGATGTGTCGTTAAAATGGTGGAGGATGAGGTAGAGGGGTGATGGAGGAAGTTGAAGGAGTGAAAGAGGAAATAAGTAGAGGTAGAGGGGGCATGGGGTAAAAGGAGGTAGAATGAAATGGAAGGCCTGTGGTAATATTTAAACTCATCATTATTCATGTGTGAGGTTCACTTGAGATGATATTACCCTTAGGAATATATCATGGAATAATAGGGATGAGATAGGTTGGTTGAAGGTGAAGCCAGTGGGACCTTGGGTAAGAGAGAGGGGGATAATGAGCCAATAAATGGGATAATACTAATAGGGTTGTAAGTATCAGCAAGACCAATGGAGGAAGTGGAGCTAAAACTAAAGGTCTTCAAGTAGGAGCTAAAATATGGGTAATCTTATGTTTCTTCTTCTGCCTCCTTACTAGGTTGGCTCTGGGTATTACGGTGGATAGTCCAACCATGATGGTGGTGGATATAGGGGATTATGGAATATTATTTTTATCTATAGAGGGGATCACCAAGATGACTAGAGTGGGGAATGAGAGGTTCCCTACTAGAGGTTATAGGTTTCTAAAGGCTATAGTCATGCTTGCTATTGAGGCCATGCCCAAGGGAGGCACTAGGAGGATTCTAAGCTGTGAGATGTGTTGAGTGGAATGGAATTTGGAATTGAGGATGCTATAAAGGATCAAGGAAAAGACCACTTTGGAGAAATATGGAGGGGAAATAATGGGAAACAAAGGGGAGATGAAGGTAAACTAGTGGGTATCAGAAGAGGGAGTTGGAATGTGGCAGGAGAAAGGGATGAAAGGGAAATGGGAGGAGATGAGGAGTGAGTGAGGTAACCTATATGGGTTTATATTGTGTGACTCATTTTAGGATTACTCTAAAGTTACTAGTCATATCAAATATCAAAGGCTATGATATTGATGGTTAAGTGATTGTACTTAGGTTGCATGGCATCATATAGTTTGAGTTTAACTCTAATAAGGCCAAGTTACTTGTGACACTAGAGGAGGTAGAGGTAGGGTGTGAGGAAAAATTAGAGGAGGTGAATGTGGATCTTGAGGAGCTAGGGATGATAATAGAAGTGGAGTAGAAGTTAGGGCTAGAGCTCAAGGAGGAGAAGGCAATGAGACATCATGAAATATTCTCCCAGAAATAGTCAGAGCTATTGGAGTTGAGTCCTCCATGGATCAAACAAGAGCTGGAAGAGTTATGGAGGGGTCTACCTCAATATTTTTCCCTTTCTTCTTATTCTTTACTTCTATCTAGGATATCACCTCCTAGTCATTGGTAACATTTAAATAGATCTCATCATAATATTTGGCTTGATGGTCATAGTTGATGTTGAGCTAGGTTGATTACTATTCCAATTGGGCCTAAATCACACATTTAGGGTCCCATTTCAAAATTTTAAATTTTTTGAGGGTGAAGGAGTCTTTCTCAACCAACATATTTTGTATTAAATGTAATTTACTATAGTCATAGCCTCATATGGTGATTGGGAGTAGAGGGCACACCATTTTCTAATGTTTATGTAGAAGCCAAAGATGTCATTCACTAGTTGATAGGTGATCTCATGTTCTATTAAGTATTAAAACACATAATATGTCAAGCATAGGGGTTCTTAGAGGAAGTTGATGACTCAACTCATTGTGATTATTATACATCTAGGAGTCCCCAATGGTTGTGATGGATTCCTAGATTATCTTTGAAATCTAGGGCATGGGAGCTTCATTAACCACCTGGTACACCACTTGATAGAAGTAGTCATAGACATCTCAAACATGTTAGTGGAATTAGTGGCCATATAACTTGTAAAATACCACATGGAAAATTGGGCCACCAAGAATCCACATAGGAAAAACTGATGTATTGAATGAGAGTGTCCTAGAAATTGTGTTCAATAAGTATCTCATCATGTGAATGGCATGTAGCAATTGGAGTTGATAAAGACTCTAATGTTTGGGATGTCAAAGCAAGTTAAGATAATGTGTATAAGGGCCCCTAAAACTCATTGACATGCTGGTATTTTGAGTCTCTAAATAACCAATTCAGTAGGATCATGCCTACTTAGACATCCTTTCAGAAGATGTGGACTATGTACGCATTGGTATTTTCTTTATTGACCCACTTGGAGTCAGGGTTCTTAGCCTAGTCATGGATGACATAATAGATATGTTAATCATTCATCTAAACCAACATTACCACTACATCATATGAGAAAGAAAGTCTAAGAGGGAGTAGTATGCCTTGAATGATTTTTTTGATATGTTAGTAATTTGGTGTTGAGAGGTGGGTGAACACACTAATCATTGATGGTATCATGTATGCAAATATCCTTGTGGAGGATGTCACCCAGTAGGTCAGCATAGGGAAATGTTTCTAGTTTGGATGAAGCTCTATGGAGTCCACACCTTTTATAGGACTAGAGGGCATCCTTGTATTGAGCCAGCTGGTCTTTGATGTCCATAGAATCCTTGTGGACCTGATCTATTAATTTAATTATGCCATTGTAGTGTTTATACCTATTTAAATTAATATAGAAATGGTGTCCTAATAATTGGGATTAGCCTTTAGATTTGAAGATGAGAATCCATTGGAGTAGAATAAAGGGGGAATTAGGAATCTTTGGGCATCGAAGGTGAAAGATATAGGTATTTTGTGTAGATTTGAATGCAAGGAGTCCAATATTTATTCTAAGTCAATAATGGTAACCATTAATGGAACTCTTTTGGGATTTATAAGTGTATGCACACATCTCCTTACATTAATGGTATTTGGTGGCTCACTTGATATGAATTTGAAAATGAGTTGGTGGTTATCATTTCTCCCTTTATTTCTAATCTAGAACTAAATTTATAGCCCATGATCCTTTATCACCAGATGGATATAGTAATGGTGATGGGATGTTTTCAAAACTATCCAATCGAGTAAATATTCCCATTATATTAATTCCCAATGTGTGGTAGGCATGTAGTCATATATATTAAATGACCCTCACCTAACTCTTGATTTTTGACATGTGTCATCCATCTATTACTTCTCCCATTAATGGTCAACACCTAGGCATGGTTATGTACTCCATGTCATTCCCATATTCAAGGTAATGTGTCACCCAAGGATAAATGGCACACCTTAATTGGCCTTAGATAACCACTCATTATTAATTATAATATTTTTGGGTCACAAGTGGTAACTAGTTCATCTTCACACTTGATGAACTAGTAGTTCTCATTTGGTCAGGCTCTCCTAGGATTTGACATCTCTGAAAAGTTTAGAGGACTAGCTAATCTAACTCTAAATTACATGGTAACTTCCCATTGGATTAAGATCTCCTAAGATATGACTTCTCTAATAGGTTGAATAGACTAGAATTTATGACTCCAAATGATGTGGTAGCTTCCCATTAGGTTGGGATCTCTTAGGCTCTAACATATTTGATAGGTTTATGAGATTGGCCTTTATGACTCCGAATGATGTGGAAATTTACTATTGTGATAGTCTCTCCCAAGCTCTAACATCTCTAATAGGTTTGAGGAAATGGCTTTTCTGACTTCAAATGACATGGTAACTTCCCATTGGGCCAGGCTCTCTTAGGCTCTGACATATTTGACAGGTCTAAGGGACTAGCCTTTCTAACTCTAAATGACATGGTAACTTCTCATTAGTCTGAGCTCTACGAGATTCAAAAAATAATGAATAAAAATAAAAATAAAATGATTCATTAAATTTTACCCATTAGACATGGAAGATATGATGTGCCATAATGGATAACAAATTTTTTGTTCTAGGAAAGGAACTAGACTCCAATAAATCTAAGTGAAAATCATCTTACAATGTCAGTGCCATGATCTAATAAAAAGGAAAAAACACTACTCAATTTTTCTAGAAAAATTAAAAGAGGTCTGTTACTACTTTAATTAAATAGAGGTGATGTATATTCTAAAGTTTTAAGAAGGAATTATTGATGAGAACAAAAGGAATAATTCCAAAGCTATGGCTTGTGAATTTTTTTAAAGGGTCCCCGATTTCAAAGAAAAGGTAGTGTGTTGCCCACAACAAAGATAATCATAATAAAAGAGCATACAATAAGGCATACTCTGATAAAGATATATAATATAATTATGATTGATGTTCCTTATAATGGATCAATTGGCTCTACATAGTGGCATCTTATTCCAATTGGTGGTCTATAACAAAAGGAAACATGCATACACACTATTTATAGGGGAATCTCATGGGAACTTTTATTTAATCAAGTTATCTATTAATTACTTACATTTTTTATTTGTACATGGCTTCTTTTTCCTTGATAACTCTTCTATCCTCATTCAAAACATTCTTTTAACCTTTTCCATTATTTTTCACTTTAAGAACTTTACCTCTTGGTTTTCAAACCAATTAAAATAATCTAAAGCAACTACCTTAAAAATGATTTCAATGCTCAAATTTTATCATTATTTTATAATTAGCCTATTATATATTTTCATTATAACTACATAAGAATGTATATCCTCTATTTAACCCTAAAAATATAGATTAGGTTTATCTAGGGTTAAAGGTGATAGAGATAACCCAAGGTATAAGGGAGATACAATATTTATATAGTATGACAATTAGATGCTAAATTTAGATATAATATATGTTAAATTCATTAAACTAAGATAAGCTATAAATAATAAGTATAACTATGCTAGATATGTAAATTACAAAGAAGTAATGTACTTATTTGGTTCTAATGCTAACATAGTTATGGACTAGAATAGGCAAAAATTAGACCATAAGATGATTCTAAAATAGTCACCAAACTATTTATTAAGTACATATAGAGATACAAATACTAAAATTAGCCTTAGATAGTTGTGTCGATGCTACTGTCTAAACCTAATGTAGGCATCCTTTATATAATACCTAATAGAAAAGGATGTAACCATGTATATGCTTCTATATTTGTATTTGCCATCACTTCGATGAATTTAGTTCTAGGTCATGGATTTTCACTCCTAATGAAATTTAAAAAACCTATTTCTTTAGTTTTTACTTACATGTTGGATTATGTGTGAATAATTAAAATATTGGAATTAAAACTATTGATAGGGGGGCTGAATTATTTTCCTTAACACATTCCTTTAATTTCACTTATCATTCATGAAACATTCATTCACATACATACATTAACAAATGCATAAACAAGAATCTATGAAAACAAACAACATAAGAACATAGGAGATATGTGGGAAAACCTCTTGTGGAATAAAACCCACTAAAATAAAAATTAGAATATAGTATTATAAGCAATGGATCATAATTTAGTGAGGCACCAACCCCGCAAGGAACACCAACCCCTTAATAGTCAAGCACCAACTCAACTAGTCCTTTAAAAAGCACCAACTTGCAAGGAGGCATCAAACCCCTAGGTAAATAAGCACCAAATAAAATACCTTGAACCTCTGATCAATTATTAACACCTATTACTCCCTCAACTAATGATTATCCCCTTATTTTATTTTTTAAACTCTGTTATCTCTCCCAAACAACCTATTAGGCCTTCTCACTCAACTAGTCCTTTCCTTGGTAGAATTAGGTCATATAACCTTGATCAAAACCTATAGAAACATAGTTATATATTCATGAAATATTAATCAAACATATTTAATCGTATTCATACCCTCTACTTGGTTTCCAAAACTCTAAATCATTTGCTCATATCCTCAATATTCTAACTAGTCAAATTAGGCCTATTAGACCTTCTCTTTATACTTGATTCTTGATTTTTATCATCTTGGTCAGAAAATAACCTCACCATAATTGTATCACCATTCTAATAGATGAAAAAACATGTTTAAAAATTTAAAGACCAACTACATAGGTTGGTCACTACCCATAAGGTCTAAAACCACCATTAGGCCTAATAGAGACCTAATGAAATTAGGCTTTCTCAAAGCACATATTTCACCTTGACCATCATGGAACATCACGATATTAAAAAAATGAATGAAAAACTTCATAAAAATTAATTATACCATTTATAATCTCACCTTAGGTACTGAAAACCATTTAGCTCATTTCACTCCTTGAACCATACCATTAGGTCTACTCATAATTAGGCCTTCTTACTGCTAGAAAGTCTGTCTTGAAAATATGATGCATACAATTAACTTTGACTCATAAAACAAATAAAAAATAACATGTATATAATATAAATTAAATAATGTTAAACACATAGTCCATTATATTTAAACATAAATGGTAAAATACCTCATACTGATCATCTTTATATGCTCACTTTGAATTGCACATAGGCCTTAAAAACCTAGTCAAAAGCATTTGAATTTTCACACCTTCATAGGATTTTATCATGAATAAAAGTGTGTTAAAATGAAAATATGAGATATATATATAACAAATTAATGTGCATTTTATTCTTTAAATTTATGCAAAAAAACTCAGGAACATTATTCTCACTTACACAAAAAAAATTGCTCGTAGCTCCAAAACACAGTCATGAAGATCAAGATTTAGAACATGTGTGAACACTTTTATGAAATTAAAATTGGTTTAAATTATCCTTAATAATACTTATAACATATTTTAATATATATATTATATATTTAAATATCAATATTGGTCTTACATACCAATCTCATGTTTTCACCCTACACAAACATCACTATGTTAGACAAGTCACTTTGAGAACAAATTTTTGCTTGTATATGAGCATAATAGAAAAATATAATAAAATGGGATATGATATATAGGTATATAAAAATGAATACATGTATTTGGATCCATACCTAATCCATTTTAACCCATCCCTAATCTCATTCTCACTTCTGTCTAGTTTTCTCATTGTCTTCCTCATTAGGCTTATTTAGTAATAGGTCAAATTTAATGACAAATTTAGAATTTTTAGGGTATAAAATATGATAATAAACTTAAATTTTCAATAAATATAAGTATCACACATCATACTCCAATAATTTTAATGCTTTGACCTAGTCAACCCTGCCTGCTACATCAAAAATTTGAAAAACAAGGGGTTTCCTATAGCTTCCACTCACTCTTTTCATTGAAAAAAAACACATAGATAAACATGGAAGATTAATATACATGTTAAAAACATATAAATAGGTCAAAAAAACCATTCTAATCCATATCCAGTAATAATTTTCATATCAGGTCATAATGAGGGTTTTAGGAGGGTTTAAATAACTTTCCATTCTTAGCAATCATTCATAAAGGATTAAATATAAAATCCAAAAAAATGGTAGGAAATTAAATATATGACCCTTAAAAAAATTCCATGAATTGATAAGGATCTCATGTAAGGGTTGCATTTACTAATAAGCATAATAAATTCCTTCTTGAGTCTACAACACCCCATTCTGTGCACATAGAAAACCTCAACACCAATTTTTGTGCTTTCTCCTTTAGGATATGATATAAAAATTGGTAAAAATAATTAAAAAAAACTTTCACACCTTTTTAAATTCTCTCAATAGATTTGGAACCTTGATAAATGAACTTGACCCCTCATTAGGCTACACTAGGTCCTTTTACACATTAGGCCTTAAACTATTAGTCATGCTTAGACCTTGAACACACCTTGAAACTTATTTCACTACTATAAATACCTAATGAACATGTAAAATTAACTCATACCAATCTCACACACTACTAAAATTATTCACACAAGTCTCATACTACTCAACTTAACATGTTACCAAGCCTATGCCATTACACTATGTCTCTTTAAGCAAAAACTAAGCCAATAACTGACCTAGAAACCTCATCTAAAAGTTTAGATGCCTCATACACATTATTACACAAATTTATACAATATTTTAATTCATTTAGTATTGTAATTCACCAAATTTCACTATTTTTCATGCATACACCTTATCATAGAGCTAGTCTAGGCTTCTCAAGACACCTAATACTCAAGGATTTAAATTAACTCTCAATGATATCAACCAGGAACATTGTTAAATAATGATTATATTAATATAAGGATAATATCAATAGGTTTATGATTTTTTCACATCAAAAATTTATGCCAAGACCTCATACAGAACTCAAAGATTACTAAACCATGTATGCTTCTTAGGACTAGTGCTTAACAATATGCTTCCCTTGTATCTTGAAATTGACCTTGACATGTCATAAATATTATAAAAATTAATTGGTTTCCTTAAATATCTCTCTAAATATGGAGATAAAAAGTTACCTTCAATTTTTATCTTGACATAAGACTTATTTGTCACATACCACTTCACCATGCATGGCATCAATTCTAACCTTGACATTAATGACATCCATATTGAATTTGAAATCCATGACAAAATCAATGCATAAACACCAATAATATGAAAATACCTCAAAAATCTCCCCTTTGTCATTGATTGAAAAAATTTACACAAAGTTAATCATTCATAACTCCCCAAACTTGGTTTTCTTCAAACTGACCTTTCTCCCAAACTAGGACATTCTCTGCCTTTGACATTAATGATAAAGGGTCATATTATTGGAAACTATCTAATACTTAGACCTATAAAAACAATCCTTTTCTCTCCAAACAAACTCATTATCTCTATTTGACAAAAACTCAACATAGATTAGGCTCACATATCTACTCTTAGAGCATGATAGGCTCCCCTTGTCTCCATGAGATATTCAGACACTATCATGACTATGAATTGGTTTGATTAAGTCATCATACAAAATATATGTGACCCAAATATTGTGATCACACCTGAAATAAATTCTTTATTGAAACTTGGATATGAATGTCAACAAAGAACACAAAAAATCCCCCTAAGACTAAGCATCCTTCATGCTTCTACTCACTAATAGAGTGCCTCCCTAAAGCCTAATAGAGTCACCTCTTCTATAGGGTACTAAAACACCATAAAATTTGAAGATTATTAGATCTCCATGTCCTTACTAGATTGAAATTCCTTCATGATGCTCTTAAAATTTAATATCCCTTTTGGCTTGACCTCTTCAATCTTTGTTTGAATAACGTTCTAACTTGGTATGGTCTTGACTCCTTCATCCACAATCTGAGCTGATAGATAGAATTATTAGCACTACTTTGCATATGAAATATGCTCCACCATGGAAATTAGTCCATTTGTATTTATAGACTTGTTATCATTCACCTTAGCTACCTTTAGTTTCCACACATTGTCTTATTTTATTTCTTACAATCTAAGAGTCTCAAATTTCTTGTTTTGGCTTAATAATCCATGATTAGAGTAATTTGCAATATGACCATCCTTTTGAAAATTGAAAAAAAATATTTCCTCTTGATGGAAACACACCATGACCCATGCCTCTTGACTGATGACACTCCTCATAGTTCCATGCATATTCATTCTTGGAGGGCTTTCTATAATGCTTTAATCTTTGTCCAAATTGATTACATGAATAATCATAGCCATTAAAAAGATTAGCATACCTTATAACATTAGATTACCTGATAGGATTAGTCTTAATTCTACTAGTACCATCATTATTTGATTGACCATTAACCTTCTTGATCACATTAGTGTTCTTCTTTTGGTCTCCATTGAAACCATGACCTATTTTATCATTATCAGTCTTTTGAATACTCAAGCTATTGTCTAGATCATTGGTAATATTTTCAAAATTCACAAAGGACTTAACCCTACTTGATGCCTTATTCAATTAAGATCTCAATGAATCTACTTTAGTTACATACATTACACATTCTTCTTCTTTAACCTTTAGGCTTACGATCATAGTCTCAAGTTGAGTCTCCACCTATTTAACTATTTCCTCTTGTTTCTTATAGTTTTTTCTCAGTCTAAATTCAAAAACAAGCTGATATGATCCTCATAGTATTTGATAAGAGACATCATCATCCTATTCTTATTCTTTACCATATTCAGTTCTTCTAGAGAACTCATCAACTCAACCCCAAATTCTACCTCATCTTTTTCTTCATTTGAATCACCAATAACTCTTATAACCCATATGGAATATTCTTGATTTGAACAACTTTCTTCCTCAACCATGAGGAGTACTTAATTGACATTATAACCATCACCTTCATGGTCACTCACAAAATCACTTCTCTCACTCTCATCAGATGAGCTACACTCTTCTTTGGTGTAAAGACTTCTTTTATTTTTAAAAATTTTCTTCTTGTCATCATACCTTCTAAATATTTTCTTGCTCTTATCAAAATTATAAGAATTTTTATCAGCATCATGAACTTCATCATAATTTACCTTATGCTTATGAGGGCACTTATTATCAAAGTGTCCAATCTCTTCATAATTGAAGCATTTAAAGGGTAGCTTACCCTTGTATTTATATAAACCTATCTTTAATTTTCTTGTAAACATAGCTATCAACTCATCATCATCAATATCAGATTCATCATTTTATTTGAATTTATTACCTTGCATATTCTTCTCTTTTGAATTATTTTCTACCTTGAAATCAACTTCTTTCTTTGCAGGTTTTCCTTCACTTGTTCTCATCTTATAGGCTGTTAGGGTGCCATGAAGTCCATCCATATCTAGCTTGTTTAGATCTTGTATATCTTCAATAGCAGATAATTTAGAATCAAATTTATAGTTATAGATATAAAACCCTTTTGAAAAATAGAAGAATCTTTTAATTCTTCACCTAGGCCCCTTATGATGTTGACTATTTCATCAACCCTTAACAAGTAGGCTACAATAGTCTCATCTTTATTCATCCTTAGGCTTTCAAACTATCTTCTATGGGTTTATAACTTAGCCAAATTGACCTTGGAGTATCCCTCATGTATGGTATTAAAATTGTCCCACATTTATTTAGTAGACATATAGTGCATTACCTTCACAAGTTTTGCCTTTGATAGGCCACACATAATACCATTCATTACTTTTGAATTATTATCACTAGACTTCTTACCTACTACATCTGTAGGAGGAATAGAAGGTGTAGTATATCCATCCAAAATAGATTTCCAAACATCATGAAATTAATACATAAAATATGTCCTCATCATGACACTCTAAAATGCATAATTGGATCCATTAAATAGTGGAGCCTTGTTTGTAGAAAAACCACCTTGTGCTTGACTAGCCATATTTGCTTGCTTGGGTTCTCCTTTAGGATATTAGGACTAGTCCAAAGGAATTTATAGAATACCAAATGTTGGAAGTATAAATATATAGATGGGGGGTGTTGAATCAGTTGCCTTAAAATATTCCTTCAATTTCACTTATCATTCATGAAGCATTCATTCACATACATACATTACAAATGCATAAATAAACATTTATGAAAGCAAAGAACATAAGAACATATGAGATATATGGGAAACCATATTGAGGGATAAAAACCAATAAAATATAAATATAAATACATTAATGTAAGAAATGGATCACAATTTAATGAGGCACTAACCCCATAAGGAACACCAACTTAACTAGTCCTTTAGCACACACCGACTTGCAAGGAGGCATCAACCCCCTAGGTAAATCAACTCCAACTCAACCACCTTAAACATATAATCACATTTGAACACCTATTTATCACTCAAATAATTATGATACCCTTAATTTTTTCTTAAAACTCTTATATCTCTCTCAAATAGTCTATTAGGCCTTCTCGCTCAACTAGTCCTTTCCTTGGCAGAATTAGGTCATATGACCTTGATCATCACCTGTAAAAACAAAATTAGATGTTCATGAAATATTCATCAAATCTATCTTATGGTATTCACACCCTCTACCTAGTTTAAAAAACTCTAAATCATTTTATCATATCCTCAATATTCTAACTAGTCAAACTAGGCCTATTAGACCTTTTTATCCTTGACTCTTGATTTCATTCATCTTGGTCGGTAAAGAACCTCACCATACTTGGATCATCCTTGGAATAGATAAAAAAACACATTTAAAAAGTGACACAACCAATACATAGGTTTTTCACCACCCATAAGGGCCAAAACCACCATTAGGCTTAATAGAGACCTAATGCAATTAGGCCTTCTCAAAGCGCATGTTTCACCTTGACCATTTTAAAACATCATGAGCCTCCAAAAATTAATGAAACACTTCATATAAAATTTAATTATACCATTTATAATATAAAATTATTTAACTAACACCATTTGTCTCATTTCACTCCTTAAACAACTATTAGTAATTTGACATGTCAAGGTCAAATTATTACCTCTATCATTCAAAACATTCCTAAATCTCATCAATATCCCTTTACAAGAGGTCAAAATGATCAATTATGACATAAAATCACTAATTTTGGTAAAAAATGTCAAAAATATATTGTACATGGGTCATTATCATTTCAAATAAGACCATTGTCAAGTTCAAATATGCAGACAATCTATGCATAGGGGTCAATTTTGCAAGAAAATTAAGGATTTTGGGAGATATAGGTGGTTTAAAGACCTAAAATTTTGTACATAAGGTAATAATGACTTTATAAAACTTTTGAAACAGTTTCATGTCCATTGGATGAGTCTAGATGCTCACTATTTTATAATAGTCCTCAACATGTTCGTTGGAGATCACCATTGGAGTAGACATCATTCTAGAATGCTATAGAAGATTTTAAGTACAAGTAAAAGTTTGAAAATCATGGGATGATGTTTTTAAATCACAATAAGACCTTTAAAGAGTGTTAAAACTCCAAATTTTAAGTAAAACGTGCTCATATAGGATTTTGTAGGCAAATATGTATAAAGGTCAAAAAGGCTTTTTTGAATTTTAAAGAAAAATGTGTTTTTAGAGTATTTTTATAGAATGGTATGGACCACATGATGTTTTTTTTAGGAATTGGGAAGTAGGTGAATATTTATTTTCATTTTGGTAAATTTTTGATTTTTTTGCAGTTCTAGACACCCTTCCAAGCCTCCTATTCAAATGCTCATATCTTTCACCAAATGTGGAGTTTGGAAAAAATATATTAGTATGTTTTTAGGAAAAATATTTAATTATAATTAATAAATAATTGATACTAGTTAAGGGGATTTTATTTATGAACAATCATTAAGAGCGTAGATAGCTTAGAATGCAGTCAGAACTCCAGAGGTAGATTCTCCATGTGATAAATTTTTATATATTTTACATGGTAACATAATATTTTTAGAGATGTTAGGGGGGTAATTATGATACAAAAATGGAAATATTTTGGGATTTTGAGGTCTATACTTCATCAAACATCATTTTGAAGATTCAGCTTTAAAGCCCTCCTAAACCCTCAAAAAACTAGTTTTGTACAAATTTGATTTTATTGACATAAAATCATATTGAATGAACCTAAAAAATTTTTAAATTTCAATTTCACTCAGATAGTATTCTATAAATTTCAATTTTATGCATGGAATTATATGGATGAGGGGATAAATAATGTTTTTTGTTGAAAAAAGCATGTACAATGAATTACAAGACACTTAAATGAAATATAATGAATGGATATAAAATAATAATTTTTTTATTAATAATAAAATTATAATTTGGTCAAAAATCATCCCATAAGTGTCCTCACTATCTTATCAAAATGGCTAGTCTACAAGAAAATGGAGCAAAATAGGCCGAGTCAACCCTATTGACTCAATGGCGAGTGTTTTCTCATAAAATTCAAATATATTGTGATGAAAAAAGTTTTTATAGGTATATTTAATTATTTTTTAAGCTTTCATGACATAATTTTTTAGGTTTAATGGATTCCAAATATAAGAAGATAGGCTATTAGGCCTAATTGGCCTAATAGGCTTAATTAGTCAATCAAGCAAGTAAGGAATGGCATTAAAAATATATAAAATGAATTAATTTTAGAGTTAAAAGATGAAATATAGGTTTTTCAAGTGGATATATAATTATTAAGTCAATCCACAATTTCAAATTCATGCATGTTGATCTCAAGTTAAGTTAACTAGTCCTTAAGGGTCAAATCTCTTCGATTGACTAGTTTGACTAGTTTCATGCATCTCCCATGCTTTTCATGAAAGATAAGGAAATTCAAGAACTTAAACCCAATTTTAATATGGATTTATATTCAAATTTATGGCTTTATTTTCATGCAATAAAGGTTGACAAGTCAACATGGGCCCACCACTTCTCAATTCTATGCCAAAAATGAAGAACATGCAATTTTTGAAGACTTGGAAGATTTTAAAGCCTTTATTTAATATTGTAAAAGGATTTTAGTATTATTTTAAATAAAATAAGACTAATAATTCTATTTTACATGATAATTTGGATTTATTTAAGGTTTTAGAATTATATATTGGCTTTTTGAAGCCATTTTGGAAAAATTCCTGAAGTAGAGCAAAAAATATAATTGACACCATTTATCAAATAAAGAATATTTTTTGCATATATTTTTTAGATCATAATATAGTGTAATTTGAATATGTACTAGCATAAAATTGGCATCTAATTTCTTTTTTTTTAGGTATTTTACACACCTATTGTGAAAATCTCATCCTCTACAGCTCATTTGAAGAGCTAGGATTTGAATTTGCTTTACAAACTTCTTTCAAGCCTTATTTTGAACACTGATGTTCAAGATTGACTGAAGAGTTTTATTTAATATTCATATGTTTTTATTAATCATTTTTTGAAATATTTTAGAGAATATCAATCATTCAGGTGCATCACCCCATTTAGACAGGATTTCCCATTTTAGTTTCTTTTTACCTTTTCATCCCGAAAAATCAAAATAGTTTAGTTTTTAGAGATAAATCTTAAGGGAGAAAAACCTCTCTAGAGGTTATTCTCAGTAAAAAGTCACCAAAAACATAATAATATACAATTTTATCATATGGAGAGAAGGTGTGCTTTCACATCTTCAAGCAGGGTGCACTCTAGAGTGATAACAACCACACCATTAAGTCTACTCGCAATTAGACCTTCTTACTGCCATAAAGTCTATCTTGAAAATATGATACATACACTAAAATTTGACACATAATCCCAAAAAATAATCAAATTTATAGAATATAAATGACCTTAGGTTCAACAAAAATTTCATTATATTTCACCATAAATGTCAAAAGACCTCAAACTGATAATCTTTATATGCTCACTCAGAACTACACACATACCTTAAAAACTTAGTCAAAATCCTAAATTTTTACACCATAATAAGAGTTTATAATGAATAAAAATGTGTTAAAATGAACCTATGAGACCTATTAATGTGCATTTTATTCTTTAAATTTATGAAAAAAGACTCAAGAACATCATTCTCATTTACACACATAAAACTGCCTATAGCTCCAAAAACATAGTCATGAAGATAAGGATTTAGAACACATGTGTGAACAATTTTATGAAATTAAAATGGTTTTAAATTATAATTAAGAATAATTAAAACATATTTTAATATATAGAGTATGGTTCAATATCAATATTGGTCTTTTAGACTATACTCATGTTTTTACCCTACACAGACTTCATTATGTTAGATAGCTCACTTTGAGAACAACTTTTTACTTGTATGTAATCATCATCAAAAATTATAATCAAAGGGGATATGAGATATAGGTATTCAGAAATTACCCGAGGCATTTTTATCCATCCCTAATCTATTGCAACCCATCCCTAATCTCATTCTCACTTCTACCTAGTTTTCTCACTCTCTTCCTCATTAGGCATATTTAGTTGTAGACACCGCAAATGTGTCTGCACCTTGGTTCTTCCCCCTTGTCCGCCTCAAACCCATATCCTAACCCTTGGCCTTAGTCCCCTCCGCTCATTTGATTAAAATAACTTAAATATTTCAATTAAGTGGCCCCCTTTCCACCTCACCCTTGTCACCTTGGATCCTCCCTTGAATCCCTCCACCTTCCTCTTAGCCTTTATTATGCCAAATCTTCTCATTATCTTCCTCCCGCGCCCATTTAAGCATCCTCATAACCGTTCTTCCCACAATCCCTCACCCGGCGGCGTGCAAGAACGGGCAGAGGCTATTTTTAGTCTCTGTCCCCATTCTGCCACTGCCGATGTCGGTGACCCTTTGGCTGACGTCGGCGAAACTGCCGGCGTCAGCAGCCTTCAAGACTCCTTTCTGCGTCCATTCCAGCCCCCGGCCCCTTGAGCTCGCAAACTGAATTCTCTTGGCATTTTGGCATTCATTTCTTCTCCCTCTAGACCTCATGCAATAGCAGCAATAGGTGCAGGGATTCTTGAGCAGAGATTAAGTCTTCTGTGGTCTCAACAACAGCGCTTCCACTCTTCATTCAGCAAGCTAAAAAGGTAAGCACAGTCTGTTATTTCATTTCATTTCTTTTCTTTAGTGTTTAGTTGCTTGGCATCTGCTGTCTTCCACTCCCTCCATCCTACTCCCTGAGAGGCTGAAAAGCCTTCTCAGGGCCTGTCCTCTGTCCATCTCTCTTTCACCTGTCATCCTTTTAGCACAATCCCGGACAACTCCCTCATCCCTCCTGCCAACAAAGACCCTGTACAGGGCACCTAATCAGAACCTGACCATTTCCCAGTCCATTCAAAGTCGTCCCTGAACTCTGTCTCAACCCTGTCCACAAACCAGACCCATCCACAGTCCAGAAACCAAACCAGACCCGACCACAGGCCACAACCCCGACCGACGCCGGTCACTTCCCCAACTGACGTCGGCAGGATAACCGAAGTCGGCAGATCGGGTAACCGACACCGGCAACATTCCCTCACTCGTCTCTTCATCATCATCCCGACAACTACTTTCAGGTAATCATTGGTCTTTTCTTTCATTTCTAATTTGTTTATCACTCCTATATTCTGGCATCCTGTATTTCCTTAGTCTTTTTATCTGTCTGCTATCAGTGGGTTGACCTCCCTTGAGGAAGTTTTCACACTTCTGGGAATGAGCTTTCGCTTGGCAACCCGCTACCTATCCATCTAACATTTTCTCGTCCAAGTTTCTTTTTTCTTGCAGGTGTCATTCCTCCACAGCCAAAGAGGGGTGCCCACAAATGTCTGGATTACGGTGCGCAATCTTTATCCAGGTACTTCTAGCCTTGTCCATTTCTTTAGTTTCTTTATTCATCTTTTGAATGTAGAAAGCGAATTAGTGATAGAAACATTCTGGCACGCCCGGTGGGACCTTAGGTTCTTCCTCGGGTTCCTCTTCCTTTCATTCATTTAGGTGCATTTAGGCTCCTTCCTTCTTGTCTCTTTCTTCTATTCCAAATGACACTATAAGCAGGACTAAAACGAATCTTTCTTCCTTGCATTTCTAGACTAGTCTAAACATCATACTCTCAACCCTTTCTCAAACTTGTCTTCATAACAAATCTCACATTTTGACTTGGGCTTAAAACATATCGCACTTTCATTTCTGCTTGTGCTTGCATTAGTCCACATCTAGTAACTTAAATCCGCATATTAAATAAATCATAGACACTTGATGTTACACTACCAAACCACATGCACTAAAACGAACATAAAACTTACTTGAGACAAGGCCCAACTGGGATTTCATCCCCCAGCGGATACCTTACCCGTCCCGGTGACCCTACTTGGATCTCATCACCAAGGGGGAAGCCCACTCCGTTCTCTGGCAGAGGATAAACTCTAGGTGAGGTATATCTTGGCTAAGCGAGACCAGCTAACCACTGGAATCGTGAAGTGAGGGGAGCTTGCTCCTTAGCACCAGGCCACGTACCAGACCTAACACAGACTTTTGAGCACCTAAAACAAGACCCGAAACCAGCTCTAGACTGCCTCTTTTAGGACCTTTCCTACAGCCAATCTCCCCAAACATTCATCTAAGGCATAAGCCACAAGATTCTAAGGTTAATTCCTAGGATTTTATCGCTTAGGCTTGTCTGTCTCTCTCTATTTTTCTCTTCTCATCTCTTTGTTTGAGTGAGTGAGGACGCTTTCTTCATTGTTTTTCCAAGAATCTTAAAATCTTTTGTTCTCTGGAAGACACAGTCATCGGCATCGGTTCTGTCACCGACATCGGCTTTCCTGTCTTACCGGCATCGGTTATCTGACCGACGTCGGCTATCTTCCTTACCGACATCGGTTTTTCAACCGACGTCGGTCTCTATCACTGTCCTTTTTCTTCAAAACCAGTAGCCTAAACCCTGTCCCTTCTCTGTCAAAAACCACATTCTGGTTTTCTAAGACTACAAGAACACAGTTTCTGGAACCAGGACTCTCTTCTTAACCACATTAGCCAACAACCACTTCCATTTCCCCCGTCCCTAACCAGTCCTATCATGGAGTTCCAGTCGGAGACTGAAAGAACTCCTACAGGACCGACCCCGACCCCGACCCTGACTCAAATTCCCATCATCCCTGAAGGGGACCAAGATTTCAAAAGATTCTTGGACCTCAATGCCGCAGCCCTCCAAAACTATCTCACGAGAAACCCAATGCGAGACCTTTCGGGTGACGTGGCAACGACATCCACACCATTCGCCACCCAACCCTTTTCGACTCAGCCTTTCACCTCAACCATTAACCCAACCATGGCCAATACGCAAAGTTTGGCCTCCCCATCTATTTTTAGACCGACCTCCATCGGGGTTCCATTACCCCCTCAACCACCTGCAATTCAACCAAGTTCTACATCATATCATAACTTGATTGTCTCGACCCCTCATACTCTTGCACCCACAAATGTAGGAGTGCCAACCTATCTTTCTACCAGTGCCACCATTTAACCACCTTTGGCAGTGCCCAGTCAATTTATACCTTCGACCTTCATAACGCAACCACCTTTAGCCTCCACTTCTATCCCTGCGACTAGTCATCCACACATTGCGCCCTTACAAGCGCAACCAACTACGTCGTATACCTCCTCTAGCCTCTTTCAAGTGCCCTACAACCTAGGGGGTGCTCCATCCACCAATCCGTCAGCAGACATCATTAAGATGCTGATGGATAAAATGTCCAGTCTCGAAGCTTCTATTTCCGGTTCAAGCAATACTTTGTCATATGAGCAAATTTGCAATGAGCCCATCCATCCTTCCGTCCCTATTCGACCATACCCCAACCATTGGGAGCTTCCTAAATTCACTCGCTTTCAGAGTAAGGAAGACCCACAACAACATCTACGGGCATTTAGACATGCCTGTTATCTTATTGCCCATGACGATGTGTTGCTTTTACGCACGTTCCCTATGTCGCTTTCTGGCCCAGCCCTTGACTGGTATAGTTCTCTTGCCAGACACTCTATCTTTTCATTCATTCAACTCGCCCAACTATTTCTTGACCATTTCTCAATCAACATCACCAAACAAGTCTCAATCACAGACCTTTACTCCATCAGATAATTTGACGACGAATCCATAACCGATTTTGTCACCCGTTGGAGAGGCCTGATCAACCAGCTCTCCTTCTCCTTGCCTCAACCCGAGCTCATTGAGCTCTTTTCTCGAGCATGTGCCAGGCACATCTCGTCCACCTTGCGGGTTCAAACATTCCACACTTTCGACGAGGCCTTCACCATGGCCCGAAAGCTTGAACTCCACGCCATTGAAGAAGATAAGGTCAAATTGTGTAACACTAACACAAGAACCAATGACCATTCTTCTTCCAGACCCTCTTCTGCCTACTCTCAATCCAAGGGGTTGGCAAACACTGTCATCTTTAGACCATCATCTTCAACAATAACCAACCGACCAACATCTTCAACATTAGACTACATCAATAAACATTTTCAACGTCAGTCCATACAACGTCAATTCACTCCAATTGGAGAGTCATATGCCTCTGTCTTGGATAAACTCATCAAGCAGGGGGTCCTTAATCTCCCTTCAATCCGACCACATCAATTCGACCCCTCAACACCTATCCCTGCATGGTACAGGGAAAACCACTTTTGCAACTATCACCGTGTCAAAGGCCATGACATGAATCACTATCAAACTTTCAAAAACATCGTCCAGGACATGCTAGACAAGGGGGATCTCATCTTGGATAACCCGAACGCACCACCCAACCAAAACCTCGACATCTTCAAACAACCTTTTCCTAATCACCCGCCTACTCAAGACAACGTCCAAACCATGACCAATGACCCTCAAGACCATGATATACACACGTCGACACTCTCTTTTCTCTTATCCCTGACCAACCTCTTTCACAGGTGGAAGAGCCTTCTTCCCCTATACCTCCTCCACATGGCGAAGAACTTTCTTCTCCTACTTGGCCTCCATCGACTTCTCCCATATTGGAGGACGCTTTGACCACATCAACACCAGCTGCCTCGCCTTCATCCTTCTTATCATCCATAGATGATCATACCTTTTTAACTCCCCAACCACACACAGAAGCCATGACTACTCCAAAGCTCTTTCCACTTAAAGAGCCCACACCTTTAATCCCTTCTCCATTAAGAGAAGAGCCGTCCTCATTTAAGTCCAAACCCGTGCAGGCGTCCATCATGCCCAAAGTGATTAAACCTCTTGGTGTTCACCCCACATCTAATCTCACCTCGTATAAAGGTGGCCCTCGACCCAAACCTACGAAGACCACTAGACCACACCGGACTCCTCCTCCTCCACCTTCATCATTGCCCTCTATCTTGGGCCCGCATCCGTCCACTTTACTAAGAGTGCTTCCCACTCCCATCCTTCACAGAGGCAAGTCACCTCTATTACTCTCTCAACCCCTCAGACATATATCTCTTCCAAACCATCAACCTATGCCTCCTTCGCCTCCCAAACCAAAGTCATCAATACCCACTGCGACAAAACATCCAGACCCATTAGCAGGTTCTTATGCCTTGCTCTTATGACAATTACTGTAGTCATCTCCTATCGATCTCCCGCCTCTTAGACCATATCACTCTCTCGGACCAAAACCACCATGGTTCGATGACACTTGCATTTGTGCGTATCATCGCACGCCTGGGCACGACACTGAGCATTGTCATGCCCTCAAGGTCGTCGTTCACCAATGTCTGGGGAATGACACCCTTCTTCTCGACTACGTTATCAACAAACCTTCAACACCGCCTCACCCATCACCTCTCGGATCAAGACCCTCTTGGTTTGACAACTCTAAATTCTGCCATTATCATCACATTCCGGGACATGACACTAAGCATTGTTGTGCTCTCAAAGCTGTCACTTGTCAACACTGGAAAAAGGACACCCTTCTCACCAAGGATCCTCTTGACCACCTCTTCGACAAAACATCAACCCCGACTCATGCCTCTCCAACCTCATCACCTAAATCAGGATCCCCACGCCAGACTGTGGTCCCTTTGCCACCTTTGACCCCCTTATTTGACATTAATACCATCCATCTGACCACCAAACCTCAACCGACCTTAACCAATCTTTCAAACATTCTCCCTACCCGCAGGGGGAATTCATCCTTCATCCAAACCTCGACCAACTGTTCAACCCAGTCTCTACCACATATCAATCACTCATTTAATCTTAACTCTCGACCAAGTGTCCATCGTCCCAACCCCCGACCAATTATTCGACTAGTCTCAACCAAACTTCAACCAAATATCAATTAATCAGACCTCTCGACCAAACATTCAACCTTTTTCAACCAACCAACGACAATGTCAACCAACTTCACATCCATTAATCAACACCTGACCAATCTCGAAAGAGGCAAATTGGGGCAAGTTTGCTCCTAATTGACTTGGACCTTATCATAACATACAAGCATGGCCCAGGGACTTATTAGACCTTGAACCCCTTTTTATGTCTTGCGTCTTCGACCATTTCTACTGTTAGTCGAGTGTTCGATCACTTGACGTTTTACTTGAGCTCGTACCTTGAGCAACCCCTTGTCATTGTCATTCCTTTTCTTATCAACCCTGCTTCCTAACACTTGTCAACCCTTTTTTGTCAAGCAGTAATGCTTTGTCCTAATAAAAGGGAACCCTTAAACCTCTACAGGCTCGTCCATGGCTAAACTTCAGTCAACAATTATATCAAAAATAATATATCATACCAGGTCATAAAACACTCTAAATGTAGACTGCTCCCTCGAAGGACAGCTACATAATTGCTGTATTACTAGACTGATCCCTTGAAGGACAGCTAGGCCAACTTATCAAACATTTAAAGCAAAGTATAGACCACTCCCTCGAAGGATGGCTATGACTAATTATTGCTATAGACAACACCTTTCTTTGAAGATTCCTGCATTGATCAGCTTCACAACATGACCACCAAGCAAACAACATCATTATGTGGACTTCCTGCATCGATCAGTTCACCGTAAAAAAAAAAAAAAAAAAAAAAAAAAAAACCGAGTCATGGACTTGGCTTGTAGTTGTCTCAGGGTCTCCTATAAAAAGGGGCAAGGTTCTTCTTGCTCTTAAACTGGGTTACCCTATCCTCCTCCTATCACCCGCTCAAGGGACTTCGAGCTCACTTTAATGTCAAAGTGATTCGATTACCGCTCTAACACAACACTGGTCAACGACGTAATGCATGAACGGGGCTTTTATTCTAATAACCCCTATCTATGCTCCCTTTTTGGTCCTTGTCAATGAAAGAGCAATATGATTTTCACTTCTTCTACACTTTGGTCACGTTTAATCACATCAGTTGTCGACTCAAACCGAGCTATTTCTCATCCTCATGGCATCAAACATCATCCTCGTCCATTTCACATAGTTTCTATGGACACCAATACACATGGAAACTATCGACCAGACCCAATTTATGTTAAGCATAAACCAATACTTGCTGAAGCATAAATAGACCTTCATTCATTTTTAGCATACATCCATCACGACTATGGAAACTTGCTAGGGATGAAAGACTCTCGACCAATTCTACAGAATACACCATCTGTAGCATCATCTTATCCTCATCTTACCCCTCATCATTTCGACACTTGACCACATCCAATCATCGACCAATCTTCTCAATTTGTCCGAACTACATTGGTCTGAGGCCCTATGACCAGGGCTATGTAGGCAGCACTCAGATAACACATCCTTTGAGGTTAGCTCGACCACCCCTATTTGTTTGTCTCTTTGATGGACAAACCTTCTCTTCTGTGACCTTTGACCAAGACCAGTCATTTTCTTTAACCAAGACCCGTCATTTTCTTTGACCAAGACCAATCATTTTCTTTGACCATTCCTCCCTTTTAGGGAGAACTACATTGGCCTGAGGCCCTTCACACAAGGGCTATGTAGGCAGCACTCAGATCACATGACATTTTCTGAGGTTAGCTCGGCCACATCCTTTCGTCCATCCATCCCCTTGACCAATGACCATTTCGACCTTCGACTACTTCCAAGCCAATGTGGCCTTGGTTGTTTTTGCGTGTGTGCTACCTCATGGCTGGTTAGCAGAATTGTCTGCAGACTATTTTTGACCCTTCACAAGTATAGGATCGCAAGCCAGTTGATCCCTACTACTTGTGGCTTTTTTCATGTTTCTGGGAGCACTTCCTGAGCCTGGGATACCTGGGACACGACGACCATTTGGAGCTTCAGCTTAGATTGAGTAACCCGATCAGCAGATGACTAAATGCTGGGGCTCGGTTACTTCAATTTTGGCACTCCTTGACCCTCGACATGCGACAATTTGACCTAATAATCCCGTGAAGTGGTATACGCGCAATCACGACTATTGCAGCATTTTTGCTCACACTCTTCTATCCATCTCTCTGTCAAATCGACAATCGATCTCCAGTTCCCTTCTCTCGACTATCGCTTTGAGGGGGGAACACCTCATCCTTTTTCTGGGGCAACTAACTCCTATTTTTGTCTTGCAGTTCGTCAAGAACAACCAACAAGACAAAAAGGGGCAAATGTAGACACCGCAAATGTGTCTGCACCTTGGTTCTTGCCCCTTGTCCGCCTCAAACCCATATCTTAACCCTTGGCCTTAGTCCCCTCCGCTTATTTGATTAAAATCACTTAAATATTTCAGTTAAGTGGCCCCCTTTCCACCTCACCCTTGTCACCTTGGATCCTCCCTTGAATCCCTCCACCTTCCTCTTAGCCTTTATTATGCCAAATCTTCTCATTATCTTCCTCCCACGCCCATTTAAGCATCCTCATAACCGTTCTTCCCAAAATCCCTCGCCCGGCAGCGTGCAAGAACGGGCAGAGGCTATTTTTAGTCTCTGTCCCCATTCTGCCACTGCCGACGTCGGCGACCCTTCGGCCGATGTCGATGAAACTGCCAGCGTCGGCAGCCTTCAAGACTCCTTTCTATGTCCATTCCAGCCCCCGGCCCCTTGAGCTCGCAAACTGAATTCTCTTGGCATTTTGGCATTCATTTCTTCTCCCTCTTGACCTCGTGCAATAGCAACAACAAGTGCAGGGATTCTTGAGCAGAGATTAAGTCTTCTGTGGTCTCAACAACAACGCTTCCACTCTTCATTCAATAAGCTAAAAAGGTAAGCACAGTCTGTTATTTCATTTCATTTCTTTTCTTTAGTGTTCAGTTGCTTGGCATCTGCTGTCTTCCACTCCCTCCGTCCTACTCCCTGAGAGGCTGAAAAGCCTTCTCAGGGCCTGTCCTCTGTCCATCTCTCTTTCACCTGTCATCCTTTTAGCACAATCTCGGACAACTCCCTCATCCCTCCTGCCAACAAAGACCCTGTACAGGGCACCTAATCAGAACCTGACCATTTCCCAGTCCATTTCAAGTCGTCCCTGAACTCTGTCTCGACCCTATCCACAAACCAGACCCATCCACAGTCCAGAAACCAAACCAGACCCGACCACAGGCCACAACCCCGACCGGCGCCGGTCACTTCCCCAACCGACGTCGGCAGGATAACCGAAGTCGGCAGATCAGGTAACCGACGCCGGCAACATTCCCTCACTCGTCTCTTCGTCATCAGCCCGACAACTACTTTCAGGTAATCATTGGTCTTTTCTTTCATTTCTAATTTGTTTATCACTCTTATATTTTGGCATCCTATATTTCCTTAGTCTTTTTATCTGTCTGCTATCAGTGGGTTGACCTCCCTTGAGGAAGTTTTCACACTTCCGGGAACAAGCTTTCGCTTGGCAACCCGCTACCTATCCATTTAACATTTTCTCGTCCAAGTTTCTTTTTTCTTGCAGGTGTCATTCCTCCACAGCCAAAGAGGGGTGCCCACAAACGTTTGGATTACGGTGTGCAATCTTTATCCAGGTACTTCTAGCCTTGTCCATTTCTTTAGTTTCTTTATTCATCTTTTGAATGTAGAAAGCGAATTAGCGATAGAAACATTCTGGCACGCCCGGTGGGACCTTAGGTTCTTCCTCGGGTTCCTCTTCCTTTCATTCATTTAGGTGCATTTAGGCTCCTTCCTTCTTGTCTCTTTCTTCTATTCCAAATGACACTATAAACAGGACTAAAATGAATCTTTCTTCCTTACATTTGTAGACTAATCTAAACATCATACTCTCAACCCTTTCTCAAACTTGTCTTCATAACAAATCTCACATTTCGACTTGGGCTTAAAACGTATCGCACTTTCATTTCTGCTTGTGCTTGCATTAGTCCACATCTAGTAACTTAAATCTGCATATTGAATAAATCGTAGACACTTGATGTTACACTACCAAACCACATGCACTAAAACGAACATAAAACTTACTTGAGACAAGGCCCGACTGGGATTTCATCCCCCAGTGGATACCTTACCCGTCTCGGTGACCCTACTTGGATCTAATCACCAAGGGGGAAGCCCATTCCATTCTCTGGCGGAGGATAAACTCTAGGCGAGGTATATCTTGGCTAAGCGAGACCAGCTAACCACTGGAATCGTGAAGTGAGGGGAGCTTGCTCCTTAGCACCAGGCCACGTACCAGACTTAACACAGACTTTTGAGCACCTAAAACAAGACCCGAAACCAGCTCTAGACTGCCTCTTTTAGGACCTTTCCTACAGCCAATCTCCCCAAACATTCATCTAAGGCATAAGCCACAAGATTCTAAGGTTAATTCCTAGGATTTTATCGCTTAGGCTTGTCTGTCTCTCTCTGTTTTTCTCTTCTCATCTCTTTGTTTGAGTGAGTGAGGACGCTTTCTTCATTATTTTTCCAAGAATCTTAAAATCTTTTGTTCTCTAGAAGACACAGTCACCGGCATCGGTTCTGTCACCGACGTCGGCTTTCCTGTCTTACCGGCATCGGTTATCTGATCGACATAGGCTATCTTCCTTACCGACATCGGTTTTTCAACCGACGTCGGTCTCTATCACTGTCCTTTTTCTTCAAAACCAGTAGCCTAAACCCTGTCCCTTCTCTGTCAAAAACCACATTCTGGTTTTCTGAGACTACAAGAACACAGTTTCTGGAACCAGGACTCTCTTCTTAACCACTTTAGCCAACAACCGCTTCCATTTCCCCCGTCCCTAACCAGTCCTATCATGGAGTTCCACTCAGAGACTGAAAGAACTCCTACAGGACCGACCCCGACCCCGACTCAAATATCCATCATCCCTGAAGGGGACCAATATTTCGAAAGATTCTTGGACCTCAATGCCGCAGCCCTCCAAAACTATCTCGCGAGAAACCCAATGTGAGACCTTTCGGGTGACGTGGCAACGACATCCACACCATTCGCCACCCAACCCTTTTCGACTCAGCCTTTCACCTCAACCATTAACCCAACCATGGCCAATACGCAAAGTTTGGCCTCCCCGTCTATTTTTAGACCGACCTCCATCGGGGTTCCATTACCCCCTCAACCACCTGTAATGCAACCAAGTTCTACATCATATCAGAACTTGATTGTCTCGACCCCTCATACTCTTGCACCCACAAATGTAGGAGTGCCAACCTATCTTTCTACCAGTGCCACCATTTAACCACCTTTGGCGGTGCCCAGTCAATTTATACCTTCGACCTTCATAACGCAACCACCTTTAGCCTCCACTTCTATCCCTGCGACTAGTCATCCACACATTGCACCCTTACAAGCGCAACCAACTACATCGTATACCTCCTCTAGCCTCTTTCAAGTGCCCTACAACCTAGGGGGTGCTCCATCCACCAATCCGTCAGCAGACATCATTAAGATGCTGATGGATAAAATGTCCAGTCTCGAAGCTTCTATTTCCGGTTCAAGCAATACTTTGTCATATGAGCAAATTTGCAATGAGCCCATCCATCCTTCCGTCCCTATTCGACCATACCCCAACCATTGGGAGCTTCCTAAATTCACTCGCTTTCAGAGTAAGGAAGACCCACAACAACATCTACGGGCATTTAGACATGCCTGTTATCTTATTGCCCATGACGATGTGTTGCTTTTACGCACGTTCCCTATGTCGCTTTCTGGCCGAGCCCTTGACTGGTATAGTTCTCTTGCCAGACACTCTATCTTTTCATTCATTCAACTCGCCCAACTATTTCTTGACCATTTCTCAATCAACATCACCAAACAAGTCTCAATCACAGACCTTTACTCCATCAGACAATTTGACAACGAATCCATAACTAATTTTTTCGCCTGTTGGAGAGGCCTGATCAACCAGCTCTCCTTCTCCTTGCCTCAACCCGAGCTCATTGAGCTCTTTTCTCGAGCATGTGCCAGGAAAATCTCGTCCACCTTGCGGGTTCAAACATTCCACACTTTCGACGAGGCCTTCACCATGGCCCGAAAGCTTGAACTCCGTGCCATTGAAGAAGATAAGGTCAAATTGTGTAACACTAACACAAGAACCAATGACCATTCTTCTTCCAGACCTTCTTCTGCCCACTCTCAATCCAAGGGGTTGGCAAACACTGTCATCTTTAGACCATCATCTTCAACAATAACCAACCGACCAACATCTTCAACATTAGACTACATCAATAAACATTTTCAATGTCAGTCCATACAGCGTCAATTCACTCCAATTGGAGAGTCATATGCCTCTGTCTTGGATAAACTCGTCAAGCAGGGGGTCCTCAATCTCCCTTCAATCTGACCACATCAATTCGACCCCTCAACACCTATCCCTGCATGGTACAGGGAAAACCACTTTTGCAACTATCACCGTGTCAAAGGCCATGACACGGATCACTGTCAAACTTTCAAAAACATCATCCAGGACATGCTAGACAAGGGGGATCTCATCTTGGATAACCCGAACGCACCACCCAACCAAAACCTTGACATCTTCAAACAACCTTTTCCTAATCACCCGCCTACTCAAGACAACGTCCAAACCATGACCAATGACCCTCAAGACCATGATATACACACGGTCGACACTCTCTTTTCTCTTATCCCTGACCAACCTCTTTCACAGGTGGAAGAGCCTTCTTCCCCTATACCTCCTCCACATGGCGAAGAACTTTCTTCTCCTACTTGGCCTCCATCGACTTCTCCCATATTGGAGGACGCTTTGACCACATCAACACCAGCTGCCTCGCCTTCATCCTTCTTATCATCCATAGATGATCATACCTTTTTAACTCCCCAACCACACACAGAAGCCATGACTACTCCAGAGCTCTTTCCACTTAAAGAGCCCACACCTTTAATCCCTTCTCCATTAAGAGAAGAGCCATCCTCATTTAAGTCCAAACCCGTGCAGGCGTCCATCATGCCCAAAGCGATTAAACCTCTTGGTGTTCACCCCACATCTAATCTCACCTCGTATAAAGGTGGCCCTCAACCCAAACCTACGAAGACCACTAGACCACACCGGAGGACTCCTCCTCCACCTTCATCATTGCCCTCTATCTTGGGCCCGCATCCGTCCACTTTACTAGGAGTGCTTCCCACTCCCATCCTTCACAGAGGCAAGTTGCCTCTATTACTCTCTCAACCCCTCAGACATATATCTCTTCCAAACCATTGACCTATGCCTCCTTCACCTCCCAAACCAAAGTCATCAATACCCACTGCGACAAAACATCCAGACCCATTAGCAGGTTCTTATGCCTTGCTCTTACGACAATTGCTACAGTCATCTCATATCGATATCCTACCTCTTAGACCATATCACTCTCTCAGACCAAAACCACCATGGTTCGATGACACTTGCATTTGTGCGTATCATCACACGCCTGGGCACGACACTGAGCATTGTCATGCCCTCAAGGTCATCGTTCACCAATGTCTAGGGAATGACACCCTTCTTCTCGACTACGTTATCAACAAACCTTCAACACCGCCTCACCCATCACCTCTCGGATCAAGACCCTCTTGGTTCGACAACTCTAAATTCTACCATTATCATCACATTCTGGGACATGACACTAAGCATTGTTGTGCTCTCAAAGCTGTCACTCGTCAACACTGGAAAAAGGACACCCTTCTCACCAAGGATCCTCTTGACCACCTCTTCAACAAAACATCAACCCCGACTCATGCCTCTCCAACCTCATCACCTAAATCAGGATCCCCACGCCAGACTGTGGTCCTTTTGCCACCTTTGACCCCCTTATTTGACATTAATACCATCCATCTGACCACCAAACCTCAACTGACCTTAACCAATCTTTCAAACATTCTCCCTACCCACCGGGGGAATTCATCCTTCATCCAAACCTCGACCAACTGTTCAACCTAGTCTCTACCACATATCAATCACTCATTTAATCTTAACTCTCGACCAAGTGTCCATCGTCCCAACCCCCGACCAATTATTCGACTAGTCTCAACCAAACTTCAACCAAATATCAATCAATCAGACCTCTCGACCAAACATTCAACCTTTTTCAACCAACCAACGACAATGTCAACCAACTTCACATCCATTAATCAACACCTGACCAATCTCGAAAGAGGCAAATTGGGGCAAGTTTGCTCCTAATTGACTTGGACCTTATCATAACATACAAGCATGGCCCAGGGACTTATTAGACCTTGAACCCCTTTTTATGTCTTGCGTCTTCGACCATTTCTACTGTTAGTCGAGTGTTCAATCACTTGACATTTTACTTGAGCTCATCCCTTGAGCAACCCCTTGTCATTGTCATTCCTTTTCTTATCAACCCTACTTCCTAACACTTGTCAACCCTTTTTTGTCAAGCAATAATGCTTTGTCCTAATAAAAGGGAACCCTTAAACCTCTACAGGCTCGTCCATGGATAAACTTCAGTCAACAATTATATCAAAAATATTATATCATACCAGGTCATAAAAAACTCTAAATGTAGACTGCTCCCTCGAAGGACAGCTACATAATTGCTGTATTACTAGACTGATCCCTTGAAGGACAGCTAGGCCAACTTATCTAACATTTAAAGCAAAGTATAGACCACTCCATCGAAGGATGGCTATGACTAATTATTGCTACAGATAGCACCTTTCTTTGAAGCTTCCTGCATTGATCAGCTTCACAACATGACCACCAAGCAAACAACATCATTATGTGGACTTCCCGCATCGATCAGTTCACCGTCAAAAAAAAAAAAAAAAAAAAAAAAAAAAATCCCGGGTCATGGACTTGGCTTGTAGTTGTCTCAGGGTCTCCTATAAAAAGGGGCAAGGTTCTTCCTGCTCTTAAACTGGGTTACCCTATCCTCCTCCTATCACCCGCTCAAGGGACTTCGAGCTCACTTTAATGTCAAAGTGATTCGTTTACCGCTCTAACACAACACTGGTCAACAACGTAATGCATGAACGGGGCTTTTATTCTAATAACCCCTATCTATGCTCCCTTTTTGGTCCTTGTCAATGAAAGAGCAATATGCTTTTCACTTCTTCTACACTTTGGTCACGTTTAATCACATCAGTTGTCGACTCAAACCGAGCTATTTCTCATCCTCATGGCATCAGACATCATCCTCGTCCATTTCACATAGTTTCTATGGACACCAATACACTTGGAAACTATCGACCAGACCCAATTTATGTTAAGCATAAACCAATACTTGCTGAAGCATAAATAGACCTTCATTCATTTTTAGCATACATCCATCACGACTATGGAAACTTGCTAGGGATGAAAGACTCTCAACCAATTCTACAGAATACACCATCTGTAGCATCATCTTATCCTCATCTTACCCCTCATCATTTCGACACTTGACCACATCCAATCATTGACCAATCTTCTCAATTTGTCTGAACTACATTGGTCTGAGGCCCTATGACCAGGGCTATGTAGGCAGCACTCAGATAACACATCCTCTGAGGTTAGCTTGACCACCCCTGTTTGTTCGTCTCTTTGATGGACAAACCTTCTCTTCTGTGACCTTTGACCAAGACCAGTCATTTTCTTTAACCAAGACCCATCATTTTCTTTAACCAAGACCAATCATTTTCTTTGACCATTCCTCCCTTTTAGGGAGAACTACATTGGCCTGAGGCCCTTCACACAAGGGCTATGTAGGCAGCACTCAGATCACATGACGTTTTCTGAGGTTAGCTCGGCCACATCCTTTCGTCCATCCATCCCCTTGACCAATGACCATTTCGACCTTCGACTACTTCCAAGCCAATGTGGCCTTGGTTGTTTTTGCGTGTGTGCTACCTCACGACTGGTTAGCAGAATTGTCTGTAGACTATTTTTGACCCTTCACAAGTATAGGATCACAAGCCAGTTGATCCCTACTACTTGTGGCTTTTTTCGTGTTTCTGGGAGCACTTCCTGAGCCTAGGATACCTGGGACACGACGACCATTTGGAGCTTCAGCTTAGATTGAGTAACCCGATCAGCAGACGACTAAATGCTGGGGCCCGGTTACTTCAATTTTGGCACTCCTTGACCCTCGACATGCGACAATTTGACCTAATCATCCCGTGAAGTGGTATACGCGCAATCACAACTATTGCAACATTTTTGCTCACACTCTTCTATCCATCTCTCTGTCAAATCGACACTCGATCTCCAGTTCCCTTCTCTCGACTATCGCTTTGAGGGGGGAACACCTCATCCTTTTTCTGGGGCAACCAACTCCTATTTTTGTCTTGCAGTTCGTCAAGAACAACTAACAAGACAAAAAGGGGCAAATGTAGACACCGCAAATCTGTCTGCACCTTGGTTCTTCCCCCTTGTCCGCCTCAAACCCATATCCTAACCCTTGGCCTTAGTCCCCTCCGCTCATTTGATTAAAATCACTTAAATATTTCAATTAAGTGGCCCCCTTTCCACCTCACCCTTGTCACCTTGGATCCTCCCTTGAATCCCTCCACCTTCCTCTTAGCCTTTATTATGCCAAATCTTCTCATTATCTTCCTCCCGCGCCCATTTAAGCATCCTCATAGCCGTTCTTCCCACAATCCCTCACCCGACGGCGTGCAAGAATGGCCAGAGGCTATTTTTAGTCTCTGTCCCCATTTTGCCACTACCGACGTCGGCGACCCTTCGACTGACGTCGGTGAAACTGCCAGCGTCGGTAGCCTTCAAGACTCCTTTCTGCATCCATTCCAGCCCCCGGCCCCTTGAGCTCACAAACTGAATTCTCTTGGCATTTTGGCATTCGTTTCTTCTCCCTCTGGACCTCGTGCAATAACAGCAACAGGTGCAGGGATTCTTGAGCAGAGATTAAGTCTTCTGTGGTCTCAACAACAACGCTTCCACTCTTCATTCAATAAGCTAAAAAGGTAAGCACAGTCTGTTATTTCATTTCATTTCTTTTCTTTAGTGTTCAGTTGCTTGGCATCTGCTGTCTTCCACTCCCTCCGTCCTACTCCCTGAGAGGCTGAAAAGCCTTCTCAGGGCCTGTCCTCTGTCCATCTCTCTTTCACCTGTCATCCTTTTAGCACAATCTCGGACAACTCCCTCATCCCTCCTGCCAACAAAGACCCTGTACAGGGCACCTAATCAGAACCTGACCATTTCCCAGTCCATTTCAAGTCGTCCCTGAACTCTGTCTCGACCCTATCCACAAACCAGACCCATCCACAGTCCAGAAACCAAACCAGACCCGACCACAGGCCACAACCCCGACCGGCGCCGGTCACTTCCCCAACCGACGTCGGCAGGATAACCGAAGTCGGCAGATCAGGTAATCGACGCCGGCAACATTCCCTCACTCGTCTCTTCGTCATCAGCCCGACAACTACTTTCAGGTAATCATTGGTCTTTTCTTTCATTTCTAATTTGTTTATCACTCCTATATTTTGGCATCCTGTATTTCCTTAGTCTTTTTATCTGTCTGCTATCAGTGGGTTGACCTCCCTTTAGGAAGTTTTCACACTTCCGGGAACAAGCTTTCGCTTGGCAACCCGCTACCTATCCATCTAACATTTTCTCGTCCAAGTTTTTTTTTTCTTGCAGGTGTCATTCCTCCACAGCCAAAGAGGGGTGCCCACAAATGTCTGGATTATGGTGTGCAATCTTTATCTAGGTACTTCTAGCCTTGTCCATTTCTTTAGTTTCTTTATTCATCTTTTGAATGTAGAAAGCGAATTAGCGATAGAAACATTACTGATAGTTCAACTTTTATTACTAGTTTAGCATATTTAGGGTCTAAAACCTAATTAAAAAATTACATGGGCATAAAATATAATTATCACACATCATCCTTGAATAATTTTAATGATTTGACCTGGTTAACCCTACCTGTTACATAAAAAATCCAAGAAATAAGGGGTTTTGTGTAGCTTCCACTCTCTTTTCTGATAGACCAAAACCACATAGGAAATATGGAAGATTCCTATACATGTTACAAACATAAAAATATTTCAAAAAACCATTTTTATCCTTATCCAAAAATATTTTTCATATCAGGTCATAATGCAGGTTTTAGGAGGGTTTAGATAGCCTTCCATTCTTAGCAATAATTCATAAAGTATTTCCCCTTAACTCCAAAACCAATGCAATGAAATTAAATAAAGTACCCTTAAAAAAACTCCATTAATTTTTAAATATCTGATGTAAATTTTTCACATGATGATGAGCATAATAAAATCCTTTTCAGGTCTGTAACACCCCATTCTATTCACATAGAAAACCTCAACACCAATTTTCATGCTTTTTCCTTCAGGATGTGACCTAAAACTTGGTAAACAAAATTAACACAATATATCACACCTTTTAAAATTCTATCAAGAGATATGGAACCTTGGAAAATGAACTTGACCCCTCATTAGGCCACACAAGGTCTCTTTGCACAATAGGCCTTGAATTGTTAGTCATGCTTAGACCTTAAACACACCTTGAAAATTATTGCATTGAATTAAATACCTCATCCACATGTCAAATGAACTCATACCAAGCTCACACACTACCAACCTTCTTCACACAAGTCTCATACTTCTCACGTCAACATGCTATCAGGCCTATGCCATCACACTAGGTCTCTTTAAGCAAAGAATAAGCCAATAAATAACTTATAAACCTCCTTTTAAAGTTTATATGACTCATACACATGATTACACAACTTTATACACTCTTCTTATGCCTATACTATCACAATTCACCAAAATTCACTATGATTCATGCATACACCTTCTCGCAGAGATAGTCTAAGTTTCTCATGACACCTAGTAATCAAGGATTTTAAAATAACTCTCAATGATATCAACAAATAAAATTATTAAATCATGATTATCTAAAGCTAATTCTACTATCAACAAGATTATGAGCTTGTCACATCAATTTTTTTTGCAAAGACCTCATATATAGCTCAATGACTGCTAAACCATGTTATCTTACCTTGTTTGTTCCTCAAGACCAGTGCTCAACAATATGCTTCCATTGTATCTTGAACTTGACCTTAACATGTCATCAAACTTATAAAAATTACTAGGCTATCTTCAAATTATCTCTAAATAGAGAGATAAAAGGTTTCTTTCAAATTTTCTCTTGACATAAGACTTCTTTGTCACATACCACATCACCATGCATGGCATCAATTCTAACCTTGACATTAATGACATCCATATTGAATTTGACATCAATGACAACATCAATGACTCAACACCAACAATAGGAATAAACATCAACAACAACATGTGAAAAGTAAGTATAATGGTGACTTATCTTATAATGTGGAAAATATAGCTCTTGGGATACTCCTTCATTACTTCAGATCTATTTATGTGCTATCCCTATGATTGATATGGAAACATGAGAAAATAAGGAAGTTTTTCTCACTTGATTTCTTGGTTGAATGCCTTTTATAAGTTTCCTAGTGAGTAGGTAAGAAGTTTCTAGGTGAGAAATGAATGAGAGTTGTTCTTGTATTTATAACAATCTCTTTGGAGAAATAACTCACATTAAATCACTTAGGCTGACCATTAGGATATGTTTAATTTGAAAATGAGATTACTTTAGGGAATTGGACATTTGTGTCAGATCAAGAAATCTATGTTGATATATGTGTCTATTTAGGACATCAACATTTAGGGAACAAGAAAGTAGGTAGAGACTCAAAACTTGTAGAGGTGGAAGATAAGTAGGTTTTAAGCATTCTAGGTAAGATAGAAGGTCTGATCATCAACCTAAGATTGGGCAGACCAAGAGATAGGCCAAGGAGCACAAGATAGAGAATATGTGAGACTTCAAAGAGTAGTAATGATACAAAATTAAGAGGGATAGACAAAGGTTAGATTTTTCCAACTGTATAACATTGAGATTTTACATAATCCATAAATATAATATACATCCCCCCTTTAATTTGGTAATGAAACTACTATTTTAAATGAGAATAAATACATACATGGTGTGTTTATCAACCTTCTCTTTGATTGATTCCAACTTGACTACTTTGTTGGTGACTGACTTGTAACCAGGAGAATGTTATATTGCATAATTAATTAATATAATCTAAAATTGAAAACATTTTAACTATTTGAAATTGAAAGAGTAAGGTTTAGGAGTACACTTATGTATCGATGTAACCACATTGCTTATTGGCAAGTTGATTAAAAAACATATATCATTATAAGACTCTGAAACTAAGGTTAGGAATATATATATATATATATATATATATATATATATATATATATATATATATATATATATATATATATATATATATATATATATATATATATATATATATATGGAAAGTATATACATCTATGGAGATAAAGAGAGATTATAAGGCACATGCCCAAAACCTTAGAGAACTGGTGAGTTTCCACTTGGTAGTTGAGATTAGCTCAATCATGTAACCCAATCATACTTATAACCTAATGAGCATGAACAAATAAAGTCAAATCATACTATCAAATTAGTAAGGATGGATGATAGAGTCAAGTCCAACCTAAAAACTTGGAAAGATTAAGAAATTTAATCACATCAACCATATCAAAAGTGAACCAACTACTGTAGTAGATTAACTCAATACAATCTGTAAAATTACATTCTAGTGGGTGATGATAGTCCTTAAGAGTGTTTTGAAATCTGAAAATAATTTTAATTTTGAAATATTATGTGCTCATTGCATAAAACATGCACCTTCAATATGTCTCATGTTAAAAATATGAATAAAAATGGTACCAATGTATAAAATCTACCACAATTGTGAATATGAATTATATAACTATGTGCTTTGGCCAAGTCATAAACTATGTAAGTGTGGAGAAAATTATTCCAAAACATTCCCCCACTAAATATGGGTGTGTCAAATAATAAATAAGTTTGGATAACATGATTATAAAACATGCTTATATGACATGCCCCCACTAAATCTTAAAACTATGCCAAATGTGAATAAGTGTGGAGAACATGCTTCCAAAGCATGCCCCCAATGAATCTAAAAATTATAAATGTGTGGAAGTCATGCCTATATGAAATTCCCCCACTTAATCTAAAAATTATTCCAAATTTGGAGAACATGTCTCTATGATATGCCCCACTTAGAGGTGATGAAAGAATATAAACTGGTAGTTAGCTCAACTCAAAAGGATAAGATGATTGTATAATCTATGAATGGAAATATGTAACATATAAAATGAGATGTATAGGTAAATGTATAGTTGAAGTGCATAAAATAATATGATCACATGAAGGCCTAAGATTCATGATTAAGATCATGGTAATGTATAAATAGTAATTTTACAAGCTCAAAAAAAAAATCAAGAACACACACAAGAATACTCAAAAGCAAGTCAACATACAATGGTCCTAGGATACCACAAACAAGGGGCATGTTCAAATGTCACACAATCAAAAGGACATGACTTGGTAAAATATCCAAAAAATTAAGGATGACATATTCATAGGTCCATACCACAAGCAATACCATATTCAAATGTCAAATCAAGTACACATAGGCATGGGGGCCATAAACAAAGGAGAATATTCAAATGCTCAAACAAGAAAGACAATAGCAAGGCAATACACTAAAGGAAGTGTATATGGGAATACATAATCAATTAGAATAAATATATCATAGTAACCCATGGATCAAATACGTTAGGAAAAAAAGTTAAGTGCATAACATATCAAGTACCTTGTCAAATATATAATCAGGATAAAGGCATGTGTAAATATGTAAGAGATCAAACATGACAATGGAGAGACTATATAATGATATAACCTAGAAGTATCATGATCATACAGGTAGATGCCCCCACTATTTAGAGTAAAGGCCCAACATCCAAAAATAGGAATAGATTATGTATCTATGTATGCATATATCACCCTCATGTAGAAACATGACACTTGTGTATGTAGAAGTAACTAATATTCCATCCAATGACATGAAACTAACACACAAATGCCAAAGAGTGAATAGAGTATGTAGGTGCTGAAAGTGTTGTTGGTTTTTCTTAATGTTTTTGGATTTTTTTTGAATATTATGAAGAGTTATTACATAATATATTTGCACAAGTGCATAATGTTCATTGGAATTTTTAAAGGTTTTCCTTTAAGTTTAACAAGGTGGCATATGCATTTTCCAAACTTTTTTATAAATATGAATGGTCCCAACTAATTTGGTTTGAACTCCCCTTTTTTTTTTCTACATTGTTATTCTTTTGATATTATTTTAGTACCAAGTCATCGACATCAAAGTCACATGGATGAAACTTTTTTTTATATGCTCATTTTACATGACCCTGATAGACATGTAAGTGATCAATAGTATATTTGCATTTTTCACTCAAATAATCTAAATGATGCAATCTATTTTCATAGTATTCATTATCTTTGATAATGCCTTTAAGATAAACATGCAAAGATGGTATCTTGAGTTCAATCAGTAAAATTAACTCTGTACCATATACCGAAGATTAAGGTGAATCTTGAGTAGGTGTTTAAGGTGCATTTTAAGTAGGTGTGCAAACATTAGTTTAGTATGCCTATAAAGCATATATCATATGTTGTTACTAATCAATGTTGTATCATTTAACTATTTTTCCAAGTATTTTGATAATTGTCTTATTAGTTTATTTTGCCTGGCCATTAACCTGTGGGTAATAAAGTGTAGAAAAGGTATGCTTAATATTGTATTTATTATAAAATCATTTTAACTTCTTATTTTACAATGATGTTCCATTATAAAAAATAATAGCTGAAGGTGTGCTAAAATGGGAAATAATATTAATCATCAAAAACTTGTACATGTTATCTTCTATCATAAATTCAAGTGAAATTACTTCCACCCATTTTGTAAAATATTTTGTATCTATGATGATGAATTTTTATCCAATAGTAGATACTTGATTTAAATTTCCAATTAAGTCACAACCCCATAAGGAAAAAGGCCATGGTGAAATAATTGGTTGTAACTCATGTGTTGGTGTATGATTCAAATTTTTGTATTATTATTATTATAAACATAGTTTTGCATGTTCAGTAAATTATTTTTCCATTGTAGGTTAATAATAACCTTGGCATAATAGTTTTTGAAACATGACACATATGATGAAATGCTCACCACAGTCAATGTCATGCATTTCCAAGAGTGTAGTGTGGGCCTCATTTTTTTTAAACATATGAGTTATTATCCATAAAAACTTTGTTTGATCAAATCATTTATAGTAATAACATAACAAAGTGCTTTAAGTTGTAATTTTCATTTACCATTTCATGCAAAATGATATGGTATATAGGCTTGATAGATAAAATTATAAATATCACTATACCATTTTATGCTTATAGTACTGTGAGTAACAATAAAAATGACCAAGGTATTCATTTTATCAAAATAAATGGAATGATCTCATAAATGTCATATGGTAAAGTCTATATGATCATAATTAATATAAAAATGATAAAGTATGCTGTACTTGCCATGACATATACATGGGATTTATATTTACATTGAATATTATCAATATAAAATGTATCAAATAACTCTATGAGTTTATATACCATTTATTTATATGGCTGAAGATGCTCTTCTTTGGTTTGGTAATGATTAGTAATTTGATTAACAACTAATTGGGAATCACCAAAAAATTGGATGTCTCTTATATGAAGCTTGTGTGCTATGGATAATATGATGAGAAAGGCCTCATATTTGGTTATATTTTTGGTGTAACAATAGGATAATGTATAATATAAATACATGTATTCACCCTTGGGGTTACAAAATACAATACTATCACCCACTCCTATTCTACATTTTGATCCACCAAAGAACATTGTCTATGGATTAGAAGATATATTATATTCCTTGAACTCATCATAAATTTTTTTAGTGAGTATCAAAGAACCTAATAACAGAGTTGTAGCCAATTGGTTGGCTATGACTTGAACTTTTATTGACTTTTGGGCTAAAAATTTGAGAATTTTTTTTGTAAGTTTCATCACCCATTTTATGATGTAACTGGTTCGGTGCATTTTATTCATAAGGAACTTAATGGATAATCAATAACTATAATATGAACCTCTTTATTGAGAAAATAATGCCACATATTTTGATTAGCATAAACTAAATCTAAACATCTTTTTTCCATTGATGTATATTTGTATTTATAATTTACTAGCTAGTGATTGATATAAAATATTGCATGCTCTTTGTGATTATCATTAAATTGTGCTAAGAGGGACCCAAGGGCTTTATGGGTGGCTGATATGTAAATATGTATTGGTGTATCTAGAATATGAGGAATAAGTATTGGTGGGTTTGATAAATATGATTTGATTTTATCAAAACTTTGTTGACACACATCATACCATATGAATTTTGTGTCTTTTTAGAAAACATGTGAAAGGAATTATTTTATTAGCCAATTGATCAATGAAATGCCAAATAGCTTAAATTTAACCCTATAATCATCATAAATATTTTAGAATGGTTGTTGCTAGTATTTATAAAATGGATTTTAGCTTTTTTTAATCATTCTCAATGCCTTGCTGAGAAATAATGTATCTTAGGATCTTTATCAAAGATACCACAAAGACACTTTTTTTAGATTTAATTGAACATTGAAATTTTACAAGTGGTCAAATATTTTTAATAAATTAGTAGCATGGTCCTAATGATGTTGGTATTTTGTAAATAAATCATCAACATAATCTTCAACAATTTGGTGTATAAAATCATGAAATATATAAGTCATGTCCCTTTTATATGTGGCTCATACATTTTTTATTACAAAAGGCATGATTGCATACTAAAATGTACCTTAGGGAGTGGTGACTACAATATTTTATTTATCTATAGGGTTTATTTTTATTTGGTTATATTCCACAAAACCATCCATAATAAAAAATGTCTCATATCTAGCTATAGAATCTATAATCATGTCAGTATTAGGTAATAGGAAATCATATTTAGGACAAGCCTTTTTTAAATCATGGTAATTAGTGCAATAGAAAATTTCACCATTGGGTTTTGTAATAAGGATGATGTTGGACACCTAATAAGAATGTGAAATGGCTCTTATAAATCTAGATTCTAAGAGATTTTGAATTTCATATTTTACTAATAATGCCACTTTAGGATGCATTTTTTGATTTTTTTTGTTTTACCAATTTTACATTTGGGTATAATAATATGTTCTTCATTATGATTGATGGATAAATCCTAGGCATATATTAATAAGCCCAAGCAAAGAGTTTGGTAAAATCATGAAGGACATGTTGATAGGTTTTTATTTCATCATCCTACATCATTGGCACAAGTAAAATTTGTCAAGGGTCTTTATCTGTTCCAAATTTATATTCAACTGTTTCTTTATTTAGTAAAGTAGATCTCAATGTGATGAAAGGTGTGGTAGGAATAGTGTTTGATGTGTCATTTTGGAATTGGTATCATCACCCTCACCAAAGTAAGCATGAGTAGAGGTAGCATAATAAAATATATTCTTATGATATAAGGAAGGAAGATCCTCATATGCCTCCAAATACTATAGTAATGATTCATCATTGGAGAACTCAACCAATGTCAAAATTTCCAAGGAATTACCCTTATTGATTAGATGAGGGTTCACCACTTGGAGCTTAGTTGTAAAGATATTCATACATTCTATTTTGGCCTTTTATAAAAAATTATACTATAATGGATATGATTGTGTCATGTAGATTTTTCATAAAAACCCAAACCTTATCAATTTGTATTATTTGTAGGAGAAATGGGATAAACTATGCCTTATTAATTTTAACCCAACCCTTGTCCCTTGTACCTATATTTTAGTAAATATCAAGAACCAAAATTAGGATTATAGGATTACAGTGTAGTATTATTAGTTTGTGAGACCATTACATAATGTTTGAATGGATTAATATCCATTGGACATGTGTAATTGAACTTCAATGAAAATTTTTTAGGCATTCATGAAATGTATCCAAGGTTATCCTAAGAGAATTTTCTAGTTCAAATCATTTGTCATAACTTGGCACAAAGTAAGTAATGTATGGGGACCCATGTTAATATTTAATGTTATTTGTGCCAAAACTTATCATGAACTATTATCAAATCACTTGATACCCATATTATATGGTTCTAAATTTGAAGGTCCAATGCCACATAAGGATAGAAAGGATATGTTGTGAATGTTGAGCCCTGACCCATTTTACACAAGAACACATTTTATCATTTTGTTACAAACACAAACTTGGATGTAGAGTGAAAACAATGATTTATAAGATGTTGAGGAGGTAAATCCTCATTTTCAAAGGATATATTATGCTTAATTCAATTGATGGAAGTTAAGATAGAGGCCACATAGGGTGGTTTAAAATTACAAGGGAGTATAGTCATACACAATGTATCCAAAAGGACATCATTGTAATGGGATGAATGGCCTATAAAATCTAAAATTGAAGTTTTAGTAATAATATCCATGGATTTGGTGGTACTATGACATGGGGAAGATGATTGTTTCATGCACTCCCTTTGGTGTTTTATAGTAATTGGTAAAATCTCATTGTACACATTAGAACAAGAATAAGTATGTAGGAATCCAAGTTCGGAATCCCTTATAAATAATATTTATTTAATCAAGCATGATGTATGACAAGTTATAACCACTACAACTTATTGGAACATGAAATAATTAAAATAGATATCCATAGCTAACAAGATTTCAATAAAAGAGAAGATCATATTATTTAAAATTTGAACACTTTATTTTTATGATTAATTGAAAAATAAAATGTGTTTTAGACCAAGAACAATAAAATGATTAAATAGCTAAAGTTTTAAGCTCAAAGGTCAGGTTTACCAAATGTTTAACCTTAAAAATCTAGATTAGGGTTCACTAGGTTAAAGGGGATATATATAGCCTAAGGTAAAAGTGTGATAAACTATCTATATAATAGGATAATTAGATATTAAACTTAGATATAACATATGCTGGATTTATTAAATTGAGATAGGCTAGAAATAGTAAGTACAACTATGCTACATATAGAAATTATAAAAAAGTAATGTACTTAGCTAGTTTTGATGCTGACACAGTTCTAGATCTAGAAAATATAGGTGGTTGATGTATAAACTAATGATTATAACATATTAATTAACATATATTTGATCCATAAATTTTATCCTTCCTCTAACCTTTGGTCTCTAATCTTAATACATTCTTGTAGGTTTTTGTTTTCCTTTAAACTTTCTTTCTTAATTTCTCTCTTATCTAGGCTCCTAGCCTCTTTGCATACATAGTTATTATTATTGAAGGTACCTCATTCCTCATTTAAATATATAATATCCCTCTCTAATATATTAATATGTTCATCTCATCCATCATGTTTTATTTCTTCATTCCTTGTTCTTGGACCAGACTTGCTCATCCTTTGAGATAGTTCCATAGGCTTAATCATTCAATACATGATCCCTAGTTTATTAAATCCATAATTGAGTATCATATGGCCATTTACATATCTTATTTAACTCTCTCACACATCCAAATTGATGACACATAATACAGACTAAAAATCTCAACCCAACAACACTTTCCTTTTTTAATGTCTTTTCTCTTGTAGCCTTATTTTAACATAAAGCTCGTACGTTTGACCAGTCTATGTAGGTTATTAACAAATAAAGACTAGTTACAGACACCCTTTATCCATTTGTAACTTCATGCAAATATTCATGGTCTAATTACTGAGTTAACCCCACTAATTCAACATCCCTTATCACCTATTAGGTTTCTTAAGGCCTAATTCACTCCCACAATGATAGAAACCATACTAGGCCATACTATACGGGTCTAAAAACATTGAAATTAGTTATAACACAAAAAAATTAGCTTATAATATATTTTTTTATGAAATTATAGGGGTTGAATCATTAGTTATTTCATTTTCCATTTCAAAACCCTAGGCTTTGTCTTATTAGGCCTACACAAGGCTAAGAGGAAATAAAAAGGCTTAGATTGAATTTGCTCAGTTAAACTCATTCTATTGATGGTTTAGGGTCTATATCAACTTAATTTATCTAAAGTATTCCATGTTTTAAACAATCTCCAAAAACCTTTTACATACCTTTTTATAGAGTTCTTCATTTTTGTTCTAGGACTATATCAATGGTTATGAAAAGTAAAGTCAACTATTTGAATTATGAGTATGCTCTAAAAATTCAAATGGACGATATTCACCAAATATAAACCATCTATCACACCTCTATCATGCAATAAAATTGATTTACTCAAAAGTAGATATCTAGCTTACTTGTCCAACTTGTAATCAAAGCATAGTCTAATTTCTTGTCTTGACTGTATAATGTAGCTCCAAAAATGAAGATTAATAACCAAAGTAAACTTTATTTGAAAAGAAATATTAATATCACATTCTTCATATATCACAAAACTATCAAGAATTATAAATGACTATAAGGAACATTTCTATTGATTATTATATCCAAATCAACATGTATATACATAATTGAATGAAAGATATCTTTTTAGCTGTATAATAACACTTTCTTAGTTCCTCCTTATTTGAGTTCCTTAACTTCAAAAATGTTATATATACTATCTACAAATATCCTTTCTTACCAACTTCATGTAAGTGGCAATTACAAAATGCTAAATTCTTGGTTGTACCTTTGTTGAAATAATATTTTAGGTTGGAAAACATTCACACACCTTCATAGGGCCTATATAGACCCAAAAAAACATTCATTAACCTTTGTATTCCCTATAAGATCCAAAATTACATTTTAGTCTAGTTAGGAAATTCAAATTTTTAAATTTGGGAATTTGGAAGGAAAATTTGAAAAGGATAGAAAAACACTACCACAAAGACTCAAAATGACTCTAAGACACCCAATATATCCATACAATACCTATAACAACCAAACCAAACTAAAATGCCTATCATGCCACATATAAACATTCTAATGATCAAACTACTTAGTGATGCTCTATATCATACTCCATAATTGGGGAAAAATTTGAGCTCTTTCTCAAATATACCTTGTCCACTTTATTTATTACTTTCCAATTCCTATTATTATAATATTATAAGTTACTTTGGCTAATGTTACTCTTTTATCTCCTTAGTTGCTTCTTATGTCTTTAATTTATTCCGTTGCTTTGACTCTTTTCTAACTCATCTTCTACCTCAATGGAGTATTAAAGTATCTATAATTATTTGTCTTATTTATCTTTTGATATCTCTATCTTTGATCCATATTCATCATGCTTTGCCTTTTTGTCATATTCTTCTTCAAAAGTTCAATTTTTAGATACTATAATTTTTGCTTCATGCTTCTTTATCTTCACATTTGTTAGCACTTGTTCATGAATTTTTAGCTTCCATAATTCTTTGAAAATGATTTCTACTTTTTCCTCCTACTTTAATGGCTTTGGATGATCCTTCATATTTGTAATACTTTTAACTATATTTTCCTTCACCATATCATCACTAGGTTCTGATTGATAATAATGAGTATTCACATGGACTCTTTGCTCAACTTGATATACCATTTTCCTCTTCAAATTAGGTTCAAATGTACTCAATATTTCTTGGAAACTTATTATATTATAATCCTTATGCATATGTTCAATATCAGCAACAACACTATCATTCAAATAGCTCAACTTCATACCTTGTTCTTATCTCACTCGTTTGTCTTCTTGTTCACCTCTTTGGTAGATTCTTGGGCTAGTTTTTAAGGTCAGGTTATCCTTTATTTGATTTTTCAATACTAATTTGATATTATTATTTCCTTTGATCATCTTCGGATTAAATTTATCCTTATTCAAACTTCAATTTTCACCTCATCAATTATGTGGATTGATTGCAACCTCTAACATTACCAAAATATTCTTCTAGATTCTATTCTACACTACCATACTAATCCTTCACTTCATTTCTTCTTGAGAGGTCTTTACAAGATTTATCAAATAGGTAAGTATATTCTTGTTCTATTACCTTCTCACCCATAATTATTACGTTATTAAAATCTTCATCTTCATCTTCATATGTCCATTTATATCCTTCTCCTTACTATATATTAGTTCTTTCACACACATTATTACATGCCTCATCTTCTCTTGCATTAATATATTTTAATGACTTAATAATATTAACATTTAAAACAATACAAATAATTTGCTTACATTTCATTTTCTTGGTGCTTTTTTGAAGCATGTCTTCATCACTATGTCTTGGAACATCATTATTTTCTAACTCGTGGAGACTCTTTTTAGAGGAGCTTTGTATCATGTTTTATCATTTGAGATATTATTATGTATTTTTGAAATTATATATTTTATTAATTGTACTTATACAATAGAGGCTATAATATTATATTATTTATGGCTAAATTTTTAGTATTTCATTTATGATGTGATGTAGTAATTATGGTAATTCAATATTGTTCATGAATTCTATTTTTGTTCATGGTGATCCTTAGGGAAGTGGATTAGATAAAACCTTGTTGGTTAACTAAATTAATAAATCTATTTAAAGATAATTATTTATGATTTATCATGGTGAAATCTATATGTTGAATATGCGTATTTAATTTAAAAACAAAATTATTGAAATATTTTGATAAAACTGAGTGGGGTTGTTATAATATCAAGATGTGCTAGTTGATTAAAAATAATTAGGATTTTAATAGGTCATTCAATTAAAAAATTTAATAGCATAACCAATAGAATTGAATAAAAGGAAAGATTAATATATAAAAGTAAAAAAAAAATGTCAAGGATCGCTATGTTTTAGTTACAATTCATAATGAGGTAGCCCCAACTAGATGGATTGTTTGATCATTTATAAGCAATGGTCTCCTAGGATTAAAAATTATTCTACTAATGGGACAATTCTAAAATTTAATAATGACTCAAGAAGGTGGTTGATAATCCCTAAAAAATCTTCTAGCTAAGTCATGACCATTTAGTTGTAACAAATCCCCATACTCTTTTGAAATTGAATTATTATCCTATATGCTCTACATGATCTAATCCCCATGCCATTATGACCTATAGTACCCATTTTATCCATGATCTAATGCTTATGACACTAGTTATCTAGGCATTCAATTATGATTCCTTTGGGATCAAGCCACTAATTTACCTAATTACTTAGGCAAATTGATGGGACAATCCACTCTCAGGCCTAATTATCTTGATAGGATGGATGGCTATTGAATTTGGACTCATGGGATAATTTATTCATTAGGATCCATATGGTTATTGCCTAATTGATCCTTGACTTTCCTTATTTATTTCCATGGGCTCATTTTACTTTTATATGACTTTGCCTAACTATGCCACCTTATGTGCTACTCTGATTTAGGGCTTCCTCTACCTTTTTTGCCATGTTCTCTTTATTTTGTGGGATTTTTCTATGTCTGTTATCCCTAGGCTCATAGGATGATGCCATATAGCATCATCTTGATGATCTAGGGTTTCAAAGATCCTAATGAGTCCATTTTATGACTCATTATATCCACATATTGACCCTACTACACCTATTAACCTACCTTTGGAATGTTTTAGTATTTTTTCACTTTTTTAATGTGATCTAATTAGCTACTAAAAACAAAGTAAATTCAATGTTTTAAAGATTACTTGGAGATGTAGACATGTTGTACACCATTGATCAAGCTTGTGGTAACTCCTCTTTGGCTGGGGATGAATAACCTACAAATCACATTAACTCATAAAAAATTGATTAATAGAAAGATGAATGGGCTGCCTTGTAAGAAACTATACCCAAGAAGTGATCTACTTCCTTAGGTGGATGTCAGCCCATATTTAACACTTAAGTTTATAAATAAACATGAAATTATAAATATATATAAGGATATGATGCAAATAGATAAGAATAAATATGCCTAATCTATAACAAGATTAATACAATCAAAGTAATCATCCTAGAATTCAGTAGCTATATCAATATCCTCTTGAATTATAATAAATTATTCATTAATGCTTTCCTAATTAGGTGTGAAAACCATAGGACAAAGACATAATTTGAATTCAATGTCACTTTAATCAGTGAATAAAGGTTGTGGGACAATGGGGATATCAAATATGCTAACAATATCATGTGCTAATCCAAATAAAGTCATCTACATGTGAAAGACATATTTTCAAAAAATGGCATGCAAGATTTAACAAGTTTTTAGGATTGTGAATGTTATGAAAATAGAATTCAAGGATATTTTAATAGTTTATAAGGGATCAATGATGATCCTGTAGGATTGATTTCAATTTAGATGGATCGACATCAATTCTGAGTAAAATGATAAACTATGAAAATAGGCTATAAGAATGACTTGTAATATTGATTAAATTGTTAAAACTAAATGGAAATGTTGACACTAAGGTGTAGAAGATAGAAATATTTAAATATGAATGAATTAATGTAAAATACTAACCTTGAATGGCTTGAAAACATGTAAATAAAGAAGACTATAAAAGTATGCTAAAAAACCTTTGAAATCCATTGATAGTTACATGAACAGAGGGTTCACAAGGTGGCAAAGTGTTGACAATGTCTATAAATAGGTTCCAAGAAAAATCTAGTAGAGGTTCAAACTCAAAAATAAGTGTGTATGTCCTCTCGAGCTGAGGAGGCCCATTGTATATTTATGGATCAATGCCATTCTGAGTGGATTAATGTTGATCATGGAGAATCGATGTTGATTTTACCAAAATGGGTGGGGGTGATCTTTAGGCCATTCAAAAGGGTTTTTTATAGGGTAAAGATGGGTTTAACCAACTTATAAGTTATTAGGTTTTTTAAATCATGGGATGTGTTTGTTAGGAGGTTGGGAGGGTTTTTGTTTTTTATTTATTTTTATGATTTTATGGTTATGGGTAGTAAAAAAGGGTTAATTACCATTTGATTGTAGTAATTAATTCTATTAACTCATGTGGTAAAGGTAAATGGGTGAGGTTAATGTAATTATTTAAAATAATTATGAATGGGACCATTATGTTAGAGATGAAGGATAAATGTGATGATGCATCATGTTAATACACAAGGGTGTATAAAACTAGTGTCTACATTTGCCCCTTTTTATGGAGTGGTATGCAATAGCGTACCATGAGACAAAAACTATAAGGTGCCTAATGACCCAAGTTTATTATGAGGAGGTATCCCCCCTCAAAACCATGAGCTAAGAAGTGAGATGGAATGGATGATGAGTTTGAAAAAGGTGGAAGGTAAAAAGAAATGTGGATGAGTCGAAATGGACAAGTGAAAGATAACAATGGATAAATAGAAGTGTGAATGGCTCAAGGAAGTTCTAAGGTTGAATTTAATGGGATAAAAAGGTGATGTAGGTAGTAATGCCCCAAAGACATAATTGAGTAAAAAAATGCTAGAGCTAAGACAAGTAGGCTTAATAAAAGGATAGTAAGAGAACAAAAGATAGGAATGGTAGACCATTGCATCTAGTATGCGTATGGTGTATGCATTAGCTATAGACAAATGTTATTAAGATAAAATATACCCTTGAGATTTACAATGGAAAGATGCCAAAAACATGGGTATGCCTTAAGGAGAATAGGGAACTGACAAAGGGTCAAAATCCTCAAATTTAAAGGGTAATATGACATAAAAATGGGATAGCTATGGAAAAGCGAATAAGAAGAGGCTTGGGATCTAGCCTGAGAGCATGTAAAAGGGTCCACAAGTGTAAAAATTTCAACAAACCAAGACAATAAACATCGATCCATAAGGGATTGATGCCAATTGAGGAAATTGACATTGATTAGAATAATCAACATCAATCTCAGAAAAGGCTATAAATAGGCATTCAATGTGGCATAATCCTCATTTAGTTATTGACGTGATCAAGTATTCGAGAGCAAAATTTGACATTTTTCCACTTTTCAAGCTTATGTGAGTGATGATGGAGGTGAGTGGGAGTGGATGATGATGATGATGACTTTGCTATGAGGTAGGCAAAATACACTTTTGGGGAAATTTATTATTTTAGTTATTTTGTTGTTTTTTGCTCAATAAATTTGTTTTTTTTGTTATTTAAGAGATTTTTTGAAAATTTTGTGGGTAGGGAGGGAGGGCAGGTTGTGAACTTTTTTTTTTAATAATGTAGGGCTAAGGGGGAAGATTATTTAGGGAGAAGGAATTGATGTCAATCCATATGGATCAATGTTCCCCATGTGGATCAACCACAATCCATAAGGATCAGTGTCGATTTGGTAAATAGGGATAATTCTTTATAGGATCAATAGAAATCAAGAAATTTAGGCTCTTGATTAACCAAAAATATGTTTTTGATAGGCATGGGAGATATTGATGATGAGGGATAGGATCCCTCCACTATTGACATAGTTATAAGAGTTCATGGGTGATGAGGACTGGGCCCATCTTGATGCTCTTAGATTTGGAAGGATTTACCATTATTGAATTATCCATTGGGATATTGACATGATGGTTGATTTTATAGAGTGGTGGGATTATACCACCAACACATTTTGGCTATTGATCATTGAGATGACCATCACCATGAAGGACATCCATCAGATTCTATGAGTGTTGATCTAGAGAGCCCCTATTTATAATATGGATTAGGTTGGGTGAGTGATGGAATTGGAATGATTGTATGGTGAGGATGCTTTGGATAATAGATTATTTTTTAGGGGATTCTCATTCTAGCCCTTATATGACCAAGACCTTGTGGAGAGACTAGTGCCAACTATGATGATGTTGACACTAACCTATTATGTTTTGCCCAATTTTATGAGAGGATGACTACCATGGAGCTTCACTAGTGTCATAGTAGACATGGTGGAGTTTAAGACTATTTTTGCTTGGGTGCTTACACTATTGGGGTAGATATATAAGGAGTTGTGGGTTTGTCGCACTGAGTGTAAATCAAGACCTGACATCACTTTTATATTACATTATTGGGCATATGAGCACATTCATGTGTTTCACCCCATAGGAAACCCATGGATTGGTTTTGGAGACATGGTTTATAGTGTAGGGTTCCTTTGATGGAAAGAAGACCTAGTGGTTCTATACATAGATAGGGTAGTACATCATCTATCATACTACATATAGGTTTTTAGTGACTTACATATATGAAACATTATTTATAGGTTGTATGTACACTTATAAATATGGCCTAGTTTAGTTTTGGAGATAGGGGATGTTACTTGAGAGTTATGGGTACATAGATGATGGCTAGAGCATTTGGAACTATTCTATTTTGATAGGGTCTATCATCAGTTTGGGTTACTACAAGATATACCATTAGCCCCACACATGTATAGGTAGGATGATACAGAGCTTGATTGGCCTACTTTAGATACTATAGTGGTTTTGATGGGGCCACAAGAGGAGCTTATGACTACTGACCTAGATGATATTGGTTGTATAGATGATTATGTAGTGTGGTTTGTAGTAGAGATGGGGAGGAGATAGGATATAACAGTGAGACCTTAGTAAGAGGTGGTTATTGAGGAGATGAGGGAGGAGGGTAAGGATAAAGGAGAGGTTGGGTAGGATGCCCTTGATGCACCCATGGGAGATGTACCATTTTAGGATTCCCTTGCACCTAATCATATAGACATGGTTATAGTTATTGCTGAGAGGGATACACTAAGGGCTAAGTTATAGGAGGCTCGAGTAGCCTACAATACTTTACAAGATTAGATTGACACACTACAGGGTGATCTAGATATTATGAGAGGCCAGCATGACCAGACTATATAGGAGTAGGATAAATACTATGTAAATCTAAAGCAGGTGAGATCCACTATGGTAGAGAGGCTAGCTTCAAATATTTCAAGATTTAGTGCTAATCTTATAGATATGGTACCACTCTAGAGGTACATGGATTTATTTGTTCTAAATGTCTTTTTATGAGAGGATAATACAGAGATGGCTATTAGATGTAGCTTAGTTTGCTTCATATGTGGCTAGCCATAGTAGATCACAGAGGACTCTTAGGGGGTCTACTAATAGAGGGAGTGTAGTGAGTTAAGGAGGAGATGATGAGGGAGGTGATAACATTCACCTCAGTAGGATTGAGTTCACATAGTAGATCACATTAAATGGGCCAAGAGCCACATTTTATTTGTGTTATGACATTTTTATAGACATTTGATGTGTGTGTGTGTACATACATACATACATACATATATATATATATACATACATACATACATACATACGTACATATATACATACATATACACACACACACACACACATTAGTTATGTTTATGGATGGATTATGTGTGTTTGTTTACGAATCTATTAACAGTTATGGATATGAAGTTTTTATTGATGAGTTGATGCGATGGATTATAGATTAGAAGTTATGTATTTTAATTTTGATCATTGTTATTATATATGTTGTGGATGTTTATAGATTATTGATTATGGATTTTTCATGTTATGGATAATGGATGTTATATCATGAGTTGTGTTTCTAATAAATGGATTATGATTATGGATTATAGATAGCTTTTAATGTTTAATGGTTGTGATTTTATGGGTTTTAGTGATTATATATTATGTATTTGCTTGGTATTGACTTGGACCATAACCAAAAAGAGAATCTCTCATACACATAGCCTATGCATCCTTAGCTAGATGATAATAAATTTTGACACAACCTAGGTCAGCTAGAGCTTTGACCTTGGTCATTTATTAGGATTATATAATTTTGGTAGGATGAGGGATGGATTGCTTTAGAGATAACCTCTTTATACCATGTTTGAAAATCAAGATTTATCTTTCAGGGATCAATTTTATGCCAATAGGTAGAATTATCAGTATGGGAAGCCTATAATTAGAAAGTTAATTGATATGGGAAGCTTTCTTAGGACATTGATTTTGACATTTTATTTTATGGTTTTGTTTCTTTTTAAGGCTTTTAAGCAACATAATTTAAAAAAATATCAATGCGAGAAGTTTTCTACTTGGTAGCCATCCTTCAAGAGAGTGGTCTACATTCTAAAGTTTTTACATAGTCATCCTTCAAGGGACCAGTTTGTTATTTGCCTTGGATTACAATTTCCCTTCAAAGGATCAGTCCATTTATTTAGCCCATTTTTATACTTTTGATTTTCATTGTTTACTTGATTTTGGATCCCAAAGATAGTAATGCAAGTTGGAATAAAAAAATACCTTAGGATAGTTTCCATGAGTTCATTACATGAGGTGATTGTGTTATCTTGGAAAATTAACAGCCTTAAAAAAAGGGAAATAATGATCTAAGGTTTCTCCTATTATAGGTGAAATGTATCCATGAGAGAATGTTATGAATAGAGCTAGGGTATTCATATTCAAGGTTGAAGTTATAGTGACTACCAAATAACCACATAACTCTCATATCATTATTTGGTATTTTGGAATAAGGGGATATGATAATATTTTAAGATAAGTTAACCAAGATAAGCTAAGATCTATTAACTATAGAAAGGATGTAAATGCAATGCACTAATAGGTTCTCATTCTGGTTTACCATCAAGAGAAGCCAAATGATATGTCTTGGATCAATATTTATGGGTTATGATGTATGGTCCAAGCTAATTACGAGTAAATTTACCCCTTTTACTTCATTCCATATTATTGACATGTTGATTTTATTTAAGTAAAAGGTATCCAATGTTAAATTCTCATTCTCTTATATGTTGATTATATGCTTGTTTTAGTCATTCTTGATATATATGAAGGTGATCAAGGGCTGTCATATGATGATCATCTAAGAATTCAAGCTGGGATAAATGATCCTAACAAAAATCCTCATCAAAAATGATGTCTTTAAGGGAGACATGAAGAGAAGGAATTTGGACTTCTAAAGGAAGTATAGCTTCTGTACTATAGACTAGGGAAAAAGGAGTAGCACCCATAGTGGTTCAAATACTAGTTCAATATTCCCACAAAGTGAAAGGGATACAAAGATGCCAATCCTTCCCAGCTTTGTTGATGACTTTGGTTAGGATTTTTACCAAGGTTTTATTAGATGCTTCTACTTGAACATTTTCCTAAGAATAATAAGGTGAGGGAAAACTTAATTTGATTTTAAATGAGTCACATAAATCCTAGACTTTCTTATTCTTGAAATATTTTTCATTATCTGTTATTATTTTATATGGAATTCTAAAATAATAAATAATGTGATGGTGGATAAACTCGACAATATTTTTTGCCTTTCTTGAGATAAGTGGCATAGCTTCCACCCACTTGGTGAATTATTTTGTAGTGATAATGATGAATCGATGACATTGAGAGGACTTAAGGTTGACTTGCCCTCTAAGATCGAGCCCCCATTGGGAGAATGGCCAAAAGTCTCTTGCTACCTACAAGGATTTAATAGGGACATGGGATAAATTTCTATGCTATTAACATTTTACTCACCTCTTAATGTAGGCATAATAGTCTTGATTTAGAGTGGGCCAATAATATCCTAGACATAATATTTTTTAGTGATTCCATGACCACTAAAGTGTCCACCACATGACCCATTATGTACTTCCTAGATAGCTAAAGTATCTTCATGTATTTGAAGACAAAAAATAAGAATTCCATTGAAACCACACTTATAGAGAACACCCCTAATATAGTATAGTGGGCAACTTTCTATTGAAAGACATGCCTGGCACCTTTGGATAGATGGGGAGAAGATAGTCCTATAGACAAATACGTAAATATTTGTGTATACAATGGATCCTCTAGGTTTTTATCAATATTAATGATAGATAGAAGATCAATTCTCATGTAAGAAGGATAGTTAAATTAATGGATAAGGACAAATAGCTTGAACTCCTGAGATGAGGATGGGATAAAAGAGGTAAGAGATGTCATAGTATCAACAAACTTATTAGTTGATCTAGGATTATTTTAGATGTCATACCATTCAAAAGTGATTAAGAGTTGATTGGCTAAGGTCTTATATCTTTGGAGGATATTATTCTTGCATTGATATATACCATTAATTTGATTAACCACTAGCTAAGAATCACCATAGATATTAAGGGATCTAACTCCTAGTGCAAAGGTAGTTTGGAGGCCTATAATCAACACTTTATATTCAACCATGTTATTGGTGTAATTGAAGTCTAATTTAAAAGATAAAGGCATGGGAATACCTTTTGAAGGGATTAGTCTAATTCTTGCACCGCTTCCTCATTCACATTTGGATCTATAAAATATTAGAGTCATTTGATATTATGAGACTAATTGGTAAGTGGATGTGATATATTCATCAAAAAATTCACAATTGATTGGTCAGTTATTACTAAGAGGTGCTTGAGCCAACTGATCAATAATAATCTATCCTTTAACAAAATTTTGATGGATGAATTCTAGATCAAACTTAGCTAGAAGCATGATCCATCTGGTCATTCATTGATTTGATAAGGCTTAGAATACATGAACTTAAGGGGGTCATAGTCATAATTACATAAATATTGTGGTTAAGTAGGTAATGATGAAGCTTAGAGGTTACAAGAACCAATGCTAGACATAGTTTTTTGATATGCAAATAATGTGTTTCCTATTCTACAAGGGTATAACTTATATAATAAACAGCTAGCTCTTTGTGATGCTTGTCTCGATGGGAAAGCATAACACCTAGAACATAATTAGTAGCTAAGATATAAAGGAAGAAAGGTTGCCCCTCCTTAGGTGGAGTGAGGACTAGAGGTGATAGAAGATAGTCTTTGAGTGTGTTAAAGGCTTCTTGACAATTAGAATCCCATAAAAAGTGACTATCCTTATTTAATAAATGGTGGAAAGGTTAAAATTAATTAGAGATATAGGATATAAAATGATGGATAAACTAGAGCTCGCCTTGTAAACTATGAGGTTAATCAAGGTTGGATGGAGGAGGCATTTCTATAATGGCCTTGATTTTAGTGGGATCTACTTTTATTCCTCAAATAAAAACAATGAAGCCTAGAAATTTACCCATCAAGACACCAACAATTCATTTTTTTGGATTTAGACACACGTGATACTAGAGTAGATGATCGAAGATAACCTTAAGTATGGATAAGTAATCCTCACAAAATTTTGACTTCCCAAGGAGGTCATCTACATAGTCTTTGATAATTTTGTGGATTATGTCATGAAATATATGTCATGGTCTACTAATAGGCTGATCTTATGTTCTTTATGCCAAATGGAATATCACAGTAGTAGGAGGTCCCCCAAGGAGTAATAAATGTAGTTTTATGTTGATATTTTGATGCAATAATTATTTGATTGTAACAAAAAAACCATCTATAAGGGATAACATTTTATGGACAGCTATTAGTTCCACTAATTGGTTGATGTTAGGGAAAGAGAAATCATCTTTTAGACAAGAAAGATTTAAATCACAAAATTTAGTGTAGATGCAAAGTCCCCCTATAGGCTTAGTGATTGGAATGATGTTGGACATCCACTACGGATAATCAATAGGTTGAATGAATTTATTACATAAGAGGTGCTATAACTCCTCTTTTACTAGGAGTATATGCAAGGATGCATTTTATAGAGCTTATGTTTTATTGGTTTAGCATTAGAAAAGGTAATCATATTATGGATAACAATTATAGGGTCAATACCAGGCATATTTCTATACGACTAGGCAAATACTTCACTACAATCTGATAAAAAAGTGGTAAAATCCTAGTTTTACTAAGGATATAAGCTTTTCTAACCTTAAAAATCCTTGAGGTTTCTTGAGACCTAATATTAATATCATTAGTGTATTCATTTAATAATCTAGATGTTTTTGATAAAAGAGAATTACGTAGATAAGAATTTTTAGTGCCTAGATGAGTCAAGATTGACTCATCATCTTGACACTAAAGAATACGGATGGTTAGTTTATCATGTCATATTAACTTAGGATATATTAAAGGGATAATTTGGGTCTTGACACTATGGTGAAAGATGAGGGGTTCTATGGAGATTGAATTGACTTAAGAAAAATTTAGAAGGGATGGATACAATGTCACTAGTCAAGGAAGAGGTATCGGATGATGAAGATTTCTCTTCTTCTTCCAAAAATGGTAGAATATTGGGTTTGGGAGAGGATTTAGGATATTTATCAAAGCCTAAACCATGATTTTTATGTGGTTTTCTAAAATATTCTAATGTGATGTCATGAGGAACTTGTTCATATCTACCCATGTTGAAGCCCTTCTAAGCACAACGATAAAGGTAGGTTTGCATGACCTAATTTTTATTAAGAAATGAGAAATTAGATGTAAGGGGTTTAGTATGGGTGATGTTGTTAAGCCCTAGGGTGGTTTGATTGATTCCACCATATATCAAGTGGGTACATAATAATAGTGGCCCAAATGGGATGAGCTCACCTAGGTTGGGTAGATACATGGGTTGTTTGTCTGGATGATCATATTCCCTAGGAGTGGGTAACATGTTAAGGGTCAATAGATAGTATTACCACATTGAAATATGCTACATCATTGAATAAATAGACTCATGAAATAATTTTTTTGAAGTGGGAATAGTCATGCTAGTCAAGGTTTGATTAGAGGATGAAGATGGGGTTGTGCTAGGTGAGGGTATTATGACATCACCTGGTTGAAAAGTGTAATTGCATGATTTGAAGGGATGAGGATCAGTGGGGATGATATGGAATTGGCCTTGATATTCAAACTTAAGGAATCGATGGATAGTGGAGGGGATACATTACATCACATGAATCCATAGATGTCCTAATAAAATGTTATATTAGAATTTCCCTTCTATGAAATAGAAAACTTCATAGAGGGTACATGGACCTATGAAAATGAGAAGGACAAACATCTATACTATGGGTGCTACTATGTCATTAAATTCACAAAGAATCACTAGGGATTGGGAAACAATGGTTTTGGTAGTTATAACTAATTGAAAACATGTGAAGAAATAATTTTGATACTGGCCCCATTATCGATCATAACTCTTTTAATATGAGCTTGATTTATTTGAGCTATGATGAAAAGTGGGGGATCTTGGTCTTCAAGTGATAAGGGAATGAATTCAAAATCAATAAAACTAATAGCTGATACCATTTGGAGGGCCTCTATAAATGTTGACAATGGTTGAGGCTCATCTGGCTAGACTTCAATAGCCTAGAGAGATTCTATCATTATTTATCGATGGTGTGGAGAGTTTTTGATAAGTTTATATGATGACATTTTTATAGACATTTGGTGGAGTTGTTTTAATATGGATATTTGTACTAATTCCTTAGATTTGGATAGGGTAGTTCCTATAATAGATACTTTAGGATTTTGTCTAGATGGTTTAGGTGTATTATGGGTAGAGGCACCTATAATTTAAACTTTAGGTTTATTAGGGTTTTGATTTTGAGAGTGAGTGGCTACATGAATAATATTGATGTGTAATAATGGAGGGTCCAACAAAGCCACTAACTCTTTATTGCTTATAGGATCAGTAGGATTATGGATGGGTGGAATATTTGGGATGGTGACTTTTTGCTTAGGAGTTTTATCATTTAAATCATCAATTAATACATCATCATCCTGGACTAGTTATTGGATTATGGCCTTAAGGGCATTACAATTTTTTTTATCATGCCCAACCACTCTATGATATGCACATATCTCTTGATTCTTATAACAAGCCAGTCTTTGGAGGTGAGGGTTATTGGGCCATATAGGTGGTATCACTATGAGAGATGTGTCCATTTTTTTTTAAGATTATAGTGTATGATCCTTTTAAAGGGTCATTTTATGGTCTTATAATAGGTTATGAAACCTATTTTAGTAAAGAATTTATCATTTGGTTTTGACATTTAAATTTCATGGTAGGGATGAACTTAAGCACCTTTTATTTAATATTCTCTAATGGGCCATTAGAAGAATATGATGGATATAAGGATGGAGGCATGACAAATAATGGAGAAAGACTTTGTATTTTCCCACACATTTGAATGAAAGAACCTATGATAGGGACAATAACTTTAGAAGATGGATGAAGACCTAAAATAGATTATGGAGATGATATAAAAGGGGTTGGCCCTTTGTTCTTTCACGTGTCAAGAATAGAGGGGGCATTCATATTAAGGTTTTTATCTTTTGATGAAAAAAGATTAACCTTTACTTGAGGTTAGGATAAGGATTTATTTGGGGGAATACCAAGAAAATTATCCCAACTATCAATGATAAGATCTTTACACTTTCCTTTAGTAGATTCAGGGTAAAGAGGTGTCGCAATAGAGGATGATTTCAAAGGGTCTTGGTAATGAGTGAATTGATAAGATCCTACTATATTATAATATTGATGCATATTATGAATAGGTTCACCAGGGATAAAAGGGGTGGAATTATTTGAATCTATAAGTATTATGATATTTATCTATGACATCCCAAGGAGTGGTTTAATTTTCCTTTTTCAAAGATTCAGTTTAGGAAGATGAAGTTGATGGATCATGTGAATGATCCCATGTAATGAGATCAGGGAGTTGTATAGAGGTTTTGGGAGTTATCTTGATAATTTTAGGTTGAATTATATAAAAATCATCTCCCATGAGGAGATCCAAGACTAACAATTATTTTAGAGTTTCTTTAGGTAATAATCGGTCATAGATTGTATCAATCATATGTGTAGTCTAGTTTTATGTTTCTCCAGGGTTAGTTTGGATTGTGTTTGATGTGGATGGATGGTTTAGAAATGGATATCTAAAAATATCTAAATATTGGTAGGGAGGAGCATTTGGATTATCCAAATAAAGGTCCCCCTTGTTGATGAGATCTTATACCAATAATTTAAAGAATTAACATCATTCTATGTCATGTCCTAATACCCTATGATAGGCACAAAATTCATCCTCTTTATACCAAATAGGTTTAGGATGTGTATCATCAACTAGTCTAATCAAAGGGAGCTTAATAATGTTTTCTTGTAGGATTTTATCTAGTACAAAAGTGTAAGGTTATCTTAAAGGGGTGTATTTCTTAGGGAAAAAATGAGTAAGTCTGCTAGGTGGCTATGTTTGAAAAGTGGATGGTCCTGATTGATTGGGTGTTGGAGGGGAAAAATTTCTTAGAATAATAAATGTTTTATCCCCTTTTGGTTTAGTATTATTGTTATTGCTTTTTGAGGGATCTGGTTTGAAATTTTTATTACATAACTTAACTTTTCCCTCTTCAATGCCATAAATTTTGAGTTTATGTGCCATGGTAAAGGCTTTATCAAAGGTTTTAAAGGTTTGAATTTGTAACATGGATGAGATATGTTTTGTGTAAGAGCATGAAAATAATTCAATTAATTCAGGATGTGGCAAGGAAAAGGTTAACTAGCTGATTAGGCTACACCAATGAGATACAAAGTCTAATATGAATTCATCTTCAAATGATCAAACGGTGTATAAACCTATAATACTCAATTTTCAATCAATGTTGATTGATAAGTGTTCTAAGAAAACTTTGGCCAATTTCCCAAAAGGAAAAAAGTGAATGTTAAGGGATGGAGTTGTACCAATCTAATGTAACTCTTGCTAGTGACATAAGAAATGTCCTAAGTAGTAACACATCATCATGTGGTATAATGTAACATGTGTGTTGAAAGGCTCTAAGATGTTGCTGGGGATCTTGTTTGTTCTAAAACTTAGTAAACTTGGGAAGTTACCATTGTGAGGGATATAGTCAGATAGGAACAGACACGTGGATAGGCTCATTACAAATTTCCGTATATGTGAGCATAACATTATGTCCAGAGGTGGAGGCTTCCAAATTAGCTATCCTATTCATAAGGATGTTTATGAGATCTACTTGGGGGTTATTATGAGGTATATTCCCTAAGATACCTTACTAAAGAGTAGATAAGGGTTGTGATGAAGGGTATCCAATTACAATGAACATAATGGGTTGGGATGCTACCACATATTATGGGATCTATAGTGGATTATTCATGTGTGTGAAATATTGGAAGTAAGTGGTCCCTAATGACTATGATGGAGTCATTTATTGAGTAGCTACAGAGACATAATGTTGGGGAGGTTGCATTGGAGGGATTTATTACATCAGAGGGATTTTTTGGGTACATGGGATTTGTAGTGTATGTGGGATTTGTTGCATATGTGGAATTTATTATGTATGTTGTAGAGCTTTAGAGATATATTCTAGACTCATTTTGATAGGTGGGAGACTTACATAGATTGATACTACTAACATTTGGGGAGGAATAGTAGATATAGCTTGAGTGGTAATTTCATTTCGAGCCTGAGTAATGGGGGTTGGGGAATTGGTAGATACTATAGGTGGTTGTATTTCTAGAGGTTTTATCATCTATGTATTACATCTAGATGGAATATATTTGGTAGAAAAGGATACCATGGCCATGGTAAATCCTTTTATTTTTTATTTCCCTTGAAAGGCATCTTGTATAAATATCAATAATTTTGGATATGGGGGGAAGGAGGAATGTATATTGTTAGATTACTAAGGTAGTAATTGAGAGAAATAGGTTTATTGTCCAATATTTCCATAAATGAAGGATCTCCTTGAGAATAAAAGTGTGGGAACAAAATATTCTCAAAAGATTTAGGGGTAGAGGAGGAACTAGGTGTATGTTCCATAGGAGAGGATGTGACACCTGCTTCAGATTATTTATTTGACTATTGTCTAGTTAAAACCATGAGACAAAAAAGAAAAACAAAAACAAAAACAAAATGACAAATTCTTTTTGAATTATCTCACTTTTAATTTTGGATAAAATATGCACAAACTAAAGTCATCCCAAAAAGTTTTTATCTCTTTTTAATTTTTAAGATGTGAAAAGAAACAAAGAAAAAAAGATAACGAGGGTCCTAAGAAATGGTAATCTAAGGGTGGTTTTAGGTGTTTTATTTTGGAACTCAATGGAAATATGTATTGATATTAATACATGGATTGATACTTTGGGCTTGCTCCCCTCATGCAACAATCCCACAATGAGTGTGGGTGCTTAGCCAAGATATACTGATAGTCCAAAGATTATACTCATCCAGAGAATTGAGTTGGTCTTCCCTTTGGTGGTGAAATACAAGTGGGATCACCAAGAAAAAGGTTGTCATGAGGTGATTAAATCCCCATTGGTTTCCTTATTTCAAGTGTTTATATATGAGGTTTATGTGACTGTGATTTGGCTTGTGTGTGAAAGAGTGATGAGTATAATGAATTTACCTCTTAGATTATTTTATGTGAATTAATTAAGAAAGAAGAAATGAGTGAAATTTATTTTAACCTTTAAAAGGAAATAAAATGAAAAATTAATTTTCTTTGGATGAATTCACACAAAGAAAGGGAAAGAGAACAAATTCAATAATTTTGAATTTTAAAACAAAAGATGAGACCTACGTCCCACTAGGCATGCTAGAATGTTTTAGTATTTTTTCTCTTTTTCAATGTGATCTAATTAGCTATTAAAAACAAAGTAAATGTATGTTTTTAAAGATTTTTTAGAGAGACCAGTTGTGCACCATTGATCAAGCTTGTATCAACTCCTCTTTGGATAGGGAGGAATGACCTGTAAATCACATTAACTCACAAACAATTGATTAATAGAAAGATGAATGGGCTGCTTGGTAAGAAACTAGTCCCAAGAAGAAATTTGCTTCCTTAGGTGGATGTCAACGCATGTTTAACACTCAAGTTTATAAATAAACATGAAATTACAAATATATGTAAGGATAGGATGCAAATAGATAACAATAAAGATGTCTAATCTATAATAGGATTAATGTGATCAAAGTAATCATCCCAAAATTTTGTAGTTATATCAACATCTTCGTGAATTACAGTCAATTATTCATTAATGATTTCCTAATTAGGTGTGAAAACCATAGTAAAAAGACATAATTCAAATGAAATGTCACTTTAATAAGTGAAGAAAGGTTATGGGACAATGGGGAAATCAAATATGCTTATAATACCATGCACTAATCCAAGTAGAGTCATCTACATGTGAAATACCTAATTTTAGAAAATAGCATGCAGGATTTAATAGGTTTTTAGGATTGTGAATGTAATGAAAATAGACTTCAAGGATATTTTAATAGTTTATTAGGAATTGATGATGATCCTGTAGGATCAACATTGATTTAGATGGATCACCATTGATTCTGAGTAAAATGCTAAACTATGAAAATAAGCAATAATAATGACTTGTAAAATTGATAATATGATGAAAATCAAATGGAAATGTTGACATAGAGGTGCATAAAATGGAAATATTTAAATATTAATGAATTAATGTAAAATAATAACCTTGAATGGCTTGAAAACATGCAAATAAATAAGACTACAAAAGTATTCTAAAAAACCTTCAAAATTCCTTGATAGTTGCATGAACAAAGGTTTCACAATGTGGCAAAGTGTTGAAAATGTCTGTACATAGGTTCCAAGAAAAATATAGTAGAGTTTCAAAGTCAAAAATCACTGTGCATGTCCTCTTAAGCCAAATAGGCTCATATATTTATGGATTGATACTGTTTCAGGCAAATTGACATCGATCATCGAGAATCAATGGAAATTTGCCCAAAATGGGTGGAGGTGATCTTTAGGCCATTCAAATGGGTTGTTTATGGGTTAAAGATGGGTTTAATCAGATTCTAATTTGTTAGGTTGTTTAAACCATGGGATGGGTTTGTTAGGAGGTTGGGAGCATTTTTATTTTTTAATTATTTTTATGATTTTATGGTTATGGGTAGTAAAATAGGGTTAATTACCATTTGAAAGTAGTAATTAACTCTATTAACTCATGTGGTAAGGGTAAATGGGTGAGGTTAGTGGAATTATTTCAAATAATTATGAATGGGACCATTATGTTAGAGATGAAGGATAAACATGATGATGCACCACCTTAATACACAAGGGTGTATAAAAATAGTGTCTACATGGACATTGTATACATTTTATGACTTATGGGTAGTCTAAATTAGAAGATAAGTACTTATATCCAAGTTAGTATCTGTGAGTATATGTTCTCATTTTTACCATTATGTTCTAACTTTTGGCATGGTTAGTTTTCTAGTTTTGTATGTATAGAAGAGATAGTATACTATATTCAAATGCTAAGAGTTTTGGTGAAGTAAATTAATCCTTAAAGGCAAGCCTCGAGTGTGATGAAGTTTCCCAATAGAATTCTAGATTTTGATAGTGAGACCTAGAGTTTGACAATAAAGCTCTAGAGTGTTATACTTATGTTCTATAATGTATCATGAAGTTATATAGTACATAAACAAAGCATCATAATCATTCCATCCATCATTTTAATCCTATCAAAGGAATTTTTGATGACATTTAAATATTCCAAAGATGTCTATGGATCATTTATATGAGTCATAGATACACTTAATTTTTATAGCATTCTATTTATAGTCTTTCCTTTTATAGACATATCTATAAAATACTATTATATTTGTAAAGGAGTTTTGGGATAATATATCTAAAATGAAGATAAATTAATGTAACTAACTTGTAACTATACACATAGTTATGCCTCCCTTCCTTTCTAACATTTCTCTTTGGAACATGGGTAGTTGTAACACTTTTTCAATTTTATGAATAAGTTGGGTCACGGTTGTGATCTTGTTAGAATATTAGTTTACTTAAGTATTTTTGGATAATAATTAAAAATTATGTGATAATAAGATAATGTATTCCTATTTTTCTAAGGAGAGATAATAATTTTTAAATTAGTAAGTGTTAGTAGTAGAAGTGTTTTAATAATAACAGATCTATGTTTTGTAATATTTTCATAACTTAATGAATTTTTACAAGTTATTTAAGGACTAAGCTAATTCAAATCATATACAAGGAATAGGAAGGGACCAATCACCTAAGGATCCATGATTAATGTTGGTATTTATTTGTGTTCATGCTATTTGTTATGTAATTTTGTTAATTGTCTTTATATTGCAAAGTGTGGTTTTATAGCCAACAGGTCTCTTTTGAGTTGTTTGTGCATTTACTTTACTGTTTACAACATTTTTATCATTTTACCTTTCAAAATAAATTTTATTTTCAATTAAATTCAATTACACAATCTTATTATAAGTAAATTCAATTTTACAATAAGAATAAAGTGTGTTTTCTTTTGATCAACAAGTGTGTTTGATTATCAACATTTCCATTGAATCAAGTGTGTTACTTTCAATATTATGATTCTTTAAAGTGTGTTTATTTAATAAATATAGATATATTAAATTATAAATTATTATATTAGAGCCTTATATTTAGTTTATCCATCTAAAATCCCCCAAAAGACACAACCATTAGCAATCAAATACACACCTCATTACATATACCTTTAAACATTAGCCTTAGTTTTGTTGAAATCAACTAAGGAGTTGATTAAATGAATGGATTAATAACACAAATAATATTTGGAACCATTATTAGGGAAAAATTTATGTGTTAATAAGGTTTAAATCATAATCTAACAAAGAAACAACTTCCTTAAATTCAACATAAATATACGAGTAGACCTAGAAACGCATAGGGAAGATTCATTCCAAATAAATCTTAAGAGGACACAATAAGTGATCAAATAAAAGTTCACCTAGAGAAAGTGGAAAATTATAATAATTAATTAAATATATATTTTTAATTCTTATAAGGGACAAATAATCCACCTAAATCTTTGGATCATTCTCTAGAGGTAGGTGTCCCCCTCTACAAAAAATTAAAACTAAAAAACATTGTGAAACAAGGTAGTGAGTCTTAGTCAAGTTGCCTTTCATCCACCTCTAATAACTCACTACCCCCTATGAAAACCCTCTATAATAATTTTTGGTGATAAATGGGAGAAAACATAGGGAATGTATTGAATCTTGATGAAAATGTATAAAATAGGGTTAATCCACTTAAAAGGACTTTCACTTATCCCATTGTAATAGAGTATGATGATATGAATACCATGAAAAATATTTATCCATGTGGCCTACCAAATTTAGGGATAAACCTACTAAAAATCTTGATTAGTTCCTCTTTGAATTCAAAGTCCTATGTCAAACCTATGACTATAGAATTGATAATCATACGTTAAAGTTATTTCCTTCTACACTCAAAGAATTAACCACAAGATGGTTTATGGGCTTGTATTCAAACTCCATAAGATCATGGAATGATATGGAAACTAAATTCTTATATAAATATAAATAATAATTTATGGGGGGTAGAAAAGAATATTTATTTAGAATTAAAAAAGAAGAAGATGAAAACATAGAAAATTACCTTGACTATTTCCAGTTCATTCATAGGAAATGTGGATATGAATTAAGTGAGGAAGTCTATAAAATTATTTTATTAAAATTAATTAATGATGATTATAGGGAAAATATTAACCTTATTTGGAAAGGAGACATAAACAATCTTGATCTCAATGACATAGTGAAGATGTGTTGGAATTACTCAAGAACTAGAGGAGGTGTTTGGAAGTTGAAATTAGGGAAGAGTAGTACTTATGTAGGATAACTCATGGAATAATTTTCCTACCTCAATATATAAATATTCATGAAATTAAACAATATGTTATATATATTACAAACTAAATCCAATGCTACTACAAAACCACTAGCCATGTATTACCCTAAGTGTAGGTTGAAGCATGCCATCTGAGATTGCCCTCTAGATAAGACTAATATGTGTGGGATATATGATGTAAATGATCATGATATCAATATTTTTTAACTTTTAACTATCCTAAAAAACCAATTAGAATAAGAAACCCAACCAATATAAGAGCTTAATTACATGTAAAGATAGGGAAACTAGTTTTCCTATAATCAAAATTAGAACCATTTTGGTCTTATAAGCTCCTTATAGCCCATGGATGTTGCTATGGGTTGGGAAACCACCTTAAAAATTATGGGTACCTCCATCATGAGGTACACAAGAGTGGAAACCACAATCATGGATTCCTCAACCTCATAAATAGCCTTGGATACCCCATTCTAATCCTTAACCATGGGCAAACCAGTAATGGGTTCCCTAACAAAACTTTAATTAGCAAAGGAGGTTTCCACAACAATAGGTGTTGATTCCTCCACCTACCAATCAAATTTAAAAAACAAAATAATCGGATTAACCTCAAATAATTACAAAACCTATATAAAATCTAAATAATAAGCAAACAACTCATGTATATAGAACTAAGTAAGAAGGTACTTTGGGAATTGGTTCCATTGATTGTGGAAATATATAGTTGAGATCAGGCAAGATGTTAATAAATCCTCCAATCACTATAATATAATTCATAAATTAGAAACCATAACATCTTAAATAAAAAACTAATTAGGAAAATAGGAGGCCTTAGAAATCTACTTTTGTTCCTACAACCATACCATTTCCTAAAAGACTTAAAGAAATAAAGAATAAGGGTGAATTTGATTTAGTCCAAGAGTTGAGGAAGTTGAACATTGAAATTATGTTATTTCAAAATTTAAGATATATTACATATCTCAATATAATCATTAAAGGTATATGCATAAGAATCCTAGGTAGAAAAATAGAATATCCTCAAACAATGCATGTAGATGGCAAACTTATTTATTTATTAGCAGGGAATCTCTTTCTACCTAAGTATGGAGATCCTAGAAGTCATGTCATTTATATAACCATATGAATTAAGGAGATACATGATGTAATCTTGGACTTAAGATATTCTATAAATTTAATGAAAATAGAATTCCAAAGGCCTTCTCCCTTATAGGTGTGCAACCTAATTCTATAGTTTTGTAAATGGTAGATCAATCTATTGTCAAACTTGAAAGAACCATAGAAGATGTCTCTATGACATTTGAGTCTTGGGGATATCCCATAGATTTCATAGTATTCCATTCTAATTTTGAAAATATTTTATATCCATTAATATTTGGAATACCATGTTTAGACATAATTATAACATTAATACACTGTAGGTTAGGAGACATGCCCATTTCTAATGGAATTGAAACAAAATGGATTTATTTGTATCCTCTCACAAAACCATCTTTATATACTTTAAAATAATTATGGATACATGAACCTAAAAAAGGTAGTAATAGTATATCCTCATTAGCCATGGTAAATATTAAAGACCACATAGAGAAGTTAGAAGATGCATTAACAAGGAGTTTAGGATAAACTAGGCTAGCTTGAAAGTTTGATAGTGAAGCTCTAGAGTTTGATATTGAATCTTTAGGGTTTGAAAATTAAGCTTTGAAATCTATCAGAATAACTCCAAAATTCATTAGTAATGCTCTGAATTCTATTAGACCAGCTCTGGAGCTCAATAGTAAAGCTCTAAAGCCTATCAGACTAGCTTTAGATTCCACTAGTGAAGTTTAAGAGTTTGATGGAAAAAATATAGAGGTTAGTTTATCCTCCTCTAAAGACCATCTATATATCTTAAACCCTCTTGATGTCACATATGACCACATATCTATTAAATAGAGCATTCTCAAGTAGGCATAAAATAATCAGGGCTTATTTTTTACATTTTTTCATTGTCAATTAGTAAAATTAATTGTTATAGATTAACAATTCACTGTTAAAAGGGTTTTTTCAAGCCATCTCACTTGAGATATGAAATGGGATTGGTCCTAGGTTATATGTGACCTCTAAATGGAACAAACCTCAAGATTTTGGGCTATCTCCCAAGTACAATACTTACACTAAAAACTATACTACTTGATTTTATTGGAAAAAGGAAATATGAAAGATAAAACTAACAAGGAAACATGGAGGTGATGTACCAAACATAAGGTACTTAGCTTTCTAAAGAATTCACTATGAAATACTAAGTTACAATTTGACTATACTATTTCAAGATAGTCTCTATCACACTAGTGATTCAATATGAAGGCTATAAATATTTTAAAAGATTAAGATGATCAGCCAAGAGGTATTAAAAAAATATGCTAATGATATATAAGTTCTCCAGCTAAGCAAACCATATATAACACTTCCTATGACCTATGAAAGAAGACAAAATTACATAGAGGTATGAATAAGTATAAATGCAAAGAATCACACTTATTATCACTAAGAATACATAAAAATAATCCTTTAAAGATCATTTTATGTAATATTAAGATATTAATATCTATCTTGAATTGATTCCAATAGGCAATTATAAGACTTAATTTTGGTAGGGATTCACCATAACCAATGTGAGGATGCTTTCAAAGCCAAATAAGGATGTATATATAGATAATAATATGAGAGAGTGAGAAAGGGAATGTTGGAGAGACTTATGAAAAATTTCATTCTAAAAGAAACAAGTTTCAATCAAGATTAATCTATAAGTAAGCATTTATGAATTATTTTATCAGTAGGTGTATACTTGACATGATCTATTCTTTGATCAATGTGGCATAGGGTAACTCCTAGTCTTCTTGGATGACTCATAAATATATTAATTGGAATGATAATTCTTGTGAAAAGGGAGTTAAAAATGTATGTACTAATATTTTTTATGCCTTTTTGGATATTCTATGCCATTCTTCTACAAAATTTTTAAACTTCCTCTTTTATCCTAAAAAGCTCATAATCTTCACTATCTCTCTTTGGCACAAATGCCTCAAATCTTATTTCTAACTTATTGAATGAAATAATTATCCATTAATAACCTATATCTACCTTAAAAAACTTATATAAACCCCATTGAGTTCCTCATACACTATCTAACACTCCATTTCACACCTAAGGCTTATACTTGTCTTTATTTCCTTGTAGCCCTCAAAACACATAAATTTCCTTGTCTAGAACCTTATACTTATGTTACTAGTAAAAAAAATACATATTTGAGTACCCATTTTTATCTTCATAATTTTTGAAAAAAATAATGATCAAACACTAAGTATAAGTTTACTTAATCCACCTATTTCTTCTTTCCATTAGCCCTCAATCAGGTCTCTAGGCCTAGAAAAATGATGTTTGGCTACACGTATGTTCCACACATGTGAAACCTTAATTAAATGTTTAAATAAATTTAAATACCCCATAATAAAGTTCTAAGTCAAATTTTAGGATCTGAATTCTTGAATAGATGGGTGAACCAAGAAATGGACAAAACCTTAGTTTATATGCATGCTCAGGCCCAAGAGGTAACTAGATGGATTTGTCAAGAAATTAATTAGTTATAATTCCTAATGATGGTTTTTTATGGCCTATACCATCATAAGACAAATACATATACTAAATATAATCTCCTTAAGAGCACTCTATATATGTATGTATGTATATATGTATGTATATATATATATATATATATGTATGTATATGTATATGTGTGTGTGTGTGTGTGTGTGTGTGTGTGTGTGTGTGTGTGTGTGTGTGTGTGTGTGTGTGTGTGTGTGTGTGTGTGTGTATTGCTTCTCATAGAACCTGGATGCTTGTTTGGCCAAGTATAGGGTGACCCTCTATTTATAGATATATATTTATGTTATACACACACACACACACACGCACACACACACACACACACACACACACACACACACACACACACACACACACACACACACACACACACACACACACACACACACACACACACACACACACACACACACACACACACACACACAAATTTAATAGGTCTAAAATTACACTTCTCTCATGTCAACATGATAACACTAACTATCTTAACTTGTATTAAAGACCTATAACTTGTTAAATATTCATGTATATATATGGTTTAAAATGTATTAGAATTTTATAATTATTCCCATGCTCCACATGTGTTTTTAATTGATATTGGTGCTTTCATACATTTAAATTCTTGTACAAAGGTTTGTAACTGTCATTTTAGGCCCTTTTAAGTACTGTTTTGAATTCACACACACCACCAAGTGTGTTTATAATGTGTAAATGGGATATATGAATATCATTATGACCATTTAAAATCCAAAAAAATATTTTAAAGTTCTTTGGAGAGTAAAAACCATCATTAGGTCTTTAGTAGGGTTTATGGAGGGTTTGAGAGGCTCTTTTGGTTTTAATGATTGTTCATAGAAATAAGGGATTGGATTGATTTCCTAATTCCATGGATTTATATTAAACATACCCATTAAACATATCTAAACTCTTTTTTTACCCATGCACTTTCTTGAGTGAGTTCTCACATGCCAAAAGTGGGTAGTTCTGACTATCTAGGCTTGTTGAGAAGGTTGAGTGAGTAGTTTTACCCAAAATGTCATTAAAATGTTGAAATTTTTGACGATAATATGTTTAAAGTCATTTTATAAACCATAAATAACATTATAAAATTATTCTCTAACTCACCTACCTTGCCAAACATCTTAGAGTCTGATATTTGTATACCTGAGGGTTTAAGAGCATGTTTGGCATTATATCCCTAATTATCTTTCTTTGATGTTATCCCCCTCTTTAATAAGTTATAATTATTATAGATGATTATATAAGGACCAAATAAATCTCTACATAATATATATATCCATATCAATTCCAAACATATGCATGTCTTCCTCTTTCCAAGCACAACCCTGTAGGTAGCAATTTGGCTCCTTGACTGCAAATCTAAAGTTATGCCATATCTTTGTTGGATTTGAATTTTTTAGGGTATTAATAGGTATTTTAACCTTATTAAACTTAATATAAACTCTATACACTCATTAATCTTCACTTCTCATCACAAAAATGTCTTCTTTTCTATTTTGCCTTGGTAGGCCTATAAGTGCTCATGGCAAGGCTATAAGTTTGAAGTAGTCTTATTTTGGAATTTTTGGAATCTTGAGAGTATAAAAATAGAGTTTATTATATTTATAAGTTTTTAAATTCTTAAAAAGACTCTTCTACAAACTTTACACCCTTCATACAAATTTCACTTTGATTGCATTGCATACAAGCAAGCTGTAGGTGGTCATTTGAGCTCTTTAACTACAAATCTAATTTATTTTTTTGTTGATTAACACCTTAGAATATTTTTAATATATAATATAATGTTTTATAATTATTTTAAAATATAAACCATCTTCTCATACTTATTTTCACCACCACATGACTATGTTTTCTATTTTGTTTGGTAGGCCTATATGTAGTTAATAAGACTTGTTAGTTATAGCTCAATGTTTTGAGTATTGGACTAAAATAAAATTATAAGTGATTTGCATTAATGTGAAATTTATGATTAATTTAATTTTATATCTACACCAATTTAAATATTCAAAAATCCATCATCAGTCATACCCTTTGTGTCTAATATTTTCTAGTAGGTCTATAGGTTATTAGTTATGTCAACACCCTATTCACTATGTTTTATTATTTATTGAGTCTATTTGAATCATTTGAGGGATTTGGATTGAAATTAAATTTTTATTAAATTATTTATTATTCTCCTCATATACTCAAATCACCTTGAATGTCCATTCATATCCCTCACATTCCTTCTTTTGGGCTTACACAGTTTTACTCAAACATACAATCTTTTTTGAGTTGCAAAATGAAATGAGGTTTGAGCTGAAAATATGTTTTAGGGTGCTTAAATATACCTCATGATATCTTAAAAATATTGGATTAAATTCATCAATACAAACATTTTACGTTAATAGTGACCTATAAGTCTGTAGACTTGTAGGATCACATTGTTATTTAAAAGACTCTTAAGGAGTCATTATAACCTCTTATCATGAATATTATCACCAATTAATGATTTAAATGAGGATAAGAGACATTAAATACATTAAAATAACTATGTATAAGTTAAATTCATTGATTTAATGCATAAGCTAAGTTCATACTCCCTACACATAAGGTTGTCATGTTCAAGCTACCAAAATGAAGCCATTTGAACCTACACTAGACATGATCATGAATAAACATGGAGGGAAATAATATTTAAGGGTTATAATAATGTTCAAGAGACCATATATAATCATTTTCATCCATTTTTCTAACCTCAAAACTCCACACTTGAGGAAAACTAGCATAGGTGGGGTTTAAAGTTCATTTTATGCCCCTTAACTTCTTAAAGATTGTTCATAAAGTTAATGGTATTAACAAATAAAATAATAAAATAAAGTGTAAGGTAATTATGGTCCACTCTTATGGCTAATATATTATATTATAACTTTATTTCTCATGCTTGTAGCAACTAAAAACCAAAATACCTTCTAGAGCTTGCAAGGAGAGTGATAGGAAAAATGAATAGGTTTTTATTTGGTTTGAGTCTGAGACTCCATCATATGCATGAATTTGGACCTATAAATATTTGAGGGAGACATGGGAGTGTCTATAATTTATCTTCACTCTATAACCTATATGGAATTCTTGAAAACCTCTCTCTTTTACTTAAGAACTGTCATATTGTGCATATAAACTGACTAATATGAATTAAAAAGTGTTCCTCAAGATTCCTCACACTTTTAAAATTGTGGGATGATGGTTAAAAATATTATATAAAATTACAATTTATTACCACATTCCCTCCTTAAATGTTACAAATGATCAAATAAGCATTTAAAATTGGGTTGCAACATTAGAAATGGATATTTGACTTCATTTAATACACTTGTATAGACAACAGGGGACATTAAATGAATTTGAATTGAACTACATGACATGTGAAATATATATCAACCTTTGACCCTCTTTTAACCCCTTTGATCAAGACACACTCTGATTATACAAGCATGATGTTAGGAAGAAACTTAAACTTTCTAAAAGTACATTAAATAATGCTAACCATACCTTATGAGAAGTTTTCAAGCTTGATAACCAAAGTGAAGGATTAACAAGACAAGTTTTTTGTTAAACTACTCTATGGTAGCCAAAATTTGGATAACATCTTTGGCAACCTCCTGGGGATGTATTCTTGATATGAATCTAGATAGTGACTTAGTAGATTCATTGGGATATGGAGTCATGATTTCAACTTAACTTAGATCAGACTTGAAAATAACCTTGAAACCAAATGAACTAGACAAACACAAGAAAATACACCACACCACATGTGTCAAGACACTTGGAGTAAAAACAACACAAGGCAAATATGACACACACTTGTACTTGAAGAACTTAGGGAATACAAAGATATAATCTAATATGTACAAAATTATAAAAATGACTACAATAGCATGGATTCAAGTGTATCACATTGACTGGGATAATTAACTCCTCTCCACTGATTCTTTTTAGATGAAAGGCATTATGTTCTTTACAAGTAATGACAACATAAGGTCCACTCCATAATGCATCAAACATAGTATCCTTACCAGTTTTAGCTCTACCTACATCCCACTTCAATATAAGACCTCTTTCTTGATATGTTCTTGAGATAACTCTCTTGTAAAAGTTTATTTTCACTTGTGGTTGGTGACATTCCATGGTGTGCATAACATGGTTTCTTATTTCCTCAAAGACCATTAGTTTTTCCAATCATTATATCCATAGGATCATTCTCTATTCTCTTAATCTAATGTGCCAATTCAAGAGCTATTAACTCAAGTTAAATGGTTATCTTGGATTCTCTCCCATATATAAGAATATAGGGTGAGTTACCAATGGCAATCTTTGGGGTGACCCTATCATCCCATAGGTCTATCTTCAATTTAGTTTTCCAATTCTTTTTATTATCCTCTTTATAATTTTCATCAAGTTATTAGTAGTGAAATTATCTATCCCATTAATTTGAGGGTAGTAGTTAGAATAAGTACATAAGTAGATACCATATTGGAGAGCCCATTCCATTGATCTTACACCATTGAAAGCCATGACATTATCATAAATTATTTTTGTATGCACCCCAAACCTTGTCACTAGTCTCTCATAGAAGTCAATAAATTAAGTCTCAGTATCATCCTTGAGGGCCATTTCTTCTACCCACCTTGTGAAATAATCAATAGCTATAAGAACCCATTTATGGCCTGAACTAGATAGACAATTGATCATTCAAATGAATTCAAGTCCCCATTGCATGAATGGTTGTTCAACCTAAATAATATTAAAAGGAAGGGATGCAAGTATTTTTTTGACTACAAAAAGTGAACACTTTTTACATCTCCTAACCCAAGCATATGAATCCTTGAATAGGCTAGGATAATTGTAACAAGCTCTCATTATTTTGCAGTTGTGGTTTTAAGTGCAAAATAAACCCATCATGAAATTATTATATAACCCTATCAACCTAATTTGTTTCCACACATATTAGTAACATCCCATTGATGTCTTTCCTAAAAATAACCTTGTCCACAATAATATAATGTATTTATTTTAATCTAAAGTATTTCCTTCTTGCTTGATCTAGACCCATAGGGCATTGACCTCTTTGAATGAAACTTACCATTTCTTGTGTCCAACTCAAATAAGATGAAGTTACAGTTATACTAGGACCATCTTGAAATTTTAAAACCATATCTTATTCTTCTTTAAGGTTTAATGCTAGGTGTTCACACATCCTTCTTCCTCTTACTAGCTCAGTGGTCTTGATTTCAACATCATAGTCCATCACCTTAGTTATCCATCCAACTCTTTTATCATTTAAGTCCTTATTCAAGAGGAAGTTTCTTATTCTTTGGTGGGTTACCATGACATGCATTTTTTTATTCGAAACCATATGCCTAAATTTTTGAAGGCTTCTTATAATTTCCAAATCTTTTTTCTCAACATATGTTTACCTCTCTTCATTTCCTTCTAATCCTTGAATAAAAAAGGCTATATATTGTTCAAGTACTTCATTATTATACTATATTAACATATAAGTAATGGTGTCAATGTTGTAAAAATCATATAATAATAAATCCTTAGAGAACTCATGACTGATTAGTGTGGGTGTTTGAGCAATAGCTTGTTTGATGGCCTCAAAACTAGACTTCCCTTCCTTGGTCTAAACAAATGCTTGATGATTTTTTAACATAGCTATTATAAGTCTCAAAAGATTTTAAAAAATATGTATGAACCTCCTAACAAAATTTGTTTTCCCAAAAAAACTTTGCAAAGATTTCTTATGTTTAGGTAATGATAAAGCTAATATGTCACTCACCATGTCAGGGTTTATAACAAGCCCATACTTACAAACATTATGGACAAGTAATTTAACATAATGAATAGAAAAAACATGCTTATTTGGATTGATATAAACCCCATATTACCTACACCTTTCAAATATTAGCCTTAGATGATTCAAGTGGTCACTAAATTTTTTTGAGAAAATAGTTACACCATCAAGGTATATTGGTACCACTTCATTGATCAAAACATGGAATACATGTCCCTTTAGAATGTATAATTTACATTGGATAAAATAAATGGAATATCCATCACTTAGTAGTGAAGGTTTTCTTATATTGATCTTCTTATTCTAACAACACTTGGTTGTAACCTGAATATCCATCCAAAAGGGAGAAATATTGATAACCTACCACTACTTAAAGGTTTGTTACATAGAAGGTAAATGATAGTTATCCTTAAATGATACTATATTCAAGTCTCTAAAATCCATGCATAACTTGATCTTACCATTCTTGTTTCTTAGAGGAACTAAGTTGGCAACCCATGAAGAGTGATTGATAGGAAAGATAATTCTTGACTCTATCAATTTAGTGAGATCTTTTCTCATTAGCACCTCCACTTTAGGATTGATTGGAATTTTCCTTTACCTTATAGGCTTAACATTGGAATCAATTTATATAGTGTGTTGAGCTAATGAGGGGTCAAACCCATTGAGATAACTATACTCCCAAGCAAAGACATCATAAAATTCTCTATAAAACTCAATAAATGCATCCATTTTAGTTGAAGTATATACCTTTATAATATTTAGGAGTTTATCTTTAAATATGGTCACTTTCTCATGATGTTATTCTTTTGTATACATACTTGATTTTTCTCTTCTCATTTGGTCACTTTCATTGAGTATATTCTCAAGAGTAACCAACCCCTTAAGAACTTATTAGACCTTAATTATACGATTTGTTCCCCATATTGGTGCTATAAATTGGTATAGTTTTACATGAAAACTCAGCCTCTTGTTGGATAAAATATTTTATTTGTTTGTCACTTTCAAACACTTACCAATTGACATCATTGTTTGGTATTGATGGCCTTATGACTACCATGATGTGTTATTGAGATTTTAAATTCTTGACATCATTAGGAATGTAAAATTGTGCTCTAACTAATGCCATCCTATTAACATTATGATTATCTTCTCTTAGGACTCATTAGATGTTAAAATCCTCAAAATATTTGATAAGGTCTAACACTCTATGTTTTTAGGACTTCAACAATGTGTTTTTAGTAGCACTCTTACCTCTTACTTGGTGGATAAATAGTTCACTATCTCTAATGGCTTGTACTTGACTTACTCCTTTATTCCTTTCCCATTGAAACCCATGTATAAGAGCTTCATATTCAACTATATTAAAATTAAAACTAATATAATGGTAGAATAATACCTTTCATTTGATGGAAAAATAAGAATAATACTTGTACCTAATCTATTATTGCTTCTTAATCCATAAAAAAACAATTTACACAAACCATTACTATCATAATCAGGTTTAAAGATAAATTTTATGGTTTTACCTTCTTCATGTAAATAATAGACACAAAGACCAACCTCTTCAACACTTCTATATGGGTCAAACTTGTGATTTTCTACCCCTCCATTCATCAAGGAAGAGATCTAAAATGTATTCAAGAGGAATAAATGGATCTTGGTCACTAGGGTAATCCTTCTAATCAATGAAATTACAATTTAGATTGGTGACATTTGGTTTGTATGGCTCAATGTGAAACCTTGAGATAGGTTCTAATTTTATGGTAAATTTGGTGCCATATCTTGTCCTAAAATCTATGTAGGACCAATATGATTACAAACAACCAAAAATATTCATCATGAAGTCCCTTGAAAATAAAAGGGAGAATTATGGTGGAAATTTAACAATAACCACATATTGATCAATGAATAAATTATGACAAAAATGAAGAGTTAAGTTCAAACATTTGATAACCCCAACTATCTTAGTGGCTAAACCATGTAGTTGTAGTACACCTTTAGTATTAGGCTCATATTTGAGGCCTATTTTATCTACTATTTGATTTTTAATAACTAAGTTATTAGAACCACTATATATCATACAATTATGCACCAAAAATTCACCAATTATCACTAAAACATAAAAGGGAGGAGGCTTTTTCACTTTAACTTATTATGACACACTAAGCTTAGATGTGTTTGTGAACACAATATTACCCTTATAATCCACTCTTAATGTTGAGCTAAGATTAGATAACTCTTCTTACAACATATCCATTTTCTTAGGAATAGACAAAGTGTCCCACATAGGCATACATGAATATTTTTCATTTGATCTACTATGTTGAGAGACGGAGCACCAATCTTTAGCTTTCCTCTAGGAGCTATGACATCACTTGGGCCTTCTTACTTTGGTGTATAGAGGTAATTTTCTCAATATAATTTATTTAATATTATTGAGACTTAGAAGCTACATTATTCTCTATTAGCTTTTGAGTAATATAGGAAATGGTAGCTGAAACTTTTCCACTCTCTTCTAATTCCTCAATAACCAACCTTTTAGACCTAGTGTTTGATACAATAAAACTATCTACCACCCTACTTGTACTAGCCACTTGATTCAATATACAATAGTATTTTTCTTAGAATTTATAAGTGTATAAATTGATTGAATTTTCTCTCCAATAGCCATAACCTAATTTAAAACTTCAACTTATGTTAAACAATGTATTATTTTATCTTATGCCACACAAGCTTGGTTAAACACTCCATATTGATTGATGGATTTATCATGATATTATTACACTAAGAAGGACACTCTTGCTATTGCATTATATTATTTTATGTGGGTACTAAATATATTGAATTAGATGTAACATATAGGTTATAATTGTTATATGGTTCAATAATAGTGATAAGGTCTTGTCCTTGAGCATTTCCTTGTAAGGGTAGTCTATTTTATTGATAGGGATAATGAGATAGGTGTGGAGGTTGACAAGGCTTATTAAAATCACTTTGTTTGCTCTCCATTTCCATGAATTTGTTTTTTAGAGTCGAAAGTATCCATTTCACATCATTTGGCTTATTTGATTGACTAGGGGCAGCTAACTCATGACTAGTTATGATAGGAATGGGAGCAAGAGTTGGAGTAGGAGGCTAAATTTTAGGAAACAACATAGGAGGCCTTGGATCAAGTTTTATAGATTGGATCAGATTATTCTCAAATCTAATAGCAATTTAATATATATATGGTAAGGTATCCCCACCCATAAATTGAATCATAATATCTATATCATTGTTCAAATCCTTGAGATAATATGGTAATGCATAATTTGGAGTGGGTCATAAAATAATCAAAATCCTATCCCATGTATTTTTCAACCTAGCATTGAAATCCTACATGAATTATTGATGGGGTCTCTTTATGGTGGTCCATTGCTTGGCCAAGGACAAATGATAACTCTTATCTTAAAATCTATTACTCAATTGATCTCCCAAGTCATCCCATTATCCAATGGAATTAGGGGAAAAGGTTTTATACCAATCCAAATTCTTTCCTTTAAAACTAATTTCTAATAACCTAATGGACACATTTTCATGTGTTATATTATGGATGTTACATAAATTTTCCATGTCCCTAATGTGTTTAATGAGAGTAAGAGTAGTTTCTCCACTAAAATAAGGGACACTCTTGAGGTCAACCAATGATGTGTCATCATATTGTGTAAGGTTTAATGGATAAAAACCATTGAAATAAATAAAGGGCATATTTATATCCATCCTACCATCCTTAGGAAGAACTGGATTAAAGGGGAAATAAAGATTTATTATAGGTGACTTGGTATAAGGGATAGTATTAGGGAATATATTTATTTTGAATGAATATAAAGGTAATTAAACAAATAAAAAAAGGATACATCTCAATTTTGATCTTGTAGTCTCCTTTAGCATGAAAATTGGCTCACTAGTTAGTAACCAAGAGTTTAGAACTTGTTGGAGTCGTCAGATGCTACATGAAGAAGGTTATTACAACTACATTTTTGCCAATACAAACATCAATATTAGACAAACTCTTTCCAATTATGTCTCATCAGGTGTGAAAAACTATTATATCTCAAATTTTCACCCTTGAGAGGGTGTCTTCAAGCCTTATCACTTGACTTATGCAATGGGATTGATCCTAGGTTGTGGGTGACCTCTAAATGGATAAGACCTTTATATTTTGGGATAGCTCCCAAGTGCACCATCTACACTAACATATATAATAATTTCTTGGATTGGAAAATGGAAATATTAAAGCCAAAAATAATAAGTAAAATTGGAGGTGATGCACCAAACATAAGGTCCTTAGCTTGCTAAAAAAGCATTATGAAATACTAAGTTACAATATGATTATAACATTTCAAGATAGTCCTTATGACACTAGTGCTTCAATATGAAGATTAAAAAGGCTTAAGATGATCAACCAAGAGGTAATAACTATAGATGATAATGACTTATTAGTTATACAACTAATAAAACCATGTATAACACTTCTTATGACCTATAAAAGAAGGCAAACTTACATAGATGTATTAATAAGAAGCACAAATGAAAGGAAGAACATTTATTATCACTAAACATTCATAAAAACAACCCATTAAAGATAATTATATACAATATGAATATATTAATATCCAATTTTAATTGATTTCAATAGGCAATTACAAGACTTAATTTTGGTAAGGCTTCACCATAACCAATGTGAGGATACTTTCAAAGCTAAATAAGGTTGTATATATAAAAAAGAATATGAGAGAGCAAGAAATAAAATGTTGGAGAGACTAATGAAAAATGTCATTCCAAAATAAATAATTTAAAATTAAGAGTAATCTATAAGGAATTAGTTATGAAGTTTTTTATCAGGTGTATACTTGACATGATCTCTTCTTTCATTAATGTGGTGTAGAGTAACTCCTAGTCTTCTTGGATAAATCATCAATATATCAATTGGACTACAAATTATTGTGCAAAGGAATTTAAAAGTGTATTTCCTAACATGTATTATTCCTTTTGGGGTCTTCTACACCATTCTCTTACAAATTTTATAAACCTCCTCTTTTATCCTCAAAAGCTCACAATATTTACTCGCTCTCTTTAGCTCAAATGCCTCAAATATTGTTTCTCACTTCATGAATGAAATAATTACCCATTAATGAACTCTATATATCTTAATAAACTTATATCAAACCCCTTGAGTGCCTCATACACTCTCCAACATTCCATTTCACACCTAAGGCTCATACTTGTCTTCATTTCCTTATATCCCTCAAAACACATAAAGATCCTTGTCTAAAACCTTATGAAGATGTTCCTATAAAATAAAATATATATTTGAGTACCCATTTTCCTCTTATTATTTTTTTCAAAATATCATGATCAAACATTAAGTGAAAGTGCACTTAATCCACCTATTTCCTCTTTTCATTATCCCTCAACTAGGTATCTAGGCCTAGGACATTGAGATTTGGATATACATATCTCTCACAGGTGTGAAACCTCAATAAAATGTTTGATTCAATTTATATACCCCCAATAATGTTTTAGGCCAAATTTGAGGATTTTATGGGTGAAGCAAGTAATGGACAAAACCCTAGTTTAGATGCATACTCAGAATCGAGAGGTAACTAGAGGGATTTCTCAAGAAATTAATAGGTTATAATGCCCAATGATCATTTTTTAGGGCCAATACCATCATAATACAACTATATATACTTAAGGTAATCTCTCCAAGATCATTATATAGGTTTATAATTATGCTTATCTCATGTCAACAAGATAACACTAGTCATCTCAACTTATGTTAAGGACCTATAACTTGTTACATACTCATGTAGACCTATGGTGTGACATATATAAGGATTTTATAATTATTCCCATACTCCATAAGTGTTTTAAATTGATATTGGTTCTTTTATACATTCAAATTCTTACAAAAATGTCTAAAAATATCATTTTAGGCCACTTTATGCACTATTTTGACTTCACACATGCCACCAAGTGTGTTTCATAGGTGACTATGGGATATATTAATATCATTATAACAATTTACAATTTAAATAAATGCTTTTGAAGTCCTTTGGAGAGAGAAAACCATCATTAGGTCTTTGATAGGGTTTAAGAGGCTCTTTTGGTCTTAATGATCATTGATAGAAATAAGGGATTGAATTTATTTATTAATTCCATGGGTTTAGAGTAAAAATACCCCTTAAATATATATAAAATAATTTTTTCCCCATGCACCTTCTTGGGTGAGTTATCATGTGTAAAAAATGGCCAATTTTGACTCTCTAGTCCTGCTGAGAAGGTCAAGTGAGTAGTTTTGACCAAAATGTCACTCAAATGTTGAATTTTTTGATTATAAAAGTTTTTAACAGGTTTTAGATACCATAAATGACATTTTACAATTCTTATTTATGTATCTTTCCTTCCCAAACATCTTAGAGTCTAATCTGGGTATACATGAGGGTTTGAGAGCCTATTTGACCTTCTAGTCCTAAATGTCTTTATTTGAGCTTATCCCCATATTTAACAAGTTAAAATCATTTTATAGGATTATATAAGTATCCCATACATATATACATACTATATATATCCATATCAACACCAAACATATGCATGTCGTCCTCTTTCCAAGCATAAACTAATATGTATCAATCTAACTCCTTGACTGTAAATATGAAGATATGGTATATATTTGCTATATATGGAATTTTTATGGTATTAATAAGGATATTAAAATTATTAAACTTCATATAAACTCTTTCCACTCATGAATATTCACTTCTCATCAAAAATATGTCTTTTTTTCCATTTTGCCTTAGTAGGCCTATAAGTGCTCATGACAAGGTTGCATGTCTAAAGTAGGATTATTTTTGACTTTTTAGAACCTTAAGATCCTAAAAATAGAGTATAGGATATTGATAATTTTTTCAAGCTTAAAAATAATCTTATATATACTTTCCACCCTCCATACAACTTTCACTTTGATTACATTGCCTACAAGCAGGCTATAGGTGGTCATTTGAGCTCTTTGACTACAAATTCAAGTTACCTCCTCTCTTAATTGAAAAATTAGTGGATGTTTAATGGATAATATAATGGGTTATAATTATTTTAAACTATACACTAGCCTCTCATACTTTTTTTCAACACCAAATGACCATGTTTTCCATTTTTTTGATAGGCTTATATGTAGTCAATAAGACTTATTGGCTTTAGGTCAACTTTTGAGTTTTGGACTAAAATAGCCCTAAAATTGATTTTTATAAATGGAGAATTTATAATTAATTTAATATTATATATACACCACTTTAACTCTTCATAACTTTATCAACAATCATACCCTTTGTGTTCATTGTTTTCTAGTAGGTATATAAGTTATCATCTAGGTCAACACCCTTTTCACTGTTTTTTATTATTTATTGAGTCTAGTTGACTCATTAGAGGAATTTGGAGAAAAATTAAATTTTTATTTAATTATTTATCAGTCTCTTCATATACTCAAATCACCTTGAATATCCATTCACATCCCTCATAGTCCTTTTAGGCTTACATAGTCTTAATCAAGCATATAGTCCTTTTTGAGTTACAAAATGAAATGAGGTTTGAGATGACAAGATATTTTAGGGTGATTAAATATACCTCATAACAGATTAATAATATGGTATTTAATTCATCAAGATAAACATTTTATGTTAATAGTCACCTACAAGTCTATAGACTTGTAAGCTCATAGTGTTCTTTTGGAAGGCTCTTAAGGAGGCATTATAACCTCTTATCTTGAAGCTTATCACCCATTGATATTTTATAGGATCCTAAGAGACCTTAAATATCTTAAATTCACTATGGATAATTTTATTTCATTCATTTCATGCACAATACAACTTTAAACTCCTTGCACATAGGACTGTCATGTTTAAGATGCTCAAATAAAGCCGTTTGAACCTACAATAGAGATGATCATGAAGAAGCATGTAATAAAATGATATTTAAATGTTATAATAATGTTAAAGATACCATATATAATCATTTTCATCTATTTTTTTGACCTAATAAATCCACACTTGAGGAAAACTAACCTAGGTGGGGTTTGAAGTTCATTTTTTGCCCCTTAAATTCTTAACTATTATTCATGAATTTAGGGGATTAACTAGGCAGCCAATGACATAAACTGGAAGGTAATTATGGTTTCCTCCTATTGATAAGATATGAAATTCAAAAATTATCTCTCCTACTTGTACTAATAAAAAATTAAACTACCTTTTAGAGCTGCCAAAGAGAGTGATAGGAAAAATCAATAGGTTTTTGTTTAGTTTGAGTTTAAGAATCCATTATTTTATTGTATTTGGACCTATACATATTGGAGGGATACATGCTATTTTTTATAATTTATCTTCACTCTGTAACCTATATGGACTTCTTAAAAACCTCTCTTTTTTCTTGAGAATTTTCATATTCTACATAGAAATTTACTCAGCTAAATCAACAAGTGTTCTTTAAGCTTCTTCATACTTTTAAAGACATGTGATGATGTGTCAACCACTCCATTCTTATACAAACCTACCACTTTATTACCACATTCCCTCCTTAAACATTACAAATGATCAAACAAGCATTTCAAAATAGGTTGCAACATTAGAAATGGATATTTTTTTATTTAATGCACTTGTATAGACCATGGGGGATAATAAATTAATTTGAATTGAACTACATGACATGACGAAGATATCTCAACCCTTGACCCTCTTTTAACCCATTTGATCAATAAACACTCTAACTAGACAAGCATGATATTATGAAGACACCTTAAAACTGTCAAAAGTACCTTAAATAATGCTAACCATACCTTATGAGAAGTTTTTAAGATTGATGACCAAGGTGAAGGCTTAACAAGACATTTTTTTTTTAAACTGGTCTATGGTAGCCCAAATTTGAGCAATAATTTCATAAGGGGAGAATTTATTTAAGGACATCAGCACATTCCATATGTTATTACCACATATGACATCTAAAATATCTAATGAGCAAGTTTATACAAATAAATTACATCTATCTAGAGACCATTAAAATAGACATCTAACTAGATAAAATGTTAACCATAAATAGTTGGTTAAATGATGAACAAGAAGTTAAGGTGTTTAACATCCTAAGGAACCATACATCATCCTTTGTAAGGGATTATAGTGACATGAAATGTATCCACCCTAGTGTGTGTACTTATCACATATATACCAAAAATATTAGACCATTTAGACAACCTCAAAGGAGGATTAATCTAGCATTACAGGATATTATCAAAATTGAGATAGATAAAATATTAGAGGTGGGATTCATTTATCCAATATTTGATAGCTAATGAATCTCATCTTTTATCATAGTCCCAAACAAGAATAGATATTAGAAGATATGCATAGACTACATAAAACTCAATAAATCCACCATGAGAGACTATTTTTCCTTGCCTTTAATAGATCAAGTGTTGGGTAGCTTAGATGGGAAAAAGTATTTATCCTTCTTATATGGGTTTAGTGGTTACAATAAAATAAGGGTATCCCTATAATATGAAGATAAAACAACATTTAGATGCCCTTAAGGGATATTTTCTTATAGTGTGTTATCTTGTGGTTTTTGTAATTTACTTAACACATTTCAAAGGGTAGTTTTGGCCATTTTTATTGATCTAACCAATGAATGTATATAGGTTTATATGGATGAATTTACTATGCATGGTGAATCTTTTTATGAAGCTTTCATCAATCTACACAAAGTGTTAACAAGGCATGAACAACATCAACTATCCATGAGCCATGAGCAATGCATAATAATGGTAAATCAAGGAATTTTTATTGATCATTACATTTCATCCCAAGGGATATAAGTGGATCTTGAAAAGATATAAGTCATTGTTGGCCTATCTGCTACTAAAAAACATACTTATATCAAGAGTTTTTTGGGACATGCAGGGTACTATAGATGTTTCATAGAAAATTTTAGTAAGATAGTTACACCCATGTTATCTTTTATTACTAAGGATAATGAGTTTTTATGGATAGACCAATTCTAACATGCCTTTTATGTAATTAAATCCAAGATAATCTCTTCCCTAATATTGAGAGGATTTGATTGGAAGTAGCCATTCCAAATTCATATAGATGCTTCTAACAATGCCATGGGGGTAGTCTTAGGTAAAAAGTATGAATAAGGAAAGATGTATAAAATTTATTACATCGATAAGAACCTTACCCCCAAAAAAAGAAACTACACAACAACTGAAAAAGAGTTCTTAGCTGTCATTTATGTAATGAAAAATTTAGGCATTATATCACTGGTTATAAAATCTTTATTTGTAAAAATCACTTAGACATAATGTACCTCATGAATAAATTAATGGTAGGATCATTATATGGTTAAAAATTATTTTAATAATTTTACATTATAATTACTAATAATCTTGGGATGTTCAATGTGGTTTCTTAAGTTATATCTAGATTGAATGTTTCAAGTGAATAAAATCTAGTGGAGGATAATTTTTATTATTAAAAGTTATTCATGATGTCAACATAGTCACCATGGTTTATTGATATATCAAACTACTTTATTATAGGCAAGTTTCATTGTAATTTTAATTCTAAATAAATAAAACATCTAGTTAGAGATAGTTCATGTTTTTAATGTCTTAATGGTATATAATTTAAGTGTGGACCTATCCACATGATTTGTAGGTGTGTAAGAGAAGTTGAGACTTATGACATTATAATAACTTATCATGATGAACTTGGAAGAGGCCATTATTCAACCAAGAGGATTATCCATAGGATCCTTAGGGTTGGATACTATCATCCCTCACTTCATAATAATGTGAATAAATACATATGGAAATGTGATCCTAACCAAAGTATGGGTAAACCTACACTATCCAATGAGATGCCTCTCCATCCTCAGGTGGTTTTAGAACCATTTAATTAATGGGGTTAATATTATGTGTTCTTCATCACTAAAGTAAATAATGGTATTATACTCACATCAGAGGAAGAAGGTTCAAATGAAGAGACTGGACACTATTCTTTGATTCTAAGTTTCATCACTTGAAAAGGAAACTAAGAACCAGATGGTTGGAACTATTTAAAATAGAAAATATCTATGATAATAGGTTAGTATAGTTATTTCCCATAAATGGAAATTAGAAAACTCTTCTAGTCAATAAACATACACTGGTACTTTACCAAAAGCCTCCAAGCAAGGAGGAGTTCACTTAAAAAAATTAGTCCCAAAATAATTTTGGTTACATGTAAGAACTCAGTTCTTCCATGATTACTAAAGGATGAGGTTTGAAGTTTAATAAAGGAGGATAATTAAAAACCAGTTTATGGTAGTCCTCAAAGAAAAATGTAAGAAAGAAGTTGAAAACCAATAATGATAACTTCTCAAGGAACAAATCAATCAAAAATGGTGCATGTACTCTCTGTGTATATGATCTTAACTAACTAATGCTATCTAAACATGGAAGTATAAGTAGTAATATGAGAATCAAGGTAAACACCACAATAATTAAGGTATTTTTTATTCTATTTTTCTATCTCAGATTAAACTTAGGTTGTATAAATGTATGCGTGTTCATCTTTGTAAGGAAGGTTAACCAAAAAGGGAAAGTGTCTAGAAATAGATGGAATATGTAAAAAAATGGGTCAGCTCCAAAAAGTACAAAAATTGAAAACTGACATGATGTTAGCAACATATATAAGTGATAATGAATGAAAAGAAAAGTATCATCAAAATTTGTAATTAAAACTATCAAAATCATCAATTTTGGAAAATGAGTTTGGGGATAATGAGACATGATAAAATAAAAAACACAACCCAAAATGTAAATATAAACATTCGATGCCTAGAAATGATTATTGACACCCATAATTGTCACATCCTACCAAATTGATGAGCTTTAACTAAATCTTGAAGATTGATGCCATTAAATTTGGGTATATGATACAAGTGAAAAAATTACTTCAAAGGATCTAAACAAACCTAGAAACCCTCATTATAATCTAAATTTTTCCTTTATCCTTACCATATATGTTTTTTAATCTAAAACACCTTTACTATTTCTCACCATGGGTCAAAAGAAAAATGATGAGCTTGAGTCTATAGATTGATTGCTTGAAGATGAAGTAGTATTTATCATGTTTGAAGAATAATGTTGGATTGAATTACTCAATAATTTTAAACGCTATGATGAAATTATGTGTATACAAGGGAAAATGTAGTTGATCTACAAATTAATCCTAGCTCAGATAAGATAAATCATGATTACACTTCTACTTGTTGGTATATTTAGAAAATCAGGGTCATGACTAAGATTAATCCAATAGACCTAACCAAGGGGTCCATTATATAAATAATTTCACAATAGAGGGTTAAAAATCCTCTATCCAAGTCATGTGATAACCCTAACTAGGTCCTATGTTTTCTATATTCACAAAGTGAAGTAAAAACTAACCTAGTTCTCAAAAAAGCTTTGACACAAAATGGAGTTAATAAACATAAAAATTAAACATGAATATAAGATTTATACTTAATCCAATGTATAATAAATCATAATTGATGGGTGAGAAGCATACAAGCTAACAAAAGCATATCTATCTACTTTAACAAAGGAGGAACAAATTTAGGAATACTTACCTTTGAATAAAAAAATCATCGAGCCTCAATCTCTCCTTTGGCCAAGGTGATTTTCAAAAGGTTTATGTGGTATGTAAGAATAAAAAGGATATGTCATCTCTAGGATACATGACTTCTCTATGCATCCAAAAGACTACTCCACAAGACCATATTCGTATCTCTAAGTGTAGTATTGAAAACCTAAGCACTACTCCTCAAGTAGAATGGTGGATAAGTAGATACATAATATATTATCTTCTTATTATTTTATCTTCCTCTAAGAAATGGTGAAAATTTTGTGCACATATAGTTGGATATAAATCTAAAGCTTTCTAAAAGTTTAGTCAACAAAGTTGGCCCAATTAACCCTATTAGAAATAAAATTAGTTAAGTCTAGACTGAGTCAACCTAGGCCAACTTAGTCCTATAACATGCTCAAATATTAGAATAGATTTGCCTACACTAACTTAGTCATGTAATGTGTTCAAATCTCAATACAAATTTGACCTAGGTAGACTTAGTCTATATATGGTAAAATAAGGTTTTGGATTAGGTAAAAGATATAAACAAGAAGTATAAATATAATATAAAAATTTAAGTATAAATTTACATTTATACATAGAAATGTAGTTTATTATACTTTAGGTTGTATTTTATATTTATACTTTTGATATGTTTGAGCATGGGTTTGGACCTATAGGAGTTATAATGCAAACTCTAGGTTTTGGAGGGTCTAATTAGATTTCTAACTTAGCCATATTTTAAGTTTCTAAGATTTCATTGAGGCATCACATGAGGTAAATGGATACACATTTTAAGGAATTTAGATAAATTCTAGGAATGATACAATACCATAATAATCTTGTGAAGCACCAATGGTCTGCCCACCACTTTTTGGTACACCCTTTAAGGCATACACTTAAAGAGATTAAAACTCAATAGGTTATTTTAAGAGAGAAAGTTTAAGTATGTGGTAAAGTTAATAAAAATATTGTGTGTGTATGGGATGTTTAAGTATTTTACCACCAATTTAGAATATAAATATACCATGATGAAGGGAATAAAGATTATAGTGACCAATTGGGCTATCAATGAGTTATTAAGCATTCTAGATGGTGTGTACACCCTAAATTAGTTAAGAAAACACATATATTATGTATTTTCATAGTCATTTTATATAATACTCTGACTAGAAAATATGAATTTTTATTCACATTTAGCCATGTCCTCTCATTTGACTTCTCTTGGTCTTTCTAGATTCCCTAGACATCTTTATGCTTATTCCTAAACATCTATAGCATTATAAACATAACCATTTTATGACCAAGAACATATTTTAGGTCTAGACCCATCCCCCTAGGTCCCATATCCCCTAGACAATAGTGCCCAAATAGGACTACAATGTTGAAAACCTAGGGTGTCTAATTTTTGATGCTATTATCCAAGGCCAATTTTGGCCCCAATAGTCAGCTTCTTCCATAGGATGAGTCTTACCCCTTTTTTTTGCTTCATGTCTAAGTTTTCCAATGTCAACAAAATGCAATAAAAGTTCCCAAATAAGAAATAATGATTCTCATATATAAAGGACTATATAAGGAATTTTATATCTATCACTTACTATTGTAGCACATTAGAGATAATAAAATCAATCAATAGTATATCTCAGCTTCTCTACATCATACATAGATTTGCATGCTTAATCAAGGAAGGGCCTAGGATAAATTCATTCTTACATCAATCATGCACATTGATTATGCATATTCCCTAATGGAGAACTACATCAGATCTGAGACCCTTGGCATGGAGGTTAATGTAGGCATTAGTCAAAATAGTAAGGGTTCTTGATTGTGCGATCATTCTCCCCACAACCTAATTCCACCCCCCCTTATGCTTTGATTTCCTTTGTTGTTTCTATGTATGTAGGTTAATATAGGTACTAATGATAGAAACTAACACATAACAATCTACGCATAGTCCCAAGATTCAATATCTCACTAATAGAGTGTCATAGGGCTACCAAGAAAAACTTAGAAAAGCTAGACCACCAAGACAACAACATTAGAAGTGGACAAAAATGTCAAAAGTGGATAATAGTGCTAAAAATGGACTACAATGCTAAGTAATAGGGTGTCCTAAGTTTTTCAATCCTATCCACTCCAAAATTAGAGTTTTGGGTTCTATTTACGATAGTTTTTCATCCCTACACAATAATTTCTAGACTCTGCATCATCCATTTCAGCCCAGAATAAGCTAAGTTAATCTTTCTTTGTCTTCTCTTTCCTATGTGAATTAAGTTGATCAAACTGGAAAAACCTTGTACTTCATTACATAAAACCAAAATTATCTCCCTATTTTAGACCTTTATTACTTATGAATTAAACATCTAATTTCATAAATTAATAAAACATTTCATGAAACTAACTTACTTTAAAATTTTGCACAAAAACCCTAGAAATGCTAGGGATAATTATTTCTTATTTTTTACCATAATTTCCTAATTTTTCCTAAATTAAAAAATTATAAATCTATCAATTCATTAAAAAAATATCACATATTTTGTTCAAACTCTAGTTTGCACATACTAGGTCCTTTTTGCATACAAACACTTTTTCAAAACTAGAAAAAATACATTGCTAATTTTAAAAATATTTTTTGATTTTTCCTAAATTTTTTCAAAGCAAAATTATACAAATTTTGTCTATATTTTTCAAATTATTTCACTAATTTTGAAAACAATTCATTCAAAACCCTAGATTTCAAAACTATGTCATCAAACAACAAGCCTTGCCTCCTTGCTAATTTTAGAAAACTATTTTGGAAATTTTGCAAATCAATTACCTTGTCAAAAATTATTTCAAAATTAGTAGTTTTTTGTGCAAAAATTTCATTTCCAAAATCCTAATTTTTGTATAAATTTTTGTGCATTTATCTTATTTCAAATAATTTCTAAAATTCAAAATTATTGCATAAATTTCAAAAATTCTAAAACCCTAGCTCAAAACCCTAGATTGCCAAACTAGGTCCTCAAACCTCAAATTTCCATCCCTTACAATTATTAGAAAAATAATTTGAAATTATTGCAAATTGTTTAGGTTATCAAAATTAATTTTAAAAATTCAATGTCAGTAGTTCTTTGTGCATTTATTTTCTTTATAGTAATTTTCAAAATTCTCTTTGGTGATAAAATGGCCACAAAGGCGATTCCTCCTCATCCCATAGATCAATTTCTAAATTTTTCTTAAATTATGATGATGATTAGACAAATTTGCAAAATTTCACATTAGCTAAAACTATAGAAAATGATTTCATTTATAGTGAAGCTAATGGCTATTATTGTAATGAAGGCTATGATGATGTATGCAATGATGAGGGTGAATCACAAATAGATGAATATTTTTCTCTTAAACCCATCTCTTTTATCCTTCTTCTAATGAAAATAATTTTGATAAATGGGAAAGATACTTCTCACCTCATTCTCCTAGGCACAATGCACTAAATGCACAAATTAGTCATGCACTTCCAAGTGAACCTCTTATTGGTGATTATTTGCTTCAATATAAACCTAATTTCTCTCTCCCTTTTGCTACTACTATATTCAAAATACAAAAATATAAATGCAATAAAATCAAATTACCAAAGCATATTTCAAATGATGTATTATATTTTCCTAACTCTCTTCTCTCAAAAGAATGTTCAAATGATAACTCTTCTACTCTTCCTTCTCATGTTGAAAATGAATAAAATTCATATAATCCATCCATGGATAGCATAGATACATATGATGTTTTAAATGCCAATGATAACTTAATGCATATTACAAAGAAATTAACTCTTTCTCTAACACCACTCCCTATCATGGATGAAAGTGATAATCAATATGATAGTGAAAATGCAAATGAGTATGAGAATGAAAGTGAATACAAAAATGATACCTCAAATTCTACTATTTCTAATGAACAACATTCAGAATGTGATAATGCATGGAATAATGTTGACTATTATGCATATAGTAAAGAATAAAATGCATCTCATGCTTCTAACCCTTCTCTCACTCCTCTCAAATATCATGTATGTTAAAATTTGCTTCTAATTCTATGAATGATTTTATCTCTAACAATGCACATGTTAATGTTAATATCACATCTTTTACTAAATTAGAATGTGATTCACTAAAACATAAAGTTACCAATCAATCTCCCAAATCACCCCTCACTATAGTAAAACCCAGCTCTCACTCCTCACCTAAAGAGAATTGTAGCCCACATCCCTTTAGTAAGGTCCAAGCTACCATTACTCCTACGGTTCAAGAGCACACCCCCTCTTTATGATCCACTTGATAAATGTAGCATTCTCATGATTAAAATTAATAATCAAATTCAATGATTAAATGAACCAATTTAAGATACTAATGTACCATCCAAGGAGATCATCTCTTTGATGCATGCAATTGGTGAACTATAACACCAAGTATATCTTCTTACCTTGGAAAACAAAGCTTATAAAACTTGGATGGATGCCAATGATCTACATGGTAACCCTATTCCGAAGACTTTCATAAAAGATGTAATAACTAAGCATTTCCAAACACCATCATTACCTCACTTTAATGGAACTAGAGATCCATTAGCACATCTTTAGGCCTTTTAGAAAGATTTGCCACCTCATGCAAGTGATTTGATTCTACTCAAGTTTTTTCAATAGACATTAGTGGGGGATGCACAAAATTAGTTATTTCATCTACTCCTTATTAGTTCATTACAAATATATGATGACTTAGAGGAGACATTTCTTAGAAAATACATTGTCAACATGGGCCCTCATGTTACATATGAGAAACTTGCCACACTACATCAAAATTATTCAAATTTAGTTAGTGAGTATATAGGCTCACTTTTTTAGATTGATATATAAACCAACAGATCTAGAGACTCAACATATCTTTATCAAGGTCCTTTTCCAACCTCTCCTTGATCATCTACTATATGAGACAGAGCCTTGTTTTAGACATTTATGTTACATAATTCTAGATTTGGAAAATAAATTGGAATTAATTGAGTTAGATTTAGTTAATCAGATCACTCTTGACTTCACATCAACATCTTTAGATACAACTCCTACCACTCAGGATCCACTATGTCCTAGACAAGATAGGAGACCACAACTAGAAAAGCAACCAATCAAGAATAAAGAACAAGTTTTCAAAACACAACCTATAGTATGAACTACAAAGAATAATAGTAAAACACCACTATAGTTTTATTTAGAGTAGGATAACCCATCTATCATATTATCAACACCACTAGATAAGAGGTTAATCACATTACCTTCTATTCACTAATGAGATTTGCATCTCTTACATAGACAACCACATCATCTCTTTTGTAATTATCAATTTATCCATAGGCACAATGATGATAATTGTTATGGACTCAAATATTGCATTAATAGATGTGTTGATGAGGGTATTATTGCATTCACATAGGGGGCACATAGATATCCTCAATTATGGAACTCTAGACCTCATTCTTCCACAACTGAGTCATCCCAAGAAATTCATTTATAGCAATCATTGGTCACTCATCATGATCACAATGCAAGTTTTAGGATAGAATCTCACAAGAGATCTCTTATTCCAACTATTCAAAAAGTTTAGAAAATAGTATAATAAAATCAACCCACATATAACAGTGTAATCTATGATATACATAGTGCAGTTCCATATGCATATCCATCAGAGTCATAGGCACTGTAATAGAGTACTATTCTAGAGAGATATTCATTATAGTCAAGTTTTTAGGGTCTTATCTCATGTAATAATCTGCTATGATTAAGACTAGTTAAACCCACATTATAAAGTAATACTTCAGAGAGATATTCATTAAAACTAAGTTTTTAGGGTCCTATCTCATGTAACAATACATTACAATTAAGATTAAATAATCCCTCAACATAGGTTTCAGCTCCATCTCAACATATTGCTCTTTCGTATACATCACAATAGAGGCCATAGGGTATTTGATTATAGCCAGATGAGCCTTCTTCATAGTAGGTAATATCAACTATAGAGCACATTCCTACACAACATGAGTACTATGGGATCTTATTCACTTGAATGATAGGGTTTAGATATTGATATAGCATAGTTTGATACATCATACATTCATTTCAGCATAAGTTCATAGCTTCGCTTAGCAGGTTAATGATGGATCCAAAGATATAGATACCCTTTATATTCTTGAGCCACTCTTAAGGAAGTAATATGCACACAACATTATCTTACAACTACCTACTAATAACTAACATTCCTAATTCCCAACAACTATCTTATCTAAATACTAGTCTATCAAAATCTAGATCTTACCAACTCAGCCTATCCAAACACTTTACCAATATAAAACCCAAACAACTCATTTGAACAAGTTATCAATCTCAAACTAGCCTAATTTTTTTTAGATATTAAAAATAAACATATCCAACACTTTCCCACTCAAACCAAATCAAATATATCCAAATCCTACTTTACCAATCCTAAAAACCAACTCAAAGCTATCCAAATAGATTACCAATTACCACAATAAACAAATTTTTGCCTACACATTATTATAATATGAAATAAATAAGCCTAGCATCACAATTATCAAAACATCACATCCAAACATATCAAAACATCAAATCCCGTATCCCAAGTACCATTTACCAAGCACATGAAAATTTAGAATCAATACTAGATCAGCCATTTTTAAAAATAACCACTTACAATCCATATACCAACATATTATAGAATCCATAGCATGAATACACATAAGTTCAAAATCAAACCAATATATATATATATATATATATATATCATGAATTTTTCAAAACATATACAACATGTCAAAGTATTATCAATCATGAATAGGGGTCATGCCCTCACTCTCAGTCTCACTCTCTCCTCTAGTACTAGTATCATAATCTTGTTTAATACTTGATGACTCTATGCCTCCTTGAGTTCCTAAATTCCTCTTGCACCAATTATCTCACTCCAAAAAATAACCATACACCTCACACAATTTTTCTTGTCACCACTGAAGATCCATATAATCATCCACAATCTTTGAGCTCACTGATCCATAATCAAGAGGAGGCATCCTATGCCTATCTCATTTAACCCTCATCTCATCTCTCTCTTTTTGCCTTAACATATGTAGCTATAGCTATAGCATCTTGGTCAAACAAATGAGCATACACACTAGATATAATTGTCACTCTATCAAACCCTCTTCCATAACATCATCAAGAACATGCCATGAAAGCTCACGCTGGGTAGACTCAATGATATTCTCCTAGAACACATCATCCCTATCACTAACCCCAGTAGGTGCCTCACATTGTACACCTCCCACCCAACCTACACACATAAGAAGTATAAAATTACATTAGATGCATATTTACAAATACAAACTCAAACATAAACATATAATCAATTCAAATATAATTACTAACTACTTCCCATCATCTGGATCAACTCAAGGTCCTTATATGTAGGAGCATCCACTCTATTTATGGGGTAAAATGGAGCCCACTAATCCTTGGCCCACCATGAAATATATCCCTTGGTACATCCCACATCATCCACATTAGGAACATCTATAACAACATCCTGTGCATCCATAGGTAAAGGTGCATACTCAACCTTAGTAGGTCTTACATGAGCCCCTACTCTTTTTGGTGCCCACACACTCCTCAACCATGCCCATGCTATAGGAGAAACATCCTATCAAAATCTAAACTCCCTCATCATGCACTCATACTAAAAGTGCTAATAAATTATAGGATAATGATCATGTAACCAATAACTAACCCTAATATACCATTACTACTCTCTATCCTCAATCCATCCCAAGAATCATCTATATGGCATCCATATGATATCAGGGGCCACCAACCTATCTATCACCCTCTTATAGTGATCTATCCCATGGGATTTGATAGTGAACTCACTTGTCTATCACTCATAAAATGGCTATGGATATACCCAGCTCACCCTCAGTAACCCAATATGTCACACAACTACTATGTGCTCATATGCCCAATAATGTAATAATGTGGCCACACCTACACCACCGCTAAACACTTCCTTAGTAAATATATACAAATCCTTGTATAATTGGGAAAAGATAGTCCTACCCCAAGAGAACACTATACCATACATCTCAATACTGTGAACCATCCTATGCATCTTATAGGCAATAGACACTCCACTACCATCCACTATAATAAATGAGGCCAATAACATATCTAGCCATTTCTATCAACATAGAACACTCGACTGTATAATCACTACTAAAATCATATCACTATCACTACCTCAATTATGTAATCCTATAAGCACCCTAAAAAAATTATCTAGATGCTCGATCAATGGCATATGCACCTATATCATCCATCAACATCACACAATTTCTACTCTTTCACTATGTCATCCACCTACTATGTCATTCACACACCTTTCTAATACCTAGGCATACAAATTGGTTCCCACCAATCAACACTCATTCAAAATATCCAAGTAACCTAGCCTATTCAAATAATCAATCAAAGACACCTTTCATTCCCTGTAATTCAATTCCACCAATTCAACACTAGACTCTCAATAAATTTAATACATGCCAACCTAGTTTTTATACATTCCACTACTAGTCATCACTTTTGGCTCAACCTCCTCCATCATAGATCTCATCCCTCTCCCCAAAATGTGGGCATCATTCCTACACTTATCTAACACATCTATCTACTCTCATAGATGGATACACCATGGTTCTCACACCTATAGGAATCAAATTATCATATAAAATTTAGGTTGGTCAAAACATATAATGATTCAAACTACATGGGTCATTCAACATAGTTTTTACACTTCTAGTATTCAAATTATCAACATTAATTAGCTCAGATTGGTTAAGATTATATAATGATTAATATCACATTAGGTCACTTAGGATTACTCAACTTAGATTGGTCAAGATTATACAATAATTCAAATTACATTAGGTCACTTAACATTACTCAAGACATTTAGAGGGATACACCTTTAATTTATAGATATACAGACTATCCAAATACTAGATTTAGGGTCATGTACATTATTACGTGCCTCACACATATAGTTTCATACAACATTACATAGTTACAGACTAGATAGTAGATTATAGGCATAGTGTAGGGCACATTGTTTTGATATCTAGTTTTGCACATGAGACATGACTTGATAGATCATATCACATGTGATTATAGAGATTTATAGATAATTTAAATTCATCACTCACATACTAGATTTTGGGGCATGGCATAGGTGTTCATGTCCTTCATCTTATAGGATTATATAAATTAGGATGGTAGGACATACCATCTTCTCACACATTTATCAACATTTTTCAATTTACACCCAAGTATTACTCAAGTTGTCACTAGGTTGGACCATATGATTATTTATAGTGATTAGTCCATAGTATTACTCAGACTTAGACCTAAGAGTTTATGTGAGATAGAGGATAGGCATTAATTTTTAACCTTTGAGCACTTCTCAAATCTAGTTTAGATTATTTAGATTTAGTACAGGGGGCATCTAATACATGGATACCTTCTTTCTCTAAGTAGTATTCAAATTCAATATAGGGGGCATCTATCACAATGATTCCTTATTTCTCTAAGAATTATTTATATTTAATACAAGGGGCATATATTACAGGGATTCATTCTTTATCCTATAATTATTTCAATTTCTTCATCCACTTCCCTAGCCAAGAAGTTGGACCCTTTTCACTTATCTTCACTCAAGTAAGTTTAGGTAAGCATTTTCTTTCCTTATTTTATTCTAGTACTTCATTTCATTTCATCACTAGATTAAAAGGGGGAAAATGTATACACCTTAAATTGATTAAGAAAACACACATATTATGTCTTTCATAGGAGACTCTGACTAGAGAATATGAACTTTTATTCACATTTAGCCATGTCCTCTCATTTGACTTGTCTTGGTCTTTCTAGATTCCCTAGACATCTTTATGCTTATTCCCAAACATCTGTAGCATTCCAAAATTAACCATTTCAATCCTAGGAAAATATTTTAGGTCCAAACCCATCCCCCAAGGTCCCACATCCCCTAGACAATAGTGCCTAGTTAGGAGTATAGCATTAAAAACCCAGGGTGTCCAATTTCTGATGCTATTGTCCAAGTCCAATTTTGGTCCCAAAATTCAACTTATTTCATAGGATGAGTCTTATCCCTTTTATTTTATTCATGTCTAAGTTTCCCAATGTTGAATAAATACAATAAAATCTCCCAAATTCAAAATAATGAGTCTCTTATATAAAGGACCATATGAGGCATTTTATATCTAGCACTTACTATTTTGTCACATTAGAGATAATGAAATCAATCAATAGTATAACTCAACTTCTTTGCATCACACATAGATTTACATGCTTGATCAAGGAAGGGCCTAGGCAAAATTCATTCTTACATCAATTGTGTGCATTGATTATGCACATTCCTTAAGAGAGAACTACATTAGATCTGAGACCTTTGGAACGAGGGTCAATGTAGGAAATAATCAGAATAATAGAGGTTATTTATTGTATGATCATTCTTTCCACAACCCAAATTACCCCCCCTGCCCTTGTGCTTTGATTTCCTTTATTGTTTCCATGTATATAGATAATACAAATATTGAAAATAGAAGCTGACACATAGTGAGATCTGCACAATCTTGAGATTTAATATTTCACTAATAGAGTATCATAGGGCTACCAAGAAAGACCCAAACAATCCAAACCACTAAGACAACAATGCTGGAAGTGGACAACAGTGTTGAAAGTGGACAAAAGTTCTAGAAATGGACTACAATGCTAAGTAATAAGGTGTCCTAAGTTTGATGCTCATGTCTAATCTAGAAACAAAGTTTTGGGTTCTATTTATGATAGGCCATCCCCATAAAATAATTTATAGACTTTGCATCATATATTTCAGCCCATAATAAGCTAAGTTAATATTTATTTGTCTTCTCTTTCTATGTGAATTAAGTTGATCAAATTGGCAAAACTTTTATTTCATTACATAAAACAAGAATTCTTTCCCTATTCCAAACCTTTATTACTTAGGAATTAAACATATAATTTCATAAAATAATAAAATAGAAAACACGAGAATTGCAAGTAGGTCTAATTTAATTGACCTTATCAATATATTTCATGAAGATGGAGAACTATCCCATGAGGTTATTTTTAGTCCTTGAGGGGTGGATTAAGAAAATCAAATGGAAATATTACCTGAAGCATGGAAAGTAACTACCTTCTGGGTATTCAAACATCTAACCTATTATGGGCAATATGGTTCAATAGGTTGTGATGCCATGAAGCTTATCATGAATTTAAAGTAGGGGTTACAAAGCCTGAGCATAGATTAAATTTACCTATGTATCTTTTTAGATCCATATAATTTATGGTCTTAAAACACAATAAAAGAACAACCTCCATATGGAATCATGGGCTCATTTAGCTCATATATAAACACCATTTACTCAAATATCCAAAGGGAGCAGATGTTTGGGCAACATTCTTGAACAAAAAAATGAATAAGCCACCTAAATCAAAATGAAAATATCTCTATGCGGCCAAAACACCAAGGTCAAGGTTAAAAGAGGGAACTTCCACTAAAGGGCTAACTCTAGAAGTAGCAAAATAATAAGAAATTGAGGCCAAAATTTTCATAAAAAATATTTAAGGTTAATCTAGAGCCAATTATGAAGGCAATACAAAGGATACAATTGAGTCCTAGGGTTTTAAAATCCAACTCTATAGTTACTCTAAATACAAATATTGCTCAAGAACCCATAGTCATTTTTGAAGAAGAAGAGAGACAAGTTACAAAGAAGATTACATCAAAAATTATAATAAGGTCCTCTCAGAAAAAGAGAGAAATTCCATAATAAAAACCTAGTCATGTAGTACATACAAGAAGGAGAAGGAGATTAATATTGTAGGAAGATGATGACTTAGAGAGATGTAGTTAAGATACTAGGAAGTTTGATCCATAATCCCCCTATGGAAATCTGAAATATATAACTGAAGCTTGTAATTGAGGATGTAGAATAAGAGATTATAGTTGAAGAAAATTAAGTATAATATAAGACTACAAACACGGGAATAGAAATAATGCATGAAGAAGTTGGGTACGACACTTTAGAAGGAATTTAAGTGTAAGACACCAAGGTAGAATCCTTTGAAGAGTCTCAAATAAAATTTCCTCCACCTTCATTTCCTTCTCCTTCATCATCAAAGCCACTTATTGTCAAAGGAAAATCTTTGATGGAAGAATAATAAGAAGAATTTCATTCCTCTAGTTCATATGAATAAATAGAGTTACAACAGACCCTTTTTATTTTCAAATCTAAATCTACTATAAAGTAACAAGAAAAGAAAAATGCCTTCCTTATACTATAATTATAAGGTAGGAATAATACTACATTATTTATAAAAAGAATTTAAATAAGTAAACAATAAGTATATGGATAAAGACAAAGAGATAAGGGTCCTTAAATAAAGTGTGCTTGAATTATAAGCAGTACTGGACCAAAATTTTTAAACCCATCCCAAACAACAAATAAATAGAGAAGTTTAATTCTTATTGTCTTCTCAAGATGTCATGTCCATATGGGATAATAAATGTACATAATTTAGAGAAATCAAGGTAGAAAATAGAAGGCTTAGAGAAGAAAATATGAATTTGAAAGAGGAGTGTGAGGGAGAAAATAAACAAACTTAGAAAGCTAAGACCACCCTTTAAATAACTTGTGAGATGGGTGAAAAATGTTTGGCCAGTAGGATACCCTATTCTAACTACAAAATTTTTCTCCAAGAGAAATTCTATAAATGGAAGTTGATAAAAATTTATTATGATAAAAACCATGAAATAATATATGAAAAATGAATTTTTGGAAATATTTGTAAATAATAATCTAGACCATTAGGATTTGTTATGTGATTTCATTCTCAAGAATGGGTCTACATTCTTGATCAATATTTGCATAGGAAATATTCAACTCAAAGCTCTCCTTTCTACTTTTAGAAATCAATTTATATGGGAAAAAAGAACTGATGAGTATTTTTATAAAATAAGGACAATTAGAATCTACATGAGACCTCAAAGTTCTAGTGCACGTAGATTTATACAATCATTCAAAGTTAAATACTTTGGACACTTACTAGATCACATTTTATTGACTCTAAAACAAAACATTACATATTTTTATAGATTCACTCAATCCCATTTTTAAGACATTGTAGTGGAATATATAAAAGGATGGGATAAATTGAACATCCATTTTAAAATAAGAGAAGTGATCTCTCCAACTAATCTTGTAAGGTGTCTCTATAGGGATAGGATTGTTATATGATTATAATTCCTTATAACTCATTATATCTAATATAAAATATCCATAAAGTGTTGCCTTTGGTTATATATTACATTGCATTTAATAGTTAAGGTCTTATCTAAGTAAGAAATGAATTCAATTTATCCTTTGTTTGTATGTAATACATTATTGATTCTTTACCTTGTTATTGTGTTTAACTTAGATGAATAGAATAGTTTTATATACAAAAACATATCCTAATGGTAAGGTAATTTTGAGAAGGCAACAAACAATTTTGGCAACTCTTTTTGGCTACAATTTTGAGGATTTGGTGAATGATCTCTGAATATATAATGCTTCATAGATGCTATAAAGATGCTTTGGAAGTGCTTAAAAATGCTCTAAGGGAACTCTAAATACATATAAAGGTTAATTTGAAGAGGTCTAGTCATCCTCCAAAGACCTATACAAAGTGCTCTAAAGCCCTATACAGGATGCTTCGAAGACACCCATACATGCTTCAAAGACATCTAGCTAGATCCTATTGATCAATATAATGATTCTAAAGATATCTATTGGATATAAATAGACTTTATATATTTAGATATCTTATTTCAGATAATAACATTCATGGTAATGGCCTAAAATGATTTAGATATATTTGTACTTCTATTTTGTAAAATTAGATAAATATTTTTGGATCTATGTTAGTTATTTACCATCTATTGTTAGTTGAGTCAGTTTGAATGCCTTCCTAGAATCATGGAATGTGAATCCTAGATCATCTATATTTTGAATATGTAGATTTGGCCATTTTGATTACCAATTTTTTTACTCTATGAATAGATGTTGAGATGTGATTAAATACATGTCTCCTTCTCATTCCATATAGTTATAAAAATCAATTAATAACTAGGTGGATGAATTAGAAAGTTGTTTAATTAGAAATTAGAAGAAGAATTTCATATCTATATATGTTCTTTGATAATGAAATAGAGTTCAACATTTCTTTTCATTATTGAGAAATGTAGTTCCTATTTTGAGGAAGGAGCAAGGGCCAACTTCTCTCTGAGAATCAGGACAAATTGGTACTTTTAGTTTATAGTTTATAAGTATTTATTTAATTTAGGTATAATTCATTTACATAAAAGTGTTAATTTAATTTTAAATGTAAAAGTGATTTATTTTTAGAAGAAATCATGAATTTCTTTTTCAAAAGAAAGTGTGAAGTTACTTTTTCAAAATCAAGAGTGAATTTCCTTTATTGTAAGTGTGTTTCATTCACATGCAAGATTTATTTCAATTGTATGCAAGTGATTTATCTTTATACAAGAGTGTGTCTTTCAATCTCATATAAATTAAATATTGTTAACCTATCTCCAAATTATAAATTTCATATAAGTCATTTAAGTGACAATAGACAACATTCTCAGATTCTAAAATATCACATTGTCTTACCTAGTAGGGCAAGTCAAGTGAGGACATCATAATGTCTTATGTCAGATGTTTAAGTTCTAGATGTTGATGGTGTGAATTATGATATGAGATCTTTAGTTAAGAAAATATTTTAGATTTACCTTTATGAAAAATAGAGTGAGAGTATTATTTATTATTTTTAGGATATATAATTCACAATAGAAGTAAAATCCCCCAAACAATGAATTGTACAAATCTAATATCAAATAGTCTCATTGCATACAACTATTGGACATTGGCCCTAGTAGAAAATGACACCAATCTACTGATTGGTTAAATGAGTGATATAATGATAACCTATCATTTTTGGTTTCATTATTGGGGACATTAATCAATAAGTGTTGGTGAGATCCTAAATTAGAGTTGTACATGGAAATTCAAAAACATTAATAAAACTCATAAACACAAAAACAATCCAGAAATATTTAGATTTATAAACTAACTAAGAGATTCTCAAGGATAATTTATCTCTAAGGGATCCCAAATAAATAAAGAAGAAGAGAGGATCTAATCCTTGCTGAATAGATCAAGAAGTGAAAGAAAGGCACTTAATATCTATATACATTTTTTTTATTCCTCTCCTAAACAAGGTTCATCCTCACAAATAGATTCTATAAGAAGAATCTTATTCAGAACATCCTCTCCTATAAAGAGAATTGATCCTAAAAGTCCTATTTCTAGATAAGTATGATTTGATCCATAAGCTCTACAATAATAAGATCTGATGAAATATTTTCCTCCTAAGATAGACCATTTATTGAACACCCAAGATTAAAATTTAGATTGGATTAATAACTAAAGATGGGAAGAAAACATGAGAGATGAACATGCACTTGTAGAAAACCCTGATCAATAACCCCAATAGGATAAATTTTTTTCTTATCTAATTATCTTGGGTCTTGATGATAGAACTTCCATGAAAAACATTTCATTATCCATTTTACTAATTTTTAGAGGTAAATCCTTAGGAGATCCATATCAGTTCCTCTTTGAATTTTAGTTTCTCTAAAAAACATATGATTATGTCATAAATAATCAAATGTTGAAATTATTCCCATCCACACTCAAGGATACAACCATAAGATAGTTCATGGGCTTTGAGATTAATTACATAACCACTTGGGATGAAATGCAAATTTCATTTCTGGACAAATATTAGGATTATTTAGAGTTAGAGAATGGAAGGAAGACCTTTTAAAGATCAAACAAAATGAATATGAAACCTTAGAAAATTAATTTGATAGGTTTATATTTACCAATAAAAGGAGTGGTTATCAACTCACTAAGGAAGTTATAAAAATAGTCTTTATGAAAGTATTAGATGATGATGCACATGATGCTCTGAACCTAATGGGAAAGGGTGATATTGACAAGTTAACATTTCATCAAGTTTTAACATTGTGTACTAACTACTCTAGAACAAGACCTAGCATAAGGAAATCAAGGTTAGGAAAATCACCTAAAGTTGGCCAATTAATGGAATAATTTTTAATTTAAAGATAGACATTCTATTACAATTGACATCCACATTAGATGGCCTTAAATTAAAATCCAATGTTACCAATACTAAATAGTAATCAATCTATTATCCTAGACACATACTCAAACATGCGGTAAAAGATTTCCCCTTAAACAAAATAGAGGTATGTGGTATTTGTGACCTAAACCATGACACCAAGAATTGAAAACACCTTCCTAATATAAGAAACCAAGTGAAACAATTATTAAATATAATTGAATAAGTGAACTTTATTCAAAGATAAAAAAACCAATATTATCCTTAGAATCAATTTGGTCCAATATTTCCTCTCAATCCATGGATGACACCATGGGCTAGATAAGTCACACCACTAATGTGGGGACCACCACAACCACAACCATATAATTCTCTATAATAGATTCCATAAAAGTGGGGAATGCCTCAAAATAAACCTTGGGCATAAAAATAAAACCAACAATCGCATTGGGTATAAAAATCACCACCTCAATGGTCAAATCAATAGTATCAACAATAAAGAATGTTTACTCCACAAAAGACCTTGATGTCTCCACAACCTCATCCACCATAAATTGAGTAGCAGGTTAACCATCCATATTTACCTTCCCAAAAAATGGAAAATCCTAAACATAGGCTAAATACACTTTTCTATGGAGCTGATCAAGAAAGTAATATTGTGAGAAGTTAAACTAAGTGTAATAATATTCAACTTAGATCAGGGAAGGTATTATGAGACTCACCCATTAACATAACTAAAATTCATAATGATGAAAACACTCTTGAGCTATCTATAGTGCAAGAACCAACTAAATAAAAGTTAAAAGTCACAACCACACCAAACACAATTTAAGATCCCCCTATTGTTCCATTTCTTAAGAGACTTAAGGAAGATAAACCTAGGAAATATTCTGAATTACTACATGGACTAAAATAAATGAAGATAGAAATTTCATTGTTAAAATCCATTAAATATATTCTTGAGCTAAATCAAATCATTAAGTATGGTGCATCAAATCACCAGAAAGAAAGAATCAGTATCCTAAAATAATTTAGTTAACTAGTAAAATTACTAATTTATTAGCAAGAAACATACTTGTTCTTAAATCTAGAGATCCTAAAAATCCTATAATGACTATGATAATTGGGAACAAGTCCATTCCAAAGGTGCTTGTAGATCTAGGTGCTACCATAAACATGATGATTGCCAACATGATAGAGTATTTATCTCTCATAGGGCTTCATCTTACCACAAAAATATTGTAAATGGTAGATCAATCCACAGCTACCCCTGAAGGAACCATAGAGAATGTACTAGTCACCATAGAATCATAGGAATACCCTATTGATTTAATGATACTCAAACCTAAACCAAAGAGGGTATGGTATCTAATCATATTTTTTAGACCTTGGTTAGCTACATCTATAACATAAATTGACTGTAGATCTGGAAACAAAACCATTTCTAATAGAATTCATGCTAAATAGATATCTCTCTATCTACCTATTAGACCTTTAATAGGTATTGTTAAATAAATCTAGGTGGATGAATCTAAATAAAACCATACTAGTGTGTCTTCTTTTACCATGGTTACCATCAAAGAACATGCCCAAGAATTTGAGGAATAAATAATAGAAGATTTAGACCAAGAGAGCCAAGCTCTAAAGTCTGATAGTTTTTATCTAAAGTCTAATAGTTTTGATTTGAATTATAATAGTTTTTATTTTAAGATTGATAATTTTTCTCCTAAGTCTGAAGGTTTACCTTTCAAGACTAGTAGCTTAGCTTTGAAGACTAGTATCTTAACTCTAAAGACTAGTAGCTTAACTCCAAAGATTGAAAGTTATGATGAATGGGAATAATACACCTCCATTATTTAAAATCAAATAAACATCATAATCACACTAAACATGTTATCTGGTCCACAAGACATTCAACAAGCCATAGTTGATTGGGATCAAAATGGGTAGAATTCATTTTTACATGATTTTCATTATCCATTGACCAAAATACTTTCCACAAGTGAAACCTTTTACAAATATGTAGCCTCACTTCACATGTTAATACCATACACATTTCCATTTAATTCCTTTATGAATGAATATGATCAATTAAATTCCATTATTCTAGGTACTAAATAGATTGCAATCCAATCGAGTAAATTATTAACTATCACCAATTGGTTAACTGACGAAAAAGAAAAAAAGGTGTTTGATGTATTGGTAAAAAACACAAAATTTATTACTTTGGATTACATTGACATGAAATTAATACATCCTAGTATCTGTAGGCATCACATCTACACTAAAAATGTTAGACCAGTCAGACAATCACAGTGAAGGATTAACCCAACCTTGAAATAAATTGTGAAGAAGGAAATAGAAAAACTATTGGAATTTGGTTCTATCTATCCTATATATGATAGAAAATGGGTTTAAATTTTTTTTATCATTCCTAAAAATAATGTAAAATGGATATTTTGTGTATACTACAATAATTAAACATATCCACTATGAGAGACTACTTTCCCTTGCCTTTTATTGATCAAGTTTTGGTTAATTTAGAAGGAAAATAATATGTTTATTTCTTAGATGGTTTTAGTGGATAAAATAAAATAATAATAGCTCTTGAATATCAATATAGGACTAAATTCACATTTACCTAGGGAACATATGCCTATACATTCTTTCCCTTTGGATTGTGTAGTGCACCTACTACCTTTTAGAGAGTAGTGTTAGCAATATTTTATAATCTTACAAATTAATGTGTGGAACTGTACATGGATGGTTTCACTATCCATGGTACTATATTTTATGAAGATTTTAAAAAATTGGATAAAGTGCTTAATAAATGTGAATATCACCAAGTATCTTTGAGTCATGAGATATGCATCATAATGGCTGATGAAGGGATAGTCTTAGGACATCATATCTCTTCTCAAGGAATAAAAGTAGATCTAAATATTTAGGTAATTTATAACCTCCCTACTTTATAAACACAAACTAATGTTAAAAGTTTTATTGGTCATGCATGATATTATAGAAGATTTATTGAAGACGTCAACAAGATAGATGCCCCTATATTTTATTTTTTAGCAAAAGATAGTGAATTTATATGGACTGATAAATGCTAAAAATCCTTTGAAACATTAAAGAACAAACTCATGACTAATCCAATCTTGAAAGGACATAATTAGGAAAAGACTTTTTATGTTTATGTTGATGCTTCCAATACTGCATTAAGAGTAGTCTTAGGTCAAAGATATGAGGATGAAAATATTTATGACATTTATCATATCATCAAGAATATTATTCCCATAGAGAATAACTAAGCTACCATATAAAAATAATTTCTTATTGTTGTCCATGCTATAAATAAGTTCAGGCATTACATTACTAGTTATTAGGTATTTATCTATACAAATCATTCAAAAATTAAGTACTTAATGAATAAACCATTAGTAGGTGGGAGAATAATTATATGATTATTGTTGTTTTAAGAATTTGACATAACCATCATATAAAAACTAGGGAAGTATAATGGTGTTGCTAAATTTTTGTCTAGATTGATCATTACAGGTGAAGATGAACCTATGGAGGACTCTTTTCTAGATGAATATCTACTTTTCATATCCACATACTCCCCATGGTTTGTAGACATGGAAAATTACTTGTTAGTAGGGAAGTTTCCTCATTCCTTCACCTCTAAAGAAATAAAATGATTGGTTAGAGCTAGTTCTCATTTCAAATGGTTTAAAGGCATTTTGTTTAAAATTGAACCTAATCATATAATTCATAGGTGTGTCATAAAAGATGAGATTTATGAAATCATTAGATCATGCCATGGTTAACCAAGAGGAGGATATTATTCATCAAAAAAGACTATTCATAATATCCTTGGTGTAGGTTATTACTATCCATCTCTTTAAAACACTATCAAAAGGTTTATATGATAATGTGATCCTTACCAGAGGATGGGTAAGCCTATTCTATCCTCTAAAATGTCTCTTCATTTTCAAATAAGTTTAAAACCATTTGAAAAATTGGGTTTGGATTTTTTTAGACCAATCAACCCATCATCTCAAGGAAAAGAACATTTATTTGTGTGTATTCAGTATGTTACTAAGTGGGTTGAAGTGCAGGAACTTACCTTTGCTAAAGAAATGGTTGATGATTTCCTATACCAAAAGATCATGATAAGGTTTAGAGCTCCTAGATCTATTGTTTCATATCAAGGACCCCAATTCATGTCCAACATAATCAAGGATTTTACAAAGCTATACCAAATCAATCACAATAAATATTCACCATATCATCCCCAAGATAATGGGCAAGTGGAACTCACCAATTAAGAATTGAAAAACATTCTAACCAAGATAGTGAATAGTAGTATAAAATAATGGGAAAAAAATACCTAAATAATTTTAGACATATAATACAACATGGAAAACAACTAGAGTATTCTCTCCATATGAACTTGTGTATGAGAAGAAACCTTTGTTACCAATAGAATTTGAATTATAGACATTGAAGACGACAACTAACATGGGAATTGATCTTGATGAATCACATAAGGAAATAATAATTCAATTAAATAGGTTGGATGACTTGAGAATGAAAGCACTCACTTAAACTAGTATGATCTAGAAATAGAGAAAGTATTGGCATGACACTCACATTATAAAAAGATAATTTTAAGAGGCTGATTGGGAACTCATATTTGATCTAAATTCCATAATTTCAAGGGTAATATAAGGAATTTTTTTTTGAGACCATACCTATTTAAAACCATTTTAAACAATGGCTCTGTCTAGCTTCAACCAAATTATGGTGACCAAAGGAAACTTTTGGTTAATGGTAATAGGATTAAGGTGTGCATAAGACCTATCAACAAAGAAGAGTTTATTGAATAGAAACAAAACTAATTTAACCTTATGGAAGAACCTATTTATTCCACTAAGGCCAAATGATATTTAAAATAAACATCCAATAAGGATAAGTGTTAAAAACTAGAAAATGGTAGTTCTCTTCCCTTCAAAATTAAAAAAAAAATATAAAATTTAAAAAGTAAAAAATAAATAAATAAAATACTGAAAAGTGAAAACCAGCAAATGGCATTTTTTAAAATAATTTTTTATAAATAAAATATAAATTATTCTCAACTACCATATCTTCTTAGACTTGTTTATGCTTGTAGGACACCTAAGACCTCTAGAAGATAGGCATGTACTCATATGGTAAAGGTAGAGTTGTATTTCTTTACCATAAGGCAGGGCATTTTCTATTTCATGTCATGCATGTGTAATCATTAGGAAATAAACACTTTTGAAATATACAAGTTTTGGTTATGTCATGTGAATATGATGAAGTCAATAGCATAATCACCACATTGAAATATTTGATGTGAAGGATCTTTTCAAAAAAATGATTCAGCATCTTCATTGCATTTAATGATTTGATGTGAAGTTGTTTTTATTTAAAAATGGATCTTGTAAAAGATTTGATGTGACATATTATTAATTATGGCTATTGTTACAAGTATTTACAATTATGAACTTTACACCATATCATTAATAATGACTAGATAAAACACCTTCCCATTAGATCTCACATGCTCTAAAGTGATCACCATAACTACTACCATAATTGTTGCCATAATTCTTGTCATAATTCCATGATATACCTTGATTTTATATTCATTGTTATATTATTTTTGCTATCTATTATTTCATAATATCCCTAATATCCTACCTTCCTCTATTTATTATGTAGTTCTGAGCTCTATTTTTCAAAACATGGTCAAATTTTGAAGCAAATAGTTCTAGCTCTAAATATGGGTAGAAAGAAGAAGAAAAGTGAACTGGAGTCCTCAGATGTAGTGCTTCAAAATGAGGCAACTAGAGATAGTTTTGAGTCAATAAGGTGGTTAAATTTCTTCAAAATGTTCCAAGGTTTTCATGAAGAGATTGTGTAAGAATTCTTCAAATTTTTTGATAAAGACCATTCTATTATCAGAGGTAAATACATTATAATAGATCCCTTAATGATCAGTGCACTCTTTAGAATTCCTAAGGAGGGTGTAGCTATTATACATAATATAGGTTTTGTTGACTTGATTCACATGTTCATTAAAAAAAATGAGCCCTATCTTAGATTGGCCAAATACACACAAAGAGTGGCTAGAGGAATTATGAGAGACAACCTTCCAAAACCATAACAAAATGTTGTATTTTAGGTTATGAAATATCTTACTTGTGATGGTCAATTAATAATATTCGATGGAAATGCAATGTGACTTCTTTTTCACATGAGGAAAGGAGCTTCTAGATAAGAGTACCAAGTAAATATTCTAACCTTCCTTCATAATTTCCAAATCAATGTTGCTTAAAAACTAAAAAGAGGTACTAGGTCTATTCAACACCATAGGTTGGTTACTCTCATCTATCAACATTATTTTCTTAGTAAACCTAGGGGTGAAAAGTCCTAGTCCTTCCTCCATATAATTTCTAAAGTTTCTATCAGGAAGACACCATGCCCTGCCTCTCTTCCTTTTACCACAACATAAATTGAATAAGCCCCATATTTATCACCCTTGACTCTAAATATGTTGTATTAAAGATTGAAGAGAAAAATGGTAGTTTTCTTAGACAACCCTAATCCTCCATCCAAGCTCTGACATAGTCATTGGCTCATTCTATAAGAAGAAGAGGAAGATGTACATGCCATTGAGACTTTGGGAATCTTAAGCTACCCCATTGACATTATAGATGTTGAAATAGTTGTTGTATAAGAACCCCATGCACAAGAAATTATATTTGAAGAAGAAACCCTTGTAACAAAAATTATGACTTAAGAAGCATAGAAACATTTACCCTCTACAGCTGATAAGGGTAAATCACCCTTCATAAAATAAGGTCCATCTTTCCCCCATCCTATTAATAAATAATAAGATTTGTAGCATGTTATGGCTCTACCTCGGCATGAAGAAACCATTCAATAACAATAAGAAAAATTAGATTTTCTTTATTCAATGTTGTAGTTAAGATTTTGAATAATCTAATTTGGAATAAAGATGTGAATAATTTATCACTTGAGGTAGGGAACAAGAGGTAATTACTAAAATAATAAAAGTTGAGTAGATGAGTATAGAATTTGATGTTTTTCCAAACTTAGGAATTGATTAATTTGTAGAATTCTCTTACCATTAAGGATACTCAAATTATTGATTTGTAAAATGTTAACATTGATAAAAAATTATCAGATTAATAATATATAGTAGACTATTTTTGATATAAATGCATTGGTTCTTCAACTTACTTATAGAATACGAGAGTTAACCACTAAAACTACTGAGTTACAATCCTCTCTACAAGAAATGTAGAGAGAGACAAGAGAAATACTAGTCTAGATTGAGAGACCTACAAGAGTTGTTCTTTATTTCCCAATTCCACTCCATGAAATGATTTCATTCTGAAGTAGAACCTAGCATAAAATTCAAAATTTGAAAGAAAAAAATTCTAAGATTGAAGTTGAGTCTTAGCAGTAATTAGTAGAGTCTCAAAAATAATTTCAAAAAGCTCAATCCTTCATCTAGAATATTTTTGCAATCACTAAAACATTGTTAGCATGCAGTTAACCTTCCTTTGATTATGTTTTTTTTCTCCATGATTAATTCTAAAAGTGGAAGATATAGTTGATTTATCAAAATTACTATAGAAAGACAAGATTAAATTTGTGAATTTTATATTTTTAACATGTTGTTAGGTTATCAGTCTACTTTTCTAGTAAATCTATTTATTGGGGAAACATAGTTGCATGCTTTTCTCTCTACTCTAAGGAATTAGATAGCATGACAATAGACCAACAATAAAATTTTGGAATTAAAAAACACCACTAGGCTATGTATGAGATCCCAATTTATTGAGGTAAGGAAACTTCTTAATAATTTTCAACCAATGTACTACATGTATATGAAGAATAAATATCATGAATTATTGAGAGCCAATCTGGCAATGTTTAGAGCCTTTATAAGCTAACATTCTACCAATTCCATCAATGCAATCATCACCAGGTGGGAGACTTTACCTATCATTTTAAAATGCAAGGAAGTCAAGAACCCTACAACTATTAGATGGAGTCTTAGGAGAGCCTAGGAAATTACATAGATTATCATCTAGCTCTTAGATGAAGGTTCAAACATATGGATTGGAATGAGATTTTGGCCTCCAATAATTCTTTGTCCTTTATCTCCATGGAAAAGTTGGCACAATCAGGTGGAAATTGAATTTAGGATTGGATACACATAGTTTTAAGGGATTTTGGATTCTTGCCCAGAAGTCACTATGATTGGGGCCACCATTTTCAGATTTATGATCTCAATCAATGGTTAGAATCAAGAATTTTGTATTGAAGACCAATTATCCCACTTGTTTGTAAGAGGACTTGTAAAAGGTAAAGTGTTGGGGAGAAATGATGAGCATTCCATATATATTTTTATATCTAATAAAAATTGTCCATAAAGTGTTACCTTTGGTTATATATTGCATTACATTTAATAGTTAAGTTCTTATCTAAGTAGGAAATGAATGCAATTTGTCCTTTGTTTATATGTAATACATTATTGATTTTTACCTTTTTATTGTGTCTAAACTAGATGAATAACATAGTTTTATGTATAGAAACACATCCCAATGGTGGGGTAATTTTGATAAGATAGCAAACAATTTTGGAAACTCTTTTTGGCTAAAATTTTGAGGATTTAAAGAATGAGCTTTGAAGATCTGATGCTCTAAATATGCTCAATAATTCCTTTGAAGATGTTCTAAGGGAACTCTAAATACCTATACAGGTTGCTCTGAAGATGTGTAGGCATGCTCTAAAGACCCGTATAGAGTGCTCCAAAGACCTGTACAAGATGCTTTGAAGACATAAAATCATGCTATGAAGGCATCTAGTTGGATCCTACTAATCGAGATAATGAATATAAATATACCTATTTTACATAAATAGACTTTATATATTTAGAGATCTTATTTTAGAAATTACAATTCATGGTAATAGCTTAAAAGGATTTCGATATAGTTGTACTTCTATTTTGTAAAATTGGATAAGTATATTTGAATCTATGTTAGTTATTTACCATATATTTCTAGTTAATTTAACTCCAACACCTTCCTAGAAACATAGGATCTAATTCCTAAATCATATATATTTTTAATAAATAGATTTGGTCATTTTGATTGCTATATTTTTTACTCTGTGAATAGATGTTGAGATGTGTTTAATTGCATATCTTCTCATTCTAGATAGTTAGAAAAAATAAGTTAACAATCAATAGATGAATTAGCAATTTATTTAATTAGAAATCAGAGGAAGCATTTCATATTTGTATATATTATTTGATAATGAAATAGAGTTCAACATTTCTTTTCATTACTAAATAAAGTAGTTCCTATTTTGAGGAAGGAGTAAGTACCCACTTATCTCTAAGGATTAGGATAAATTGGTATTTTTAATTTATAGTTTAGAATTATTTTTTTAATTTGGGTATAATTAATTTACAACGAAGTGTTAATTTCCTTTTATATGCAAGAGTGATTAATTTTCAAAATCAAGCATGAATTTCATTTTCAAAAGCAAGTGTGGATTTCATTTTTCAAAAACAAATGTGAATTTCATTTCATTTAAGTGTGTTTCATTAATATGAAAGAGTTATTTCATTTGTATGCAAGTGAGTTATCTTTATACAAGAGGGTATCTTTAAATTTATAGAAAGTAAAGGTTAACCTATCTCCAAATTCTAAATTTGTTAGAAGCCATTTAAGTGATAATAGATAACATTCTTAGATTATAGAATATCACACTATCCTACCCAATCGATCAAGTCGAGTGAGGACATCACAATGTCTTATGTCAGATGTTTAAGTTATGGATGTTGATGGAGTGAATTCCAATAGGGGATCTTCAGTTAAGAAAACCTCTTAGATTTACCTTTATGCAAAATAGAGTTAGAGTCTTATTTACTATTTTAAAGATTTATAAATCACATTATAAGTAAAACCCCCCCAAATAGATAACTATATAAATCCAATGTCAAATGGTGTGATTACATACAGTCATAAAAAATTGAAACTAGTATAAAATGACAAAAATCTATTTATTGGTTAAATGAGAGGTATAATGATAGCCTATGATTATACATATAATATCATAAGTTATTAATGTTGTCACTTAAATTTTCACCCTTTAAGGATATGTCTCATCTCTCCTCATCCAAGTGGCACAATTGAAACACCTTTAGGCTTGTGGGTAACCTATGAATGAGGTGAATATCTAGAAAGGGCTATCTCCCTTGATGTACCAATTTGGATCACTACTACACCTAAAATTTTTGAGGAAAAAGGGAGAGACAAAACTAAAAGAAAATTATATTAAGGGGGGTTATATACCAAATAATTTGATGACTTCCAACCAGCTTCATGTTACACATGATAATAAAAGACTAACCAAACATACATTTCTCCAATCTGCATCTTCTCACATTAATGTTACATTATGAGGTTGTGATGAATGTTTAGGCTATGAGGACTACACAAGAGGCCTAAAATGACACTATTTGAATTATTAACTAACTCACTCAACCTTGAAACATCATAAAACACTTCACATGCCCTACAAGAATAAGCTTTCCAACTACAAATATGTGAGAGAATGAGACAATCATGCTAAGGAAATAAGAGTCATCACTTATGCAAAATCAAACATTCAAAATGAACACACTAATAATATTCATGTACGAGGTGAAAATTATTAGTGTTATTGATCCATGGTATTCAAATTAGTAGGGATTTTCCATACTCATGTGGAGCATGAGTTACAAAGGCCAAAATGGCTAGTTCTTATAGAACTTGAGAGAGAGATGAGAAGATAAAAGTTAAAAGGTCATAAAGACAATTTTAAAGTTGATAAAATGAGCTATTTGTGTATGGAAAGAGAGTGTGAAATGGACCATATAAGGTTAGGAAGTACAAGTGTCCATACAAGGCATAAAACTCATGAAAAGTGACATGAAACTTCTTGTTTTGGCACAAAAAATTGCTTTCATCATCCACATTTATTTAAACATACCCAAAATAACTAGGTATATGTTTTATGATTTTAATGAGATGTAAGTATTTCAAACATGCCTCTCCATTCATTGGTTTTAGTCCTAGTCATTTAGCATCATCTAGAAATGAGCTATCACCATCTACATTCTAAAAAACTCTTCTTTCATGTACCCTACACACTTGGCCTCAAAAAAGGAATTATTTTTCCATGAAAATAAATTTGAGGTAGTTTATGACACTTTTAATGACTTTAAATGGCCTTAGACTACTCAGGTGCACCTTAAAATCAACTTACTTGAAGTTTTCCACCCTTCTCACTAGCTTGGTTACTATGCTAGTTTTGACTAGCTAAGATGAAAGCCATTGTTTGAATAATTAGAGTTTTTATGAAGAAATAAATGAAAATAGTGAGTTATTAAAAGTCTTGAGATTCACCCCAAGCTTTATTTCATCTCTTTAATGTTCCTAGAACCTACACAATGCATAAAATAGTTTAAAAAACCTTATTTTTACCCTATCCATATAGATTTCATATAGTAAAATAGGATGGGGAAGATCATAAGTGAGATATATAAAATTTAAAACAACTTTAATTTTCAAACTATTCCATTTGGATACATCTCTAGCTTAATCTTCCCAATCGGGTCCTTCCAAGGGTTTAACAAGGGTTTTACCCTATTTTACCCTCTTAAGCATCATTCATAAAAATGGGATGTTAAAGTTCAATTTTTTTTTCAAAAGAATGATTTTAAAGGACCATATTAACCTACATAAACTCCATTTTCCTCCATGAAAATCCTCAAAGGAGATATGAGCACTTAAAGTTTCTATATCGAGCTCTTCTTTAGGTTCATGCAAGCCTAAGTTGTCTTAAAGCCCAAAAGTGGCCTTTTCATGGTTTAATTTAAATATAAATAGATTTAACATGTCTTAAATGATCCAAAAATAACTCAAAAATGGATCATAATTCATATCCAAGGTTAGAAATGTCATTGACTTCCCATTTGGTTTTAGGTCAAAACCCTACCTAATAGGCTTGAGTTGTCTTAAAGCCCAAAATAACCTTTTGATAGATTTATATACAAGGTGAAAGCTTGAAAATGTTTTAAATTAACTCAATAAAATTAAACAATATGTTTTAATTCTCATCTCATGCAAAAAGTGTCAATGACCTCTAATTTGCGCTTTAAGTCTAAACCTTTCTTCTTAGGCCTACCTGTAAACATAGCCAACTAGACCATCCTGTTGGGTTCCCTCCTTCTATGAGCTATTATTAATGTTTACTTGGATGTTTTTAAACTTTAAAAACCTTATATAAAACTTATTTTAGATCTTGGTATATCCATTTATCACCTTTTCTCAAATCTGCTAGTTTATGCAACTAGGGAAGTACCCTCTGTCTAAGACAAAATAGAGGGTGATTCCCATATTTACTCCAAAAGGTGAATGTTTTTATAGCCTATAAAATTTAAAATTATACTATATAAAATTTTTAAACTCTTTATCTCATCATTTGACCCTTCAACTCTTCAAAAGTCCAAGACTGACTGTGTGAAATGGACTGTGCCAAAAGGATTTTACCCTATAGACTGAGTGATGCATATTTAGAGTCCTAACTCTATTGTTTTCCACATTTTTAGGGTAATAAAAGGATATTTTTATTATTATTGAGGTGTTTCAACCTTCAATCATCCCTCCAAACTTTTACATATTCCTCATAATCTCTACCTACTCAAGCTAAGTGTTATTTCAGACTATGTAATATTCTTCTCACTCAAAATTAACCCTTGTAGATGATCCTACCCAGGTGGACCTTGAAAATGGTTATTGAAGACATATTTGAAAGGTTTAAAGACTAATTTATAATTATTTAGGTTAATTTTCTTCACATTCATGCTATTTTCACACCAAGAGCATTGCTTTCCTATTCACTGTCTATCTACAGTCATCTACAGTAGTTATAGGTGCATATTTTGCTTAGTTTAGGATTAAAAAAATAAAATAAAATATCCTTAGAGTCCTTTAGGATCATTTTTTATTTGTTTAGACCCATTTTTTCACCCTACCTAGCCTAAACCATCACCTAGAAACCTTGTCTTAGTTTCTTGTTTGTCTACAATCATCTAAAATGGTTGTAGGGTTTGTAGGTGTTTATGAACTTGAAATATCATAATGTTTGTTCCTTAAGATACTTGAAAAACTTAGGGAATATTCAAATAAATTTTAAAACCATAAACATACCCTAACACTCATATATTCAAGAAAGGAACAACTTTTCAAAGTTGAACCCTAAGTTGGCTATAGGTGCACATTTTCAGGGCATTGTTATGGACTGTCACTTCCTTGGTGAATGTAAAATACTCTTCCATGTAAACCTTAGTGATTATATTGATAAATTTTATATTAAATAGTGAAAAAATACACTTAAAAATAGTTTCAAGCATCATATACACTTATTAATCTGTAAAATTCTATTGACTCATCTTGCTATAGACAACATCATAGAATTTCAGTGTTTAGAAGGTAACTTAAGAGCTCTTGAAAACCAAGCTCTTCAACTAAACCAAATTTATTTTTTTGAATATCAAGATAAATATATGGATATTTAAAATTAATTTATTTTGAGGTCTTATAAACCAATACAAATCTATATAATGATACCCAAAAATGGCTTAGACCTCTATTTTTCCAATTTTGGGAAAAGGTCCCTGAATTTACAATCATCTCTCTTGAGAGGTTTCTAATGGTTTTCCTACTAAATTATAAATCCTAATAAGTATTTTATGATTTTACCAACATATTATAGTAATAATAATAGTTCAAACTCATGTTTCAACACTTTATCATGACACCACAGTTCTCTACTATGACCACCTGTAGGTGGTTATTCTCATACACAAGTAGTGAGTGTAAGTAGGTTGGAAAAATGCATGATTTGGCCTTAAATGAGTCATAAAACTATTTAAAATGTTTAAAGTAGAATATTATTTCTCTTTAGGACCTTATTCATCTTATGCACTCCTTCTTCCAATATGATTGGTCCCTATTAAGGTAATTGTAAGTGCATTCCAATGGTAGACTGAGTAAATGTTGCACATGACTGTAACAATCCTTCTTTCTTGCATCACATGAAAGATTGAATAAATATTTAATGATGATAAAGGATACACCAAGGCCTTAATACCTTCAACAGACCTCTGTGAACATGTTATATAGGCCCTATGCATATACTTCACCATGATTGTAGGTAGAATTAGGTAAAGAGTAGATTGTGCATGCCTATGGACTACAAACTCAATACTGTTTACCCTAGATATTGAAAATTTTGAAAGAATGGTTCTCCATGACCATTTATCTGAGTGAGATACCATGCTATATCATTTAAAATTTATTTTAGAGAAAGAAGCCTTTTACAAATGGTGGAAATTGAATGCAAGTTTAATATTAACACCCTCCTAAAAGGTGAGTTATTTGAGCTATAAAATCAACTTAAAACATGAAAATAAACATAGAGATACTTTGAGGAGAAAGTTATAATCATTTGGAATTAGCATAACCAATTGAATTTTATGGAAATACCCAAACCAAAGCAAAACCTATAGGGTGCATAGATTAGCAAGCAGAAAAACATAGTCAACTTCATGAAGATGGTTAATAAACCACATACCACCATTATTCAAAATATTTTTATATAAATGAATCTATATGAATATAATTTAACCTACCAAATTCATTTAACTTAGAATTTCTCTTGTTGACCATACCAAGTACAAACCTAAAGACTAGTTTTATGTGTCTAAAAGGGCAAAGAAGGATCATAATAGTTTTAGATAAAAATTGGCACTTAAAAAGAATTTAAAATGTGTAATTGAGATTGAGGAAGCTGAAGAGACATCTCATGACCTTGTCCCACATGTCACACATCCCCATGGGCTGTACAAATGCCAAACTCTTCTCTTTTCCCAATCAAACTGCTCTTTCTTTTAAAGAACCTATCAATTTCAGTTATGAATAGTTGATTAAGGCATGATAGGACACATGGAACATGAAATCACCCTTTTTAAATTTTCACACTTCCTAAGGAGGTTGTACAACTCATTTAATGGCCTATTTTAACCTCAAAATGACTCAAATAGATATAAGGACTAAAATGACTAATGACCAAGGTTAATATAACATGAAATCACACTAAAAGACCTATAATGCATGTTGATACATATATATTAGACCCATAAAACACCTAAAAATTGAGTTTTTACCTATAAGGGTCCCAGTTTGACTTGCAGGGTCAAATTTGGTCAACAATTAATCAAAGAGGAAACAAACCTTGGATTGGTATGATATTTAAGCCACCACTCCTTATCATCCCTATATCACCTTAAAAAAATACATCACCATAGCCCTGTGATTAGTTTGAGATATAGATGACATTTATTCTTTAAGATATGGGTTTCATGCCTACACTTGAAGACAATTTGGCACTCACTATGATATTTATGATCTCAGCCAGAAGTTGGAGAAAAGATTATTAAACTATGAGGAAAGATTAATTTAATTTGTGAGAGGAATTGTTGTTAGAAAAGGTTCCTAAAACATCAAAACATGCTAAGGATGATGATAACTATGATATACTTCTAGTGTATAGAATAGTATATTGTATTCATATAGGAGTTTGGATATTAGAAATGTAGTAAGCATTAATTATCATACATTATTTGGGAATTAAGGATAACCAGTGTTTTATAAATATAAATAAAGAATTTAGGTTAAATTATATAGAAAATAACCAAACATTATACATAGGAATGTACACAAACAACATAATAAGAAATCACATAGGTAACCATAACCAGATGAATCTTTGTTGATCTTTTCAAAAGTGGAACCCTTTTCTTCTTAAAAACATAGGTGTATATATATATATATATATATATATATATATATATATATATATATTCCTATGACTATTCATCTTCTTTTCATACTTGGTGCCAAAAGTGGAGTCTATTCATATTCTAGACTATTATAGGTCATGAAGATAGGACAAAATAGACTTATACAATAATAAAATGAGTTCATAACACACAAATATCTTGTGTAGCTTTATAATCTGAATTATTTTACCAATACTTTCTCAGACTTAAAATGTTTTCTCATTTTAAGACAACATCAAAGGATCCTCTAAGAATGCACAAGTGGCTAGAGACTGAAGAAGTGGTTAGACCAAAAATATTTGTAGTAATCACTCAAGGTGTCATTTTTGGTTTTCACCTCTTACACACTATTTAATTGCCATTTTAGGTTTTGAACTAAGTAACATACCAACCTACTACCCTTTAAACTTTTTTAATAGGTTGGCATAACCAAGTGGCCACCCTTTATGGGTTTTTAACTATCTTTCCCCCCTTGTCTTACCAAGTCATCCCCAACACAAAATGTTATATTTTTTTTTCAAAATTGGTACTTTGTGTAGTACTTAAATTAATGGTGGTGGCATAGACATAGATGATGATTAATCAGAAGAGTCCTTGGCCGTGGACTACATGTCCTTACACCAAGTGATGATCTTCTAGAGTTATGAAGGTGGCTTATACGTAGGTGTGTTGATAATATGAGAAACTACAATGGAAAAAGGATTTAAATCCATCTTTTAGGCATGTTAGTCCAACATCACTTCTTGGATCAATCATAATAGGGTGCATAATGGAGAATGGTATTTAATGATCTACTTGATATCTACATCATCAACTATGCTCAAGGATGCCTTAGTGTTTGTGAACTTTGTATGAGTCTTGCCACTTAGCTATTCCATCTTGTTTATGTGTTTTTGATCTTAGAGGCCAAGGAAGGAATTACATAAATTCTAACTCTACCAATTTAGAAGGTTATCATGCACATCATCCATGCATTGAGTAAATCCTAGAGTGTGTCATCCTTTTCCTCCCTAGTGGTAGTGTGGTTTTCCATGGTTACTTTGGCGGTGGTGGCATTTGAGAAGTCTATGTTGGAACTGGATAAGGAGGTATCTAATTATTACTTCCAATCAAACAAGCTATGTGTGACCTATTGTGCATGAAGTGAGGTAGCATCAATAATTCTTTGATACTCCTCTAGTAGCATTATGTGTGCATCAACCTCAATATTAACATCCTACCCCAATGTTCTAACTATGTAGAGTTTCTGTGCTATGCACTAATCCTTGGTTAACTCAGAGATAACTTTCCTAAGTTTTTATTGATCAGACATGACTTGGTGCTTGATTTATTGAGTGACTAACTTAGGACAAATGTCCTAGATAAGCTTGATAGCTTCATGTAGGAGAGCCTTCAACTTAACATTATTAGCCTTGGATTGATCCATTTATTATTCTAGAGAGGTAGCCTTCTATGCAATAGAATCCTAGAATTTTGTAATTCCCTCTAACTATTTATTTAGTGGTAGTCTATAGACATCCAATGAGGCTTCTTGTTGGAGGGGGAAATGTTTCCAATGTTCCTAAAGTTGTTAAAGGGTCAGGTCATGGCATGGTCATAAGTGGAAGAGAGAAGGTTTTACACAAAACACTTACAATTCGAACATCCCATATCTAAATTCCTCCTAAAGGTAATTATAGTTGATATGCACCTGTTGGAGGTATGGGTTGGTTTTTTGGTTACTCTGACTACTCTAGCTCATATTTTTATTTCTCAATCACTTGTTTTTTCTATTTCATACCCTTTTCCATAGGATTTACATGTTGGGAAACATCTTCATCTTGATTTATCTTAGCTTTTTCTACTACCTTCCTATTGAGCTCATCTTTTGTAACTTTATTTTTCTCATGTTCCTCTTCTTATAGATTTTACACATGCTCTTCTTACTTTTTATATTCCTCAATCATAGTAGCCTTGGCTTATTCAACTTTAGCCTGTGCCTATGCCATTATGTTAGTCTATGCATTAGTTATACTTACTTGTTGTTCTTGTGCTTAGGCCTATTATTTATGTAAGGCTTCATCTTCTTCTTATTTCTTATTCTTCATAACTTCTTTAACTTTCTACTATTCACAAGTGGCCTCTTCCATAGCCTCCTTTGCTTACATAGTTGTATCTTATAATTGGTAATCTTCTTCAGATTTTAATTTGATAGCAAGTGTATCATCTTTGTTCTTATGTTCTTCCTTTATTTTATTCTAATTTACATCTTGTGCTTGTTTGGCTACATCAACAACTTCTTGTGCCTTCTTTTCCACCTCAAGAACCTTTCATCGATCAACCTCTACATCTTAGGCCTTTTATATGGCCTCAAATTCTTTAACTTTCTGATTTTCTTGTTGAGATTCTTATTATTGGGCCTACTCCTTTTATCATTTTTTCCCTCATGATTGACTCATTTTTCTACTACGTTAGTTGTTTCTTCCCATGAATCTTGCTGTTCTTCAGTTGTAGGTTATTTTTGTGTGATCTCTTCAACCTCCAGGGCTTGTTGTAAAAGTGGAAAATCACTTGGATGGACCATGGATCTAGAGAAATGTGATTTATTTTTTCCTAAAGTAATAAACCTACATTTGGGTGGTGGTGAAGTTGAATATTAATAAGGTTACACTTTTTATGCCATGGCTATCCTACCAAAGGTGCACTCTTCAAGGGTAGGCTAAACCCTAGCCTCTCACTAAGTTTTGGGTGTACATACTAGAGACACTTGTGTACTTTCTTGTAGTGGCACAAAAGATGTCAATGGATACAAAAGTGATAGAATGTTACTGATAGAATATGCCAAACCTTCATTACATCTACTCAGCTTCTTCATGCACAATGTCAACCACTATAGAAGTAGAGTATGGATGTAGTTCTACCAATAGACTTAGAGGAATATTATTGCACACTTAGACCATACACACTTTCTTTTATAATAAAAACTCATTTTCCTCCTCCCTATCATAGAAATATCCCACCATATCTATGACCATTACCTAGTAAACCTCTTTCTCATCCATACCCATATAAGGTAGGTTATAAGAGATTACAATTTGGGGCACCTTAAGGTCATCTATCTAGGTTTTAATGCTCCTTATTTTTCACTTTAGTGGAGGAGATGATGATTGTTATTTGACAAATATCTTGTGCTTTCCTTTTTTATACTACAAATTTATGGCTTCTAATTTTTTTCTACTATGGGGACTACTGTGCCCAGTGGTATGGCTTAGACTGGTGTTGCATCCCTAAATGCATAGGATTTTTGTGCAATGAATTCAACCTATGCCATGTCCATGGTAAAAAATAATGGTAGAGGTTGAAATGGTGACCTCAATAGCTCATGAATGTGGATGAACACACTTCTCACAAGTAAAGTGATAATAACATGTTGTCCCAAGTATTACATGATGTCCAATAACACATGAGGATGTGTGGTGATCAGCTATATACTCTCTTCCCACCATGTTTTAAATTTAATTACATGGGATAGGGTGTTTCACTTAGGTTTCTGTATCAATTTGTAGAATTATGACACTAGCCAATATTCAGTGTTTGGTTACACCTCACCTTTAGGGAACTTCCATTGGTTGAAACATAATATAAAGATGAGAAACTAGTACTAAAAGGTATACTTCAAATTTATGAAACAATTGTCAATGTTTGTAAGCATCTCCTAAACAAAGTATTTTTGCCAATTGAACTACTCATTATGGTGGATCATGCGATGTTAAATGTGCACCAGACCTTTCAAGATTTTCTTTGTAGAATTGGTAGTTTACCATAATCTCCCTATGATGTATTCGACCAAGATACACACTAGTTCATCTTGAATTTCTTTAATTTGGATTCTTCTAGATCCTTAAACATATAAATATCTAACCTACTAAAGGATAAAAGGCATTCTTGTCTTGTATGGAGATAGAAAATCTCTATGCATAGGAATGCCCAAATCTTCAGCCATTGCTTATGTGTTGATGACTTCATGGTGTCAAGGCTAATGTAGATATTTTCATCGCTATAGTGGTTGAGCAAGATTTGTACAAACTCCCCCAAGTTTCCAAAAGTGGGCATGCAAAGTAGGAACTCAACATCTATATTTTACAATTGATGTAGGACTATAAGAGCTAGTGGTTACACAACATTGATTGGATTTCATCAGAATATTTTATGCTTTACCACTTAGATGTAATCAAATGGCTCAAAATCAATGAATTTTATATACCAATGTACAAGGTCGATGCCCATTACTTCTTTATGATAATTTGTCAAACTCCTAATGAGTTATAAATGATCCATAATATCTGAGTAAGTTAATTAAAAATCTTTTTGCTTTCTACACAATAGAAATTTCTTAGCTATTGAAACTTTAGCTCATGAAAATATTTTCAAGGATGAAATTCAAACTTGGTCCACAACCTTATGCCTTTATAGATTTTGTACCTATTGATTTTTTCATAAATTCTATGCTAAGTTATCTATTCAACATCAATGTAAACTTTTATGTGGAAAATATTATTTGATTTGGAAATTAAGGTAGTCATTAGCTCATGTATTAATATATATCATTATGTTATTTATTGTTTATATTAGAGTAAAAATGGATGATGTTGACCAACCACCATTTTGGTGAAGATTAGATCAATTAAACCTTGGTTTAGCATTAAATTATTGGGGATGACCATTATATAGTGAGGATCTTGACTGATGTGACTTGACCATGTATTTCCTAAACTTAATTGCTTTCTTTCACTCTTGATAACATTATCAATGGCACACCTGAGTTATTTGGTGCATGGTTGGTATGCACTATACTTGTTATCTTGGTTCCCAAAATATATAAAGAGATCATCTACAAACACACACACTCATACATAGAAAAATAAACACACAAGAAAACATAAAAAAATGGGAAATCCTAATCTACTCAATGCTACTCAACACCCACTCCTTTAATAGAAAGAGATTAATTAAGATTATTAGTGGTAGGGCTTAAGCCTACAACAATTCACTTATCTTGGTAAAATGGTTCCTTGTAGATCTCTCAAAATAATGGTTCCTTAATGATATTTCATGTATAATGTAAGGCCCTTTCTACCTAATTTATAATTTACCTATAAATGCTCTGAAATGACTATCATATAACAAAAGTGGTTGATCTTTGTGAAATTCCTTATGGTGCAAATTCATGTCATACCTTGATTTCTAGTTTTTCTTATGAACTTTATGCATCCAAGATGCTCTGCATCGATACACATCCATCCTATTCAGTTTGAGAAACCTATTGGTGAGAGACTCATGATCCCCAAATATCATGACCATTACAACATGTAGACTAGGTACCAGATATTCCATAGGCATTATTGCTTCATATTGGTATAAATTAGAATCTATAAAAGAGACAAACAAAGATTACACATAGAATTATAATATAACTAATATATTAAATTACACACTATGAATTGATTCTATATCTCTCTATTATAAATCAAACTAAAAAACTCCCAACAACCCCCTATATATGAATATATTTTGACTAACAATATGTTAAATAAACTAAATAAAACTAACCATAAGGTAATAACATAATATTATTATAATAATAATATTTACATTATTACATTAATAATGTGAACACTATACCTCAACATTCACCCCCTTATGAACATTATAAATCCTATCAACCCCCCCTTAATGTGAACATGGGGAAAATAACTCTCCTATATCTTCACCTGTAATCATGGTTTGATGAATTTCAAAGGACAACCACAAACCTTACCTGATGATTTTACATATGGATAACCAACAACCAAAAAAGGGTGGTTTTCATATGGATAACTAACAACCACAAATAATCATTTTACAAGTGGCTTACTATAAACCACATCATGATGTGCAGTTATAGTTTCTTTCCCTCATCACTATCACATTTCATAGAAGTTACATAGGAATATATAGTTCACTTATGAAAAAAGTTAATAGGGATAAAATATATATTCTTCTTTGAAATCACATTATGCTAAAATTAAACACACCACACAACCAAAAATAAAAATGCTGCTAAATCAGAAAATGGATCCATCACTAGTGGCTAACAAGAGGCTATGAAACCTCCATCCTCTAGTATCCTTCAACCTTCAATAAATGAAGTTGCTTACTTAGTCAATGAAGTCATGAAGCTCATATGCATGATTTTTTGAGGGATATCCCCCCATAATTTGGACATTGTGTACAAGCAAAAATGCATTTATGAGGCATTTTTTTAATTTTTACAATTTTTATGATGATAATATATAACCTAAAAAACCATAAAAAATGGACTCTTGAAAACATAACTTAAAATAATTTATTGATAGAAAAATGACTTTTAAATTTTAACTCATTTTTAAAGAATTTTGACAAATAAAGATATAATGACTCAAATACACACATACTTATTTTATGAAATCGAATTGACTCTTAATGGCTTTTTAATAATGATAATAAAGAACTAATGAGACACTTTATTTTTTTGATACACAATCAACAATGTCCTAAGAAAAACTAGGATTGGATGATAAACTCAAAATAGACTTATATGATATAATTAATATCTTTTGAATTTAACAACACTTTTATACCTAAGTACCTAAGACATATGAGTTACAAATAATTACTGTATAAAATATTAAAATTCTTTATATAACTTTAATTACAAAATTTGGACTTAACAAGCAAATTGCGAAATTAACATTACTTACTAAAAATGACACTTGTGCAATAACCATAGACTATATTTGTAAACTAAAAGACAAAAGAGAAGAAAATAATAAAATAAATACCTAAAATACTAGACTACATTGTGGTTTGGATATTGACATCATGGATCTATCCATAGTCGTGATTGGGTACATTGATCAGCTCAAATTGACCACCTTTGCCAAATTTGAGGAATACGATCCTTGAGATGAGGATGTATTTTCATTTAATAGGGTTGTTAAACAAATTTTATATTTTAATTTCATGATCCAACTGATCGAGAGCAAAATTGAGTATTGAGCAGAATAACAATAGAGGAAGAATTACACAATAGTGATGATGTGGAGATCTCAAGCTAAAAATAACTATGTAGCATCAAAGTTGGCTCCTCCAAGTAATTTAATAGCCTAACATAGACTTATGTCTCTTCAAAATATTCTAAAAATTGGCTCACAATACTTTGATATCATATACAATCCTTCAACAAAACCCTAGTTGGGTGAAGCTTGTGAACAGATAAGTGGAGGGAGTTAGATTGCTACGACACAAGGGCTAAAGGAATTGGAGTTGTTAATTTGTCAATGCTATTGAGGGTATGAATGAAGTAAATATAGGATCTAAATACATATATAAAATTAAAGATCTATTCTTACTAACATAGCATAAAACTAATCAAAACTCTCATAATGGGTAGAAAACAATTGGACTTCCCTTACACAAATCAAAACATATATATGTTAAGAAATCACCCACTCTAATACCATATATTGCTATAAACTAGAGTCTACAAAAGAGATAAACAAATATTACACACAAAATTATAATATAACTAATATATTATATTGCACACTATGAATTTCTTCTATATCTCTTTATTATAACTCAAACTAACAAACTCCCAAAAACCCCCTATATACAATTATATTATGACTAAAAATATATTTGGTAAACTAAATAAAACTAACCACAAACTATTAACATAATATTATTATAACAATAATATCTATGTTATTAATTTAATAATGTGAACACTATACCTCAATACTTTCATAGACTAGCTGGAATAGAATAAAACTTGTAGCCCTGCATGTGATATGCCCAAAGAATTTTATAAATGTGATCTTCCCAATCATCTCTCTTTACATCACATATCTTTGTCAACATCTTTCCTAACACTTTATTAGAATCCTCATCTTGACCATTAGCTTGTGGATGATATTTAGTACTTTTATGATGAGAAATCATGAATTATTTAATAGGAGATTTGATAGTATTATTTAAGAAGTGTTCCCTTCGATCATTAACAATATTGATGGGGAATACAAACCTTATAATGATATTCTCATAAAGGAACTTTGTTGTGTCCTTCAAACCATAGATGGGTGTCACAATAGCTTTGACCCATTTGGTAAAGTAATTTTTCATAGTGATAATATACCTTACTTTGTTGTATTTACTTAGGGGATAATAGGTCCTAAAAAATCAATACCCCATTAATAAAAAGGATATTTGGTTAACAAAGGCATTTCATCTTTCTAGGGTGGATTACCCATGTATTGACATATGTCGTAGTGCTATGCTACTCAATGTACATCCTAAAAAAGGTTTAGCCACCATAACCCACTCTATAATAATTTCCTTGTAGTAGCTTATCATTTAAAATGACCTCTTGCTATTCCTTGGTGTGCCTCCTATGAGAGTTATGGTTGTTCATGTTACAAAACTACCTTGCACTTTACTTCATCCTTCCCCAAATGATACAAGAGTCCATTTATAATAATATATGGTAAAGCCATGGTGATAAATTACTTCTTGTCTTTTTCTTGGTAATGCACAAGGAATACTCCTTATTCCAAGAATTATAAATTGCCTAAAATTTTTGGGGATCATAAAAATGTACAAGAGATGGGTATCAAGAGAATCTTCCTATATTTCTTGTAGTTCTTTTCCATTTGGGATATAACTAAGATGATCGGGCCTAACATTTTCTCTACCTAGTTTGATGTTGATGTAAAATTGGAATTTTTGAAAGTACATCAACCATATTAAAATGCATCCTCTGAGCATAGGCTTATTGACAAAGTAGTGTAGATATTGATGATCTATGTAAAATTCAAATGGTGTCACAAGAGGCTAGTGTTGGAGTTTTATAGTGTGATCACTATATCCAGTGATTCTCTTTCAATTTTGGTGTAATTATTTTATGTGTCATACAAATTTTAGCTTGAAAAATATATGGAGTGGTCCAATCCACCATCTCTTAGATGTGCAAGTACAACACTGATTGCAATACTAAAAGCATCAATGTGAACATGAAAGGGTTTGATATAATATAGAAAGATGATAATAGGCATAGTGACCAACTCTATTTTAGCTCTATAAAGGTTATTTCACACTCAAAAGTCTAGAAAAATCTATACCTTTGCATAGTAAATCCTCTAATGGAGACAAAATGACTACATATCCCTTGATAAAATTTTGATAGTACCCTATATGTAAAATAAAGGATCATACTTCCATGGAGATAACTAGTGGAGGAATACTCAGAATGACTACAATTTTAGCTTGATACACCAAAATCCCTTCACTACATACTACATGACCTAGTAAGACACCAAAAGGTGTAAAAAATAAGCATGTTTTTTAAATTTAGGGCAATGCAAAAAGCTCAGCAGTAATCTAACATGAGGTGAAACTTGGACAAATGTTATTTAAACAAAGAAAATATTGCCCAATCATCAAGATAGACTTCTAGGAAGTCATGAATGAAATCCTTAAACATAGTCATCATTTCTCTAGAAAAAATGTAGGTGCAATCTTGAGGCCAAAATGCATTACCTTGTATGAAAAATATCCCCATTTCATGGTAAAATTAATTTTAGATCTATCTTATTCTATGAAGGGTAGTTTACGATATCCACTAAAACCATCCGTGAAAGAGTAAACTTCATAACTTGTGATATATTCTGAAACTTCATCTGTGAAGGAAATAAAAAATGTATCATTCACACATGCATCATTCAAAATTTGATAATTACCACATACTCTGATCTCCCTTGTTTTATTAGGATGAAATACTATGGGACTAACTCATTCTACCTTTTCTACTAGATAAATTATACATGCATCTTACATTCTATATAGTTCAGCATTCACTTTCAACTTCATGTTTAGATTTAACTTATATGGTCATTTATTTATGAGTCGTGTGCACTCCTTGAGTTTGATATGCATTTCACCTAGGTATGGATTGATGCATTTGACCTCTTAAAACTTAGTGGGAGACACATATTGATAATCATGCATAAGTTCTATATCTTATAAAAATTCAAATTTAATCCAATAGTCACCTATATTTGCTAATTTAGGAATTTCCTCACTTCTAATGTTTTCCACATGTTTTTTCATTGGATGATGATAAATTTGATGCTTTGCCTTATATAAAAATTATTGTATCATTTTTTTCCCTTCCTACTCTAGAATTTGTATGTTTTGTAGCTTGTCTTCTTTAGTGGGTTTTATGATTGGGTCCTTTACTAGTTATAATAGTCATCCAGGTGCAAACAAATTAGTTAGATCAATATCACCATTAGTATATAAATATTAAATTTTGTCTTATTAATTTTTTATTTGGTATAATGGTTGTATAAGATATTATTCTTTTAACTTGGCAAATTTATGTCTTTGTAGTGTTGTATTTAGATTATAGGCTACATTATTTTGTGTAGTATATTCCATTATGGTGCTTAAATCTTCTACACACCCATGGCATATGAATTTTTTTATTTTTATTAGCACATTATGAACCAAAATATTCTCATCTTCAAATATAAAAGTCTATATGAAGTCACTTTGCATCTATGCCCAATGTTTTGTCTCCCTCCTATGTTCTTGATGCATATACCATGTTGATAGTAAAGGAACAAGTTTGTAATGAAATATGTGAAACCAATAATTTGGTGCCACATGTTATTAAATCCAAACCTCAACACATTTTTGGATATTAATTTTAGGGTACTAACCTTCCGCAAAGAAAGGCCAATTACTTTTGATGACTTATGATAGTTGAAATTTACTATTCATAAGTTTACACACATCATCCAAATTGAGCTGATCATTTCTATGAACAACCCACCATATCATTGCAACTCTCTTCAAAGAATAATTCAAGGTAATAACTAATTTAATAATGGTATGTACCTAAACTTGGTGCAAAATGAATTTATTAATATCCCTAATCACATAGTACAAAGGAAGTTGTCTCTCATGGGTGAAGATCATTCTCATAGGTCAGAGTTCATGTTCACCTCAAGATTATTTGAGTAGATGTGTATTTGAGTCTCCATTAATAGATGAATATATTTCTCATGGTAAAGTGCCTTCTCTATTCATCTCTATATAATCCTATATATGATCATCTAATTAATAGATAAAATCAACTTCTAAACAAGTAAGGGATTTAGAAGACATGGATGTGAAATCCTATAAGAAAAATGAGGTGCAAATAGATGTGTAACTAATTATTTTGGATTCTATTGTTCATATGTCTTCAACTATTAAGTGAGTAAATACTATACCTACTATTTAGTATGCTTATACAAGAAATTGCACTTAGTTATACACAGAGCTTTCAAGTTCTCTTTAGAGTTTACCTTCATTTAAATGGTTTCTTATGAAACATAAGGAGAGTCTAGTTAAACCAAAATAATGTAGGGTTTGTGAACCTTATTTATAGGAATGATGATAATATTATCTCCTTGATGTGACTCTATTTTATTTTGCATAGTATTGACATATGTCTATTTCTTGCTAATCAACATACAGTAATGAATTGATATTATCTTTATATCTATGACTTCAAAGTCATCTTGTAGGCTTAATTATATGAATTTGATCTCAATGTCTTCTATTCTTCTAATGGGCTCAAATCTTCCATAGTCTGCTAAACTTAGAGTCACTAGGCAATAACTTATAACTAGCCAGCCAATCACCTCTCATGTAGACATGGGGATCATGTTGACCATGTTACCAAAGTTGAAGACAACATTTAAAATTTCATATCCTATAAATTTAATGTTTATTCACACATATAAATCCCTTGGATTCTTTATTTTGACATGCCAAATAGTTTTTCCTATCTTCTATTGCCCTTGCTATACACACTCTAGTAAATTATGTAGCAAGTTTGTGATGTTCTAAGAGATGTATTTATTAAATAGTATACTTAATAGCTTTAGTAATTCTATCAGCATAGTAATAACTCCATCTTGTCACATAATGCACATGATTTAACCATACATTTTGGTATATATTATTAAAATATCTCCTTTAGTAGTGTCTTGGTGTTGAATATTTTTTAACATCTACATAGTTTTATATATGAGCCCTTTTTATACAATTGGGTCTAGGTATTTGTCCTATTTTGATTTCTAGATTCCATAGTCCTGAGGCATTTTGAGAGGAAGTAATCCTCTCTCTATGTGTTGGTGTCTTTTAATGACATTCAAAAATGCATCCTCCTTAGGTTATGTATTCACCATGTTAACATTTTTGATGGCCTTTTCATTTCTTTATTTTTTTAAGACAAGATAGTCTTCTATCTCATGATACTCATATATCATAAAATATCTATAGTATTATTGTATTTTTGGATTCAAAGGTTAATTGCATTGCACATGATTATACTCTTCACATAAGTAACATTACAAAGGAGGTCATTGATAATTATTTCCTCTACCACCTTAGTAACCTCTTCTATATCTACCCCTAGATCCTCCTTTGTTTGATTGATAACCTCCTCTATAAGCTCCTTATTATTGCATCATAATCTAATGCTAATGTTGTTGGGTGTTATCTCCAATTTCAAATTGTTGTTTCATAATTTGTGGGGTCTAACTAGTTTGATGATGTTACATCATTACCAGATTCCAAGATGCTAGGTATTGGTACTGTGGTGATGGTGGTGTCTAACTTGATGAAGGAGGGGTCTAACTGGCTAGACCTTGAGGTTGGCACTGAGGAAAAATAGGAATTAATTATGGACCTACTTGGTTTTCATAACCCTTTTCAACCTTTGGGCATGGAATTATATACTTTTCTAAGGACACTTGCTATGCAATGATGATGAATACATTCTTTGTAGTATCTTCTTTGAGATCCTCCAAATCCCTAAAATTATTTTTAGTATGGTTGTGTGACTTAAAAAAATTATAATATAAACTCTATGGGATTTTAACATATTGTTTCAAGAGATGGCATTGCATTTTTACATGCCATACTACTCTATAGGTTTAACATAACTCTATCTTGATCTTAGGAAAATCATTCTTATGATATCCTTCTTTCCCACACTCTGTGCACCATAGATTTAGCTTAGGTTTATCTACTTCATGATATTTTTCCATCATTTTTGACAAACCTTACAATGTATTTTAAATCTTAGAACCCATTATGGGAGCTTCCCCATATTCTTCAATTTTCTCCACTCATAGAGAAATATATATAACATCTACCTTAGTAGCATATTGAGTTTGTGCTATAGTAAATCTAATTCTAAAATGTAGCCCTTAGACAAACCATATAACACTATATTTATCTTCTAAGGAAAATTCCACCTTATTCATAACATCAAAAAACCTACGATCATAATCACAAAGTGATTCTCCTAACTTCTACCTAATCTCCCTTAGGTCTTGAATAGTCTAACTTATATATTTCTTTATCTTTAATTCTATGATAAGCCATTCCCTAACCTAATGTAGACTTTCTTGCAAAATTTCCATATGAAACATAAATTCAATTTCTCTTCCATTCAGTTCCCCTATTAAATTTCACTTCTTTATAGACTCATCATTAATACCCTTAGCTTTACATCTCATCTCATATGTTAGTAAGTACTCCTCAAGGTCTACAAACCCATCATATGCCACTAGGTTTATAAATGCTCCTACAACACACATTTTATAAACTAGTGTCAAGGGGATCTATTGCACAACTATTATAGTGAGAGGTTGTGTTCTATGTGATCCTATTTTCACACTATGAAGGTTTACCTATGCACTAGGATAGTTAATATGTGCACTCTATTTTTCTATATTTCCTTCTTCTTTCTATTTAGTTTCAACAAACCCTATGGCCTTCAAAGCTTTATGAATTGAGGTTGTTTCAATTTCAATGCCCAAATTATGTAATTATTCTAAAAATGGACCTTTCAAACTACTATTTGCCTAATAATCTAGTTGAAAACTTCTACTAAAATATAGGAAATTGGGTTGTGGGGATGTGTGCTCTTCTAGTAAATGATTCTTTCCTATGAATTCTTCTTCTTCTTCAAAGCTTTAACCTACAATTACTCTAAAACTTTATTCTAATTATTCTCTTAATATTTTATGTCCTTTTGATAATACTCATTCTTGTATTTTCACACTAATATAATCTAACTGATCTATGCCTACACTATTCTCACCTTCTTCTTAGAACATCTTTTCTTCCTCTCTTACTTCATCACTTATTTCTTTATGCTAGCATTCATATTCTTCTTCCATCTCCTTTTTATTCATCCTTTTCTCTTCATCTCTTTATTCTTGATCATCATTTCTTTCTACTCATTCTTCATCTATTTTACTGCTACTCTTAACTCTACTCATAGCTACCTAGGTATTCTTCTATTTATTCCATACATTCTATTATCATAGCTTATTTTTAGAATCTAAACTTTTATTCTAACTCTTCTTCCCTTGTGTCTCTATTCTAGATTCAGATTCAAGCCTTATGTGTTCATCTAATCATTATTCACTATCATGTTGCATGATTTAACTATTTTAAGAATATTGGTGTATTATTCCTATTTTAGTTAAGGTCCTAAGATAGGAAATTAGTAAATAAATATGCAATAATTAAGCTACTATTTTATATAATTTGAATTTTTCTAAAAATAGTAATAAGGGAGAGAAAATAAGACTTAGCTAGAAACTAACTGAGATGGTTATTGTAGGGTCTAAAATTAACTATGCAAGCTTGGGATAGTGTCACAAATTAGGATATGGCCTTCATTTATTAATTAGATAAGAGCACCAAAATAGGACACCCTGGGGTCCAGTGCTATAGTCCTCTTTTACCACTATTATCCAAGAGACCTAAGATTTTTGGATTTTGTTCACTATGTATGTATGAGCTTACCTATGAAATTTTAACTATTGGATGTCTGTAAAACTCCCTATAGAGCTGATTTAGTCTTGAAACCCTAAACTCCATTATGATTTGATAAACTTTGGGAAAAGGGAGGGGGTGTTAGTGTGTGTCATATGAAATGAATATGTATCCAAACCCCTTGTGTGGGCACGCTGCTTACATACCAATACTTTATAAATGGATCAAACCATATGTAGTTATTCCACTTGTGTTTTATGCAATTATGTGTATGAAGATGCAAAATTCTAAAAATGGGTGTGATTGAGGTGGCTAAGGATTGGTGTAATAATTTTAATAAGATTATAGTAGTATTGGATAGATGTATGTAAATAATAGGGAAATATGCCTAAGTAGTCTTGTTTTCATTCTTGTTTTCTTTTTGATATTTTCCAACCCTTTTTAAATGACCTTTGAATGGGATTTTATAGGGATCTATCGGTCATTGGTTTAATATACTCACATTAGGATGATAAAAAGGGGGATAATAATCAAAAGAAACTAACTATTAGAGGTAAAATGCATTTAGATAAGAATGCCAAAAATGGACACTAGAAGGCCTAATGTTATAATCCAAGTTAGGCACTATAGTCTTGAGGATACAAGACTTGGGGGAATGTATTTGTCATAATAAGAGTAGTCTAGCTGAGCTGAGATCAAGTTTATAAGGATACAAATGACTAGTAATCAGTACAAAAATGCTTTTGAGGGTCATGAAAGAAATTAGGGGAGACCTATGGGTTGGGTGTCACAAGCCACACTCAAGTTACCAATTTCACATTTTATGATTACATTCCCCCCCCCCTTTATTCTAGTGATGTAGAAAATCGAAATACTAGGATAAAAGAAAAATAGAAAGTGTACCTAAACTTACTTGTAAGGGTGAAGCTCATGAAGCTATGTAATGTTGGGTGTTCATAGAGAGAGCATGCTATGAAGTTTGAATCTGTAAAACAAAATAAAGTGTAAATCAGTTCTTACTAGATACACTACATCTAAAATAAGAACATATAAATCTGGGTAAGATAAAGAGGAAGAGAAAGGAATGAATTCACCTCACTAAGTAAGTGGACCAATACAAAACCTATTATGATGTTGAGTGATATTGTACCAAGAGTACTATCATAAACATAGCTAAGTGCTCAAGTCCCTGAGAGTGGCTCAAGAATGCAAAGTCTGGCCCTTTGGTTCCATCATCATTGAATAAGTGAATCTATGTGATCATGTGTGTGTTAATTAATGTTTGGACTATGTATCCAATCCCTCTAAGTATGTGTCTCAAGAATATAAAGGCTAGCTAGTCCTTTGGCTCTATCATTGCCCCATGAAGTGAAGCTATGAACTAATACCTACACAATGTATGTCATATGAGATGGATCCTAAAGCCCATGAATGTTCTATAATATGACAATGTTGGCATGGATAGTTGAATGTATTATAGAAACTAGGTCACTCTTGGTCACTCTAAAAGATGGAGATTAGGCTTGTGTAAAATCCACTCCAAAACTAGGCACTAGGATTATATGAAAGCCATTTAAAAATGTGGAGGTTAGGCTTGTATAAAATCCACTCCAAAAATGATGCTAACCACCTATAAATGGAATAGGCATGCAACTATTGAGAATGCCTAGGTAGTATGCTGAACTAAAAAATAAAATAAGACTGATGTACCATGTACATTTCCCCCAATCATTGGTGTCTATAATATGGATTATAATCTAGAAGTTTTACCAATAAATTAATCTAAAACTATAATTGAGAACATGATGCCCCCTATATCTAGATTCTCTAAGAAAAACTACACTAAAACTACTATATCTGAACTGGTCTGAATGTGCAAAAACTATAGTTGAACCTAGTTTTCTACCTATTTTTAGAAAAATTGATTTCTTTGTTGTTTGGATAGGAGCACTAAAAATGGACACCCTATTGTCTAGTGTTGTATTCCAATCTTGGCACTATTGTCCTTGGCTAATTTTGATGACTGTTCTATAATTTTTACTATTTTCTTGGTCTATTCTACCTAGTTTAAAGTTTAATTACTATTCTAGGTGTTTTGAATAATGATTTTTTGACCATTAAGAGCCTTGATCTCTGTGATAAAACCCTTATTTGTTTCCCTCTCTTGTGAGGGTAGGAATGAAGACCCTGTAATGACTACCCTCAAAAGAAAGAGTCCTACAAGTGTGTTATTCTATAAAGATACATGATATATCAATGATAATCAACAAGATATATCAAGATATAGCATGATTTTTAATGAGAGATTATTAGATCAATAAGGGTATGCCTAGATAGATATAAAAATATAACATGTGTAATGTACTAAATTGAAACTAGAAATGGAAGTCTGGTTAGTTGTTAATTGTCAAGGAGGGATGGAGAATTATGTCCATCATGGCATCTAAGAAAGCAAGATAATGCATGATTTGGATCATGGCATTAAAAATAATGGAAAAACAATCAAGAAATAAGCATACAAGGCAAGAGGTAAGAAACATACAAGAGTAACCAAGGGGCCAAGTAAATAAGGGACATGGGCACATGTCACTCAAACTAGAAAGAAAGCATACAAGACTTGTTCAAATGTTGCATAAACATAAAATTAGAAACAAACAAGGTTGACATGAAAACCATGATCACATAGAAGAGTGCAAGCAAAGGACATTGGAAAATGTCCTAAGGCACACACAAGAATAAAAGCAAAAGACATTGGCAAATGTCCTAAGGCACATATACGAGATAAATAGGAAATAAAAAATGCAATCAATCTAGCTACATAAAGTAAGAAAAGAAAACATGTAAATACTAGAAACACAATCGCATCTAACTAATCATATCAAGAAGTGAAAATATGAAAGACATGGTAGTATAAGACTAGGTATTTTCTAAGAAATACGCAAGTTCTATATACTATTGAGTGTCAATAGAGTAATCTATGTAAGAAAGTAAATAATGTACATCAACATGATAACTAGAGTGTGTGGTATAGGAATGACATAACCTGGATGGTGTAGTCATGTTGAATATGCCCCTAGTGGGTAAATATATCAATTTATGTCTCGAATGTAGAATTAGGATGCCCCCTCAATGGGTAGAATGAAGAAATCAAGGATATAGATGTCATTGCACACACTTCAAAGAAGATCAAGTGAAGCATGGTAATGTAGATAAATTGACAAACAATAGCATAGAGAAGAAAATTTGGGTCTAACATTGTAGTAGAGATGTAAAGCATGGATGATGCATACAATCAAAATGTTTTTGAGTTTTTAAATATTTGAATCTTTTTGTATTTTTAAATTATTTGAATGTTTTTAGATTTTTGATATTTTGGAATATTTGAATGTTTTTGGATTTTAGACTATGTACAAGAAATACTGAAAAACTATGTACAAGGATATAAATAAAGTAATATATACACAATGATGTAAAAAACTAGATTGGAGGGGGTGAAGGGTTCAAGGATGGATCTTGTTGGGGATAGAGATGGAGGAAGGGATCATGGCCATTATCAAATTCCTCAAGATAGTCATCATAAGTATCATTTTATGCTATAAACTCTATATACATGATGTCATCCTACCAAAGTCAAAATAAAGGTGGATCTAGTGGTGATGATGATAATTATCCTCTAGGGTGTTTAAATATGGTAATATATGGCTTGAGTGGAAGTGGTGAAGCTGGTAATAATGGTGATGTAATCTAAATAATACCTTGAACCTGTAGTTTGTCCTATCTCTATTATAAAGTTATATATGAGTTTGTATCATGGCCTGTAATCCTATGAAAAAGACAAAATGGGAGACCATCCTATTGTGATAATCTACTAATAGATATATTTCATACTATAGGTAGTGTGATTAATCCATGATCAAGTAACATATATAGCATAGTTTATGGCTGATGCTATGTATTGCCTGCCTGAATCTGAATGACTGGCTCTATATCCATAGAGGTAGGCATGTGAACTATATCTTTTAAGTGATCTATCTATAAATGTGAATGTGGAGTATATCCTTAGAGTGTAGTTCAAGATGTTAAGAGTGATGTAGGATGTGTAATGAGATCTCTAGAGTCATCTTAATACTCTCCTAGGCAAATTAGTGCAAAGCTCAATCCATGCAAATAGTCATCTATGAGTGTGGGTGTCGTATCATCATCTAAAGTAGTCTGGGAATATGTATCAACATCATGTACATATGGTAACTTAGAATTTACCACAAGGGGTAGCTATGATATTGTAGTCTCATCAACTATAGTAGTAGAATATAGTGGTGTTATGAGAGTATCTATAATTGATAGAGTAGCTATATCCATAGAATCAACTAGTACTACTAGAATTACTATCATTAAATGTATAATTATAATAGGTGTAAGAACCATGACTAATGGAGTAGCTAGAATGGTTGAAGCTACCATGACTAGATGAATATCTAAACTAAGGACACAACTATAAGTGAAGTGCAAGATGTGCTATTCTCTCCTACCTCATATGTATGTATCTGATCAAGAGAAATGCAATGAGGTGGTGACTGAACTATGATATGAGGTGACCCATCTAGTAAAATAGTCAAAGGTGATTCCATAATCCAATAATATATAAATTAATAGTTATTTATTGGGCATGTGTATAGGTATCCTTCATGGAGAAACTTAACACATCAATTAAAATTAGAAGGAACTACCCTCATGGTGTGTATCTAGGGTTGTCCAAGTAAAATATTATAATGAAGAGGACCTGGCATGCCCTATAACTATGTAGAGAGGGTTTTGGGCCCTGACATGATATCCAAAGAAATGGTGCCTAATGTCTATCATGGTATATCATCAAACCCTTTAATATTATTATATGATTTTTGCATGGATGCTATATCTACACCTATGGTCTGTAAGAATGTAATATTACATATATTAATTTTAGAACCACTATCAACTAGAAGTCTCGTACCTATAATGGTTTTGACTTGAACTTGTATGAACAGTGGTAAGTTTTGATCAATAACCTTTTGAGATGGCATGTCCTCATGATAAAAATAAATAACATCTTCTATAGTTTTTATTATGCTGACCATTGATGCAAAATAAGAAGGCTCATAATCAATGGGCATAGAAGTTTTAATGAGTTCCTGATAAAGAATATCCTTAAACACATTAGCTTTTTGAAATATTTCTAACATGGAAATCTTAGCTGGTGTGTTTCTTAACTGATCAAAAATATCATATCCCTTGTGTGGATCTACCTATATAGGTAGGTTAGGCCTAGGATGGGAAATAATAGGAGGATGGTGGTGCTCTTGACTAGGCATGGGAGGCATGATAACACATCATGTAACATCTCTAACCACATTATCTATTATCTATTTAAGACTAGTTGTAGCTATGGAAGGAGAGTGAAGATAATTGACATGTCAGGGTGGTGGAGGGATAAAGGGTGTCAAATGGGCTCTTTGGAGATGGGTAGTGACTTGGGGAAGAGTAAAATGGTTGTGTAACATAACTTGACATGGGATAAAGGCTCTAAGGGAGGCAAGATAAGAGGTATCTTAACATGTTTAATAATAACTCTCTTAATATCATCCCATATTATGAAAATAAAGCATGAAATGAAAATAATGTATATTTTTATTAACATATTGTATACTTCATCATTCATATACATGATAGGACCAAGTATGGTCTCCTTATTATTTGCTAGAAATGCAAGAAATATTTGAAAATAAATGAGATCCATTTTTGAAATCTAATTTTAGATGTAAGGTGATACCTCAAGGAGAAACTAGAGCTAGTACATGAAATTAGGGTTTTGAAAACTAAAATTTGTAAAATTACTATGTAATTTGAAAATTTGATGCAATTTTTTTATTTAAATATGTAATTAAAAAATAAAAAAAATATAGGAAAAATACTAGGACCTAGTTTGGGCAACTAGGGTTTAAAAGAAAATTAATTTAAAATTACTATGAAATTTTAAAATTTAATGCTAATTTTTTATTTTATTATGTAAGTAAAAAATCAAAAAAATATAGGAGAAATTAGTAGGAAATTTGCCCTAGGGTTTCTAGGGGTTTTATACACAAACAAATTAAGTCAAGTTCACCAAATGATTTAACTATTTTGATAATATTGGTGCATTAATCCTATTTTATTTAAGGGTCTAGTATAGAAAATTAGTACATAAATATGAAATAATTAAGCTATTCATTTGTATAATTTAACTATAATTTTAATCTTTATAAAAAGTAGTAATAAGGGAAAGAAAATAAGACTTAGCTAGAAACTAACTGAGATGGTTGTTGTAGGGTCTGAAATTCACTATGCAAAATTGGGACACTATCATAAATAAATATTTGGAATTTATTTATTTATTGGATAAGAGCATAAAAATAAGATACCCTAGGGTCTAGTGCTATATTCCTCTTTGACCATCATTATCTAGGAGACTTGAGCTTTATAGGTTTTATTCACTGTGTTTGTGTGAGCCTGCTTATGAAATTTCCACTATTGGATATCTGCAAAATGCCCTATAGAGCTGATTTAGTCTTCAAATCCTAGAATATATTATGCTTTGAAAAAATTTGGGAAAGATGGGGGGTTAGTGTTTTTAAGATGCATTGAACTTGTATCCACACCCCTTGTGTGGGCATACTACCTACATATCAATACTCTAAAGAGGGATAAATTGATATGTAGTTATCCTACTTGATGTGCTTTATGCAATTATGTGTATGAAGATGAAAAATGCTAAAACTAGGTGTGCTTAAGGTGGTTGGGGACTAGTGTAAGGATTTGAATAATCTTGTAGTAGTATTGGCTAGCTATATGCAAAGAATAGGGAAATATGCCTGAGTAGTCTTTCTTGTATTCTTGCTTGCTTTGTTATATTTACCAACCATTTCTAAATGACCTTTGAATGGGATTTTTTTGGGATTTGTTGGTTATGGGTTAAATGTGATCACATTAGGATGACAAGAAGGAGGATAGGAACCATACAAAATTGACTATTGGAGGTAAAAATGCACTTGGACAAGAGCACTAGAAATGGACACTAGAGGGCCCAATACTATAGTCCAAGTTGGGCACTATATTCCTAAGGGTACATGACCTAGGGGGATGGATTTATCATGGAAATTGAAGTGTGGATAAGCTAGGATTAGGTATAAAAGGCTATGTATGATTGGGAATTAGTGAAAAGATGTCTATGAGGGTCATGAAAGAAAGTAGGAGGGACCTATGGTTTGGGTGTCAAAATCCACACTAAAGTTACCAATTTTTACATTTTATATGACTACATCATGCACACCCCCTTATGCCTAAAGTGACTACTCTATATTGGCTAGATTAGGCACCATACCCTTATCCAAAAACCAACATCTTCAAAAGGATAGGTAGTCAGTATAAAAAATTCCCTTAAATTATTCTAATGAACAAGTCTTTCATAGCTTTGAAAGCTATATATCCTTGTACTGTAAACTTAGTTATATATCCATCTACTATAGTAACAACCCAATGGTTTATTTCTCTTGTCTAGTCAATTTCCAATCTCTACAACTGATCTATCTTTTCTTTAGTCCAAATTATAGTTTCTTTTGTTCTTTTGTTAAATCAATAAAATTCCAACTGTGAGAACTAGTTAACTAAAAATTTAGGTAACTTGCACCAATTTTTATTGTATATCTCTCCATAAATTTTCTCTCAAATTATTTACCATATAGTAAGACCAATCTATTTTGATTCTTCTTCTGTATAATTACATATCCTTTGGTCTAGACATATCTCAATATCTCTTTGCTCTAGTAACCATCTTAGCATAATTCTCTCCAAAAAGGAGTTCCATACTCATTACACCATTGTTAACAAAGGTTCCTGAAGCATCATAACATGCTAAGGATAAGGATATGTATGGTATACTTATAGTTCATAGAATAGTGTATTTTATTCATACAAGAGTTTGGATAATAAAAACATGATAAACATTAATTATCCTACATTATTTTGGAATTAAGGATAACCAATGTTTCATAAATAGAAATAAAGCATTCAAGTTAAATTAGACACAAAGTAACCAAACATTATACATGAGAATGCACATAAGGAACACAATAATAAATCACATAAGTAACCATAACTAGATGAATCTCTATTGATCTCTTCAAAAGTGGAACCCTTTTCTTCTTACATATATATATATATATATATATATATATATATATAGACGTTCTAGTCTATGACTATTCATCTTCTTCTTGTAATTGACACAAAAATTGGAGTCTATTCATATTATAACCTATTATAGGTCATTAAGATAGGAAAAAATAGACTTATACAATGAAAAATGAGTATATAATGAATGAATATCAAACAAATACCCTTTACATCTTTACAATTTGAATCTTTCTACCAAAAATTACAAAGTTAAAGTGTGGTGGAAATGATGAGTCCTTTTTATGACTCATTATATCCACATATTGATATTATTACACCTATTAACCTACCTTATTAAATTAGACATTTTATGACTTATGGATAGCCTGAAGTAGAATATAGGTACTTATATCTTAGTTAGCATGTGTGAGTATATGTACTCATTTTTAACATTATGTTCTAAATTTTGGCATGGTTAGTTATCCAATTTTTCATGTATGAAAAAGATAATATAATATAATTGAATGATAAGAGTTTTGGTGAGGTAAATTGATCCTTAAAGGTAATCCTAGAGTGTGATGAAGCTTCCCAATAGAGATTTGGAGTTTGATAGTAAATATCTAGAGTTTGATAGTGATTTTTAGAGTTCGACAACCAATAAGTGTGAAATGTATGCAATTAGAAATGTATCATGCCTATAAATCAATCCTAGCTCATAGAAGATAGAGAATAACTACACTTCCAATTTGGAATACATTTTTTGAGTGGGGGCATGACCAATATGGGGATTTACTAGACCTAATTAGGGGATCACTTGTCATAATAAACCATTATAGGAAGGTTTCCAAAGCCTACAGTCTAACACAATCATGCAACAACCATAAAAGAGTCCTATGTTTAATTTTCACTCTATTCTAATAAAAAAGTAAGGAAAATCTAATCTAGTGCACACCAAAGCTTATGGTAGAAAGTGTGGCTTAGAAACAAAAAAATAAAAAATAAACATGCATAGAAGACATATACTCATGTCAATGTATATGAAATCTTAATGCATGGGAGAGAAGCACAACTAAATTATATATCTACTCTTACAAAGGTGAAATAAATTTAGGAATACTATTAACTTTGAAGATGAACCCACCAAGCCTCAATATTTCCCTTGGCCAAGGTGATTTACAAGATATTGTTGTGGTATGTAAGGATAAAAAAGCTAAATCAACTATAGGATACATAACCTATCTATGCATCCAAAAGACTTATTCACAAGATAAGATCCATATCTTCAAAGAAAGTATGTAACCCTAAGATTTATTCCTCAAGTGGAATGGTCAATAAGTAGATGTTCATTTTCACTTATTATTCTTTGATTCTCTATTCTAAAATGGTTGGAAATGAACTTGTATATAAAGGTAGATCTTGACCTAAATCCTTTTGAATATGTTAGCTATACAGGGTTAACCTAGTCAACCCTATATTTTTTTGGGAGATAAATCATTAGGTCCCAAACTAGGTCAACCAAAAATCTAATTAAAATCTAAGTTAAAAATACCCTAAAATAGTATAGGGTTAATTGAGTCAACCCTATACAGTAATTAGAGGCTGAAAATTGTATAAGGTTGACCCAGTTGACCTATTATAATTAACTAGTGAAAGGGGTTTAGGAAAGAACAAGGAGGATAAAACATGAAAAATGACTAGAATGGGTAAGACTGATAAGAATAAGCTTAGGGTAAATAGTTTTAGGAGACAAGTTTGATGATGGCAAGTGGAAAAAGGGACAATAATGTTATGAAGCACCAATGGTCTTCCCACCCCTTTCCTAGTGCACCCCTTAGGGATTGCACTTAGAGAGATTGAGACTCGATGGGTTCTTAAAAGATAAAAAGTTTTAGTAATCGATAAAATTTTGAAAATATTATGTGTATAAATGTAACCCACTCGAATCTCATCATGTGTCATGTAAGTGTAATATGAGATGGTGCTTCAAAAAATAGAACATGATAACACACAATGTTGATGCTAAGTAAAGTGAAATAATCAATAAATAAGATAAACGAAAGGATAAAATTGAAAAACACATACCTTTACTTACCTTAGTGTTTTAGATAAAGAAGTAGACTATAAGAGGAATTTAAGGTGTATAATGTGAAGAACATTAGGTGAACCCATTAAAGTTAGTGCAAAAAAATAGCCAAAAATTGAAATTTTTGGAATATAGGCATATGATAGTGGAAAATATTTTCTACATCATCATGAATCCAACATATTTTATGGTTTGAAAAATATATGAATAAAAATAAAGATATAAGCAAAATAAAGAATCAACGAGAAAATAATTGAAAGATTTCAATTTTAGAAAGTGTTTTTAAATAGGGGAAAGAGAAGTCATTTGGTTATTTTGACTTATGAAGTAGAGAAAAATATCTCTATAGACCAAATGATCTAGGATGGTGAGGAGATGATAGGCTAGATGAGGGGTTCTCCAGGAGCAACAATAGGTGTATTACATGTATGCAACTATGAATACTTAAGCTAGTTTTAGAGTATTTTATGGATTTAAATGTATTTTTAGAAAAAAATATTTTTTAACATTTCTAGATGACATAATGAAGCAAAAATAAATGTTATAGGTAGAAAAAACAATTATGAAAATGAGTTTGAGTGAATTAGGGAGAAAAATACAAAATGGCACTTTTTGAGGAAAATATAAGAGGTTAGTAGTGAAAAATAACTAGGTCAACCCAGTAGGCTAAAAATGTGTAAAATCCACATTACTAACCTAGTAGGTATGTGCCAACCCTATACATGTTGAAGACATCCAACCTAGTATAGTTTACCAACTAGAATAAAAATATAGTGGTAGGGAGGGGAAGAGGGTTGACTTAGATTTTTAAGTTAACTAAGGTAAAAATTGGGAAATCTTGGTCAAATTAGGTTGACCAAAGAACTAGAATGGTAAAAAAATGTGTGCAAAAAGTTGAAAGAAGGATAAAATGGCTCAAAATGACCAAGGGAAAAAAGGACCAAGTATGCTAAAAAATAGGTAACAATGAATGAATTAAAGAAATATAAGCTTATTTTTTATTAAAATTTTAAAAAGAATGTATTGTGATGATACATGACATGGAGGATCTAATACATCTATTTTTTTTCTTGGTTGTAGGAATGACCCAGGTTATAGATATTGGTATATGCATCTTGGCTACCAGATCTACTAGAGCATCTAACATAGGAGATAGATCTAGACTAGTAGTTGTAAGGCTAGGAGGGATAACTGATATGTGCAATATTCCCTTAAGTATGGATCTATTAGTCATGTTCCTTGGATATTAGAAATGACTGACTAACACCTTTAGATGGGAGGTGGATAAAGATGTGGTAGAGGTATATATCACTCTGGAGGATGTGTATGTCATCCTAGGGCTACCCGTAGTAGTAACACTGATGACTATAGGTATAGTAGACAACCTAGAGGAGAGGAGAGCCTTATCCATGTGGGATACAAGCTTGGACACAATATAGGTAGATAAGAGAGTGAGTATGCTTGATGTATATACATCATAGGTTTTGGATATCTATAAATCTATGATAGGACTTATGACACAATGAGTGCTATGTCACAAGTCAGATGGTAAGGTACCACTATTCATGGTATCCTTGAGCAGGATGATCATAGAGGAGGGAATACTATATGATATCATCTTTATCATCTAGGTCTAGCTTGTATATGATATGTATGAGGTGTTGGTTATAAATAAAAATTATATAGGACCAATCATATTACTAGTTGCTTGGATATATAAAAGGTTTCTCATGTATCAGTCAGCTAGGTTACCCCATGTACTCAATGATAGGTCACCTTGAATATGGATATGGAAAGAGGGACAAGTAGCATGGGATATGACTCATGTGCTAGTGTTTTAAATAGTAATATGCATAGACATAAATTAGTAACCATATGGACACATAATGACTACATGGGTAAGTTATGACATAGTTTCACTAGCTACAGTAAGGATAAAGGTGATAAGACACTATACCTAGTGAAGAGAGCCATATATAGTGGCATGGGTACTAGTAAAAATGGGCTTACCTCATCCATCAACACTATTATTAATGCTTGAGTAGTAGGATCAACATGTGAGAGATCCATATGGGAGGAGGGGACTATGGCCACTAGTGATGAGGTTAACACTCAGACCACATTATGAGTGACCATGAACTAGATGAGCATGATAGGGAACATAGAAGGAGGAGAGGGGTGTAGAGGTATTAAAACTAGAGATACCATCACCAAATTTATAGCAAGATGAGAAAAGATAATTAAGGACATGATGTCAATGGAGGTAGGAGGAGTAGGAGAGAGTGGAGACTATCACCATCCTTGGTGATCTAGTAGGTGAGATAGATGAGAGTTGGATGATAGAGAGGATACTTTGGTATAAAATAAGGTGGATGTGAGCCATGATAGTTAGATTTGAGTTGAGAAGGTGACAAATAGAGGAGGTGATAAGAGGTCATGTGGATGGAGATATTGTGTTAGGTAGTTGTGTAGATGATGAGACCATAGTGGTCAAGACATAGAAAAGTAATAAAGATGATTAAATTATTAATTTAGTTTTAATTTTGAAATAGAGACTAGAGAGAGATAGATATTGCATAATATAATAGTGATCTAATATCTATCTGGGTGTGATTTTTTAGGGCTAACTAAGGATTAGGAAGAGATATGGGGGTACCTTATGAGGGGATCACTCTATGATGTCTTGGATGAGAATCTACAACCATATGACCCTACTACATTAGAGGACCCCAGTGTACCATTTCCCCCAACTTAGGTGAGCTAGTTCAGATTAGCAAGATAGGTAGTGAGGTAGATATGAGCATAGAGAGAGTATGTAGCCACTATTATAGATGGGTGTTGGTGAGATATGATCATGGAAAGCCCTGGTAGAGGAAATATCTATGCATCTATATACAATAATGTAAATGACACATGCATATATAGTGACCCTGACCTATATGACATAGGTGTAGAAGTATGAGAGGGTGAAACACATGGTGACCTTAGCATAGTTGGCATGGGTATAGGCAAAAGTGAACCATCAAGAGGGACATGTATATGGATTGAGATCTTAGATGACCTCCTTATAGTGTACTATTTGAAGGATTCAGATCTAAGCCTCAATAAGTAGCATGGCTAGGCCATGAGATAGATAGGATGGAGCCTAGCCATAGAGCTAGAGCATTGTATATATGGTTATACTTTTTATATCATAACTCATGATATATATATATATATATATATATATATATATATACATATACTTTTTATATCATAACTCATGATATATATATATATATATATATATATATATATATATATATATATCATTTTGGCATATTTATGTTGGTTGTGGCTGTGGATGATTTGGATGTATTTCTTTCTATCACATGTATTGATATTTTATTATATATGTTATAGGAAATAAATGAGATGTGGTTTATTTTCTAGCATTATGTAGAACACATGCATGACCAATTCAAGCTGGGAAGTATGAAAAATTCATAATGTACAAGTATTTTTAATTGATTATATTTTACCAAGTCTTTTTGCTTGGAAACAAGCAAAAAGACTTGGTAAAATATAATCAATTAAAAATGTACCACACACTATTTCAAGCTGGGAAATGTGTAATAAAAAAATGAATAATTATAAAGATGGTAAAATAAGATGGTAAAAAGGAATTTGTTCTTAAACCAAAGTGAAAGATTTTTTCACCAAATTAAAACAAGTAAAATCATACTAAATTGCATTGGGAAGTATGAAAACAATGTAATAAAATGGAAGGTATGTAAAAGGGTACAAATGGTATAAAAATAGATAATTAAGTCAATCACTCATACTATATCACATTAGGAAGTATAAGAGAAAAACAAAATTGGCAAAAAATTGGTCTTAAATTGATCACACTAATCTAAGTTGGGACGTATGAAAAATTCAAGAAATGGTTGTATTCTTACATGACCTCAAAAAATAAGAAGATAAAATTGAAAGAGAAATAAAGTAAGCATTAAAAAACTAAATCAAGATGGGAAGCATGTAAATGATGTGTAACCTCATAATCAATCACATCTTATCTCATATTTGACACATGTAATTTTGTTTGTGACTTGTATTATTTGAAAATTTTGTGAGGAATGTCAGGTCCTATCCATCGTCTTACACTATAACTCAAAAAGAGAGTGCCACTAGGGTGGATAAATCAAGACAATAAGGTAACAAAATATGTGGGTAATAGTAAGGAAAAAGGTGATAAGTTTTTAGGAATGCGAGGTCCTATCCATGGTCATACAAATCAAATCACAAATGAGATCTTTATGGGAGTGATTAGTAGACAAAATGATATTTCTCAAGAGGTAATATGAAGGAAATAGGAAATGAAAAAAGAAGTGTAAAAATCAAGATTTAGGCATATTATGATAAGACCTTAGGAGGCAAGAGGCATACTAAGGACATGAGAAGACACTAAGTGACTAGTGACCATCAATGTACAAAGGAAACCTATTCTCTATAGACATAAAGATTTGTAAGAAAATAAATGTGCTACTAAGATCAAATCATGAAGGTAGATTAGTACAAGAAAAGGTAAAATGGATCTACCTTCCCATGATGTGTTCCTCATTCCTCAGGACCCCTTACAGAGTCATCGTTTAACTATGAAGATTGGGTAATTATGTGAGAAAGTAGATAGCTCTAAAATATTTTTTTATTATCCTCTTTTAATCTACTAGCTGACCACACCCTAAAGGACCTTATCTCTATCATGAGGCCAACTATAGAGTTTGAGATTAAAATAGAAGAAGAAGATGTGTTTTGAATCATGTTTTTTAGTGTAATTTGACTTTTAAGAATATGTTTGCCTTTTATGTCATTGCCTTTTGTTTTAAATGATTTGAATTTTAAATTTTTATGGATTTTTAATATTAATCCTCTATATGGATTTTGAATGACCAATCATGAGAGATGTAGTGATACACATGAATGAGATTTAGGCTAAGGCTAAAGGAAGCTAAGTAACCAAAGATAAAGACTGACTAGGAAACTTAGGATTAGAAATGAACTAACATGTGATCTCAAATCTCAATCATGTATATGATTAGTTTGAAAAAAAGTAAGAAGGGAAAAATGATATACAAAGGTGGACCAGTATAATAAAATTTATAATGAGATGCATTATTTGCTAATCAATCATATGGCAAAAGGAGACAAGGACCAAAGTGAATAGGGTTTGTATAATCATGTCACAATGACAATTATTTGTAAAAAATAGATATAAAAAATCATAAAATCATGAAGACACAAAAAGAGAGTTGTTAGAAAAACTCATGAAATAAAGAGAAATTAATGATAAAGAAATACAATCGTATGCAAATATAAATGACAATATAATCAAGATATAGTATCAAAGGTAAAGAATCTCTATATACAAAAAATATGAATTTGACACAACATCAAATGATATAATAGATAAATAAAATAAAATTAGAGCACACATCCAATCATAATGTAAATGTAAAGGCACTATGCATGTGCTCATATATATTGATAAATCTACCCACACACATTATCCAAGACATTAGATAAATCTCTATAAAGCTAGATAGAAACTATTGCTGATGTCTCTTCAATCTTGAAAGAAAACTGGGAAAATACTTCTCTTCTAATATCCTCAATTAAAAAAGTAGGAATACTCAAAGGATCATGCTTAAGAGGGAAATCAAGAAAGGTATTATTGAGAGAATTCATGGGAGTGGGATCTATGAGAGATGTAGGAACATTAGTAGAGAAAGATCCATGTGTGAGGGACTCATGGGTGGAGAATGATCCATAGGTGAGGGAAGGTCCACAGGTGAAGGAATCATGGGTGGAGGCATAAAGGGTGATGAAGGGACCATAGGAGGGTATGGAACCACTATAGGTGAAGCCATGGGAGAAGAAGGAGAAGCCTTTTTATGGGGATGACTTGTGGGAGGAATAGAATAAGGTCCAATAATAACTACAAGGTGATTCTTAAGGTGTTATTGAAGGATGCAAAAATGATTAGTGTGATGGATGAAAAATTGGTGCCATATAAAATACACCTCACCATACTGAGGTATATATTTAGGTAATACCTTTGGGAGAGGCATGGATTTGTCTAAAGAAAGAGATGAAGGATTAAAAGGATCAATATACTATCAAAAATTATGATAATGGGTAGAATAATGATTATCCATTCTATGAAAGCAACATATACGATTGTGAGTGGTCTTAGGATAATCACACATTGTAATAGGAGTGGAAGAAGACAAATAAGATTCATTGGCCCATTTGGTGGGAAATAGAGCCATATGAGGCAAAAGAAGCAAACCATTACCAAGGAAAGGTATTGATGGATAAATAATAGAACTAGGCTCAATAGAAGGAGCAATAGGATGAGAGTTAGGGGTAAGCTCAATAAAAGCAAGAGTAGAAACAAGCTCAACTATAGTAGGAGCAAGAATAGGCTCAACTATAGTGGGATTAGGAATGGGCTCTGATAAGGGCTCTACTTAGGGATGAGTTGGATCTATATAAGATTTAAGAAGGATCACACTAATATTAAGAGTAAACTAACTATGGTGATGAAGGAACCTAGTAAAGTGGTAAGGCCTGGTCATAACATGATCTATGAGCATATTCGTATGATAATAATAAAAAATTAGAGGTGTTGGTGACATTTCTACCCTAAAATAAAGAGTAAAAATACTAAAATTAGGAACTTTAAATGAAGGAAGATAGGAAGATACATGAAAAGACTCAAGTAAAGAAGAATGATAATGGACAATCTTGGCATCATGGGCCTATATAAGACTGCATAAGAATGGATTATCCAGGGAATAACCATCATCATAATATAGGGTGTAAAGATCAATGACATAGATAGGGATGACATTGTCATTTGATGATGTATGTTGAAGAGAATGTTGAGTCTTGGTCAAGACTATGGGAATTTCATCATAAGGAGGCTTGTGAAAATGAGGCTATAAAGAAGCAAGAAGCTATGAGATGAGATCAGGTGAGAGATCAAAATTTTGAATCTTTAGGTTAACCTCATCGAGCTCATCATCATCAGAATCTAAGAGGTTAGGAGGAATGTTCCCAATTAGTTTAGGATGCCCATTATAACCTTGGGTTGAATTAAAAATAAAATTTAGATGCTGAGACTTATAAAATGGAACACTAGGCAAAGGTTCAATAGTAGGAATCTTAAAGATGCCATAGTCTTGGAATTGTTTGAAATTCTAAAGGTTAGTGTCACCCTGAATCCTATAAATGGATCCATTATAAGGGAATTTAAGGTATTGGTAGGTGAAAGAAGCAACATATCTCATATGGTAGGTCCATAACCCACCAAGCAAGATGTTATAAGAAAGGGGAAAGTTAAATATCATCACCTTCATGTGAATAGTGACAAGTGGGATGGAAATGAGAAGCCACACACAACCTAGAGAAGGAATTTGCCTTCTATCATATAATTGGTAGGTGATGTATGTAGACTTGAGATTGCATTCTAAATATCCAAGAGTTTTTATAAAGTTGAGGGAGGTAATGCAGGTGCTATAACCCTCATCAATTAATGCATGCTTAACTTGGATATCTCTTATTTTAATAATAATGAATATGGGAGGATCATATGCATGAAGTTGAATCTTCTTGGGAATCATAGAAGTTAGGGAAATTTTAAGGAAAGAGAAGTGTCTATAGTTTCATCAACATTGATAGACATATCTTCACATTATTGTAATATACCATCCTCAAATCTAGATAAGACTGCCTCCCATCCTTCTAGGAGAGGACAAGGGATATTAATCTTGCATAAGATGGTTTTTATGACATGTAAAAGTCCTCATAAGCTAAAGAAACAGAATATGGGATGGGAGATTAGTGAGCTCCATGATGGGATCCCACTCATCATAACCCATAAGAAGGTTGTTAGATATAGGTGCATAATGATTAAGGAGGTCCTCAAAAGGAGGAACCAAAGTGCATTGGAATTTATGTTGGTAAGAAGAAGGTTTAAAACAAGTTTGTAAATCATGTTGTGATGATGAATTAGTTGATTCAATTTTATTTTGAGAATTTTTAGAAGAAGTGTTAGTAGAGATTTGAGTATTATTAGTGTTAGAATATGATAGAAGAGTGGTAGAGATAGAAAAGTACCTGTTATCCAAAGGAAAATCAGAAATTGGATCATTAAAAATAATAAGGTCATCTTGAAAATGAGTTGGGAAATAATAATGGATAACATGATATGTTGTAGATGAAGGAGGAGTGTAGATAGGTTGGGAATCGATAAAAGTAAACACCCTTCACATATTAGTCATGTTAATCACATTATCTTCAAAAGTGGGTTCAATAAGAATTTATATATTATTGGTGGAAGGGGTAGCTTTATCTTGATTATCTTGGATAGGTTGATGATTAGGAAGAGGGTTTTTATAGATAGCCAAATGAGAATTAGTTTGGTTTAGGGCTTGAGTTTTATCATGTGATTTATTTTCTTTAAAAACAATTGCATAATCTTGTTAATGCTTTCGAATGATAGAATCATGATCAAAATTAGGACCAAAAATAAAATCCATAGCTAAATTATGAAGTTATCTACAAGTATCATGAGAATGACCCTAATTAGCATGAAACCAATAAAACCTATTATGATCATACCAATATTTCATAAGATGGGTAGGGTCAAGTTGTCATGGAACTGGCCTAGGTAGATGATTAATAAATTCAACTAAGGATAGAGGTATATGAAAATTAATTTTGTTTGATGAAGATAAGTGAGGATTGGTATGCTATTGATAAGGGGGAGCTGGTTCCAAGGGTTAAGAACAACAACTTGAACATTGTGAATAGTGTCATAAGAATTTGTAACACCATCATTGGTAACATGTAATTTTTTTTCTTAAGAGATGAGGACCCATAGAAGGCTTGGGTGGCTCCAATTGACACATAATTAAATCTTATAATTTAGCTTTGTCAATAGCCTCCTCTAATGTAAATGGAGAGAGATTGCAGACCCAATATTAAAGTTTAGGAAAAAGGGCATTGGTAAAGAGATGGAAAAGATTATCATCAACCATGTTATGTTAAAATTAGTTTGATAAAGTTTTCCACATTTTAACAAAGGCTTGAGTAGTTTCATTTTCAAGTTTTTTTTAATTTATGAAGTGGGCCAATGTATTTTTTGGAAGATCACTAGTTTGGAATTCTTGGATTAAAGCACTCACTAAATCCTCGAAACTAGTAATGGAATGAGTCCTAAGATGGTTGTACTAATCCAAGGTATCAGATGTGAGAGTTTTGTCTAAGATTTTGGTAGTAGCAAAGGTGTTCAATTTAAACCAATCCTTATAAATATTTACAAATGTTTTAAGATGAAAGGTGGGATTAGTTGATCCATTATAATAAATTATAGGTGTGATACCTCTTATATCAATATTAGCAATTTTTGTAGTGAGAGTTTCATTTTGGATATTCTTAATGGTTTTGTTGACCAAAAGAGGTTGAGAAATGAGATTGCCTTGAGAATATAAAAGAGGAAGAGGGGGAAAATTTTGGTTATGTGTGCCCCAAGCCATTGGTTGAGGATGAGATTGAAGATGAAGAAGGTGGTTTTACATTCTCATCATTTAATTTGTGTTATGAGATTGAAAAATATTCATTTGATTGAGTTTTTGTAATAATAATTGATGTATTTGATTAACATTATTAGAAGCATTAAATTTGGTATTCGTGGCTTGGGTACCACTATTGGTGTTGATAGGAGCTTGAGAGGAATTATGAGAATGTGATGCACTAGCAACAGAATTTGCTTGTGTAGAAAAAGATGGACTAGTGAATGGTTGATAAGAAGAATCATTGGTAGCATGATTACTTTGGGTAGAAAAGGATGCACTAGTGGAGGGATTAAGGATAGTGGATCTTATGAGAGTCCCATTAGATGTAGAATCTACCATATTAGTGGATATACTAGGCATGAAGGTAGAAGAAGTTAGAGAAGAAGAGGTCATGGTATGAGAAGGGGTCATAATTGAAGGAAGAGGTTGAGAATCAAATAAAGTGGTACCCCCAAATCTAGTTGAGAATGTAGGAGTATATGAATGAGGCTCTTCAACTTGACCACTAATCATAAAATTGTAAATTGTAAAAGAATATTTTCCTTAATGTTGAGTAAATTTAGAGATAAATAAGAGCATTTTAGGGGTAATCTCTAATTCAAGTTGGTATTCTAATGAAAAAAGAGGATTATTATATGAAGAGGTATTAGGTGGGGTCCCATAGTTTATTGTGCAAGTGGTCATATGAACATTAATAACATCCAAGAGAGGAGCCATACTCTATCTATGGGAGACCCTATGAGGGTTGGTAAGATTCATCATGTCTACTGACTACACTTAGTATTGTAATCAAGCAAAAAGTCTATGGTGAAGGGAAAGAAAGAGAGATGAGAATGCAAGGAAATAAGAAATGATTGAAATAGTACAAGGTTAATTGGGTTGACCTAACATAAAAATAGGGTTTCTAAATAATACATGGTCGACTGAGTCAATCCAATATAGTGAACAAAGATTGGAAAAATAGGAGAAAGGGTTTAAAAATAGTATAGGTTTGACTGGGTCAATATAGTAATGTGAATAGAGGCCAAAAAAGGTACAAGGTCGACTGGGTCAACCTAATACAATATAGAGGGAAATTTAAGAAGCCAATAATAGATTTATGAACTAAAATAAGATAAAATTTTCAAGTAATTTGAAAAGAAATAGTTGAAAGGAAACAAATAATCAATTAGATTAACACTAGCCAATCCAATTGAAGCACACAACACAAAACCTTGTACCAATGTTGGCTAATTCAAGTTTTTGTAATACAAAATATAATTAAATAAAGAATAAAAAATCAACTTGGAAAGTAAATTAACTAACTAATTAGTCAACCTAAATTTTTATTAGATTATTAAGATATGTTTTTAAATGTGATGGGAAGTTGGTTGTAAGCAAGGAACTAGAATGGAAATCTAAAGATGGTTTTAGGTAGTTTGGGTTGAAAAAGATCTATAGTGGTAATGATACTAGATTGGTATTGGGGCCTACCCCCTCACTTCACACACTATAGTGATAAGGGTGTTAGGTGCTCAACCATAATATGCTATTAACCACATTTTATACTTGACCAGAACATCAAGTTGACTTCCCCCTTGGTGGTGAAATCTAAGTAGGTTGGCCTTGTTTAGTCAAATGTTAAAATGCTTATTTAGATTTTTTTTATTTGGTCATGCATTCATATAATATAAAATAGTGAAACTAAATGATTAATTGAAAAATACCTAATTAAGCTATGTGATATATTCTTGTGAATATAGGATTGCAATAAGGGGAGATTAGTATGGTGTTAGTGAATAAAGCCAAATCCAAAACAAAACACACTAAAATCTAACACCTTAATCCTATCTTAAATGGGGATCATGATTAAGAGTAAAAATGGACAAAGTATAACTAAAATGCAAGAAACTTATCTTTCTTACTTTACTTGATGCTCCAATAGTCATCTTTGATTAGCTTGCTTGGATTATACCTAAGAGGTCTTCATCAATGGAGTGTGTCTACCTTCATCTCCTCTTGGCACCATTTACTTGGCTTGTGATGGATTTAGCTCAATATTTAGGAATTATAATAATAATTGCATGAGGATTTATAATGATGTGTGCATGATAACTTTGGATTGAAAGAGCTTCAAATTCATTAGGCAAGTCCTCCTATTTATAGATTTTGAAAAATGAATTAGAATGAACCTGAACCATCCATCTCAAGATGGAGATGTGTGTCTAAGAATCCATTTAATTTTGGATTCCAAATTCAATAAATACCCTCATAAATATTTGGGATAAAGAGGCATTAAATAGGCATAGAAGGTCTTAATGAGGCATGGGAGGGCTTAATCTTGATATTTTATGCATTCATGTCCTAGGGATGTCTTTCTAAGAAATGATGTCACTTGATGATGCAAAAAATCAATATCAATTTACAAAAAAGAAATATTCAACAAGTTTTATGGAAGTCTTAATTAGGCTCTTGATTTAGATTAATTAGCTTTAAACATGATTTATCACTTTGATGCAAATCTTGGAAATTGGTGCATAAATTAATCAAATTGGTCAAAATGTCATATTATTGGCTCAAAATTTGACTAGATTGGAATTAGGATGTGATGTTAGATGCATTAGATCCATTATCCCATTTAGGATGTTACCAACACAAAATTAAAAAAGACACATGTCTTGTGCAAGAAATTTGGTAAAATAGAGTAATCTACAACATCTATGTGCAAAAATGTCATTTTGAATCGAAATGATATGATCAAATTTAACTATCTCATAAATTTCATTGCCTTATTTAATGATACTCTATCTAAAATCGACACTTAAATATAAAAGTTTTCAACTCATTTGATGTGTTTTAAGCCAAATTGTGATGCTTTAATAAAAATTGGTCAAAATCTTGGTTAGAGGTCATTGGTGGCTTGTTTTGGTTGTCTATAGTTTTCCCCTATTTGGGAATGTATTTCAAAGCATAGGCACAACAATGTATTATCAAATAATGAGTGAAGTCATATATGCTAAAATTAATATGATGATTGAAGATTAAAGCTCTAAATGGTGCTTAAAAAGTCTATGATGATGCCCCTTTAAGGGAGTGGCTATCACATTTATTGATGGATGGTCCCTTGAAAAGAAGAAAGAAGAAAGGTGGAATTAACCCATGGTTGAGATTAATCCAAATGAGAAAATTCTAGAATACATTGATTTAAAAATGATATTGATTTGTCCAAAGGTGGTTATAATCAAGAATAAAATTTGAAATAATGTTTTTCTTCCCATAAGTGGTTATAATCATTAAGAGAACCTATATTAGAAAAAAGATGATGTTTGATATGGTTGTGACCCAATTAGGGTAGATTAGCAAAGCATAACTCAAAGATAGAACTTGTTACACAGATTAAATATGAGCGGGCACAAACATAGATGTGATGGTTTAATGATGAAAGAAGCCATAAATAACCAAACATACAAGGATGATCAAAGTGATGAAAGGGATGGATATAAGAATAAATATTGATCAATAGAAATGATTTAGTTATACTTACAAATGAGGATATGATCATCCTAATTAGCAATGATATAAAAAAAAATGGTTAGTGGGTTGATTTGATCAAGATGGGTGGAATGATTTTCTAGGGTACCAAGGAGAAACTTATGTGACTCCATTGTGTATAAGACTCAATGAAGTTATTTTTTGTTATAGCACTTGATGGTAGGCATAATGATAGAACACCATGAAGACTATCCCAAAATATATGTAAGGAATGACTCCTATTCCAATAAAAAACAAAAAACAATGAACTAATGATAAAAACCATGATGTTAATGTTGATGTATGAATATGGATGGATTCAAGTATAAATGCACAATAAATCACCCAATAAATGCACATATATTGAATCAATGCAACAGTGTTGAAATCAAACAAATAGGCAAGCAAAAAAACAAAGAAACAAACAAAAAACACACAAACAAACAAATAAACAACTTGAAAAAAATAAAAAAATAGAAAGCTTGAAAACAAAAGAAAAAGAAAGTATCTTAATAATGACCATTCCTTAGTAAGGTATATCAAGGATAATTGACTAGGCTTAGATAGGACAAATGTTTTTGGATTTTTGAAATATTTGAAATGTTTTTGGAAATTTGAGGTACATTAACTCATTAGAGAATGAAAAGATACCTACTCGTAAAATGGCGAGATTATATGGCTTAGGTTACTCATAAAATGGAGAGAGCACATGGAAAGGGGGACTAAGGTGACCTCAACATGAATTGAGAATGGACCACATAATCCTAGAATGACCTCAAGTCATAATAATTCCATCCATATAAAAGGTGAGGAAAAACCAACTAGGTCCTAACAAGTTCTCAAATCCAAAAAATGGTCAATCAAGTAGAAACAATAATGGCAAAGTGATGCAAAAATGCATGATAAACAAATGTTTCCCCTAGTTTTCCCATAGGTAGTTATAACTAGCATACAATGGATCAGATCAATGATACTAATTTGCCCATAGGTGGTTATAATTAGTGGCAAGACTGGAAAGACACTGATTTACCCATAGGTGGTTATAATCAGGCTCATATAAACAAACTTGATATAGGATGGAAAATGAAAGATATCTTTCCAAATCAACTATCAAACTATTTTAATAGACTTGTCATTGTAAACACAAATTTTATTGATTATTGAAACCTAATCAAAATCCCCTCATAAAATGTGCAGGAAGAACCAAAGTAACCAAGATCAAAATAGGATTTGGTCTAGATAGGAATGGAATGATAGGATGGCATGGTCTTACTTAATAATAATGATGATTTTTTATAGATTGGTTAAAATGGTAAGAGGGTTTCCCCTACATGAGAAGGTGATTATCTAGGATATGCGACAATGGCAAATGGATATAGAAAATGAAATGGTATGGTACATGTTTTTGGCTTGGGTGATTTTTGGTTTTTGATGTGTTTGGCTTGGGTATGGTAAAATGGCATATGATTATATTATTCCTACTAAAGTGGATATTCACATCCTAATCAAAAAATAATACAAATAGAATACATGATCATGTTCATGGCTATACCACACCTCATCTAAATAGCTACTCTATTAAGAATTGGCTACAAATTTAGATGTCAAGAATGTTGTTGTGATCTTCATTGGTTATTGATTTTGATTACTTCAAGCATTAAAATAAGGTATCTTTATATCCTTTTTAAAGAAAAGTGTGGCCATGGATGGTAAATAGGGATAAATGTTGGATGATAGGTTTGATTTGGTGACGTAATGATGGATGATAATGGAACATGTAGTGGTTAGGAAATAAATGAAGATTGGGATTTTCAATCATACACAATGTTGATGATTTCATATTCAACATAGATTTGGATGTGGTGGGGCTAAAGACTTCTAAATATTCTCTTGATAGGACCACTAGATTATTCTATTATTCAGGCCTAAGATTAGATACCATATGATTAGGTTGTAGATTGGAAGCTATATTTATTTGATCTTTGATTTTTTCTTCATTAAGTAGTGAAGAATTTTTGTACTCAATTATTGGTGTCTCAAAGAGATTTTCACTGATGAAATTGTCTTGATTATTGCATAATGCCTCCAAGAATGATTCACTAAGAAACATTGTATTTTAAATTTGATTATCTTCTAGTGCTTCTAAAAAAAATTCACTAAAAGATGCTGAGTTTGAACTTTGATTATCCCCTAGCACCTCTAAAAATGTTTCAATAGGAGAGTGTTTTTATGATACATGAATTTGGTCCTATCTTCCTTTCTCTTCCTCAACTACTATGTCACCATGGATGTATTTTTATAAAGTGTGATTCTATCAGTCCCAATTGACACGTGGGAGATGGAATGTCAATTAAATGGATAGATTGGTTGGTGGTAATGGCCTATGGAATGGTAATGGAATGGGGGTTGAAAGAATAATCCTTGTAGAAGATATTAGAAGAACTTGTGTCAATACTGAAGTAATCATCCTTAAAAACCATATAATGATCATAAATGCATATGTATTGATCTGCTAGGCATGCATAACCAATAATGTAACAATCACAAATGTATTTTGTTTTTTAATCTAATTTCAACTCAAGTGACTCTAAATCTAATTGTAAGATTGATGTTTATTATGTTTCTAATGCTAAAGCTGATATTGGTTCAAAAAATAAAACTTGAATCTAATTATAAATATTCATATGATGGGTAGTCTATTATAATGATGTCTTGTTTAATGTTTGGTATTAGACAAGTAGCGTCATATGATGGCATAATGGGCTCCATAGAGACTAGTTTGTTAAAGTGAGACTCCTCAAAAGGTCAAGAGACAACTCCATAGAGACTAGCTTGTGAAGGGGAGACTCTTGAATAATAGGTATATGGCCAAGGTAATGATTTTACCAAAGGTGGTTATAATCATTAAGAAGTTACTTATCAAATACTAGCTTATTAGAGTGAGACTCCTCAACAACTAGTATATGATCAATAGGTGATTCATCATAGGTTGACTTATCACAAGTGGTTGGTTCAACATAAACATCTTGGATTGGTTTGTCCTCTTAGCCTTGGTTTCCAATGAGTTAAAAATACCTATTTTGATCATAGCTTGGTCTCTGAGTGATTAAATAAGTTGAGGTTTTGATGGGATTGGTATAGGATAAGGAATTAATTATGGTTGGATAATGGTAGGTAATTAGGGAGTGTGATTCATCAAATTGGTCAAATGATGAAGTCTTGAAACAATAACAACTAGGTAGTGTGGGGCTTGGTTATTCATACAAGCTAAAAGACTAGGTCCTACAATGATGAAAGGGCATCATGAAGCTTGATTAATTACACAAGCCAAAGGATGAGGTCTTAATATATAACTGGTGTAACATTGTCGTATTGTAATAAAAATGGTACGATGTGGTGGAGCTTGATTACTTGCATAAGCCAAAGCATCCAAGTCTTCCTCATAAACCACATCATCCAACTCAAGGTTTTGAGTTGGATTGTAAGTTAGTTCTTGAATTTGTTCCCCATATAGAGTATTTTAGGGAGAATAATAAAACTCCTTAGAAAATATGTCTATAGAGGTTTCTAGTTAGATTTTATATGGCCATTCTATCATAACTCAGATTGTATGTGACTTTACTATAAGTATAGTTATATATATATACATAAATGACAAAATCTCTACAAACAAAAAGGCTTAGAGTTCTAAAAACTCTTAAAAATAATGTCCAAAGGACAAAGGGTTCAAATTCGGTCTAACTTGGTCAAAGGTAGAGCTATATCTCCAACATGGTCTAAAAATGGAGCTATATCTCTAAAATAGTTTGTGCTAAAACTTGGCCTAAAATAGTCTAACGTCAAATGTCATACACACAAAAGGTCAACCAATGAATAAAAAGTAGTATGTCAAAGTCTAAGCCAAAGTGTTGTAAAGAAGGTCCAAACTAGGAAAGGGAAAAGAGTTTGTAGGTCTTTTTTCCAAATGTAGAGTCAAAAGCTAGGCTCAAATAGGTTGTTCTAGGACTTTTGGCTAAATGACGTCAAAATCTAGGATTGAAACAAAGGATTGATGTGAATTTGATTTAATCTAATAAGTTTTGAAACAACTTTGACATAGACCTGACATATGAAATAAAACATAAACATGATTAATTGGCATAAGCGTAAGGCAAGAGGATCTTGGAAAAAGGTTGTGATCTCCCAAACAAAGGCACAAACAATGATGAAGATAGGCATGGAACAAACAAATAATAAATAGTTGCCATGTTTGGGTAATCAATTAACTAAAGTTATGCAACCCAAAAGAGAAATATCTATGTATCAGCCCCATGAATTGAGTCCTAAATAGAAATCAATCAATGTTGGAATCCAAACTTACAAGGTTAATTGGAAACTTTATATTGAAGACTAGGATTGGACAAAACAAGATAGACAAGATTAGACAACATGATGATGCATAAATAAGGTCAAAATGGTAGATGTGACATGGTTTTAAATACTGGTTTTGGTAAAAATCAAATGAGTTTGGAAATAATTTGAAAAACATAATGACATTATCATGTTCAAATGATGTAATCAATTTTATGTTTCAAAGAATCAAAGGAACAAACTTAAAATCTAATTGGGGTCACATAATGATACAGTTACCAATCAATTAACACACACAAACAAGTTTAGATTTAAAAAATTAAAGGCACAAGTGTGGTGTAAGATGGATAGCATAACACCTCTTTAAACAAAAGAGTGGTGTATAAACAAATTGGTTTTGACATGGTTTATAAACAAACACATTAGTTTTAGTCTTAGAACACCAAGCAAGAAAATGACAAAATATAAGTGAATCATCCAAATTTCTATCAAGGGTATGGAAAAGTGGGGCTGAATAAAACTAATTGGTTTTCAATCATTTTTAGATGTATCAGATGCACAAGACTTTCACATCAAAATTCAAGAGATGCAACACGTCAATTAGGTCTATGACACTAGGCTTATTGTAAAAAGGTCTTGCCCTTTTTACAACCACTACATCCATAATTTACTCAGTGTAATGTGATGTCTAATTTACTAAAATATCTTGATTTTAGCCTCAGTGATAGAAGATGGTTTAACCACTCAAACCATCATCGTAGTGGGGTGATCCTAATTTATATACCCCATATGGAGAGTGGTTGAAGATGATGTTAGGAGATGATATCCTAGGTAAAATATTCCCTAAAGAACATATGGGAGGTAATAAAGTCCCCCTCATAATCTATGATGCAATGAAAGTAAAAAAATAAGTAAGTTGGATTTAAAGGTTCTTTCTAGGTCATCCATGCCATGCGGGTCTTAGGGAGAACCTTCACAACTTCTCTTTTATACCTTTGGACTAAGGCACTTTGAATTGAATTCGACACTTTTTATCTCACAAGTTATCTATAGGGGATGGGGGAGAGCATACATACACAACTCCCTAATTTATCAATCAAAACTAACTCAAAAAACAAAGATAAACAACTTGTAAAAAACTTGAAGTGTGTTCAATTTTAAAACACTAAACGAAATGTGTGGTGGTGTTCTTTATCCCCTTAGCTTTAAGATGTAAAAACTTGTAAAGAATAAATATAAAAAAATTAAAACAAACATCTAAGTGTTTCCTTAAGTACCAAAAATAAATGTTGATAATCCTTTTTAAGCAATTAAAAAGAGTTTCAAAAGACTAGACTAAGCTTATTTAGATATTTTTTCAAGTTGGCCCTACTTGGAAGAATTTAGAATTTGGTTTATCCTTGAAGAAATTTTCCAAATGAGAAAAACAACTTTGTAAAAAGGAGTTCTTAGGTTTCACATAGTGCAATCCCACTACTCCATAGTGCAATCCTACTACTCTACAAAATCATGACTCAAATAGGCAATATCACTACTCAGGTTAGTTTAACAAAAATCACAATCCTAATACTCAAGATAACAATATTTCCATTTATGTTAACAATCCCACCATTTAGGTTAACAATCCCATCATTCAGGTTAATAATCCCACCATTTAGGTTAACAATCTTATCATTTAGGTTTGACAATCTCACTATTTTGGTTTACAATCCTGCTATTCAGATTCACAATCCCATGACTAGCTAATAGTAGGGTTGAAATATCACTACTTATGAGTATCAGGGTTGAAATACATCTACTTTTGAGTTGTGGTATTAGCACCTAACCACTAATAGTTTACTGATAATATTATGACTTAATTAGGTAATCTTGTAAATTAGATAGGTAATCCCATGACTATGTGAGTTATCGGATTGTAGGCTAGAGAACATAACCATGACGTATAGTAACAAAATTGTGACTTCAAAAAAAATGGATTTTTGCTCAAATTTTCACCTTCTTTGGTTCCACACTCCAAGATCCTGCATGACAATGGTTAGTAGTTTGCTTGTAGGTGTTATTTTATGAAATTTTGTAATGTTAGGTCCCATTAAGTGTGTTATTTATGAACATAGGATTGCAATAAGGGGAGATTAGTATGGTTTTAGTGAATGAAACCAAATAAAAAAAACACATTAAAAGCTAACACCTTAAGCCTATCTCAAGGGGGGATCATGGTGAAGAATAAAAATGAACAAAACCCAACTAAAATTCAAGAAACTTACCTTTATTACCTTCCTTGATTCTCTAAGAGTCTTCTTCGATTGGCTTGCTCAGATTGTGCCTAAGAGGTCTTCATTAATGGAGTGTGGCTACCTTCATCTCCTCTTGGCACCATTTACATGGCTTGTGATGGTTTTGGCTCAATATTTGGGCATTATAACACTAATTTCATGAGGCTTTGGAATGATTTGTGCATGATAAATTTGGCTTGAAAGAGCTTCAAATTCAATAGGCAAGGCCCCCTATTTATAGATTTTTTAAAATAAATTATAATGAACTTGAAGCATCCATCTCAAGATGAAGATGTGTGGTTAAGGATCCATTCAATTTTAGAGGCCAAAGTCAATAAATACCCTCATAAATATTTAGGATATAGAGGCATTAAAGAGACATGGGAGGGTTTAATCTTGATATTTTATGCATTTATGGCCTAGGGATGTCTTCCCAAGAAATGATGTCACTTGATGATGTAGAAACTCAATATCAATTTCTAAAAAATAAATATTCAACAAGTTTCATGGAATTCTTAATTAGTCTCTTGATTTAGATTAATTATCTTTAAACATGATTTATCACTTTGATGAAAATATTAGTAATTGGTGCATAAATTAATCAAATTAGTCAAAATGTCATATTTTTGGCTCAAAATTTGACTAGATTGGAATTAGGATGTGATTTTAGATGCATTGGATTTATTATCCCTTTTAGGATGTTTCTAACACAATATAACAAAGGCATGTTTCTTGTATAATAAATTTCATAGAAAGAGCAATCTAGGCACCCAGATGTGAAAATGTTATTTTGACTTGAAATGATCTGATCAAATTTATCCATATCATAAATTTAATTTCCTCATTTAATGATACTCTAGCCAAAATTGGCACTTAAATATAGCAATTTCAATTCATTTAATGTGTTTTAGTGTTTTAGGCCAAATTGTGATGCTTTTATATAAATTGGTCAAAATCTTGGTTAGAGGTCATTGGTGGCCTATTTTAGGTGTCTCCAATTCTAAACATTCAAGTAAAAGGAAAGTAAAGTGTGAACTAATTACTAGAATATAAAATTAATTTTAACTTTGAAACAAGGTACAATGTTGATATAGTTAATAACGTATGTACAAAATATAAAACAAGGTTGATAGGGTCAAACATAAACTATGAAATCAAGGTCTAAAAATGAATAGGGTCGGTAGAGTTGACCCAATTATCTAGATAACATATAGAACATAGGATTAGGTCAACAGAGTCGATCTAGTTGACTATACAGGGGAAATTTTAAAGACTACAAATTGTAAAAGGAAAGATTCTAAACAAAGAGGTAGAGAGATAGAAAGGAACCTTGGTGGATCAGAGATGTAGAGAATGAATATTTTTGTTCAATAACTTTTATATATGCATGCAAATTATACTAACTAGGTTGACTAGGTCGATCAAGCTTTATAGAAACTTGCTATTGAGTGCCTAAAATGTATAGGGTTGACTGGGTCAACCTAGTATACTAAACATGATGCTTGAAAAAGTACAAGGTTAACTAGGTCAACCTAGGAGTCTAGACTAGATGTTTAAAAATATAAAAATCTATACTAGGTTGATTGGATTGATCCAATATCCTATACTTGAAATCTTATGCATAGAAGTTAGATATTGGGTCGATAGGATTGATCCAATATGATAACTATATGATAAAAATAATTATGAAAGAATGAAATAAGGTAAACAAATCTTGTAAGGGTTAGTTCACATTGAGTTCACCAAAATGTATTATGAAGGTGAAGTCAAAGTGAAGATAATTCTAATAATAAAGTGGAAACGTGAAGATAATCCAACTAGTTGTGGGATAGGATTCATGTCAGGTTCACCAAAATATATGCAATAAAAAATGCATCATGTCTATAAATCAATCCTATCTTGGAGAAGATAGATCATACCTACACTTATGATTGGTAATACATTTATTAAGTGGGGTCATGACCAATATGGGGATCCACTAGACATGATTAGGGCATCACTTGTCACAATACACCATGCTCAGAAGGGTTCCAAAGCCTACAGTCTAACAAAATCATGCAACAACCCTAAAAGAGTCCTAAGTTTAATGTTTACTCTATTTTAATAAATAAGAAAGTAAATCTAATCTAATACACACCAAATATTATGGCACAAAGTGGGGGTTAAAAACAAAACAAACTAAACTAAACATGCATAGAAAACATATACTCAAGTTTATGTATACAAAATCCTAATGCATAAGAGAGAAGCACAACTACATTATATATCTACTCTTACATTATCTATCTACTCTTACAAAGGAGAAATAAAATTAGGAAAACTTACCTTTGAAGATGAACCCATCGAGCCTCAATCTCTCCCTTGGACAAGGTGATTCTCAAGAGATTATTATGGTATGTAAGAATAACAAAGACAAATAAACTCTAGGCTACACAACCTATCTATGCATCCAAAAGACTTATCCACAGGACAAGATCTATATCTCCAAAGAAAGTATGTAACCCTAATCTTTATTCCTCAAGTAGAATGTTCAATAAGCATATGTTAATTTTAACTTATTATTATTTGCTTATCTATTATCAAATGGTTGGAAATGAGCTTATTTATATAGGTGGATGTTTCCCTAAATCCTTTCAAATATCTCAACTATATAAGGTCGACCTAGTCAACCCTATATGTTTTTGGGAGATAAATCACTAGGTCCCAAGCTAGGTTGGCCAAAGGGCTAACAAAAATCCAAGTGAAAAATACCCCAAAATAGTATAGGGTTGACCCATTCAACCTTGTATATTAATTAGAGGTTTAAAACTATATAGGGTTGACCCAATCAACCTAGTAAAGTCAATTAGTGACAGGGGGTTAAGGTAAGAACAAGGAGGATAAAGCATGACAAATAACTAGAATGGGTAAGATTGAGAAGAATAAGCTTAGGGTAAATAGTTTTAGGAGACAAGTGTGTAGATGGCAAGTGGAAAAAGGGACAATAATCTTACAAATAACCAATGGTCTTCCCACCCCTTTCCCAATGCACCTCTTGGGGCATGCACTCATAGAGATTGGGACTCAATGGGCTTTTGTAAGATACAAGTGTTAGTAATTGATAAATGTTTGAAAATATTATGTGTATACATGAAAGGCATGTTTAGAAATATATAATTAAATTCTAGATTACATCATTAGAGCTTCAGAATCATTTTGGCCATCATGAAAAGATTGTCAAAGGCCTTTTGATGACATTATAATATTCCAAAGATGTCTATGGATCATTTCTCTGAGTCATGGATACACTTACTTTTTTATAGCATTCTATTTATAGTCTTTTATTTTAAATACATATCTATAAAATACCATTATATTTGTAAACCATTTTTGGGTTACTAGATCTAAAACAAAGACAAACTGATGTAACCAACTTATAGATATACATGTAGTTATGACTCCCTTTCTAAAGTTTAATCTTGTAACACGGGGAGTTGTAACACCTTTTTTATATTTTATGAATAAGTTGGGTCACAACAATGATCCTATTAGGCTATTATTTTGTTTAATTATTTTGGGATAGTGGTTAGAAATCATGTGAGAATAAGTTAGTGTATTAATTTTTTTATAAGGAGAGAATAATTTAGAAATTACTAAATGTCAATAGTGGAAGTGTTGTAATAGCAACAAATATATGTTTTGTAATCTTTTCATAAATTAATGAAGTTTTGTAAGTTCCTGAAATACTAATTTAATTCAAAGAATTTCTAATGGATAACAAGGGCCCACTCACCCAATAATCAGGATTCATGTTGGTAGTTATTATGTTCATTTCATTTGTTATTTAATTTTGTTAATGGTATTTATATTTCAAATTGTGGTGTGTTAACTTTTAGGTCTCTTTTGAGTTTTGTGTGCATTTACTTTAATATTTATAGCATTTTTATCACTTTCATTTTCAAAAATAATTTTATTTTCAAGTAAATTAATTATACAATACTAGTACAAGTAAATTCAGTTCTACAATCAGAGTAATGTGTGTTTTATTTTGATCAACAAGTGTGTTTTATTATCAATGTTTCCCCTAAAGTAAATGTGTTACTTTCAACATTCTAATTCTATAAAGTGTGTTTATTTAAGCATATATATAGATTCAATTATATTTGATTAGATTAGAGACTTAGAGTTAGTTGATTCATCTAAAACCCCCCAAAAGACACAATTTTTAGAAGCTAAGGTCATACCTTATTACATACAAACTTTTAACAGTATCCCTAGTTTTAATGACATCAACTAAGGAGTTAATTAAATGAATGGATTAATGAAACCAATTATATCATTCACTAATTGGTTTATTAGAGGTCATGTTTCATGAGCCATCAATTTGGGATATCGAAGTTTGGTATCCTTCACTAATAGGTTCATCATCCCTAGGTCATTAACCCCTACGATGTCACCATGCAAAAACATCTTGGGTATTTAATATTTATATGTTGACTTTGTTGTCTCCATGAACTACTAGTTCCCACCAAATTTCAATTTAAGAGATCAAATGGTTGATGATCCATCAGGGCTCTCTACTACCTTTGGTTTCCTTATAGGTGAGTTCCCATGATCATTCCATGTGGTACAATCTTAGAGACTCAATGTCATTAGGAATTTTGATTTCTTTGAGTGTGATACCAATAATACAACCTATATAATCATGCTATGTGATATAATCATGGATTATGCGGCCTTCTAACCACTTAATCACATTTTTAAATAACTTTGATTTGGTTGTAACATCCTTATATGGTTTACATGTGGAGGTTCTGCATTGAATCATTCAAACTTACACATTGTAAAAAAGAAACTGAGTCATACGACCTTTGAGAGAAAGCATAGGAAAGAAAATATGATAATGATTGTGAGAATTAAATAAATATTTTTCATTCTAACTAAAAACATTTTCATAGATATAGATATTAAAGTGAACAATACATTCTACATTTAAATATTCAATAGATGAAGGTAAAGATCATGAATTTGACTTAAAATCCAAAGTTATAAAAAAACCTATTATTCATATCATCAGTTCCACGTGGATGGCTGTCATTAATCGATCTATGGTCTCTAGGTCATAGGATGATGACATGTGGCATCATCCTAGATTTTGGAATTCTATAGGATGGAATGCAATCATGCCACATGGGATGATCATGGAGCCTCTAAGTTATCACTATGGTTTAGGCTCTCCTCTGAGCCTTGAGCTCTTAAAATCATGCCATGTGGCATGATCTCAGGCCTTAGAGATATCTTTGTCTTCATATTTTATTCAATCCTCAATGTCTCAATATCATGTCATATGACATGATATTGAGTCTTTATGACTCATATATCTTAGTCTTTTGATTTGGATGCTAAGAACCAACCTGAGTCATCAATTTGAAGATCAAATGATGGGTAAGTAGTCAAGGTAACCTTAAACTTGGATAACTACATAGATCGAGGTTAGGCTTTTATGATGGTGACACCTACCACCATTTTGGGGAGTCAGGGTAGAAAGATCATAGACAATCATTTTTGGATGGATTGGTCCCTATTTGAATACATGGAGACACATATCTTCATTGTATGAACTCGAATAAACTTTGAACTTCACAAGATTTTGGTAAAAATACTAAGTTAAGAAAGAGAATGAAAAATAAAAGGAAAATGGATTAAAAATATACCATGGGGAAAAAAATAAAGGGCACATTTGATTTTAAAGTATGGAGATTTCTCTAAAAAGGCAAGGATAAAGATCTAGTAATTGAATATTGGCATTAACTCACATTTTTTAGACTCACACAAATGTCAAGTTGAATAAGCCTCAAATTAAATTGAATGTAAATCTATAAAGGATAATTTCACTCTACAACATCAAATTCCACCATATTAAATACATAAATAAACATAAGCACTAACAATGAATTTACTAAGAATAAAATAAATAAAGGGTAAATCTAAGGATTTTCAAATGCAAATAGGCCCAAATCAAGTACAAATATACAAGGTGAAACAAATCAATTATAAAAAAATACAAGATCAGAATCAAGTTCAAAAATAGGTTCCATGCTTTTGGTGGTGAAATTAGGGTCTATTGTGTAAGTGACAACACATAGAAACTCTACTGAAACATACTCTTGAGTATGGTAAGAATCCAGGATCTTATTCTTGGCATCCAAATAAAAATCATCAACTATAAACAATTACCCAAGTAAAATAAAAACACAAAGACATAAAAATATTCTAAAACATGTGACATAATAAGTTCCATTATTTTCCAAAGACCATCAGTGTGTGTTAAAGTGATTGATTTAGTTACAATTTTGCATCCTCACACATTCAACTGGACTTGATCAATAAATTATAACTCGTGAGGGAGAAATATATTATAATTTTTCTTGGGGGGGATGTCATGGGTATTCTTATGATACTAGATAGGAATCTATATCCTTGAAAAAGAGATATTTAGTTTTATTAAAGGCTTTGCTCCATTTCCAGACATGCCAAAATGCCTACAATGGATTTATCTAAATCACCCTTTCAAAGAAAACTTGGTATTTTGAATTTGAATTTAGTTTACTTCAAAAAAATCTTTTCTTTTTGAAAAATATTGTTATATTTAATCCATTGAGGGTTGGTAACCAAGCCATGGGTAAAAGGAACTCAAAAAGTTTATGAGAACTTAAGACTAGTCTATAATGATTTTAGTTCTTCATCATCTTATTTTTATTTATATAGAGTGAATTTAATGAATTTGAGATGAGAAAAGTATGTTTCTAAATTCACATGTTATTTTTGGAATCATAGACATTTAAAATTCTAAATAATGCACAAAAATACAATAGTTCATGCAATAATTTAGTTAATACTTTTATTATTTTAATCTCTTAGAGTACCATCCATGTTACCTACATTATAATACTTCATTAATAATTCATTAATTAACATGGGAATCCTTAGGTCAAAATAGATAATCTAGGCCAAAAAGGAATAACAATGAAACCAAACGAACAAGGAGAAAATAGAACAAACAAAAAGAATGAAAATAAAATAAAATATGAGAGGGAAAAATAAATTATTTATAGGAAAATACAACCAAATTCAATCTTGGAAATAGTGCTTGAGGAATTTTCAATTGACAAGCAATGGAAATCTTCACCAGTTAGATATCTTAGGTAGAAGGCATTGCTGCCCATGATTTTAAAGATTTGTTTGGAACATAGCCCTATTAATTTTGCCATGTTGTCCATTATTTTTTTGAGATTTGTCCCAAGGAAGGACTATATCATAGATCCAAAAGGCTTTATTTCTATCTCATTTGTTAAACCAATGTTTGATGACCTCTTAATGCTTGCTAAAGTGAAACAAAATAACATTTCATTTTTATTTAGGTTGTATAAGATTCAAGAGGTGATATTCTATTTTAAAATCATTTTATATGTAGTCATTCATAAATTATAAGTTTTGTACTTTTAGTTGCATAAGAAAGACACGATCTTGCACATTTATTAGATGGTACAATGAAGTACCTAGATCAGATTTTATCCTAATCTTATAAGACCATAAAGTAATTTTTAACATGTAACAATCCCTAGGTTTTTTCCCAAAATTATCTTAATGACATCAAGTAAATTATTATTTATGGATTCATCAACGCTATTACCTTGTGGATAATAATTGGAAGAATATTTAAGGCTTAGTTGGTTGTCATAGGCCCATTCAATAAATTGCAATGAATAAAAATCAAGGCCATTCTCACATACCATAATAAATTCCATGCCAAACCTAGTGATAATGTGCCCTTTGAGGAGGTGATCACTATATCAGTCATGAAATTTTTGAAAGCCCAAGTTTCGGCCTATTGTGTATAATAGTTAGCCAATGTGAGGATGAATTTGTGTACATTGGAAGAATTTGAATTAATGGTTCCCATGAAGTACAATACCCATTTGGTAAATGGTCTAACCTTGATAATAGGTTTTAAGGGCAAGAGAAGAGTGTGTTATTTACATGCCACAAATTGGAAAGTGTGGTAATTCCTAACATGGGCATGAGAGTATTTAAAGACATGAGACCAATAATATCCTGCCCTTAGTTTTTGGTGGGTTGTAGTAATTCCTGAATCATTTCCATTTTCATATTTCCCATGAAAAATTCTAAGTACTTCAATTACTTCCTCTTTATTTAGGCATCTTAGATATATGCTTTTGTGGTTATTTATATATAACATGCATGATTTAATCATGAAGTTATTGATCTTTAGGCATAGTGATATTCTTTGGGTAGCATTTAGGTGGTATGGACACTCATTGTTTAGAAATTAAAAGATAATGTCTTGGTACCAATCATCTATTGAAATATGTTATTCTAAGTACTATTAGAAAATGATATGGGGGTCCACTTAAACCAAGGTTTTAATAAGTCCCTAATCTCTAATAATTTTCATATGTTAAACTTATTATTGATTTATGTTCCTATTTTTATGTTTGAGGCATTAATGTTTTCATTTATGTCAAAGGTAAACTAAGTGTCATTGATGTCCCAAAAGTGATATTATGAAGATACATGGTGTTTTGTGAAACCTAGCCTTGTCTTGGTAATAGAATTCATAGTGAAGCTTGATGGAGTAAGTGAGCTGAGGCTTGTGAGAATATGTTTGGTAATAATTTAGCATGGAATGAGGGTTTTTGTCATGAGAATTAGTCTTATAATACATCTGCAGTGGCAGGAAGTTCTCAAAGTGGTATGGTGCCTAGTAGGTATGTGTGAATGGAATTTTTATTGAGCATGAATATGGCATGATGAGGCATCATGATCATGTTTTTAGGCTTGAGATACTGTGTAATCATGGTATGATTATGTATAATAGGGGCATGAGGTTTTGAAATTAGTTAAAAAGGTTTCAAGGTATATTCAAGGTCTAAAGTGTGACTGCAATTCAAGACCTAACATACAAAGAGACCTAGTGTGTCCTAATGAGGGGTCAAAGTTAGTTTCCAAGGTTGTAGAGATAATTGGAGTTTTTATAGAGGTATAATAGGTTTTTTTAATAATGATCATGAAGTTTTAGGTCTTGAGTTGAAGGAGAAAGCATAAAAATGAGTTAGGTCTCATTTGTGTGCAGAATGAAGAGATGACGATCCAAGAAGGAAATTTTGATGATTTTTGACACATTTGAATTTTTAATAGGAAGTTTATATCTTTGGGAGAGATGGAAGATGTTCCTACCAATTATTTCCAAGCATTAGTATTTGGTTTTATGGATAGAGCTATATAAATGTTAAGAATGGAAATCGGTCTAAAACCCTCTTAAAACCATCAAAATGACCTAATTTTGAATAAATTGTTAAAATTTTCTCATAATGGTCTTGTATTCATAGTTATTTGTTTTATTTTTTAATTTAAATCCCTCAAGCATCTCTAGGTGGTAGTGGTTTGTCAGGATAGTAAGCGGAACCTATAGGAAAATGCTTATTTTTGAAGAAGTTGATATAGAAGACAAAAGTTGAATTAGACCAAGTATGCAAATGGATGAATAGAGAATATATATACTCATGATTTATGAACATGAAGGTATAAAATAATTTTTTAGCATTTTTTCCAACTATTTTGGTCACTCATGTTGACCTATCGCTAAATTGGGCTAATGGTGAAGCTAGTGAGAAAAACCAGTCAAAGCGAGAAGGTGTTTGGGGAAGCCTTAATAGGACCAATTTGTGTTAAATGTATAATTTATTTTTTTTAAAGGAATTTTATAAATTCAATATGAATTTTTAGTTGTTTCAAATCAGTTTTAAGGGGTGAAAATGTTGTTCTCAAGTTTTCATGTCAAGTTCAATTGTGATAGTGAAACCCAAGACTGTGAGATTGGTTTGCAAGAAAAATATTTAAATTTTAGCATATTATATTGATATTTAAGATATATAATTATATTATAATATAATTTTAATTAATTATAATATATTGGTTTTATACCTTCAGGTGTTAGATGCTCATGTTTCCATGATTGTGTGTTAGCAGTTTTTGGTAGTTCTAGGTCTGTAAGATGAAGTAAAGAGTTTGAGACTCTATGACAATATTTAATGTATCTAGTAAACTAATTGATGTTTTTTTAGACATATTTAATCTATAAATTATTTATATAATTTTTTTATTCAATTTAAGAGGTTCCAATATGGAAGTCAAAATGGCTTATCTGGTTGTGTAAGGACTATGAGAGAGAAGCTTGAGAAATTGGTCTTCAAGACTAATGATTGACACTTGAAATTATAATATATATATATTTTAAGATGATATAGAGTGAATAAATTAAATATTAATTTAAATTATATGTCCTTTAATCATCCTTATATGATTTTAAAACAACATTCTAAATGACTATGTTTTGGAGCATTCAAGGAGTTTTGAGTAGTCATCTAAAAGAGATGAGTTTGGGGTAACTTGGATAAAGTTGAAGGACATATTTAATATTAAGAAATTATGGATATATCATAGGTAAATTTTAATTTATTTTTATTCATAATAATTTCCTTTTCAATTATGGAGAGTCAAATGTTATTGACTGAATGTTGGTAATGTTTGGTAGTTCTAAGTAAGCCTTTTGCAGGAGTGTTCTTGAGGTCTTTTGTCCTATGTGGTGAAGACTAAAGTACCTAGTGATATTTTTAAGGTAATTAAATTTATATTAATATTATTTAATGACATGTTTATGTGGTATGTCTTGTTTTATTCTTATAATATTCAAGTTAGAATTTTTCTATGTGTGAAGTCCTAACTATGAGTAGGGTTAATGGTGTGGTTCAAGTGGTGAATGGACCTAATAGGTGGTGTGAAGCCTATATGATGTTGGATAAGGAATATTATTATGGTTTATGAATTTTTTAATCCATTTTTTGAGGCTCATATGGTTCCAAGGTGGTCAAGGTGAAACATGTGCCTTGAGAAAGCCTAATTGCATTAGGTCACCATTAAGCCTAATGGTGGTTTTGGTCCTTATGAGTAATGACCAACCTATGTAGTAAGTGTTTCAATTATGAAAAGTGTGTATTGAAATATTCCAATGTATATCCAATTATGGATATATGTTTTAACAACCAAGGGGGGTGAAAGCAAGAGTCTTGTATTTATACAAGGCATACTAGGCCTATTTGGGCTAGTTAAGGAATGTGTGAGCAAGTGAGGAAGAGAGATATCTTAGGAGTATAATTAGGTCATGTAGAAAATAAAATTGAATTAGAAGATAATTAAATAATTTCCATCATAATTTATTAGTATGATGAGCAAGCTCATATGACCTAATCAAGCCATATGAGGGTTGTTTAAGCGAAGTAGAAGGGTAGATTTATTTATTTGAAGAGGTAATTGGAGAGTGTTGAAGAAATGATATTGTGTTTATTTAGAGACCATAATATGTAAATTATAGATGATTTATTTATGTATAATATTGGATAAAGTAGATATAGAGATGAATAATAAGTCACCATCGATTGATTGAGCAACAAGGTATAGTGAAGGTGATCAAGTTTATCTTGGCTAAGTTGGTGCTTAGTCAAGAAGGAGTAGGAGATACATTGAAGGTTGGTTATTGAATAATTTTCCTTGAATTTGATGAGTTGGTGTTGAGTAAATTAAGGGGTGGGTACCTCCTTTAAATTTGGATCTTTCTAAAAGACTCGTTGAGTTGGTACTTGACTAGTGAGGGGTTAGTTCTCCTTGTGGGGTTGGTGCCTCACTAAGTTTTGATCCATTGATTATAGGACTATATTCCAAGTGGTGTGTCAGTGGGTTTTATTCAACATGAGGGTTTACCACATATATCTTATGTCCATGTGATGTTATCTTGTTTCATGTTTATGTGATTTATTCTCTATACTTTTCTTGATCACTATAATAGTTTTAAAGGTTAATGAATGATATATAGAATTGAAAAAAAAAGTTTGTACACTGATTCACCCCCATAGTAGTGTTTTTGATTCCATAAATTGGTATTAGATCACATCTTTTGGATAAGGATTGACAGTTTGAAGGTGATCTTAGAAGCACAAGATGGCTAAGCTTGTGAAGGTGAGTTGTAAAATTAGTTTGTTTATCAGCTTATGGAAAAATAAAGCTTGGTGGATGATTTTTGAGTCTTAGAAGACGTTTCATAAAAATAAGGTGCTTGAATTAGTCTCAATACAAAATAGAGATCTTAAAATAACTAATAAGTATAGTTATTTGAATGATCTAGGTCATGATTAAGGTTTGCATACAAGGATGCATGATGAGACAATGGGAAGATAGGTTAAAGTAGTTGATTTGTTTGAAAGTATTATTGAGGTAATTAGAGGCATTCCAAGGTTGTCTACAAGGTCTATCTCAATATGGATGATGGCTCAAGAGATTGGTTAGATTTTCAAAATGCAAGTGGACCAAGGTGTGCATGATAATAAGGAGAACATGTGTAAGATGCTTCAGATATTTAAGAAGCTTATTTTGATGTGATTAGATGCAAAGAGTGTTTTTAGGTATTTAAGGTGATAGAGGATGTTATGAGGTTTCCCTATATGCATTTTTGAGGTTCTCATGTTTCTCATGATCCTTTGGAGAAATAAAAAGTGTCATTCTAGCTTAAAAGAAACTAGACCATCATTGAACATTTTTTAGGTATAAAGAGACTAATTTGTTTGTGTATTTATTACATGCACCTAAAAAGTCAAATTTGGTCAAATGGTTTCATGAATTTGTTTTATATAGTGCCAAGATCCTTCCTTGAAATTTTGGTATCTTGATGTATTCTCTTGCTCAAGTTATGAGCTTCCAAAGTTGGTTTTATGTGAAGTGACGTGCCAAAAAAAGTCAAATTTATGCTTCAATAAATAGTTATTGAGTATTCAAAAATATAACCATTGGGGTTTGAATTAAAATGATTGTGAATGAGTTTTTGGGACTTGAGATCATTATTTTGACTATATAATCCATTGAATAGGTCAAAACATGTTGGTGTAAAAGGCAAAGTTGATGTACACTTTTTGTAGATTATCCTCAAGGTGATTTAAAGACTTGGATGTCTATATAGATGTATTTATTGCATTTAAAATTTAGAGTTCATTGACTATTTTATTGCTTAGAGAATCCAATATGACTAAAATGGATTTAAAACCTTTATATTGGCCTTGAATTGGTGTTCTAAGTATTGGATGATGTTTTTACCTCTTTTTAGTCTTGTTTCATGAATTGAGGAAGTTTTAAAAATATGTCTGTGTAAGAAAAATATTGATGAAAGAGGATTGTGCTTAAGGTCTATGTTTTTGGTAGACATATAGTGTCTTGATGAGTGGTGTGGAGATTTTGGTCACTTTGGATGGATGATCAAAGTGTTTGGATGTGTTCTTAAGGTCTTAAATATCTTATTAGTGATTGTAAATGGTTAGTTTGATCCTAGTTGTAAAGGACTAGCTCAAAGACATGTTTAACAGGGGTATGAGGGTTTCAAGGATTCTTGTGTTTATCAAACCTAAATGTGAATGTTCATAATGAAAATGAATCTTATTTGTCCTATATATATCATTGGAGTGGTAGATGGATCTGTTGCAATGCTTCTTACAACAATTATCATGTTTGTGTGCAAAGTGATGCCTAAGTAGTAAAATAAAATTAGTGGAGTAAGAGTTGAAGATTGGTCTATAATACCAATGCCTTTGAAGGTAGAAAGTGTTGATCATGTGGTTTATGGTCTAGATTTGGTTCTAAGAGTGAGACAAGTTGTATTGAGTGTGTTTTTGCTATTCAGATCATTGAAAGATAGTTTTTTGTGTTTTGTTGGAGGTTTGTTCTAAATTACTCCAAATAATTATTAAGAAGTGTTGTCAAGTCTTGTGAGCCCTTATGAGCATAGTTAAAAATGGATTAGATATTTCATATGATCCTATGTTTACTTAAAAAATTATTAATGGTTATTATCTTTATGTGAGAAGGGTTGATGACCTTTGGAAAAGGCCATGTGGGCCATAAAAGGATAGCTATTGCATAAATTATGTTGGTCATCATTGGAAGCCCATGTATGGGTAAATTTTTCTCCATTAAAGTTATGTTATTCTTTTTATTTATGTCTTTTTTTTAAATAGTTCATTTTTGGTTTCAAATTACTTGATCTAGGTAGATCATGGAGTTAGGGGGAGCTAACTCAAGTTTCTTGAGAAGATTGAAAAGAAGTATGTATGGACAAAGGGGGAGCGTATTGGTTATATGAGAGATCAAGTTAAAGGATCAATTGAATATGTGTGGATGTCATTATGAGAGTGTATATGACCCTTTTTCATTAATATAAAAGTGGGAGAAAGACCTATTTAGATAGATTTAGCTTAAGGAGATGATATTGATATACTTTGCTAGAGTGTTTGCCATCAATGACAAAGGGGAAGATTGTTGAGGTATCTTCCTATTGTTGTGTTTGAGGCATTGATTTTTTCATTGATGTCAAAGGTAAATTAATTGTTATTGATGTCCCATAAGTGATCTTGTGAGTATACATGGTGTTTTTTGAAACTTAGCGTTGTTTAGGTAAAGGAATCCATATTGAAGCCTAGTGGAGTTAGTGGGATGAGTCTTGTGAGAAGATGTGTGGTAGTATTTGAGAATAGAATGAGGTTTTATAGCATGATAGTGAGTCTTATAATGCAACTAAAGTGGTAGGAAGTTCTGAAAGTGGTATGGTGCCTAGTCAGTCTGTGTGAATAGACTTGTTCTTGAGCATGGATATGCCATGATGAATCATCATGATTAGGTTTGGAGGCTTGTGAGCTTGTGTAATCATGGTATAAATATGTATGACATGTGTATGAGGTGTTGATAGTAGTGAAAAGGGTTTTAAGGTCTAAAGTGTGAATGGTAGTTTAATACCTAACATGAAAAGAGACCTAATGTGTTCTAATGAGGGGTCAAAGTTGGTTTCTAAGGTGATATAGATCATTTGAGTTTTAATATATGTATAACAGGTTATTTAATTTTTATCATGAGGTTTTAGGTCTTTAGTTGAAGGAGAAAGCATGAAAATTAGTTTAAAGGTCTCTTATGTGTGCATAATGAAGATATGAAGACCTGAGAAGGAAATTTTGATGTTTTTTAACATGTGACTATTGCATGGGAAGATGATATATTGGGGAGAGATGGAAAAGGGTCATATAAATTCTTTACAAGAATTAGGATTTGGTTTTAGGGGTAGAGATATATGAATAAATGTAAGAATGAAAACTAGTCTAAAACCCTCTCCAAACCCTCATATTGACCTGATGTTGAATAACTTGTTAAAATGTTATCATAATGGTATTTTATTCCTATGTATGTGTTTAGAGGTTTTATTGAACTACCTCAATCATCTCAAGGTGGTATTGGTTTGTTAGGATAATAAGTGAAACCTACATGAAAATACTTGTTTATGAAGAAGTTGATATAGAAGACAAAAGTTTCATTAGACCAAATATGAAAATGGATGAATGGAGAAGATAGAGACTCATTATTTATGACCATGAAGTTATATGGGCATGATATAGCCTCTTTTTCCACTATTTTGGTCACTCATGTTGACCTATCGCTAAACTGGGCTAATGGTGAAATCAGTGAGAAAAACTAGTCAGAGTGAGAAGTTGTTTAGAGAAGCCTTAATAGGCCCAATTTGTTGGAAATGTATTATGGAGTATTTTTATAGTAATTTTATCACTTAATAATTTATTTTTAGTGGTTCATAATCAGATGCAAGGGGTGAAAATGTTGTTCACAAGTTGTCATGTCAAGTTCAGTTGTGACAGTGAAACCCAAGACTATGAGATTGGTATACAAGACTAAAATTACCATTTTATCCTATGATATTGATATTTAATATATATTTAATTATATTATATGATAATTTTTATGTATTTTAATATCTTGGTTGTGTCCCTTCAAGTGTTAGATGATCATGTTTCCATGACTATGTGTTGATAGTTCTGGGTATGCAAGATGAAGTGAAGAGTTTGAGACTTTATGATAGGATTTAATGTATATAGTGAAAATATTAATTTTTTTTGGGACATATATCACATATAAATGTTTTATATAATGTTGATATTTAATTTAATAGGTTGTAAAATGGAATCCAAAATGGCTTATCGGGCTATGTAAGGACTGTGAAAGAGAAGCTTAAAATTTTTATCTACAAGACCAATGATTGACACTGAAATTATAATATATATATATATATATATATATATATATATATATATATATATATATATATATATATATATATATATATATATATATATGGGGATTATATATAGGTAAAAAAATAACTATTAATTTACATTATATGTCTTGTAATTATCCTTAATAGAGTTGAAAACAACATTCTACATGACTATGTTTTGGAGCATTTAGGTAGTTCTAAGTAGTCATCTACAAGAGATGATTTTGGGGTGATTTGGATAGATTTAAATTATATATTAAATATTAATATGTTATATAGGTCTCAAATTTTCATTTTAATGTATTTATATTTGTAATAAGTTCCTATTCAAGTATGGAGAGTCAAATGTTCTTGACTGAATGTTGGCAGTGTTTGGCAGTTTTGAGTAAGCCTTTTGCAAGAGTGTTCTTGAGGCCTTTTGGCATATGCGGTAAATAAAAAATTACCTGGTGATGTTTTTTATGTCATTAAAATTATTTTCATATCATTTAATAACATGGTTGTATGTTATATTTTTTTTATGCTTCAGATATTCAAGGCAGTCTTTTTCTATGTGTGAAAACCTAATTGTGAGTAGGGCTAATAACATGGTTCAAGTGGTGAATGGACCTAATAGGTGGTGTGAATCCTAGATGATGTTGGATAAGGAATATTAGTATTTTTTATTATTTTTTTCATCCATTTTTGGATGCTTATATTTTTCCAAGGTGGTCAATGTGAAACATGTGCCTTGAGAAGGCCTAATTATATTAGGTCTCCATTAGGCCTAACGATGGTTATGGTCCTTATGAGTAATGACAAACATATGTAGTGAGTTTTTCACTTATTAAACACGTGTATTTACATATTTAAATTGTGATATAATTATGGAAAGGTGTTTTTTTTACCAAAGTGAGTGAAATCAAGACTCATGTATTTATACAAGGCATATTAGGCCTATTTGGGTTAGTTAAGGAATGCATGAGCAAGCGAAGAAAAAAGATATTTGAGGAGTATAAATAGGTAATTTATATAATAAAATGATATAATAAGATAATTAATTAACATAAATCATAATTTATGATTATGATGAGCAAGGTCATATGACCTAATCAAGCCATATGAGGGTTGTTTGAATGAAGTAGAAGGGCAGATTTGCTTTTTTGAAGATGAAATTTAAGAGTGTTGAAGAAGTGATATTGTGTTGATTTATATACCATTAGATTTGAATTATAGATTTGTTTTTTATTTATGATAGTGAATAGATAAGATATGGATCTGAAGAAGAAGTCACCATCTGTTGATTGAGTAAGAAGGTGTTGTGAAGGCGATCAAGTTTGTCTTGGTTGCGTTGGTGCTTAGTCAAGAGGGAGTGGGAGCTGCCTTACAAGTTGGTGCTTGCATAAGTTTCATTAAAGTTTAAGTGGCTGAGTTGGTGTTGAGTCACTTAGTGAGTGGGTACCTCCTTGCAAGTTGGATTTTGCTAAAGGACTAGTTGAGTTGTTGCTTGACTAGTGAGGGGTTGGTGCTCCTTGTGGGGTTGGTGCTTCACTAAGATTTGATCCATTGATTATATGAATGAAGTACAAGTGGTGTGTTAGTGGATTTTATTTTTCATGAGGTTTTCCCACATATCTCTTGTGTCCATGTGTTGATATCTTGTTTCATGTTTATGTGATTGCTTTTCTATGCTTTGCTTGATCACTATATTAGTTTGAAAGGTTAATGAATGATATATATAATTGAAAGAAAAGTTTTTACATTGATTCACCACCTGCCTATAAATATATGTGATTATAATAATTATAGGTCTAATTCATGTATAATGGTCATTCAATTTCCATGTCTTTCACTTAATTCATTATCTAGTATCATAGTCTTCACAACTAGATCAGACACTATAACATACACCTTACTAAGAATTATGTAGTGTCTAAAATTAATAATTTTTTTTATAAAAGCAAAGGATTATTTATTATTCATAAAATAACTAAGTTCAAAATTTATTATAGGGGAACTCATATAGGACATGTGCCTCTCATCTCCCTCTTCTTTCTTCTGCATTAAAAAAGTTACACTTGAATGTTTTGAAGTAAAAGAGTAGATATAGAAAGGTTGTGTGTAATATATACTAATGAGTAATAACATGTTTATAATTTAAGCCTTGATTTGATCCAATATTTTTATGCATTTATTTTTCAATTTATCTTTGCATCCTTCTTAAGCATGTTATTGAGTGGCCAAACTATCTCTACAAAGATTGAAATAAATTTCCTCATGAACTTAATTTTGTTTAAGAAATATGTCATATCATGATTCCACTCTAGACTTAATAACCTATTGATTAGTGGATTTTATGTTTATTTTTAGATTATTTACTATTTTAGTTAAGTTATATATCATATGTCAATTTATAGACAGTTATATTTTGCTTAATTTACATGATTATTAACTGAGGAGTTAACTGTAATTACATATTACATACATGATTATCACGTTTGATTAGTTTATTATATCAGTATAATTTGCATTTTATGTTATTTGTATATAACTAACTTCATTTTTATGAGGTAGATGTAGGATATGTCCATCCCTTAGAGTGTGATGGATGGATGTCATCATTGGAGAGGGTGGTGTAGATGGAGGCATTGGGGGATGATAGATGGAAAACTAAGAACCTGTATACACCACAAATAGATAAAATGTTTTTATATTCATTTCTTGATTTGATATTTAATATTTACTTTCTATTATAATCATTCTTGTTGTGATTGAATATGTTTGTGTGTTACATTTAAACTATCATATTTAGCTTATCCTATGTATGATGTTGCTATAACTAGTTGTTTGAGTCCATGAATGTCTATAGTATGTCTTGCATTTGTCTATGGAGAGATATATATGTGAATGTTATAAAAATCAATGTCTAGTTTTAAAAAAGTCATTGATAATGTAAAGGAACTAAACCTTTTGTGAATAATAGATTGTTAAATTTACATAGTTAGAAATGTGTGATTAGAATTGATAGGCATGGTTATAGTGGTTATAAAACAAGTTAATGTTTAAATGACCTTAGGTGTTAAGTTAATATTATTAGTTGGAATCACAATATTATGATATTTAAATCATTCTTATTTCTAACACAATTTATATAGTTTAATAACTAATGATGAAGTCATTATATTTAGTCAATATGCTAATTATTACTTGTGAAGGTTGATTTCATTGATAATAATTATAATGTTTGGAGGACTTTTTTGAACTTGATATTACATGCATTAAGATTGGAAGAATTATCATTATTTTAAGATGGAATGTTCAATATTAGGGTTAGTTTTGGGGGGGTGTTGACTTGGGTTATTAGGCCATTATGCTAAAATAAAGTTTTCTATTTAGTTTTTCTTTGAGAAAACACTTAGTTTAACTAGTATACTCTTAATTAAGTTTTTCATGTGAAGCTTTCTCACTGATCTCATAACAAGACAAGAAATCATGGAAAATAAAGTGGAGAGTTATTTTAGGATGTAAATAGAATCTAGATGGATAAAGGTGAAGGGCAGATACTTAGAAGGGGATGACACAACACGATAGAAGAAGGAGAATAAAAGGGCTGGAGACATTTGGAGAAAGGATTATAATATTATCACTTAGGAATTCATTACCAAGTTGGTTTTGTCATTTAAAATTCCTACATAGGTTTTATGGAGTTATTGATGAAATTTTGTATATATTTCTTAAGGGTTTTATTATTTAATTATTCTAAAGTTAAAAAAGGGATAAATGCTTAGTCATGTGGATGGATCAGCCATCCATAAAACCAAACTTATAACCTAGAAAACCCTAGATTGAATGGATTTAGAGTTAATTTATTTTCCATATTATATAAAATACTTAGATATAATGAATAAAAATTTAGTACATATAATTGACTCAAATTTGGAACACTAGGAAAATTATTATCATGGTATAAGTATTTCATTAGTTGTGTTTGTTCACTTAGACCCTATAGAGTCTATGCTTAGTATTTTAATGTTGAACAAGTTAGATCAATATAAGCATAAATACATTGGGATAAAGTCTTAAACCTGAGTAGGGTATGATTGTGTATTAGGGGGTTTTAAACTTAGAATATATAAGGAGTTTTTATCTATTATTTTCATGTTCAAGCATTGGGATGAATGTATATTTTACTTGAATAGAGTTTTATAAGCCTAGACTAGGGCATAACTGTGTGTTTTAAAAACCTGATATTTAAGGTATTAAGCTTACCAAGAAACCTGCTCTAAATGAGTATAATACAATCATGGTTCTTTTTCTTTTATATGAATTACTTGGAAAAGTATGCATATACATGGATATATATATATATATATATATATATATATATATATATATATATATATATATATATATATATATATGACTTCATTAACCTATGACACACACACACACATAGGTATGCATACAATTAAATATTGTGACATTTATTTATATATGTATTTGAGTTAATATTGATACTGAAACATATAGTGGGGAAGTCAACTGGTTATATGCTTAAGAGAGAATTTGGAGATTCTTTGAAATACAAATAATTCTTATTTTATACTATATGGAAGTCATATAAAATTCATTTTAGTGACTGTTATGCAGTTGAGTATTTACTTGGTTCAGTATAGATGTTTCATTATAGTATGAGTTGAAATAAAATGAACTTTTCAATAAGTATTTCTGGGTTTAAACCTAATATAAATGATCATATTTATCTTATGAGAACCTAGGATGGCTTCAATGTATATTAGATTTTTGATATATACATCCATATGTTCTTTAGACTTGTTTACAAAGATATACAACTAGAATATTTATAAATATGTATGTTTTATCATTTATATACATCTTATATATAACATAATTCATATATACGTTCATATAAGATTTTATTATAATTATGAGTTTATAAGTATTGGTTAGGTCTACGAATTGGATTATATTATGTTTGTCAATATAAAGGAAATTGTGTAATAAAGTTGGCAGAGTTTGAATATTTGATTGCATACATTTGTTATAAAAATCATGAATATTACGTAGAATGATAAATTAAATAGTCAAAGTACTTTAGTTTTGAGTTGATTTATATTATGATGAATATATGATAATTATTAGTTTTTACATCCCTATTATACATTAAAAAAAACTTATTTGATTATCCATGGATATTTACAGTTGGTAAATTGATTTGGTTATTATTAATTAAGTTGTAAGTCATTTGATATTATGGGATGGTTGAATATTTATTTAATTTTTTGATCTCAGTGATATGAGTTAGTTGTATTATATATTCTTACATTATGATCATGTTTTTAGATTAAGGTAAAATCAGGTTTTAAAGGGACCTAGAAACCCAAGTATAAAGAAAGAAAGATAAAGCCTCAACGACCACAGGCAGAACCTAAAAACTACTATAGAGAAGTAGCAAAAATAGGTTTTATATGGACCTGAAACCGCCAGAGAGACCACCAGTCAAAACCCAGATTTAACAAAGATCTGGCTACACCATAGACAGAAGATTACAAAAAGAAACCAGAGAACAGGACCAATAAACATAACCAACAAGAAGAACTAGACTATTCTTCCAGTTCCAAAATCATTTTTATAGTTTCTTTACCTTTCACAACAGTAGTATCCTGAGTAGTAGTTGCCGCCAACTTGGCTCCCTCTTGTGTAGCCTTCTTTCTAGAGCTTTGTCTCATCCTTTTGCTAGGCCCCTCCAAGGATTTGGTCTCCTCATTTGCTCTTTTTCCAATATTGATAGCTGCAGCACAAATATTGGACGTTACTTCCTCCATTTTCGTTCTGTTCTCCTTAATGAGTTCCTGAAGGTTATTCTCGTAATCTTTGAGCTTGACGGGGATATCTCTTATCTATTTTTCCATGATGTTAATTTTGTTCCATGCAGCTTTCTAGTTATCTTCCATAATTTCCACTTTCCTTTTGAGATCCTTAATCTCCTTACACATCCAAGAATCAAGTTGGAGAGAAGCCTCTGCTTTGCAATTAACCCAACTCATAGGTGTGTGCATTCCATCATTCTGCCCCTTCTCTCTCCATTCCTCAAAATTCTTATTGGGACTGTTCCCACCTTCTTCAAAGTGATCCTCTCGGCCCCTTTGATACTATTCTTTGGTTCTAGTTTGAATTTCCATGTCCATTTCTTGATTGTCATCCTGAACTGTATTTTCCTTTTCATTTCTTGAAACAGGGTCCTCAACAGGGCCATCTTGGACAATATCTTCCTTTGACACTTTCTAATTTTCCTTAGTTTCTTCTTTACTATTTCCAGATTCCTCCTCTTTGCTGACTCCTTTCTCATTCTTCTCTTGACATTCTTCGTCCTCATTTGAATTTGTATTCCAGCTTTCAGTTCCTTCTTCTTCCTCCAAATTTTCCTCCCTAGGTTTATCAAATCTCTCCCACTTTGTATCTTCTTCTACATTCTGATTATTGGTGCTAGGGAACTTGATTTTGTCTTTCCCTTTTACAATTTCACTCCTTCTCCCAGACTCCTTATTTTTCCCCTGGTTAGGGTTCTTAACCATAGCTTTATTCTTGCAGTAGCCTTCGATTAACAGAATTAGGCCTTCATGCAGGATAGGACGCATTTCCTTCTTCCTGTGAGCAAATAAACTTTGGACCAAAGAATAATGCAGGTAAAAGGGAAAAGAGAGTCTTACCTTGTGCCTAAAATGATTAAGGAAAACAAAGTGGAATTTATGCACTCTCTTGCTCCTTCCGTCCAGGATGAAATACTCCCTTATACAGCATAAGACATCCCTCCATATCCCCTTAATCTATTCCAATTCATAGAAATCTCCATTCTTGACCAACTTCTGCTCTTCCACATCCGTCTTGGGGAACTTACAAAAGGCCTCATTCAAAATGCTTGTCTGCTTGGAGAATTTAAGTCCATCCGTAGGCAACCCTGTAACCTCTGCTATAAAATCCTCTATAAGGTTCACTGTGATACCATGCAATGTGACCCTTTCATCAATCCAATTTTTGAAAAAGGCCGTAGTGATATGCGGTTTTGACCCATGGAGCTTTTCCATATAGTTCACGACTTTTCCTTTCTGCAGGATTCTCCAGACATCTTGTTTCTCTCTCCATTCGTCACAGTTTTTGGGTTCCTGCTTCCTTGGTTCTCCCTTCCTTTCGTGAGCCATACTCATTTCCTTGGAAACCCAATTGCTATGAACTTTACAATGATCCCACCTGCTGCCAGTTTGATTTGAGAGTCGGCTTTGTTTGGGCACATTCAGGATCCTTGAGAGCCTTCCACTTTCAAGAGCCTTCCTCTTTAATGATTGAAGACCTTTCCCCGCGAAGCCACTTCTCCAACTCATTATGTTTCTATAACAATCTAATCGTTCCCTCCTTTTCATGAGTTGCATCATGAAGAATGAGCACCCTCAGTTCCACCTTCTTTTCTAATGTTTCCTTCCACCTCATTTTTTGTCCTGTCCAGACTATGCAGTTTGCTAACCAATCTGCAACTCTGTTGGCTTCACGATAGGTGTGGGTTATAGTCACTTTATCAAATTTTTTTATTAAGGTTTTCATCTCCATTACCATATCCTCTATAGTCCAAGACACAATATTTTTATTGTTAAGAATATTTATGATGTTCAGTGAGTCCCCTTCTAGCCACAATTTGGGATATCTCGAATCCACAACTATTTTGATGGTCTGAAGGGTGACAGTAGCTTCAGCAATGTGACAATTTGATTTACCAATGGGGATTGCTACAGTATCAATAACCTTTCCCGTATGGTTTCTCAAGACACCACCACAACCTGCATTCCCTGAATTCCCTTTAGCAGCTCCATCAAAGTTTCCTTTAATCCACCCTTGAGGGGGAGCATTCCATGTAACTCCTAATCTGGGATTATCAGGTTTACCTTTAGAATTTTATATACTTAAGGGATTATCCACTTGGAAGGTTGAGCTTGGATTCTTTTGTGATAAAAAATTCTCCTTAATAGCTCTAATGATGTTCTGTCCTACCACCCATCCAGGGAGCTCTTTATTTCTAAAGATTCGGTTATTTCTTTCCTTCCATATTCCCCACCAAATATGGGGAAGAGTAAGTTTCCATAAAAAAATTGCTTCAAAATTCTTGGAGGGGTAGTACCAGCTTTTAAGAGATAATTCCACATTTTTATGATGGATCCATGCAATGCCCCACATATTGAGAATTTCTTTCCAGACTAGCTATGTATAAGAACAATTTACAAACAAATGATCTCTATCTTCATGTTGATTTGTTATGTTAGTAGTATTTTATGATATATGTCATGATGTATAGACTAACTACCTACTTTTCATGAGTTTGATGCAGAAGAGATTCATCCCTTAGAGCATGATGGAGGGAGAGAATCATCAAAGAGGGTGATGTAGATGGAGGTGTTGGGGGATGAGAGAGGAATGGATAGAACCCTTCACACACCACATTAAATAATATATGTTATATGCATTGTTTAAATGGCTAACATTAGTATGTTCTTTATGTTATCTGCATTTAGATAATTGCTTATGTGTGTGTTAGTTCATATTTATGCTTAGGTGAATTAATCTCATGTTATTGAATTATGAATGTTACTATGTGTTTATGTCATGTCATTGTATTCATGTTTATTAATGTTATCAAAAATGTAAATTTGCATGAATAGTATTTGGTAATACCATACGTAGACTAACCATCATATCTTAGTAAAATTGAGAACATAAGCTAGTTATCTTTATGATATTCAAGAATATCATTATAGGGCTTAACACCTTAATATAAATAGATAACTCTATCAATAAATAATGATGTAATATAAATAGATACCAGCTTAATATAAATAGTTATCATTATTAGAATGATGTTATAAATATTAATTGTGTTATAATTAGGTATTAGATTTAGAAGAGTATTATTGACTTTATATTGATCATGTTATCATTAAGCTAGGATGATTGTTTACCTATGCTAAGATTAGTAATTAATAAATAAACTAATTGTTTATAGTTAGGAAATAAAGTAATCATTAAGTTAAAAAAAACTATATAAATAAGAAAAACCTCATAAAGGAAATAAAATAAACAAAATAAATAAAATAATGGTATGGTGTTATTAATAGAATAAAACAAGGATTTTTAGTTTGGATTGAGATGAATTAGAAAAAGTAGAAAAAAAATATAAAACTCATTCAATAAAAGATAAAAAAAGAAGAGAGGGGCATAATATAAAGGGGAAAGAAGAGAAAAAAAAGGGAGTAGAGCAACTTGGAGAGGGGAAGGAGCAACAGGGCAAAGGAAGGAAGATTTGATAGATCAAGTCATTCCAAGTAGGTGATTTTGTAAGTATTTTGTTGAAATTATATATATATATATATATATATATATAATTAGTAAATTAATATGGCAATCTATATATTATATTATCTAAGATTACATTACATTATCCATGTTGGTGTAAATATAAACAATGATCAACCCATAATAATATGTATTAGATTTATATGAACTATATAATGACCCGGTATAAAGATTATATGTGATTAATTCTTCATAATAGTCTTGATAATATTATCTGGCATCATGATTTATATGCAATCATTTTTTATTAGATTGGTTAAAACTAGGTTGAGGGGGTATGTTCCCATACAAAAGATACCAGAACATAGGTGTGAATATTCATAAATAAAGGAATAAAAAATAAACCTGATAACAAAACACCCTACCGCCAAAAAGAAACTAAACTTCAGTCAAAATCCCAATAAAACAAAAGAAGGCAGAGAAGTAACTGGCTAGTCAGATTCAAAATAGATGACCAGTTTCTTGGCCACCAAACTTTCCCCTTTGATACTTGCTTTCCCTCTGGTGTAGTTTCCTATAGACTATTATTTTTCATCACCCTTCCTCTTGTGTTTTAGGTTGGTAAACTTGGCTTCTTCCTTCTCCTTCTTGAGATCCTTACTATCTTTTTCCCCTTCACTATGAATGGTATTGTTGCCCTATAGGATGATATCCTCAGTTCCTATAGGATCTTTGATAACCTATGTGTCTTCCAAATTTAGACCCAAAATTCTTTTTATATTATCAAATTCCTTCACAATCTCATTTCAGATTAGTTTCTACATTATAAATGTAGTGAAAAACTTGTCCATTGAGTGCTCCATAACCTCCTTGTTCCTAGGATTTTGAATCCCCCAACCTCTTCTAGAGCTTGGGGACACATGAATTTTGATTCCCATATTTATGCATCTCTTTTTAGAATCCCCCTAGGAGGACTCACCTCTAGATCCCTCAAACTATTCCTTACCATCTTTTTCAGTGTTAGACTTGCTAACAAATTCATTTTCCTTGTCTAAATCCTTATGCTCACTAGGAATATTAATCACCTTTGAGATAATTTTAGACCACAAAGGTTCCCCTTTCTTGACCAAAAGAAGAATCAAACCTTGATGGATGATGTTTTCTAAAGGGTTACCCTTGAAGTTCATCACCATAGCTTCTAGTGATTTCAACAGAAGAAAAGAGAGACTGATAGTGTGCCCTTTGAAATTATTGAGCAATAGAAAGTGGTGGGAGAATATCACCATGTGTTTCACCTCCAATGTGATATACTTCATGATTTATATAAAGACATCGGGCCACTTTCTGGGCATGATTTATATACAATCTTAATGGCAATCTATATATGAACTATATGTGTTATTTCACATGCAATATAATTATAGTGAACTATATATGCATTATACAATGATATAATAATAATAATAATAATAATAATAATAATAATAATAATAATAATAATAATAATAATAATAATAATAATAATAATAAATAAGCTCTCTTTATAATGAAACATGATGATCTAGTTATAGTTATAATTATAATAATAAAACATAGTAGTCTAGAAAATATTTAGTGAAGTACATGTATGGGGTGATTTAAGTGTGTTATGCAGTAAACTAAATAAAAATGAACAATGAATCATTTCTATATATGTGACAAATAACAAGTATATAATATATATGTAGTGAACCAAATATGCACTTATAGTGATTTACATGTGGATATATATTTAAATATATATTGGATTAGATTTACATAAATTTATATGTATACAATAATTAATAGTGGGCAATGAATATAAGAATGGGTACTTATTATGTATAAAAAAATAATTTAGGATCTAATGAAGCTGTGATAGTTTTGTATACATAAATATAAATGTAGTTTTTACCTCATTAAGTTCACTACTTATTTTATACATAGTTATTTTTGTGTGAATAATGAGATAATAAAATACTCAAATATTAATATCTTGAACTATTATCTCTATATTATATTTATCTAAGTATTTCTCATATATACTCAATACTCAGTCATTTGTGTGATTTAGATTTCTCATACTAGTTGTTACATTTATCCCTTATCTTTTATCTTTATTAATGCATATATACAAAAATAATTTTGTATATATAAGAAGATATGGGGTTGATACAAGATACAAATTATAGATATACAAACATAAATTTTTATTGGCAATGATATATAAAAATGTAGTTACCTATAGTTTACTAATACACATATATGTCTTTATTGACAATGATCTAGTTATAGCATGGAAAGTTATTAAAGACTTCTGGTTATGGATGTGGATCTAATATAGAACAAGTACTAAAACAATATAGAGATGTATATATAAATATTTACATAACATATTAACCATAACAACATGTTCATAGCCATATGATCTCTCTTGATAAATTTTTAGGTATCTACAAACATGTAAGTATATAGTTCTTGTATAATAATAAGCAAAATCACATACAAACATATTTTATTTAATAAGATATAATGCAAAACCTTTATAGACACACATTTCATAAATATGGTATATGCCAATTATAGTTCTCAGACCATTTGATTTTTTCTTGGCAGAAGTTAATGAAATAATTATTATTAGGTATAATGCATAATTCTAGAAATGAACTCTAGATTTATATAGGGTAGATAATCTAAGTATATATATTATTTTGTCAGGTATGGGCTCTAGCATAGTACCTAACACTATGAACATGGGTATAGAGATTAAAATATTGGATACACCTACTAGCTTAAGTAGTACATTTAGAATTATAAAAATACCATATTTATCTATCAATATAATCATAATGTTTATATGTTCATAATCATTATGAAAATGAGATAGATGTAATGGGATAAACATAATCAATTGATTATATTGGATAGATGACATTTTATGTTCACAATACTCTTGTATATTTTTTAATGATGATAATGATTAAAATACTAGATAACTTAAACTCATATATTAGGTATTTTATAATTAATTCTAGTATCTTGAGTTTAATATATGTATAGTTATAATGTCTTAACTCTAGAGTTACATAATTTGGTATGTTTATATGGTATGTTTTTAAATAATAAATACTTTACAAGTACAAATCCTAGGAAGAATGATGTAGATGAACAAAATTGAGTTAAGGTTAGTTTTTTAAATATACTCTTTAAAATATAGTGATATATGTATATTCCTACAAAAATATATATTAAATATATTTATTATTAGGTATATCAAATTTGGGGATATTGATAATGTGATATTGATTTGTGGATATACCATGATTTTATTTACTGATCAAAGATATTCAGTGATATATATATTTCTATGATCTATTTATGCATGGATCAAACCAAGCAAAGATATCATATTAGGAGGTTGAAATCTCATAAAGTCTTTGATTAAAATTATAAGTGATTGTTAGCATTTATATATTATTAAAAACTTGTGTGTGATGCATACTATGCCTATATTAGTAAATTGGGAGGTATGCTTACATTTATAGTTTATTATCTATTTAAAACCAAGTCATAGATTCCTAAAGGATTGGAAACTATGCATATAGCCTCCTAAAATTATAACATGATACTTAAATAAAATATTATGTTTTTGTGAGCATTATGAATTTATTTATTATGATTGGATATTGAAATTAAGTAGTGTGTACATGAAAATGTTGGACTATGATTGCTTGTCATAGAATGTACTATGTTTGAATTTACTTAAGGAAATTAGAAATTTATAGATTATACCCAGTTGGTATAAATTGTACTTTTTATGCTTATTATTATGTGATAAAAAATATTATGGAGATTCATTCATATATTTGATGAACTAAATGTATGCATTTTGATTATTCATCTATTTATCATGTTTATACATGCTAGTAGAAAGTAATTTGTATGAATCTATTGGTTATATTTATATTAACCAAATCTCAAATTGATAGTACTAAGTAAGTAGTGAGATGGACTTTACTAGCTTACTAGCATCACAATGATAGATGAAGGTAATTTGATCAAGTGTTGTGTATGAATTTGACTAATCATAGAGATAAATAACTATTGAAAGCTTTGGCCAAAATAATGTTAGTTAGACATTGTCATTTCACATGTATGATTTACATGTTTGTGGGATATCATGTTAGAATGGATTTATTTATGGTACACTGTATATTCTTAGAAATCATACAACACATGGGTACTAGCTTGTCTCTCTAGATTTTTTGCACCATCAATATCTACTCATCCATGAAGGAAGGGACATTCCATAATGGGGGATTTTATAGAGGATAGATGGTCTATGGTTGGTGTGGAAATTTTTTTAGATGATGCTCTCCCTCTCATAATAGTACTTCTTGGATATGACACTTGAGATTTCCTTAGATACTAGAGTTCAGGGAACTCATACTCTATGGAGCCTTGTATCTTGTACATTATATTATATTTATTATTATTAAGACATTACTATAAAGAGATTTATTTATTTTATTATTATACCATGATAGTAGTGGCTGCATGTTTATACCATACATGGATGGAAATATGTAATTACTTTCTATATTCAATTATGTTTTGTTTCATATGATGATACTGATCAATGATGAATAGATGTCACATGCTTATTTATAGTTAATATACTTAGAGTGTTTTATCTATATCACTAATTATATTATCATGGTGAAATATAATGAAGGAAAACATTGATTAAAATTTTATAAAAAAATCCTATTCTAGGTAGACCTAATGGGGATGTTACATGTGATATCAGAGTTGTGGCTCAAACTCTAAGACCTAATGATCCCACTAGCATTTTCATATCCTTTTGTTTAATAGAAATTAGAATGGTAAAATATAAAGTAACTAAAGAGGGTCCTTCAAATTTCAATGATAGTAACCCTTCATTTAATCCTAACCAATTTCCACTAAGCAAACAACAAAGTTAGACCAAATTCTCATATCTATGAATGAAACCAGGGATCAAATTTCAGCCCTAGAGTAGGACGTTCATGTCCATGAAGAGGAAGAACACCATAATAAACTTGAAAAGAATCTCACTGAGTAGGAAAACTCTTAGGTTTTAAGAGTATATGTAGCTATGAAGTTGGCTAGAGATATGAAAAAGGTGAATCCACTTAATTTTGATGAAACTATTTTAGGGAACCTAGTGACATGTAGTATTATATTGGTTAAGTAAAGTGTATTTTGGAATTGTAGTGCCTCAGTAAAAAATCATGCTACACCATGATTGGAGTTATGAGATTCATTATATCTTCATGTATGGTTGGATGACTATTATAGGTAATAGACATCCATGATTCTTGAAATCTTGTGTGGTACATTAAGTGTGTACCCTTAAGAACACTCATACACTCTTTGATTTATCGAGTGTCTCAATGGTGATTATTGTATATGATATTTAGGTAGGTGAGTGCATATAATAGTTCATGATTCATGAAAAATATATTCATATAATATTTGTTATCACTTATATCAAACACCTCGAGAATGATTACATTCTTACTTAGTAATCAAGTCATCTCCACAACTTGTGTTTTGTATTATGAGTGTTCAAAAATCATGGGATGCTTATCAATAAATAATATGTGCAATTTAGATATATATTTATGTACATTAATCCTAAGGGAGGGAATCTTAAAATATTTCTTATGTATTGGCACCACTTAGTGCAGTGGGAATTCTCCTTATAGTGGAGTGTAGCTATCTTTGTTGAGGATTCCTATGTGTTAGGATTTTACTCATGGATTGGAACCCCGTATGTTTTTTAAATGGGAAGTGGTGTCATCTCACATAGCTAGCATATATGTGATTTGTTCCTCTCTCACCCTCTTTTGACATCATTACAATCCCACTGAGTGGATTCATATTTTCATGATGTTGATCAAGTGTTACCTTAATCGAAAGATTGTTTATAAAATATTATTTTCCTAAGAGTTCATGGGATAGTGTCTTATAATTATTTTTTATATATAATTTGTACGAATGAAATGGATTGATGCATCTATGTGGTTAATATTTTTCCTTCTAGCTGTGAAAATAGGTTGTGATACTACACTTATAGGTTTGGTAAATATGTAGTGATTTTGGCAACTTAGGTCATGGTGTTTTATTCATACCATGTGAGGGTATTCAAGAATTTTATTGTTGAGGTGTTATTAAAATACTTTATGTTAGGGTGTGGAGCCTAAAAGCTTCACCAAGGAGCACACAAAATAGTTTCAGGTTTACACAGTCACCGGCGTCGGTCAGGAGCGATCGACGTCGATCAGAAGCAGTTAGAGGAATGCCGGCGTCGGCAGAGGATCGGCCGACGATGGTCACATGCAGACTGGTAGGAACCGGCATCGGTTACCTGTGTGTCCAAAATGCTATTTTCGAGGATAGAAGCGAGTGTTTACATGATGAGTTTAAGTCTTAGTCTTAAGTTCGCGTTTCTATTATTAGCAAGATTGTTTTTAGAGCCCTTGTTCAAGAGGCTTAATTGTTTGTTGTAAGTGCATGCTCAATTTTCCTAATTCTATATGTAGGAAAGATCTTCTTAGCTTAGTATGTTGAATTGTATGAGTAGAACATTGTGAATGTTTGAAGGACAGTACAGAAGTTGTATCAATCCAGGTTGTTGGAATTGATTGTACTTGAGAGAGAGAGCTCTTGAGGAATAGAGATCTAGTGTGAGATCTTGTGTGCATCTGAGAGAGGTGTGGAAGAAATAAGTTTCTTCAATTGTATTCCTTTTGTAAAGAGTTTTAATACAAGTTTTTAGGGTGGTTTCTTGTATCTCTTGTTCTGTGCTATTTATCATTCTAGTTACTTATCTATCTGATTTATTTCTGCATTTATTGCTTTCACAAGTGTAATCATTATTGGTTGATCCCCAACAAGTGGTATCAGAGCTCAGGTTCACTAACAGGTGGTTCAGATCTGTGTAGTGTGTTTGGATTACAGGTTGCTCACAGGGGTTTCTACAGGGATTTCTGTTTGAGTGAGAGAAGCAATGGCAGAAGAAAGTAAATTGAGAATGGAAAAGTTTAATGGCAAGAACTATCAACATTGGAGAATGCAGATAGAGGACTATCTGTATCAGAAAGATCTTTACTTACCGTTAGGTGGGATTGCAAAGAAGCCCAAGGACATGGAGGATGAAGAATGGGAAGTTCTTGATAGAAAGGCTCTGGGGTCTATAAGACTGAGTCTAGCATCCACTGTGATATCTAATTTGTCACAAGCTAAAACAATGGTAGAGTTAATGACTACGTTAGCAAATTTATATGAAAAACCCTCAACTTCTAATAAGGTATATCTTATGAAGCAGTTATTTAATTTGCATATGCAAGAAGGTGGATCTGTATCTAATCACCTGAATGATTTCCATGGAATTGTTAATCAGTTAAGTTCAGTCAATATTGTATTTGATGATGAAATAAAAGCTCTTTTAATATTATGTTCTTTGCCTGAAAGCTGGCATGGCTTGGTAATGGCAGTTTCTAATACTGCTTCTGCTTTGAATATTTTAAAAGTAGAGGATGTTGTTAGTGTTATCTTGAATGAGGAAATTCGCAGGAAAAGCACAGAAGAGACATCTGGGAACGCTTTAAATCTCGAGAGCAAGGGAAGGCAAAAATAAAGGAGCAAGAGGAGATCAAGATCTAAATCTAAGGGAAGAGGCAGATCCAAATCCAGAAATGGCAGAAGGCCACAATGTTGGAATTATGGAAAGTTGGGGCACATAAGCAGAGATTGCTGGTCAAAGCCTAAGGAGGACAATCAGCACGAAGGAAAAGAAGAGACAAAGGTTGCAGGTATTGCACAAGATGCTCTAATTTTCTCTTTGCATAATAATATAGAATCTTGGGTATTAGATTCTGGTGCATCTTTCCATGCTACCCCTAACAGAGAATATGTCAGTGACTATATCCATGGAGATTTTGGAATAGTGTACTTAGGGGATGATGAGCCTTGTAAGATTATTGGCAAAGGTAAAGTGCAGCTGAAGATGTAGAATGGCAACACATGGGTGTTGAGAGATGTGATGCATGTTCCTAGCTTGAAGAGAAATTTGATTTTTGTAGGAAAGTTAGGAGATGAGGGTTGTACAGTAACTCTCACAGCAGAATCTTGGAAGGTGACCAAGGGTGCACTTGTTATGGCCAGAGGTAAGAGAGAAGGTACTCTCTATTTGTGTAATTGTGTTACTAAAAAATCTCCTTCTGTATTATCAACTTCAGATGTGGATGCTAAATTGTGGCACTCAAGGCTTGGCCACATGAGTGAGAAGGGGATGTCAATCCTTAAGTCTAAAGGTATGCTCTCAGATTTGAAAAGTATAAATCTAGAATTTTGTGAGCATTGCGTATTTGGAAAATAGAAAAGGGTTAGTTTTCTCAAGATTGGGTCTACTAAGAAAAGGCATAAGTTGCAGCTTGTTCACACAGACGTGTGGGGACCGACTCAGACAGCCTCTATTGGAGGATCATGGTACTATGTTACGTTCATAGATGATGCTACAAGAAAGGTATGGATCTACTATATTAAAAAGAAATCTGATGTTTTTGAGACTTTTAAGATTTAGAAAGCTATGGTTGAGAATGAAACAGGCAAAAGATTGAAGTGCTTGAGATCTGATAATGGTGGTGAGTTCTACAGTCTTAAGTTTAACTGGTATTGTTACACACATAGAATCCGTAGTCAAAGGACGGTTCTAAGGACACCTCAGCAGAATGGTATTGCTGAAAGGATGAACAGAACAATCATGGAGCATGCAAGATGTATGAGATTGCATGCTGGGTTGCCCTTAGAGTTTTGGGCAGAAGCTGTTGACACCGCAGTGTACCTGATTAACAGAGGACCCTCTCCAGCTCTGGATGGTGGAATTCTAGAAGAGGCATGGACAGGTAAAAAGGTAGATCTCTCATATCTCAAAGTTTTTGGTTGTGAAGCCTTTGTGCACGTAGATAAGGAAAATAGAAAGAAGCTTGATGCTAAGTCTATGAGGTGCACATTTATTGGCTATGGCTCATATGATTTTAGTTTCAGATTTTAGAATCTAGGAACTAACAAGGTAATTAGGAGCCGTGATGTTGTTTTCAATGAAAAAGTGATGTATAGTGATCAGATGAGGAAGCTGAATCAATTTGGGTAGAGCAATGGAGAATTGGATGAAGTTATGGTCCAAAATGAGCTCGCAGGAAAAAGAAATAATCACTTACAGGAAAACACGGAGACCGACGTCGGCAGGGTAAGGACCGACATCGGCAGTTCAGAAACTGATGTCAGTCATACAGAGACTGACGTCAACAAAACAAGCACCGATGTCAGCCAGGAAGAATTGGCGTCAGCCAGTAACAGGTCTATAGGTGGCCGAGGTCGGTCACTGTCAGAGAATTTGGGTGGACAGCGTGTTGAAAACGAGTCCAAGACACCCATCAGGAGGTCAAAAAGGGTAAGTAAGCCTCCAATTAGATATTCTCCTTCCTTATATTATTTATTACTAACTGATGGTGGAGAACTAGAGAGTTTTGAAGAAGCATTATAGGTGGAGTCCAAGAGTCAGTGGGAGCGTGGCATGGTTGAGGAGATGGAGTCCTTGAGAGAGAACCAAACATGGGATTTGGTTGAGTTGCCAACTGGTAAGAGGACACTGAAGAACAGATGGACCTACAGGTTGAAGGAAGGTGAGGATGGACAGATGAGATATAAGGCCAGATTGGTAGTGAAAGGATTTGCACAAAAGCCATGTATTGATTTTGGTGAGATTTTTTCTCCTGTTGTTAAAATGACTTCTATACGGGTTGTATTGTCTTTGTTTGCTTTTGAGGATTTGCATCTTGAGCAGCTAGATGTTAAGACAGCGTTTCTTCATGGAGATTTAGATGAGGAAATATACATGGAACAACCAGAAGGATTTGAGGTCAAGGGTAAGGAGAAGTTAGTGTGCAGGTTGAAGAAAAGCTTGTATGGCCTCAAGCAAGCTCCTAGGCAATGGTATTTGAAATTTGATAGGTTTATGACTAAGCATGGCTACAGTAGGTGTCAATCTAACCATTATGTATATTTTAAGAGATTTGATAATGGTAGATATATTATTCTATTGTTGTATGTAGATGATATGCTGGTTGCAGGATCTCACATGCAAGATATCTATGAGCTTAAGGTGAAATTAGCTCAAACGTTTGCTATAAAGGATTTGGGAGCAGCTAAGAAAATCCTTGGCATGAGCATTAAGAGGGACAGGAAAAATCACAGGTTGATATTGTCACAAGAGGATTATGTGGACAAGGTGTTGAAACGGTTCAATATGCAGGATGCTAAACCGGTAAGCACACCTTTGGCTGGACATTTTAAGTTGAGTAAAGAATAATGTCCTAATTCACATGATGAGGTAGAGTTACATGAGTAAGGTTCCATATTCTTCCGCGGTAGGAAGTTTGATGTATGCAATGGTGTGTACTAGACCGGATATTGCCCAAGCAATGGGAGTTGTAAGTAAGTATATGGCCAATCCAGGTAAGGAACATTGGAAGGTAGTTCAGTAGATCCTTAGATATCTGAGAGGAACCAGCAGTAGACACTTGTGCTATGGAGGTTTAGATACTTCTCTACATGGTTATGTAGATTCAGATATGGCAGGTGATTTGGATGGCAGGAGGAGCACCACATGTTATATTTTTACTGTAGGTGGAATGGCAGTTAGCTGGATATCTAAGTTATAGAAGGTTGTTGCCTTGTCAACTACAGAAGCAGAGTTTATTGCAGCCACAGAAGCTAGCAAGGAGATGATATGGATGACACGGTTCATGGAAGAGCTTAGAAGGGAGCATGGGAGTTGCAGATTGTATAGTGACAGTCAGAGTGCAATCCATTTGGCTAAGAATTCAGCCTTTCACTCAAGAACCAAGCACATACAGCTAAGGTACCACTTCATACGGTAGGTATTGGAAGATGGTGAGTTGAAGCTGGAGAAGATCCATATAGATAGGAATCCTGCTGATATGCTAACCAAGCCAGTTACAAAGGAGAAGTTGAATCTTCATTCAACTCCTGTTGGTCTTCATGATTGAGTTAAAGATGGAGGAGCTAGAAGATGTTGCTGTACAGGTACTGGTGCAGCTATTTATCTCCAAGTGGGAGATTGTTAGGGTGTGGAGCCTAAAAGCTTCACCAAGGAGCACACAAAATAGTTTTAGGTTTACACAGTCACCGGCATCGGTCAGGAGCAACTGACATCGGTCAGAAGCAGTTAGAGGAATGCCAGCGTCGGTAGAGGATCAGCCGATGACGGTCACATGCAGACTGGCAGGAACCGGCGTCGGTTACCTGTGTGTCCAGAATGCTATTTCCAAGGACAGAAGCGAGTGTTTACATGATGAGTTTAAGTCTTAGTCTTAAGTTCGCGTTTCTATTATTAGCAAGATTGTTTTTAGAGCCCTTGTTCAAGAGGCTTAACTATTTTTTGTAAGTGCATGCTCAAGTTTCCTAATTCTATATGTAGGAAAGATCTTCTTAGCTTAGTATGTTGAATTGTATGAGTAGAACATTGTGAATGTTTGAAGGATAGTACAGAAGTTGTATCAATCCAGGTTGTTGGAATTGATTGTACTTGAGAGAGAGAGCTATTGAGGAATAGAGATCTAGTGTGAGATCTTGTGTGCATCTGAGAGAGGTGTGGAAGAAAGAAGTTTCTTCAATTGTATTCCTTTTGTAAAGAGTTTTAATACAAGTTTTCAGGGTGGTTTCTTGTATCTCTTGTTCTGTGCTATTTATCATTCTAGTTACTTATCTATCTGATTTATTTCCACGTTTATTGCTTTAACAAGTGTAATCATTGTTGGTTGATCCCCAACACTTTACACTTGTGGTTTTTTAGAGACACATTTTCCAGTGTGACTTTATATAAACTTATGAACTTTGACCATGTGGAGTGGTGAACCTTTAATTTATATTGGTTCAAGATTAAGATTTATAAGTTGATTATAATCATTATGCCATGATTCACCCTTAATTAGATTGGTATTATTCTCATATTTATTAAAACATGTTATTTTTATGAGACATTTAAGTACCTTTCACCAAGAGTGAGTATGGAATAATATGTGCGAAACATCTTGTTAGTTTAAGGAGTTGAGATATGATTATAACTTGTTATGTAATTAGCCAAGCAAGAAGTGAGGCATTGTGTCACTTGTTCCTATTATAAGGTTGTAAGGAAAATGTGATCCTTGTATTTTATTTTTTATGTTAATTTTAACATTATTTCCTCTTAACTAGGAATATAACAGAGATGGGTTAAGTTATGAAATTTGATACTAGTTATGTTTGGCTAATGGAAAGTTAATGCAAGTATGAAATGATTGTATGATTTTTATTATGATGTATGTTAATACATCTTGAATTATTTAGAATATATCATTGCACTCTATGATATTTTAGAATGGATTTATGATTCATTTAACCATGTGCATATTTTAAAGATCATTAGGTCATAGAGACATAAGAGACAAGTGGTAAATTAGGAATGTGAGTACTAAGAGATGGGGGTGGATCCTAGTTAGTATCACATTGACTAGGTAGTTAATGAGTTTAGATATAACAAGGAAAGCTTGTTAAATCTAAGATTTGGTAAAGGGCACTTATCAAATTCAATTGTATGGATATATGCATATATACTAAGGAATGTTTATTCCTTAATTTTTTTATATATTGTAAATGTATTATTTCCAATTCTTATTCATTGTCATACTTGTTAGGAGCTACATGGAGTAATGATAGTATTGAAATGTCCTACTTATTAGGAGCTATGATAAGTAGCAATGGTATTGACTTATATACATCATTTTTTTCTAGTTTCTCTAAACACTTTTCTTAAGAATGAGAAAAATAATCTCTAGATTAGAAAGGTGTGAAGGGATGGGAGGCTTTATAGAACTCTCCATAGCCATTTGTTTTGGATTTTATGATGATTTTATGTGCTTTTGGTTAAATATTAAATTCATGAAGTCATCAAAATTATTACCAAGACATGTGGGACCTTTCAAGGTGTTAGAAGTGGTCAATCCTATAGTGTATAGGATTTCATTGCCACCAACCTTGCTCTATTACATAATGTCTTCCATGTTTATTATCTTAAAAAGTATATAGTTGATCCTTTACATGTGTTGGATTGGAATGATTTATAGGTTCTGAACCCAAGGGTGGTCATGGTAGAACCAATCAGAGTAATTGACACTCATAAACTTTGTTTACATAATAGGGAGATGTCACAGTGTAAGGTCTTTGGGGACCAATAATCTAAATATATTGGTACTTGGAAGGACTATGATGAGTTATAAAAGTTATTTCCACATTTATTTGCTTGATTTGATGCTTCAGACTATGTTATTTTTTTATAAATAATATTTTTAATTAATAACTTATGTTTGAATAAGTGTCATCAAGACAATGACTAGCTTTAGGGGGAAGGACGTTACATCTTGATTCTCTACTAAACAAACTCAATTGATTATCCATGGATATTTATAGTTGGTAATTTGATTTTATTACTATTATTATTAACTAAGTTGTAAGTAAATTTTTTATGGGATAGTTGAATATTCTTTTGATTTCATGATCACATTGGTATGAGTTAGATTTATTGTATATTCTTACATTATGATCATGTTGATTTGTTATTTTAGCAATATTTTATGATATATGTCACCAAGTATAGAATAAATACCTACTTTTTATGAGTTTGACACATGAGATATTCATCCCTTATAGCATGATGGAGGGAGATCATCATCAGAGAGGGTGACATAGATGGAGGTGTTGGGGATGATAGAGGAATCTCTAGAACCCTACACATACCACATTAATAGTACATGTTATATGCATTATTTTAATGGTTAGTATTAGTACATTATTTATGTTATATCTATTTAGATAATTATTTATGGGTGTGTTAGTTCATATTTATGCTTAGGTGAATTAATCTCATGTGATTGCATTGCAAATTTTATTGTGCATTTATGTCATGTCATTGTATTCATGTTTATTAATGTTGTAAAAAATGTAAATTTGCATGAATAGTATTTGGTACTACCATATATAGACTAATAAATATATCTTATTAATGTTGAGAATATAAGCTAGTTATCTTTATGATATTTATGAAAATCATTATAGAGATTAACACCTTAATATAGATAGATAATGCTATCAATAAATAATAGCTTAATATAAATAGATAATGACTTAATATAAATAGTTATCATTATCATAATGATGTTATAAATATTAATTGTGTTATAATTAGCTATTGGATTTAGAAGAATATTATCAACTCTATATTGATCATGTTATCATTAATCTAGTGATGATTGTTTACCTATGCTACGATTAGTAAATAATAAAAGAACCAATTGTTTATATTTAGAAAATAAAGTAATCATTAAGTTATATATATACATACATACTTATATATATATATATATATATATATACACACACACACACACACATATATATATATATATATACATATATATATATATATATACATATACATATATATATATATATATATATATATATACATATATATATATATATATATACATATATATATATATATATATATATATATATATATATATATATATATATATATATACATATATATACATATACATATGTATATATATATGTATATATATATATATATATATATGTATATATATATATATATGTATATATATATATGTATATATATATATATATGTATATATATATATATATATATATATATATATATATATATATATATATATATATATATATATATATATATATATATATATATATATATGTATGTATGTATATGTATACACACACACACACACACACACACATATGAAAAACCTCATAAAGGAATTAAATAAATAAAATAATAGTACGGTGTTATTAATATAATAAAACAAGGATTTTTAGTTTTGATTGAGGTAAATTAGGAGAAGTAAAAAAAGAAGAAGATAAAACTCATTCAATAAAAGAAAAAAGAGAAAAGAGGGGTTCAACATAAAGGGGAAAGAGGAGGACATAAAAAGGAAGGAATAGAGTGACTTGGAGAGGGGAAGGAATAGTAGGGTGAAGGAAGGAAGATTTGATAGATCAAGTCATTTTAGGTAGATGATTTTGTTTTAATTTTATGAGGAATTTTTTGAAATTTTGTATAGATAATTTTCAAATTAATGTGGTGATTTGTACATTATATTATCCATGTTGGTATAAATATAAATAGTGATCAATCCCTAATAATATGTAGTGGATTTATATGAACTATATAATGATCTGGAATAAAGTTTATATATGATCAATTCTTAATAATATTCCTGATTAATTCTTGATAATATTATCTATAATCTTTATTTATATTCAATCTTAATAAAAATCTATATATGAATAGTATGTGTTATTTCACATATCATATAATTGTAGCAAAATATGTGTTATACAATGTATATTAAATGATATGGTGTGTGTGTGTGTGTGTGTGTGTAATAAAATATAAGATCTCTTTATAATGAAACACAACAATCTAGTTATAGTTATAATTATAATAATAAAACATAACAATCTAGAAAATATTTAGTGAACTACGTGTATGGGGTGGTCTAAGTATGTTATGTAGGAAAATAAATAAAAATGAATAGTGAATCATATCTATATATGTGATAAATAATGAGTATATAATGTATATGTAGTAAACCAAATATGTGGTATACATCAATTTACATTTGGATATATATTTAATTATATATTGGATTAAATTTACATGAATTTATATGTATACAATGATTCACAATAGACTATGCATATAATAATGGGAACTTGCTATGTATACAAAAATACTTTAGGATCTAATGAAGCTATGATACTTTTGTATATAGAAATATAAATGTAGATTTTACCTCTATAAGCTCACTGCTTATTTTACACATCATTATTTTTTGTGAATAAAGAGATACTCAAATATAAATGGCTTGAAATATTATCTCTAGATTATATTTCTCTAAGTATTTCTCATATATACTCAATACTCAGTCATTTATGTGATTTATATTTCTTTGACTATTTTTTACATTTATCCATTGTCTTTTCTCTTTATTGACGTATGTATACAAAAATACTTTTGTATATATAAGACATGGGGTTAATACAAGATATGAATTATATATATACAAACATAAGTGTTTATTGGAAGCTATATATATAAATATGGTTACCTACAATTTAGTAATACACATATATGTATTTATTTACAATGATCTAGTTATAGCATGGAAACTTATTACAAGTATATACTTATGGATGAGGATCTAATATATAACGAGTCCTAAAATAGTGGAGAGATGTATATATAAATATTTAAATAACATATTTGTTGTAGCAACCTATTCATAACCATATGATCTATCTTGATAAATTTGTATGTATCTTAAAACATGTAGGTATACGGTTCTTGTACGATAATAATAAATTCATAGATGAACATAGTATGATTAAGAATATGCAATGAAAAACCTTTATAGACATGCATTTCATAAATATGGGTCATGTAAATTGTAGCTCTCATACTATTTTATTATTTCTTAGCGTAAATTAACAGAACAATTATTATTAGGTATAATGCATGATTATAGAAATGAACTCTAGATTCATACAGGGTGGATAATCTAAGTATATATATTATTTTATTAGGTATAGGTTATATCATAGTAACTAACACTATGAACATGGGTATGGAGATTAAAATACTGGATAAACCTACCAACTTAAGTAGTACATTTAGACTTATAAAATACTATATTTTTCTATCAATATAATCATAATGCTTATATGTTCATAATCATTACAGAAATGAGATAGACACAATAAGATAGACATAATGATTTCATTATACTAGATAGATGACATTATATGTTCAAAATACTCTTGTATATTTTTGAATGATGATAATGATTAAAATATTAGATATCTTAAAAATAATATATTAGGTATTGTATAATTATTCCTAGTATCTTGAGTTTAAGATATGTATAGTTACAATGTTTTAGCTCTATAGTTACATAATTTGATATGTTTGTATGGTATGTTTTGGGATAGTAAATACCTAATAAGTACAAATCCTAGGAAGAATGGTATAGATGAACAAAACTGAGTTAAGGATAGTTATTCAAAATATATATTTTAAAATATAGTGATATATATATATATATATATATATATATATATATATATATATATATATATATATATATATATATATATATATATATATATATATCCCTACAAAGATATCTATCAAATATATTATTTATTAGGTATATTAGATTTGTAGATATTGATCATGTGATATTGATTTATAGGTATAAAATGATATTATTTATCAAACAAAGATATTTGGTGATCTATATATTTATGTGATCTATTTATGCATGGATCAAACTAAGCAATGATATCTTATAAAGAGGTTGAAATATCATAAAGTTGATTAAAATTATAAGTGATTGTTAGCATTTATATATAGTATTTATGTATTTTTAAAAACATGTGTGAAGTGGATATTATGAGTATATTAATATGTAAAAGTACATATACATATATAGCTTATACTAGTACATTTTAAGGTGTGCTTACATTTATAGTTTATTATCTATTAAAAACTAAGTCAATATTCCTGAAGGATTGGAAACTATGAACACAACCTCTTACAAATATAACACATGCTTAAATGAAAGATTATGTTGTCATGAGCATTATGACTGGTTATTGAAATTAAGTAGTGTATACATGAAAATATTGGATTATGATTTATTTTCATATAATGTACTATGTTTAAATTTAATTATGCAAATTAAAAATATGCAGATTATACCCAATTGGTATAAACTATACTTGTTATACTTATTATTTATGTGATAAATAATATTTTGGAGATTCATTGATACATTTGATAGACTAAATGTATGCATTTTAATTATTCATGTGTTTAACACATTTTATGCCTACTAGTAGGAAATAATTTGTACGAATCTATTGATTATATTTATATTAACCAAATCTTGCATTGTTGGTACTAAGTACGTAGTGAGATGTACTTCACTAGCTTACTGGCATCACAAATTCCAGATGAAGGTAATTTGATCAAGTGGTGTGTATGAATATGTTTGATCCTATAGATCAATAACTATTGAAAAATTTAGTCAAAGTAATGTTAGTTAGACATTACAATTTCATATATATGATTTACATATTTATGTGATATCATGTTAGAATGGATTTATCTATGTTATAATATATTTTATTATAATTCATATAGCACACAAGTACTAGCTTATCTCTCTATAATCCCACACCATCACTATCTACTCATCCCTGAAAGGAGGGTCATTCCCTAATGGGGGACTATGCAACAGATTGATGGTCCATGGTTGGTGTGAAAAATTGTTTAGATGATGATTTACCTCCCCATATCGGTAATTTTTAGAGATGAGACTTAAGATTGCCATAGATGTTGGAGTTTAGGAAACTCAAGCTCTATGGAGCCTTGTATCTTGTATATTATATTATATTTATTATTATTGATACATTATTTTGATGAGATTTAATTATTCACTTATTGTACCATGATAACAATGGTTGAATGTTTATACTAGCCATGGCTAGAAATATATAATTACCTTCTATATTTAGTTATGTTTTGTTACATATGATGATAATGATTAGTGATGGATAGATGTCACATGATTATTTTATATTTAATATACTTAGAGTGTTTTATCTAGATCACTAGTTAGATTTTTCATGGTGAAATATAATGAATGAATACATTGATTAATTTAAAAAAAAAAAAAAAAACCACATTATTCTAGGTAGATCCCAGTAAGGATGTTACATTAGTGGATTACTTAGTTATACATGATACTCTAGTTAATGGACATATATTTATCTAATTGGAGTAAACATATACAATGCATATTTATAATGGCTATTTATTAATCACATTAAATATTTTAGTTGAATGATGGTATAGGTAAATAGATATATAGGATATATGTGAATTGATGAATGGAATACAATTATAATTCATGTATTCCATATATATATTTACCTATTCCATTTAATATTTAGAAACAATACATTTTATAACATGTGAAATTAAAGGAATTTGTTATTCAAGCTAAACTTAAATATGTGTCTAATGGTTGAAAAGAACATTTCAATATGTAGTATTTAAGATTGAATACAAGTCATATTAATGTTATGTGATTTGAATGGTTTATTTTTGTACTTTTGGTATGTAAACATTAAATTGTAAATTTATGTTATTTAGATGGATGAAAAAATTTGAAGTGACAAGTTAACATGTGATAACTTGATGTCAAGATATATTTATTACCTCAATGGTATGATTTTATTGAGGATTTTGAGATCTATTTGTATTGCAGTAACAAATTTGATGTTTTAAGATTCATTACATTTCATTTGATAGACTAAATGAATGTATTTGATATTTCCTTGTTTAGAAATTAATTATCTACTTATAGAGAATATTTTATATGAATTTGTTTGGTTTTTATATTATATATGTAGACTAAATATTGCATTAATGACTCTAGATAATTAGTGTGATGGATTAAACTCACTTAATTAGTGTCACTATTGTGTAGATAAGGTGTAATCTAATTGAGTGGTGTGTATAAAATTGACTAATCCTAGAGATCAATAACTATATGATATCTTTGGATAAAGTAGTGTTTATAGTTAAAAATTATGATTTCATATATTTGATTTAGTTTAAATATTGTATGATATCATATTGTAATGGGTTTATTTATGGTATATATCATGTATTGTCTATCTTACAACACACAAGTTCCAGTTTGTCACTCTAGATTCTTGCACCGTCATTATATACCCATTTATGAAGTGAGGTTCATTCCGTAGTTGGAATATTGTGTGGGGACCGATAGTCTATGATTTGTGTGGAAAATAACTTAGATAATGGTCTCACTCCCATTAATAGTACTACACTAGAGACTATACATAATATTACTATGGATATTATGAGTTCATTGAGACTCGCATGCTCTATGGAGCTTGTGCCATTGTATATTATTATTAAGACATTTATTATGATGAAACTATAAGTTATATTCATTTGTAAAATTATAGTAATTGGATGTAATATTTTATCAGTTGTGGCTAACTTTGTAATAATACTTTTATGAATTAAATGTCATCTTTATTTTTGTAATCAATATTGTACTTGTTCTTGTTATTGTTAATATTATTGTCATCATTATATATATATATATATATATATATATATATATATAAACTAATGTATTTAGTTAAATATCACTCTTTTAGGTTTCATCATGGTAGAATATGTTAGTTGAATTTGTGTCATTAATTATTTTTGAGTAAGCATTTTTGGGTTTAAACCTAATATAAATGATCACATTTATCTTATGAGAACCTAGGATGGGTTAACTTTATATTGGATTTTTTATATAGACATCCATATGTTCTTGAGACCTATTTACAAATATATATGACCAAAATCTTTATAAATATGTATGTCTTATCATTTATATACATCTTCTATATAACAAAACTCATATATACATTCGACTAAGTTTGTATTATGATTGTGAGTTTATAAGTATTAGTTATATGTAATAATTGGATTATATTATGTTTGTCAATATAAAGTAAAATATGTAATATAGTTAATATATTTTGAATATTTGACTACATACATTTGTTATACAGATCACAAATATTAAGTATAATGATAAAGTAAATAGTCAAATTACATTAGTTTGGAGTTAATTTATATTGTGATAAATATATGATAATGATTAGTGGATTATTTAATTATATGCAATACTCTAGTTAATGGATAGATATTTGTCTAATTGGAGTATAATATATATAATGTATATTTATACTATCTCTGTATAAATTACATTAAATATTTGAGCTAAATGATGGTATAGGTAAGTAGATATATATGATATATGTGAATTGATGAATGGAATACAATTCTAATTCATATATGCCATATATAGATTTACCTATTCTATTTAATGTTTAAAAATAATACATTTTATAACATGGAAAATTGAAGGAATTTGTTATTTAGGATAAACATAAATATGTGTCTAATGGCTGAAAAAGACATATGAATATGTAGTATTTTAAATTGACTACAAGTCATATTATTGTTATGTGATTTGAATGGATTATTATTGTACTTTTGATAGGTGAACATTAAGCTATAAATTTATGTTATTTAGATGGATGACATAACACTTAAAGTGACATGTTAAAATGTGGTAACTTGATGTCTAGATATATTTCTTACCTAGATGGTTTGATTTAATTGAGGACCATTTTGAATTATGAATATAATTATAGTAATACATTTGATGTTTTAGTATTTATTACATTAAATTTGATGGATTAAATAAATGTATTTGAAATTCCCTTCTTTAGAAGTTAATAGTATACTTATATGGAATGTTTTGTATGAATCTAATTGGTTTATATATATATATATATAAAAGCCAAATATCAAATTAATGACCCTAAATAAGTAGTGTGATGGATTCAATTCACTTAACTAGTGTCACTAATATGTAGATAAGGTGTAATTTGATTGAGTGGTATGTATGAAATTGATTGATCCTAAAGATCAATAACTATATGAAAGCTTTGGCCAAAGTAATGTCTATAGTTAAACATTGTCAATTCATCTATTTGATTTAGTTGACATGTTTTTACAATATCATGTTAGAATGGGTTTATTTATGATATACATCATGTATTTGTTATCTTATAACACATAGGTTCTAGTTTGTCATTCTATATTCTCATGCTATCATTATCTACCCATCCATGGAGGACCATTTCCTAGTTGGGAGAATGTGCAGGGGATCAATGGTCTGTGGTTGCTATGGAAAATCACTCAAATGATGCTCCCCCTCCCCTCAATAGTACTACACTATAAACTACACTTGACATTTCTATGGATATTATGAGTTCATTGAGACTCACATACTTGATGGAGCTTGTATCATTATAAATTATTATTAAGACATTTATTATGTTGAATCTATAATTTCTATTTATTTTTAAAATTATAACAATTGGCTATGCAATATGTTAGAATTCAAAGACTCTAGGTTAGACTAATAATTAGGCTACTTATTCCATTTGATTAGGCAGCATTATTAAGTTCAATTCATGGTTAAAAAAAATATTGCACATGCATAATTAGGATCAAACATCAAAACTCAATCATGTTGTGTGTGTGATTTGATTCCACTTACTGACTACCAAAGGATTTAGAGAACAACTTCTAGGTTTATGGCTTTGATCATTCACATTGAATTTCAACATGTTTTAATATTCATTAAGAACCATGATTTAGATCAATAAAGGCTTTGGCATTACTTTTATTTAGACTAGGCATCCATATACTTGACATAGATGCCTTTTGCTCCACTCAAGGCCTTGCTCCACTACCATCTAGGCATCCATAGACCTGATGGAGATTACCAAAATCACCTTTTCTTGGAAATATTTTGATTTTATAATAAGCTCTTATTTTTTGTATTTTTTAGATCATATTTTACTTTCTAGCAAAGGTTGAGAACCAGGTTGGCTAGGTTTAGGGATTTGGTCAAGTGTTTGATTTTCAAGCAATAATCTTTGGCTATAAACTTTGTCCTAGCTAATTAATGTTTTTTAAGTACAAACATAACTTTGATTCAATAATTTAAGAATTCATCCTATATATGCACTCATTATTAAAACCAAGCTTAGATTAGAACAAGGTTTAAAATCTCAAGGAAAAATTAACTAATCCATCAATCTTTTCTAATTTCTCCAAACTACAACATCAAGTTCACATTTCAACAATCCATTATCAACCAATGTTGAGAAGTCATACCTACATTTATTAATTATGAAGCTCTTGAGTAACCTAGATAAAACTTGATCTAAGAATTATCCAAAAGGACTTATTAGAAGCAAGGAGCAAATCAAGAGAAAAAAAAAAGATATCTACCAGACACTATATACAAACAAGGGGTAAGAAGGAAAAAATAGGAAACAAAGAAAAATAAAGAAAATAAACTAAACCCTACACTAACTACATAAAGTACTTACCTTTAGGATCAAATGGAAAATTATTTAGCTTACTACAAAACCTTGAATCCTGATTACTTCCATTCAATGGCCACTTCTTGTGGATATGATCCCTTTTATACTTGTGTCTCCTAGGTGATGTAGTTTGTCCTCTTATTAGTATTCTCAAATGTATGGATCAAAGATATGAATCTAAGACCCAATCATCCTCTTCCCAAATTATTCTAATTTGAAGTATAAGTGCAAGTTTTGTTTCATCCATAGATAGATAGTGGATTATATCATCTTCACTCAACAATGGTATCTTAGCTAGTATCCTGAGACTGATGTCTTTATTAAGTTCTTTCTGAGGTGGAAATAGACTACCAATCTTTGTACAAAAATCTTCCAAGTCATCCCAAAAGGCTTATTCATCTTGATCTACTAAATAGAGTTCATCTAGAATCTCATCATCAAAAACATGTTGGTCCCATAATCCTGACCTCTTGATGAAGTTAATGATAATTCTTGATCTATTTCATCTACTTCATCTTCATTTTAGGTGAAGAGAGGAAGCTCTTATATTGAATCAGGTTACAACTTATCTTGGTTTAATACCTATAAAATAATATCATCCTCTGGGAACTCTAGATCATTGGTGAAATCCATAGATGAAGCATCCATGTGTTTTTCTATCCCATCATCTACCATCTCTAGCTCTATAATTCCATTTAGGAAATCATGGTATGAACTTTGCCAGTGATCATCTTCTTCAAGGGTATTCTCCATTTTAGAATTAAACCTATGTGGGTTATATTTCTATATACCTTGTAAATAAATATCATCTTATACTTGACCCATATCCATTTCTATCAACTCTTCTTCTTATTCATATGTAGATGTTCTAAGGATGATATCTTGTTAGTCTTTAACTATATATTTTTTTTCATATTCAAGAATACAAGTCATATAAAATTCAACTTCTTCAATTGGCTCATCTTCATCCTCTTCTTCATCTTCAAATGGAAAATCAAAGGCCTAAATGAAACCTTGAGATGTTCTTGCAAAGCCAGATGTCCCTACAATACAGTCTTGATTAGGCATAATTTTAGTGGTATCAAAAATATTACAATGGCCATCCAAATCTATATCACAAAAATTCATTTTTATAATTTCAAATGATACATTATTATTGTTATCATGAAACTCATTTAGAATCCTATTGAACTTTTAAGAAGCATAATTTTTGTTAGAGCATTCCCCTATATTTATTAATCATTTTTACAAATTATGAAAGTTAGTGATAAATTTTTGGACCATTTATAATATCAAGTCATTTTAAAATTTTGGTATCTTAGGCTCACGAATTGGATCATTATTAATTGTTGTGGGTATTAGAGTTCTATGATGTTTTGGATGAAATCCACTAGCAGTGCATTCAAGAACTCTAGGTTTTAACTAAGGTACATATGACTTCGGGGAAAATGTTTTTGAGTTGGTGTTAAGGTAGGTCTAATAGGAATAAAAAATTTTATGGGCCAATTTGAATTGACATTAGGCATGTAATACCTCATCTGACCTTGGGGCTGCATTTGGTCATTCATGATCACTAGTTCAGAGTAAGCCTAGGTGAATGTGTTTATGACTAGAAGAGACCTTTTTAAGAACATGGAGGTCATGGTATGTATGCAATCCTTATAAATTTCTAAGGCTAAATCATAATTGGGTCTATAAATGACTATGGTTCTGTTGAACATTTTTTAGAACCGAGCGTTTAAGGATCTAATGGTTCATTGACATGCCTTTTAATTGTGGTGAATTGATAATAAAAGACATAGGGACTAATAATTTAGCTAAATTAATCAATGATTTTTTTTTAATTCATTCTATCTAGAAATTTAGTTCTTAGGTGGGTTAAGAAACCATTCATATGTAGTATATTTGAGAGTAAAAAGGAACAATCTACATGCTACATCTTCATGAACTACATTTAACAATCTTAGAGTAGCCTTGAATGACTTGATATGATCTTCAATAGTGATAACATTATTAGGACTTAAATAAGACAAATATATTATAGGATTTTTAGGAAGATCATGTACTATACTTAACACATTTATTGAATAACCACCTAGCCAAACCATACCTTGAACACATGAGTACCTTGAACACATGAGTAGCTTGAACTAGTGAAGAGTTTGAGACTTTGGGAATATCACTCACCTAATCCTTGACTTGGTTAATTACAGCTTGTGACTTTGAAACTTGTTTAAAATATGATGCATCAAACCAACCTTTGCAAAGCATAATGATTAAGTTTGCACATTAAGCCATTTTTTCTCAAATATATATTTAAATTACAACTATATTTAACTAAAATAGCTCAAAGATACATCTAGAATGATAAATAAAAGGGATAGTTACATATCTAAGCTTGAATAATCTCAAATTTATAAATAACTAATCAATATTTATAGAAAATTACTATTATTAACCTTAAATGCAGGAAATACACAAAGCATGAACTAACTTTGCATGAATGCCTATGGATCTTCAAAGAATATTGATATTTGGCTAAAAAAACCCAAAGACTAGTCTAAAACCATAAATATTGATGATATTTACACAATTAAGCATATGATCACTCAAATATGAATATAATACATCCATCTTTGGACATAATTCATCAAAATGAACAAAGATTCTACAAATTCAAAAAGATCAGACTAAAGGCCCCCCTTCTAGTGCCAGTGAAGCTTCCCCCTATTGATGCCTAAATGTGTACTATAGGTTCACAAAGTGTTTAAGATACACTTCTCATTTTAGAATTATATGAATTTAGTGTATGAGTTGTGGTTTTTGATAATCATGTTATCTATTGGTGGAATAGAGGTAGAATAAGTGACTATTTCACAATATTTATACTAGTTGGTGGTTAAGAGCCACCATAGCCAAATAACATATCTATGTAAAATATGAAGTATACTATGCCAAGAATAGTGAATTATGATCATTAAATAATCTAATACTAATCTAAGATGGATAACTATAATGACAATTAACCTAAGGTGATTCAGTTAAAAAAGAAGCAAAATGAAGGGTAGGGCACAAAGAAGGATGTTACTAGTCTTGTTCTTGACATTATGACAAATTTCAAATCTCATTCGAACATTCATATAACCAATGTATAAAATGAAATAAATTAAGCCTAAATCACAACATATATTATAGAAACTTCAAAGGAAGGTATGAAATGATGTAAATAAGAACCAAACTCACTTTAGAGATTCACTCCTGCAAGCAAACAACATTAGCCCAAATGTAAGAGAAGTGAAAAAATTTAAATAAGTCTAAGAACCTTCAACTAATCTAGCTTAATCACAAATTATCAACTTTTCATTCAAGATACACATCCAAAATCAATAAGAACCATTCAAATCTAAAATTGAAACTAGACAATTGAGAGAGAAACCATATAGCCCTTAACACAAGCAAATACTGGACAATCCTTGCAAAATTCCTTATTTATATTAACTACTCAAAGTTTAAAATGTAATTTGGTTATAATAACTCCCTCCCCCTTTTTCATAATTAACAATGCTCATTTTATAAAATGTAAGGAAGCATGCAAATTAGTCCTAATCCAATTACATTTGTACAAGTGTATAGGACATGTGTCCTTTTAAATGATCCAAAATAAATGATCTTTTCTAGTGAACTAACCTATAGAAAATTTATGCTCCCATAAATTTCACATTTTTATATAAAATAATATCCTATTTTAAATTATGATATGACATTGGTTACAATAAAAATATTCCCATTTTACCTGACTTACGACCTACTGGATGATGATGTGATCTATAATTATTATAGTCTTCATTATTCTTGATTGATGCCCCATATAAGCATGGTCCCATCTTAAAGTTTCTCGAAGATAAATAATTCTTGAATGTCATATTTAGTTCAAACATTGCAATCTTAGATCCCAACTCTTTATATTACCAGGTCTGAGTCTCTAATTTGGCCTATTACACTTATATAGCTTTAACATGGCATTTCCATGGCATCTCAGGTCATTCTATTCATCACTATCAAGGATGACTATTGCCTTTTAAAATTTGGATCCAAGTTTACTATGTTAAAATTGACATCCATGCGACCATCATTTGACATTTTTAGGAAGGTCTTTGACGGTCACTTGACTATCAATTTTAAACATGTGATCAAAGCTCATTTCTATGTTAAAATTGACATCCTCAAGACCATCATTTGATGTCCACAGGAACATCTTTGATGGTTGTATGACTATCAATTTTAAACACATGGTCTAAGACATTTACTATGTTAAGATTAACATCCTTGCAATCATCATTTGATGTATATGATAACATCTTTGATGACCATGTGACCATCAATTTTAACATAGTTATGGGGGATTGTTTGCCAAGCCTACCACTTGTCATCTTTCAGTTTGCTCTGCATTATATATGTCCCACATGTTGATTACTTGGTGATTTATTTGAACAACTTTGACTTGATCTCGCTTGATTTGATTTGGGTCCTCCACTTAAACATGGGTCATAGATTAGGATTTGAGTATTTGAACATGATTGGTCCCTATATTATTAAAGATTAAGTTAGGCTCAATAGCATGTATAAAGGACTTAAGATAAAAATGATTAAGCTAAGTTATTTATAAATTATATGAGACCCTATGAATTTAAAAAAGACTCGGCATAACTTTGGACCATGGCTTTATTCGTATTAATAAATACAAATATTTTAGTCTAAGGTTTAAGCCAATTTGAAACATATAAAAAGGACCCCGAGCATTTAAAAGGGACCAAGCATAAGGATTTTAATGTAAGCTTTTTTTTAAGCTAGTCTAAACATAAAAAGGATGCTATAAAATATGACTTAGCATAAGGTCTTAACCTAAGGTTTCATTTTATAAATAAATATGATGGAACTTTGGGATAAGGCCTTAGGCTAAGTAATAAATGTGACCTTACATTTTTAGTTAGACCATGCGAAGATAAAGGGACCATGTCATATAAAATAGCCCAAGCGTAAGATTTTTATCCTGAGTTTTGTGTTGAAAAACATGACCAAGCCTTATGATAAAAATTAAAATAAGACCATGGTATTATTAATTTGTTCCTACTTAGACTTAAATAAAATGTTCTGACCAAATTTAAATTTAAATTAAAAGGTTCAATAAGATATTAGTCTCGGGTTTCAAAAACAAAAATTTAATTATTTAATTATAGATCAAGGTTAATAAATGATCAATTTAAAATTGAAGCATAAAAACCCTAAGCATGCTCAGTCCTAAATGGGATCCATTAAACCTACAACCTGAAACACAAATATCCAATGTTAGCACTTTAGATAAGATTAAATCAAAACCATGATAAGATAAGTCATCCAAACCATGGTGTGGATGATCTTCAAATAAAATTAATGTGAAATTATGATAATGATACTTTTACCAAGTGTATTTTCAATTTCAATGCACATATTTACATAATTTGATACATGGGTCCTCATATTTTATAAAATGGGGATATGTTGACCTCAACAGTTCCCAAGGTCAACCTCAACTAGTGAATATTGGTACATTATACATAAGCATTGAAACCAAGAGAGCCAAAGATTTACTAACCAAATGTAAGTATGTAATAACATGGACCTATGATGACTTAAAAATATTTGATCCTAGGTCCATAACCCACACTAACCTCTAAAGGAAGCTTGTAAGCCATTTAGGAAAAAACAAAGGCTAATCAACCTTATCCTGGAACCAATGATATATAAAGAGGTCAAGAAGTTACTAGATACTAAGATAGTATTTCCCATTAGACATTATACTTGGGTTGCTAACCTAGTACAATTCAAGAAAAAAAGGTGAAACCAGATTATGCATTGACTTTATAAATCTAAATAGAGCATTTAAAAAGGATAATTACCCCTACCTTCTCTTGACCAAGTATTTCAAATTTTTTTTAGTTCTACTATGATGTCTGGTCTTTATATATTTTTAGGGTATAATTTGGTGCTAGTTAACAAGGAAGATAGAATGAAGATTGATTTTACTACTAAGTGGGGCACTTTTGCCTATAAGAGAATGCCCTTTAGATTAACAAATGTAGGTACACCATTTCAAAGAGTAATATATCATGCATTATAAGGATTTATAGATATGTGAATCATTATTTACATGGATGATTTGAATATATTTTCAAAGAATAGGGAAGATCACATCATGCACTTATAATAAGTATTTGAAAGGTGTAGAAGGTATGGAATTTATCTCAATCCAAAGAAGAGAATTTTTTGTGCAACTAAGGGAATTTTTTTGGGCCATGTTATAAATAAGAAGGGGGTATCTATAGAATTATATAGATTAAATAAAATATCAAAGATAGAACCCCTTAATAATAGGAAGGAATTAAAGTCTTTCTTTGGTAAAATCAACTTTATGAGGAAGTTTATTTCTAGTTTTGCATACATAGTGAAACCTTTGAATGACATGTTGAAGAAAGATGCTAAGATCACTTGGAATGAAGATACCAATAAGGCCTTCAAGGAAATCAAAGAATCAATTGTACAAACCCCTATTATAATAAGTATATACTTTACTAAAGAATTCTATCTTTACTCCTTTGCTTCTGACCATATAATTGTAGTTATCCTGACTCAGAAGATAAATGGATATGATCATCCTGTTTATTTCATGAGTACTAGTTTTTAAAATGATAAATTTAATTATTCTCTTATTGAAAAATAAGAATTATATTTGATCAAGGAAATGAATAAATTTAGGCATTATATCCTTAGAAATAAGGTACATGCAATACTACCAAACCCTACAACTAAGCTCATGCTTAGTCAATGTGAACTTGGAGAAAGGAGAGGTAAGTGGATGTATATTCTCCAAGAATATGATCTAGAGATGAAGACTATAAATTTGGTAAGATGCCAAGGTTTAATTTAGTTTATTACTAACACTAATCCAAAACTAAGTTTCATGCATATAAAACAACAAAAAAATTATCCCAATGATTGGTATGATCCTATTGTTCATTTTATAATCAATATTGTCTTATAGGGTTAAGTAGAGAGAAAAAGAGAGATTTAAGGCTCGAATCAACTCATTTTATGATTAAGGATAGAGTTCTATATAGGAAAAACTTTGAAGGCATTTACCTAAGGTGTGTTTCCAAGGAAGAGGTGACTGCGATCTTGAACACTTTCCATGAAAAAGTAAGAAGTAGACATTCATCCAAAAGGACAACAACCCATAAGATCCTTAGGGATAGTTACTACTAGCCCATTATCTTCAAAGATGCTCACAAACATGTGAGATAATACCACTCATGTCAAATATTCAACACTAAAGAGCCAAGGCAATTATGCCATTAAAGCCAATAATGATTGATAAGCTTTTTTCCCAATGGGGACTAGATTTTGTGGGGGTCATTAAACCCAATTTATTATATGGTAATAAGTATGTTTTGACTACTATTGACTACTGAAAAAGATGGACTAAAGTAGTGGCAATCAATTAGTGTAAGATTGAAGAGGTGATTAGATTCTTAGAAGAAAACATATGCATAAGGTTTGAAATGTCAGTGTATCTAGTGTGTGATAATGGATCTACCTTTATATCCATTGAGATGATGGAATGGCCATATGATAACAACATTGTTATCAATTTATCATTAAACCATTACCCTCAAGGCAATGGGGTGTCTGAATCAAAAAATAAGAACTTGATGAAGGCCATAAAGAAGTCTGTGGATAAAAAACCAAGAACATGGCACAAGCTACTTAAGTATGCACTTTGGGAAGATAGAACAAAATTTAAGTAATTTCTCAAGGCATCACCATTATTACTTGTATATAGTCAAGAACCTATATTTCCCATAACACTCAAGCTGACAACCTACATGTTCATGCAAGAGTACATGGATGAGGATAAAAAATTTGCAAGTTCAAGGTTGTTGGATATTATATAGATGGAGGATGTAAGAGAAAAATATTTTACCATTTTTAGTAGACACCAAACCACAATCAAGAGGTGGTTTGATAAACATTAAAGGTAAATGTTTTAGACAAAGAATATTTAGTTCTACTTTGGGATAAGGCCTTAGAACCAAAAGGAAAGCATGGGAAGTTTACACCTTTGTGGATTGGCCCATACCAAATTATTGAGACCTTAAGAGATAACGCCTTTAAAATAAAAGACTTATAATGAGTAGAGTTTACATTGCCAACCAATGGGAAACACCTCAATAACTATTTCTCTATTGTTCCACCTAGTCTCTATTATCCCACCTAGAGTATTCATGGAATGAACTATAATACTAGTTAGAGTTATTGTAGGTAGGCTAGATTAGTTTCTTTCCTTCTTGTCCCTTGTTTGTACATAGTGTTTGTATATATTTGTTTGCTTGTTTCCTTTGATTTCTATTAGTGTGATTTATACTTAGTGTGTTTGCTTTATATAATTTTTTCCTTGATTTTAATAAGTCTATTCTAGATAACCCTCAACTTAATATTCATATAATTTCTCAAAGAAACATCACAATTCAGGAATGCATGTATGTTTTCTCGGTATTGGTTAATAATGGATTATTGAAATATGAGCTTCAAGTTGTAGCTTAGAAAAACTAGTAAAGGCTAATAAATAGGTTAATTATTACTTGATATTTTAAACATTATTCTGATCTAAGTTTGGTTCTAATAAGGATTTCATATATAGGATGAAAGATTGTATTATCAAGATACAATTATGCTTGCACTTAAAAAATATTAATTACCTGAGAAAAAGTTTACAACCAAGGATAATTTTCTAAAGATCAAACATGTGATCAAGTCCTAAAACCTAGGTAATATGGTTCCCAAACTTTACTAAGAAAGTCAAAATATCTAAAAATACAAAAATAAGAGCTTATTGCAAAATTTAGAAAAAAGAGAGCTTTCTGAGTAGAGGTAATTCTAGTAATATCCACCAGGGCTATAGATGCCTAAATGGAAATGGAGAAATAACTTTATTAGATCCAAATGTATCTTTTTTAGGGATATAGATGCATGGATGGTATTAGATCAATGCCCAAGCCTTCCCTAAGCTAAATCATGATTCTTAATGAACATCTAAATACATTGTAAGTCAATATTAATGGTTAAAGTCATGAATCAGGAATTTGTTCTCTAAATCCTATGGTAATCAATAAATTTAATCAAATCACACACACAACATGGATATGTATTTATGTTTGATCCTAATTATACATGTGCAATATTTGTTCTAACCATGAAATAATCTTAATAATGGTGCCTAATCAAGTAGAATAAGTAGCCTAGTTATTAGTCTAAACCAGAGTCTCTAAATTCTAACATATTGATATGTTCCCCCATAATTAACCATTTTTTGAGGTCAAAATACCCCCATTTATAAAAAATGGGGACCCTTATCTTAAACTATGTAAATTTGTACCTTAAAATTGAAAATTAACTTGATCAGAGTACCACTAACATGTTTGCATATTTTTTTAATTAAAAACCATTTACACCTAATTTGGTTGGAATATTTATTCATAATTATGATTTAATATTACCTAAATAACTAATATTATATCTTTATGCTTTAATTTGTATCTCTAATAGAGCTCATTTGGAATGGGCAATGCCTGAGTTTCATGATTTTTATATCAATTTGGCCTTTTACTAGCCTTTGGTCTATTGAAAATCAAACTAAAACCATCTTAAAACCCTCATTAAAATTACTTAGATCAAGTCCCTTTTAATCAAATTCAAATTTGGTAGGAATAATTTACATGGGGATGATACATGGTATAAATGCGTGCCAAAAATTAAAGCTCGAGCATATTTCAAAAATCAATGGTATGCAGATGAGTGTACACATTCTAATTAATGGGGTGTGGAGTAGGAGGCATAATTAAGAAGATAAATATTGGTGGGGAATGATTAATCTATGCAAATGAGATCAATGGTGTGAGATCAACATTGACATTTCAACAAAGCTCAGAGTGAATGCAAAAGTGACAAGTGTCATAACTACAAGGAATGTAGCTATCAACCAATAAAATTTGAGTTCTTAGATCAAGATCAATGGTACATGTTGATCTATGCAAGGATGATCCAAAAGTGTGATATCAATGTAAAATTTTCAAAAGGAAACAATTAATTTTTAAATATTAATGAGCAAAATGACACAAAAATGACATAGGGATGCCATGAAGCTTGTTGTTTGAACTAGTTACCACCATTAAAGCACTAATGAGACCTTTAAAATATCCCTAACATGAAATAAATACATAATTAAACCTTTTATTGATGATAATCAAGCCTAATATAATTTAATTATCATTTGTTCAAGAATAATTCAATCTATAATAGAAGTGTAGACCTCTATTGAGTAATTTAAATAAATTCATGACCACTATGGAAAATTTCTGAAAGTCCCTACTCTTCACCAAATTTAGGTAATAAAAAATTATTTAAACATCATTTTCCATTGAGAAGAAACCTACCATTACCAAGAATAGAAAAAAATAAGGTCATGATCGCTAGAGAGGAATTCACCTTTCAAAAAGAGGAACCATTCACTAGTTTGACTCCAGTGGAAAAATAGAGGCTTGGTGAGGTTCCTATATTTAAAGAAGACCCATTTAAGCTAGCTCAAACACAATATTATCAGTAGTATGTTTTCATCAAAGTCATGATGCAACAATAAAATAATTTAGAAGAGACTACCATTTTATCAATCCAAGAAGATAGATTCAAGCTATTTAAGGATACCTTGATTGACTTATTTAATTCATTAAAGTTAGGAAAAACCAAATAAGAGGCAATGAGTAAAAAAAATTACGTCACTACAAGACAAGTTGGATAATGATAGGTTTCAAGTTATAAAGTGAAAGACTTGATCAAAGCCTTGACCAAGAATCAAGTCTCTGAATTTGAGAACAGTCAACCTAGCCCATTTAAATATGTCTATGGCTATATTGGTGGACAAAATAAAAACCGCAAGCAGATGGTCTAAGTAAATGGAGGCCATTTCTAAGGGACTCAAATAGTATGAAGATAAAATGAAACATATTTTGGATAGTTTAATCAAATATCCCACCTCACTTAGTCCTTTGGGCCTTAACATTGATGAGGAGTTCAAGCACATAATTACTCAATTCATGCTAAAAGTGAGGAATCAAGGACAAGGGAAAATAAGAGTTGATAACAAGAAGATCATGGACCTAATTTTATCATTAGAATATGAGGTAGGAGATGTTGGAAGCATTAAAAAATATTTGGAGGGAGCTAAGAAAGATCTTTGTAACCTGGTAGATCAAGAAAAGGAATTGTTTATGAAACCTATCATTGATCTCCAATTGATCAATGAATAGCATTATAGAATGAAGATATTTCAGGGAAGGTAAAAGACTACATCAGTAAAAGGGTCTCCAAGTTATTTAATATAGAAATGTTCTTTTTTTAATTGATCTTGTATACTTTTTAAAAGAGAATATTATTTTGTAAAGTCATGTGCAACATGTAAAGCACATTCCTATAGGTTAGTCATTTATAATGTCTAGAGGATTCTCAAAAGATTGTAAAAGGATAATTGTCTTTTAATTTTGACATGACTAACTGACATACCTCATGAAAGGTCTATATAAACATGTGTTGAAAATTGTAAAAGGGGAGAGAGTTTTTAGAGCCAAAAAACTATTTGTAACTTTTGAGCAAATTAATATAAGCAAGGAATTTTACAAAGTTTGTCCACATTTGATTATGTGAATTGATATCATGGTTTCTCTCTCATTTGTCTAGTCTCATCTTGAAATTTGAATGGTTATTATGAATTCTAAATGTGCATATTTTAATGTATAGTTTATAATTTGGGCTAATGTTGGATTAATTGAAAGTTCTTAGGTTTACTTCACTTTCTTTGCTCTTCTTTCATATAGGCTAATGTAATTTTCTTGCAAGGGTAAAATTCTTAAAGTAAATATTGTTATTATTTGAATATTTTCATGCTTTCCTTAGATGATTTCCTAATGTGTGGTAGGATTTGAGATTATGCTACTTCATGTTGCACATTGGTTAAATGCATGTTCAGATAAAATTGGAACTTTGTCATAATGTTCGAAACAAAGATCAATAACACCTCTCTTTTCTATCCTACCCTTCCTTTTACTTTTTTTTTATAAATTCACCTTATATTAGTTTCATCATGAATATTCATATTATTTTAGCTTTAGACTTAGGTTTTGATCATAATTCACTCATATTAGCATAATCAATCCACAAAATCAAAGATCAACTATTAAGCCATGGTGGCTCCCAACCACCAACTAATATATATATTTGAAATAGTCAACTTGTTATACCTATATTTCACCAAAGATAATATTATTATCATAACCAATAAATATTTCAATGGATTATGTGAATATCAAAATGAGAAGTGATTCTTAAACACTATATGAACCTATTAATACATTTAGGTCATCAACAATTTATCACTCTAGATTTCTGCACCATCATTATCTACCCATCCATGAAGGGAGGGCCATTCCCTAGTTGGTAGATTATGAAATGGATTGATGGTATATGGATGGTGTGGAAAATAACTCTAATGATGTTCCCATTCCCCTCATTAATACTACACTAGAGACTAAATTTGAGATTACTATGGATATTACGAGTTTGTTGAGACTTGCATGCTCCATGGAGCTTGTATCATTGTATATTATTATTAAGGCATTTATTATGATGAAACTTTAATTTATATTTATTTTAATAATTAAAATATTTGTCTATAATATTGTATCAATTGTGGCTAAATTTCTAATAATACTTATATGAATTAAATGCAATCTTTATTTCTATAATCAACATTATACTTGTTCCTAATATTGATAATATGATTATGATCATTATATAAATATATTATATGTATACTTTTGTATGGTTAATTAAAACTAATGCATTTAGTTAAATATAACTCTTGTGGGTTTCATCATGATGGAATCTGTTAGTTGAATTTATGTATTTTGTTTTCAATTTTACCCTATTCTAGTAAAACCCAGTGGAGGTTTTACAAAATATTTCAATCCCTTCCTATCGATAGGAAATGTGATATTCAAAATAACCTATAATATATATAGGTCAATATATATATGCCTTTTTCAAAAATAATGTGGCATAATAACTTGCCCTTAGTCACCTCAAAGATACATTCTTATGATTCAAAGAAATATCATGGTCTCTAGATCTTTGTAACACCATCCTCAAAAATTTGATGTGGTATTCTCTATTCTTTTAAAAGATAGTTAGATCATCAATGTATATGAATATGTGTTTTTTTATTATATATTTGAATGCAATGTCCATGGCTCTTTGGAAGGTGGCATCCACATTGATTAGGCTGAATGGCAAATTTTTGTATGTAAATGTTCCCCACTTTTTTGTGAATGTTGTCTTGATTTGATCCTCATAGTTGACCACTACCTAGTTATAACTTGAATATAAATTAAGGAATGGCATCATTTTTGAACCATTCACCACATGTATAAATTCATCTAGCAAAGGTAGTGTGTAATTACCATTTTTAGGCCTCGTTCAGGTTATGAAAGTCAACATAAAGGCATATCTAACCATTTTTATTTCTAATTGGGACCAAATTATCCACCCATGTAGTGTATTAGAGGGAAGATAATCCTTACCAAGAATAAATTATATAATTATTTTAGGATTAATGTCTCTAGCAATGGATTCATGAGCCTTTTTTTTCTTAAGAATGTCTTGAACCCATGCTTAAGAGGTGTAGTATACATGACAATAGAAGTGTTAAACACTTTTATGTCTTTATATATACATGAATTACATATTTTAAGTCTTTTAGGGCTATTTAAATCCCTTGTTTTTTACTTTTGAGTGTATGTTATGCCTAAAAGCACATTTTTCAAATCATCAACATTGTCTAAGTTGAAAGGTTCATGAAGCATACCTTTTATTAGGGTTAATCTTTCCCATTCTCTTTGATAATACATATAAAATAGTCACTCTAATGACATAATTACCTTTGGTATAATTTTGGTTTTCTAGTTTATAATCCCCTCTTTATCTAGTTCACACTCTTCTTAGTTATCTTCATTTATAATCTGGCTTGCAAACACCTCAATGTTGATAATAAAGTCAAGAATGTGTTGATCATCATTGAACACTTGGAATTTACTAAGTTGTTAGGAACTAAGGGAATGGAGACAAAATCCATTGGTAATATCCTTATTTTATATTCATAAATATTTTATAAGATACTTATAGCTATTTCCATTACATATGTAGTGTATTTTTTCTATGAGGGAATGTCTGTATATTAAATGCATCAAATTCCTCTATCAAGTTCCATACATGGTTGTAGTATATAAATAAATTTTTATCATTATAATAATATTTTATTTCACTTTATTCACAGCTAATTATGAATCACAAAACACTTTGATATTATTCACTTTATTTCTTAGAGAAAATTAGAAGTCATGAATTAGTGCCTCATATGCAACCACATTATTTGTGCAAGCAAATTGTAGATAGAAAACAACCAAATAGGACTTCCTTCTTGGGTTAATGAGTTCAATCCAAATATCACACCTATTACTTTATTTAGATCCATCAAATTTTAGGTTCCTTATATGATTTTAAATTATGAGGATTGGACTCTTCAACATAGGTGTTGTCACAATGTTTACTTCTTAGTTTATTTCATCATCTTTTTTTGAGAAACCACTCTATTATTATGTAAAAGAGAAATTTTGGATTGATTTTCAATGGGGGATATATGAATATAAGTGTATATAATGGTCACTTCATCATTATAAAAAATTAAAAGCTCTATACACTAACTTAAATCTACTTTCCATACTTCTTCATTTGCTAAGACAAGACTCTATAATGAAATTATTTTGAGAGAACTAAGAAAATAATCCTCATCCATTTTGTCTAGCTCATAAAATTCTTATTTTTTATGTTACACAGTCAACATATTAATATAGAAGCTTTCACGAGTTTCTACTTCCTTTTCTAATATATACACCCCAAGTTTTGACTCTTCATACAAAATTTCATTGGTCTTATTGTAATATATGATCATGTGAGTCAAATTGGGTTCTCTCTAAATTATAATTTGGTTTGGGATACCTCTCCATGGGAGCCAAATATGTGAGAATTCATTTTACATATAATAATTAAGCATCCTATACCAATCTCTTCTCAATATCATGCCAGATGCATTTGGTATATCCACCACTTGGATGCCAATAAACTATTGAATTCTTGGAACTAAATTGAGCTGCATATGTATGTATTTTAACTCACCCACCACTTTCAAATTTATCTTATCTAGTAGGAAAAAATTTCAATTTTATTTCTCTAGAGTGAGGCCCAACTTTTGATAAATTGCATATGGCATAATGTTACCTGAAGCACCCAAATCCATAAGACAATTATGTAAGATTTTACCAAAAATATGAATTGTAAGAAAAAAAGGTGGAGTTTTAGTTTTTATTTGTAAATTGAAACATATGAATTATTAGTATCAACATGTTCCTTCCATCTAAGATGAGATATTTTAATAAAAAATCTTTTTTATTATAAATCTAAAGAAACTCGTACATAGTTATATTTGACTTTATTATCTTTAAATCTTCTATAATGTTATATGCAAGTTTATTTTGATTTATTATTTTATCATCCTCTAGAGGGGTTATGTTTTTCCCAGATTGATAGGATGTTGTAGGTCTTTTAGGTGGAGGGGGATTAATTCTTGAATCCACATCAGATGGAAACTATGTTATTCAAAGAAGTAGAGGTCGTCAATGGGTTTTGAAATTTGTTCCTCAACTACTAATTATTTACCATTTATAACTAATTAAAGGCATGGAACTCATATAAGTTATCCTTTGGTTAATTATCATCCTGAAATGAGAATTCATAAGTCTCCAAGACTAGGTCTATATTTATGTTTCCTCCATCATGGTTTGACTTATCATCATGTGCAGGAACTATTTCCAAATTATCCATATCTTTTTGGAAGATGTTAGAGGTAGATATGAATTTGGCATAATATATTTTTTCATGATAAATTGTGTTTTTTACTCTACACCATGTTGAAAAATCCAATTCAAGCATGTTCACTGAGTCTAAAGCCCTATTTTTGGTATGTTGATCTATATTTTCTAGGGGACTAGGAACATTTCCATTGTTAGGCTTTGTATTCCACTACCTATTAGTCCTTTGAAAGTTAAAATTACTACTTTGATGAGGGTTATTTGTGAGGGTATATATTATTATTATGTTGGTTTCTCATTTGTGTCCATGGGTTGATGATAGGTGTAGTAGTGTTCATTAACATTGGGGTAGTCATGAGTACTTAGTTATTTTTGGCTATTCCATCCATCCTTGGTACCTAGAGTACTTGGACATGTGGAGAGTGTAATTTATTTAAAAATTAAATTTATTTATTATTATTTCAATATCTCATGAGAATTAGATGAGTTATGATTTGGTACACACAAATATGTAAGGTCTATTATATTTTTGTTGCCTTGAATGAGTCCCATAGTCCTCGTCATGAGTAATTATTTATGTTAAGTCTTGTAAGGGGTTCCTAAATGAATAATATGTGAGTATTCACTTGTTTAAGTCATTGGTTAACCCTGTTAGATCTCACTCCATGCTTCAAATCCCTATAATTGAGGACAATGCAATACATGGCCAAAGCTCTAATTGTGTCATCACATGAACAAATAAAAAGTGTCCTAATAGGTGTGTTTCAATAGAAAAGAGGTCAAAAAGGGATTTATAATGCATAATAGAGTCATGAATACACCCAAAAATGTTTCAAAAGGGCATTAGAGAATGTAAAAGGTTAAGATGTCATATTCAAACCCATTTTTGTCACTTTTGAAAGTGAGGACTTCATATTGTCTCATGAATCCCTCTAATGTTTGAAAAGTCCCTCCATGACTCTCCTATAATCTATATAAGAGTCAAAAGTGTGTTATAGACAATTATTTCCCTCTATTATTACCTTTAGGTGACTTTCATTTCTCCTTCAATGTGGATAGGTGCCTTGACCAGCTCAAAATTATTCCACCTTAATCATGGTTATGGAATTTTCATGATTTAAAGAATTTTTTATAGGTTATTTCAATGAAAAGTAATCCCATTCATACATGGAAATAAAAGGTTCAGGTAAAGATCAATGAAAATCAAGCTTTCATGAGGTTGAATTTTAAAGAAGGTACATGTTTGGCCCCTATAAGATCATGATAATAGGATTTTTGTAAAGATTTATGCATGAAAATGAGATTTAATAGCATTATTCAAGATTTATCAAGTGTATCAATTTCATTGTTGGTTATTTTGAGTATAAAGAGGTAACAAAGCTTCCAAATAATGGAGTTCTTCATGAAAAAGTAAGGTTTTGTGAGGCTTGTTTAGGATTACAAGACTATATGGTAAATTTTGAACACATAACAGGGTAACATTTATTAATTAAAATCATTTTCAATCCATCAAAGGTCTTCAATGAGGAGATCCATGCTCTCAAGTTCCAAAATAGGCAAAAATTGACTTAGAACCTCCTTCATAAACACATATAGGCTATTTTATAGAACATGCTAAAAAAGTTGAGGAGTTTCATGGGTTTTTACTACCATTAGAGAGGGAGGAGGTCTCAATGGTTACATTATATGTGTTAGGTATAATAAATATGTAGATATGGATATGAACTATTATTAAGAATCCAAAATAATCTTCAAAAGAGTTTAATAGAGACACGATTTGGGCATTGTTTTCACTTCTACTAATGCATGGTGAATGATGGATCTTAGAGGAGGTTAGGAGACATTTATAACATAATATAAAGTTAAATAACCTGATTTAAGAGTTTAAAATCACATTATATGGTCAAAAACATTTCAGGTAGTCGTGACACTCTCTCAAACCCTAAGAGCCCATGAACCATCTTTTGGCATTTTAATGCTTTATCAAGTGAAATTTACAATTAATAAATGATTAACGTGATTAAAATCCACTCATGAAATTTTCATACAAATTATCAAGTCTTGTTAAGGTTATTCTTCAAGTTTTGATAGAGTTTTGGGCCTGGATGTGCTCACATAGGCTTTTAGATCAAAAGTGAGGTTTGAATGCATCTTGAGATGTTTTATTCTCATGAGAAGACCTCATAAAAATATTATGACCTCATATATTTCTTCCTAAACCATATATATACATATATTTCTCATGACAACTATTCTTAGGTTTGAGAGGGTTTTAAGTCTAAGAGATAACACATATGCCCGCAAACTCATAAACATGAATTCAATGATTTTGTTGTTATTCTCATTGAGGTGTAAATTAATCAAACAATTAAATATACCCCCACTTTCATCCAATTCAATTTTTATAGGGTTTCATACCTATTGAAGCAACTTTCAAGAAGAGGCAAAAGGGGTTTAAACATGAAAGCTATATATAGGCCTATAGTTTGAAAAGTGAGCATTAGGTGCATGATGGAATGATTATTTTAATGAGTAATGTCTCAAAAAAATATATAAAACCTTGATATTATGTTCAATACCATTCATGCATATGTGCAGGTCCTAAAAAATCCCATATGTAAGGTTTGTAATAAGTGTTTCAAATTCAAAAGAGGACCTATAGGTATATAGGTTGGAATTAAAGTTTAAATGATTTTGGGGAAGTTTATCTTCAATATGGAACCTCACATAGTTTATTAAGTAATATGTTAAGCAATCTTACTCCCCATATCTTCAACTAAAGGTTAAACTCAAGAAATCGCTTCTCAAGGTTCAATAAAGGGTTCAAGTTGAAAGGTGACTTCATAGGTTTGCAATAAGGTGCAAGGTCTAACATGTTTAAGGTATTATCCAATTGAATAAAGGGTATTAAAATAAAATATATCATTCTTCATTCCCATAATTTCATCCAAATAAAGGTGTAGAATTTTGAGGGATTCTCTCAAAATGTTAATGAAGGCTCAATCTTGGGAAGATGTGTATAAGCCTACGCACCAAGGAAATGAGGTTATTAATGCATATTAGATTATTATATTAAGAAAAAAGTATCAAAATGGAAAAAATAATGGAATTTAAATCTAAAAAATATCTCTCCTACACCAATACCATATAGAGAAAGTTTCAAGACAAGTGAAATAAGGTGAGATCAATGTTGCAGGTTGGTGGAAAAGAAAAAGAAAACATTTCTAGGTTCAAGGATTCACATTATTTATCAAAGCCTCTAGATCCTCTTCTTAGCTTGTGATATTTTTTAAGATCTTGTGATAAGAATGTGTATGTTATATGACCTCATGACATGGTTATATTAAAACCTCAAGGCCCTTGTAATGAAGTTACAAGTTTGGTTTTAGGATTGGTGTCATGATAGTTAAAATTGGAGTCTTAATATATAATTAAAGATTTCTCAAGTGGTAGAATAATATTAAGGATGTGAAAAATATGTTTGAATCTAAAAACCATCATAAAAATCCTCACCATAGTACATAAAAGGTTATGCATTCAAGTAATATCACTCTTGGTCTATGTCTAATTGTGTCCTCTACCTAGGGTTTTAGGAACCAAGAGAACCAATATATTTTGTTCTACATTGTGAAATTTGATAAAATTAGAAAGGGAGTTAGAAAATATAATTTTATAGGTGTGTGAGGTATTTTTAGTTTGTTAGAGTGACTACACATTAGGTTATTTGTTTTATAAGACCTCTAGACATAAAAACATAATCAAGGCCCTACTAAGTCTGTGTTTTGTACATTTAGGATTTAGAAGATGGTGTAGAGGTGAAATACTAGTGAGTTGGAAACATGATGACATAAATAACCCAAAAATTCATGAATATATTTTTATAGTATGGAAAACCAAAAAATAGGGTCTAAGACCTCCCTTAAACCCTGAAACCATGACATAGTGGTTTTGATGATTCAAGTACCTTGAGGGAGCCTAGATATGTAAGGATTGAGGAAGTTTTGTTGTTAATTCATGGTCTCTAACTCTACAAGGGAAGCTCAAAAAATTTCTAAGGTCTTCAAATGATTTTAAAGAGGATTTAAAAGATAGTTTCAAGTTTGATATCGTCATAAACTTTGAGGATCATGGGGTAGGGTTTCTATATAAAATCTTGATGTTGAAAGTATATGGAGTCATTACTAAGAGATCAAAGAAAAATGTGGGAAGGGTCTGAGGCATGAACCAAACTTTATACAAATTCAACATAGATTACACATAAACAAGTCTACCTCAAAAAATTCATAACTACTCATGGAATAGATGAAATATGATGTTGCAAATTGTAGGCTTAATGAGGATATTCCAATAAGGATATAATATTCTTGATCATGGATAGGTAAGTCACACACATGAAATGTTATCCTTAAGGCCTTATAAGACTATTAAGGAGTTTTAGAGTAAGAATGTAGAATTATAAATGTATTAAAGGAGTTATAAGACACATTCCTAATTAGAGACCAAAATCATGAGTTAAACATGCTCAAGATACCCTCTAATGGGTCTGGGGGTAGAATTATCAGTTCTTATGATATGAGGTTATTTGAGAAAAAATATATTCATGAACATGAGAGGTAGTCCATATGAAAGTTTATAGATATTTTTGAGGTTATAACACCAAGGCTATAGGCCTAAAATATTATTTATAAAACTCATAATAGCCAATCTTTTAGGGTTGGTTAAGGAGGATTCAAAGTTTAAAACTTTAAAGGAGGATTCTTTGACTAATTAGAGTGAAGGTGATTTCCAATACATTCCAAAAATATTTTTCTTAACAATAGGGTTTTAAATTTCTTGAATGAGACTCCAAGTATAGTCTAGTATGATAAGAAACATAGTTAGGAAGGTGTTGTAGGTATTTTTTCAAATCAAACACCCTGAGTCTACAAGCCTACCTTATAGAATCCATGACTAAACAAGAGATGAATGCATAAGTGGTAGTGAAAGTTACAAGTCATGATCATAACCAAGGCTCTTCTTGATAGATATACTAGTTAAAATGCAACTCATAACACTTTTTTAAAATCACTCATGGAAGTCCATACCACTATGTAAGCTAAGAAGAAGGCTATGAGAGCTACCTACATTTGCTAGAATGATGATCTAGGATAATAATGAAGGTATTAATCCCAAAAGTGACTTAAACAACAAGTTTCAATGTGAAATAGGTCTTTGAGAGCTTCTCAAAGTAGTGGGAGAGCATATTTTAAGTTTATAGAGAAGACTAGAAGACAAAATAAAGTTACCAATATTGAAAATGTAAATTTAAAGTCTCTAAAGGAGCATCTTGAAGAACAAGAGCACACATCAACTATTCTACCTTTATTAAGGATCCCTATATAAAATACAAGATAATTTTGAGTTTGGACATGCTCATGAATCTTGTCAACCATGACCATGATGGAGGTTAAGGGTCATTAAGACTATAATAAAGATTGTAATCATTAGAAATCCAATCTCACAAGCAAGTAACTACCCCATGAGGTGCTCATTCATGTAATTTAGCCTTCAAGGATAAAAGTGGAATTGAAAGTCCTCCTCCAAGTTAACCATTCGGTAGTTTTGACATGAAAATATGAAGAGAGAGAGGGGAGTGAGATAAATAAATGCACGAGTTTTTCTAGTGGATCAACCTTGTTAGAGAACATTTATCATCCACCAGGCCACTAAAAGGACAAAAATAACAAACAAATAAGCCCTTCTTTTCACTCTTATGCATCCCTCTATTAAGAAATCATCAAAATGGAAAGCTAAAGCATTGAGTAAGGCCTAAAGACACAATTTTTAGTTATTTATATTTTTAATTGGATAATTCATTTTATAATAGCTAAATCTATGTAGTTAAAAAGTGTTTTCTCCTCTCTCTCTCTTCCATCTATTTTCTATATATTGGGGCTATAAATGCCTCATTGGTATCCCTTTATTCATTTTAATGAAAATTTACCTTGATAGAGACTTTCATTGCTAGATTTTAACCCTTTAGATTAATAAAAAGGCTAATTTTAACTTCTCTATACTTTTATTCCTATATGATGCTAGTGTTTTGTAGATACATACTTATAGAAGAAAACATTCTCTCTTGTATATATCCATTTCCTTTCACCTTGATGTAAGAAGGTTCATCTCTATAGGTCATATGTTGTGTTGAAGTTGTTTATGAAATTTATTAGTCATGTAACTTGGTTGATTGTGTCTCAAATAGGGCATTTTATCTACCCCCTTTTGGTCCCATCATAAGCTATTACCTTTATGTGAAATATTGATGTGTGGGAATCCTAATTTGGAGAGTGTATAAGAGAAATTCAATATTTTCTTAGTCCTATTATTATATCATAATAAATTGGAGGAGACCACACATTATGGTACATCACCTCATGTTTCTTTCACACCTTATCCTTCTCCATTTTCCTTATTTCAAGTAGAGTAGATAGGATAGAGTTCAAGTATTCATAGTTAGGCGATTCACTAGGGGAACAAACCCTCTCTATAGATTCACCCCTCACACAAGGTTATCCATAACTTAATGAGTGTTTAAATTATGTTATTTAAAGGGAGAATCCTTGAAACCACTTTTATAAAGGGTACAAATTCAACATGGAAATACTTATGAGAAATTTTTTTAGGCATTATTTGTTTAGAAATGAAGGTTTAGCTTATTGACTACCACTTGAAATAACATAAAAACTAGTGCTAGACATAGTTTAAATATTATTTTATACCATGGGAGATAATTTTTGGTTATTCACCTACAAAATTATGTGATTTGGAGGCATATATGGATGACTACTAGGTAAGAAGTTAAAGGGGAATGGATTATACACTAAATTTGGACTTCGATACATAGATTATAGGATTAGGTTTAGTAGTGGAATGTTCTATATGAGATATTAGTTTAGCATGGGTATTTTATTGTAAACACCTTTTTTCCCTAATGATGGTAGTGGTACTCCATACCATTATAGGACCATCTGATGTTCAATATTAATCACTTCATTATAATCCAAGGACAAAAATGTGAGTGTCAAAGGAGTTTTTCTAAGGAACATAGATGCCAATGGGTCAAGGGATATTAAGTAATTATAAATAAATAGACCCTTTTCTAATATGTATGTGTATTTTATCCTCTAGTATAATTTTTTTAACTAATCATTAAACATACTCATGGGCTTGTTTAGTTATCTCTTAACCTTAGTAATTAGTTATATAGAATAATTGCATCAATCAGAGCCTAAATTGATTCATAAACACTATCTTAAGACTACCCCAAGAGTTGATAGAGCCAAATGGTAAGCCTAGATACTAGGAATAGGTAGTTTACCCCAAGGAATAGGGAAATAAATGGCATGTTATGTCATCGTATTAAGCCTGGGTTTGGATAAGGGCATCTCTAAATGCTTGGATGGGTTCTTCAGTAGTATGAATTATACCAATTACATATTTTAGACATAACTTATTTGAGTTCTTAGGTAGTGTTGGACAATTGTTTGCACACATTCAAATATTCCACCTAGATGGATGAGTTTAATAGAGCTTTAGATGGAATGAGTGGTCCAAAGATCATATACATCTTGCAAAGCTTTTGAAACACTTTAAGTAAACTTAAAGTGTGGTTTTTAAAAATTTGATGTCAATAGGTTCTCAGGGCGATCATGACCTTCATGAAAATAAATTAGGTTTCACAGGTCTAAAAAGCTCATTTTTAGCATTAGAATTTCTTGCACAAGCATAAAGAGCCAGACCGTCATCACACTTCATGTATAAATGGACTAGTTAGCTTTATTATGTATTTTATAAGTATGCTTGGGATGCCTCTCAAGGCCAAAGTATTACATTGATATGAATTTATTCATGCCAAGATCATGCTTTGAGAATTTCATATATTGATGACTTTTCTATCTCAAGATATAAAGATTCAAAGTTAGACTTGTAGAGTAAGATGTATACATGGATGTCAAGTTCAAGATGTGACAAATAGCCATTTAAATTCTAAATGTTCTAGGTTAAACACAAAGCTAACAAGTGTCCAAATCTTGGAATCTAAGGTCAAGATCAAATGGTGAGAAATCAATTTGATGAGTTACTGGGTTCCAAATATCTAATGGCATGCATTTAATCATATTAAAGAGATCAATGATGAGCATCAAGTCAAAAAGTCAGCATGAATGCATCAATGACAATTGTCAACATCTCAGGTACTTAAACAAAAATCTAATAGAGAGTATGATTGATAGAGTTAATGGGCCCAAATAGATCTATATTATGTGCTCAAATTTACCAAATTAGATCAAAAAGTGGGGGTCAATAAATTAGTGGATCTAAGAATGAATGAGAAGCTGTCAAGTGTCACAACCATGTTAGACTAACAGAAGATCTATAGCTTGTATTCATTCATACAAATAGAGATCTATGGTGTGCATAAGTTCAAGAAGTCAAAGGGATGAGAGTAAGATCTTGAGACTAAATGAAAAGCTAATAAGTGGCACAATTTTAAGAGTTCAAATCAAGATTGATAGTCAGTATATAAAGTTGAAATCTAGGGACTTCAAATGGAGAACAATTATGACCTAGGTCAAAGTAGAAGCAAGTTCTAAAAGGATCATCCCATTACCATTAAATCTTAGTCAAAGGTCAAAATCTGATGTAATCATAGTCAAGATGGTTATAATAGAGTCATGCCACCATTAAAGCATAGTCTCAACCTCTAGTTTAAAGATTTAGAACTTATAGAGCCTATCTTTTGGAGTTGCAAAATTATTTCACAACTATGATCTTTATTTTTAAAGATCTATGCATAAAATGAGTTCTCAATTTCCAAAAATGATTAGAGGTGAAAATAGGTCTTTTAGGGCTTAATGTAGAGATAAAATATGGGCATCTAAATCTTGAAATGAGATCAAGCAACCTATGTATTTCCATTATAATGATATATATAGGAAAACTAATAAATGAGATTGGTTTTCCTTTATAATATATCTATGTTATGATATTGAAGTAAAAGAAGATATGAATGATTATGAAAAAGTGTCTCATATATAGATATGGATATATCCTCAACAAAGCAAGTATTTATCACCAATCAAAGTAGACAAAACATGTCTCTATCAGATTCAAGGTATGAAGACTTTATCTTCATAGTGAAAGTAAGTGAAAGGTGGTGTCAAAGTTTAAAGTAAAGAGATCAAGTGGTTAGAGAATAAGTTGGATGATTTGATGTTGTTCAGATATTAAGAATATTTTCTCTAATGGCAAGGATTATGATTCATCATATACAAAATATATTCTTATCTTCTAGTGCATATTTTTCAGCCAATGAGAAAGCTAGAAGACTTTTGGAGCTAATATAGGCTAATTTGTTGATGAAATATCTATCTTGATTGGATTAAAAGGTGGTGGAACATTAATTAAAAGTGGTAGCCCATTAATTTTTCTTGGTTAACATGATCCCTCTCTTTTCTCTTCCCCTTTTCTATATATCACCCACTCTTTCCCATTTGTAAGGATGCTCATTTTTTGCAATATTAGGGGACTCTTTGAGATATTACAAGATATGCTCATTTTGATAAGGATTTAATCAAAAATTTGTAATAATTTCCTCTTGAATAAATAAAGGACTTTCTTTGCTTATCTCTAGCCTTGGATCTATGTTGAGTAAGTTGTGCATGATAGAATTGTGTGAATGAAAATCTTCCTCATCCATTATACTTCTTGTTTACCTCAATTAAGGTGTTTTCAAGCTATATTTAGGTATAGATTAATATTATTTACACCTTTAATGTAATCCCTTAGTGAGTCTTATAACTCATCTTTGTTTACATTCACTACTTCTGAAAGCTAGTCTATGAAATACTTATGTAATTATCTTGATTTTGAGGTTGTGTAAGCTATCATTATCTTGTGTAGATATAGTGTGAGTTTAAGCTTATGGGAGTTTCCAATTTTTATTTATTACATCACCTTATTATCTTTCTTAGAAGACCTTTCCCCTTTTTGACCATTTTCCCTATATTAGAATTAGTTTAGGTGATCCATCAAGAGGAAGTTGGCCTTTTCCAAAGATCCAACTTCACCATATGAATCCCACAACCTAAGTTTGTTCCCATATTGTTACTAGGAGTGGAGGAGCCTAAACCCCCCCCGCCCCCCCCCCCCCCCCCCCCCCATAAGGGTGAAATTCCATATCATAACAATTTCTATCACACCTAGTGGGATATACTACATTATTTATTGGTGAAGAGTTTTGATGTTCTCTTCATCCAATCAGCCTTTGGAGGCAAGTGTTCACACATGAATGGTGACTCCAAATAAAAGGTTATAGTTGTAAGTAACCCAAGTACCTAGTCGACATTATTCAATATATATCATGAATCATCATTATTTTGATCAATATGCTTATTCTATGACTCAGCATCCTTCATATCATATTATAAATGTTTATGGCTTCACCCTAAGTGGTTTTCAAGATTTAGTGTATCAAACTTCTTAGGGTCAAGATGTCCTTAGTTATTGCCAAAAATGATACATTTCAAGTTGTAATTAAATGTTCTTAGGCAATTAAAGGTACATGATAAACCTTAATACACAAAATTTATATGGTCAATATATCCCTAATCATATCCTTCATGACATGAAAAATGCATTACAAATAATGAAGGAAGAATGGGCACCTATTAAGGGAGAAAATTGGAAGAACCTGTCAAGTGAGATGATGGATGTAATTGGTTACATTTAAAGCATTGAGGATAAGTTAAGAATCCTTGAAGAACATCAAGTCAAACTCCATCAATCTCATGTGTCTTCATATACACCACCTTAGCCATCATATATGCCACTTATTCTTCCTCAAAAAACCACTCCAAGTGACCCTTAAAGTGTTCCAAGTTCTTCATGTCTTCTTTAGACCTTACATTCTTGAATTTTAATCCAAGAGAGCCTTCAAAGAAAGAAGGGGATTGTTATAGAGCATACTATTATTGAGACCCAAGGTTCCACTTATCTTCCTCAAGAATCCTCTTGTAGCTCATACCAACCCTCTTGTGCTCCTTATCTTCATAAATATCCTAATCACCTTTAATAAAAATTATTCCAAAAGAATATAGATATGAAAATTAGAGAGTTAGAGATGAATATGAGGAAAATGGGAGAGAGTCAAAATCAAGAAGAGGTAACTATTTCTTACACATTACCCTCATGGAAGTCAATTCAGAAAGGTTTCTAGAAGGAAGGGGTACTATTTAAAATAGCCCAAGCACTAGTTTAATAGCCACCAAAGGGATCATTCAAAGTCCATAGATGGAAGGATATTCTCATAAGCTATAATCAAGGTGAATTTATTCACCCTCCCACCATCTCACTCTTAGAGAAAGAATTTATTCTACAAAGGATAGAGGAGGATATTGAAGTCATAGGTGAACCTGAAGAGGACAATGCAAGTGTCTATGATGAGGAGATCATGAAAGATAACCCACTTCATTTAAAATGGGAAGAATTAGGTTTAGACTAGCCTTCTTGGCATGGTTTTGACACTAATGAACTAGATCCTAAAGAGGACAATCCTTAAGTAGAAAATAGAGAAGACCTTGAATGGACTACTGAAGGTCCATTCTACATAGATGAAGAAGAGGATCAAAACTAATAACTAGAGGCTAGTTCACTTTAGGATGAGGTTCCAAATGAAGATAGCCTTAATGGATTGGATTTGGAGGAGGGTGAATCAAACCTTGAGCAAGATAAATGTGTGTTTTTGGACCTTGTATGGTCAAATCAACCCTCATTTTCCATTGAAGAATAAGATGAAATCTTGAGTGAGGTTGATGAAAAAGACATCTAGAGTGCTCAAGTGATGTATTTTGATGAGCTTCCAATTTATGTGATGAAGGAGAACTTTGAGGGTGAACAAAGATTTCAATATGATCATGTGCTTCAAGTAAAATATCTTAACCAATTTAAGATCATCTTGCATACACTATCAAGTGAAATGGAGTCGAAAGACTTGTTTGAGATCTTATGAGTAGGCTATGTTGCTCTCTAAGGAGACTATGATCTGATTATGCTTGAGAAGTATGATTATGGAGCAACAAAGTGAAGGAGTTAGGTAAAATCTAATTTCTCACTATTTGTGTTGATAAGAGGATGTCATATTAGGTGCCTAGCTTAGTTGGAAGATGATAAGAGGAAGATGATAAAGAAGATGTCATAATTAGGTGCCTAGCTTAGTTATGAAATTAAGTAATAAAGAACAAAGTTGCATATCAAAAAGAGCTAGATCAGATAACCTATCCAATCTAAGATGCTTTTATGTCCAATTAATTAGATTGGGTAAGTGAGTTTGTTTTTGTTATTTTTATTTGAGAAGTGTATCAAAAATATGTTAAATATCCACTCCTCCATATTTGGTTGGCTACCCTCATACATGTAAATCATATTATATTAGTGAGAAAGGATAACTATTTTTGTACAACTAGTCAATGATTCTATATAGGTTCCATTCTGATTGGTTATTTTAGGGTAGGTAGATTTAATGATTTCTTCTAAGTGACTTTGTGCACTTTTTTTTATTAGGATAGTTGTTTATCTTTTCTCTAAGTGCTTACATGCACTTACCTTTGTATGTTTTGTTCTTTTTATTCTTATTGCTTCTAGAGGAGTTATCTAAAGGGTAGTCAATTTTATATTTAGATCATATGTTGAACCAAAGTAGAGATTCCATGCCTAATGGATCAGTTTAAGGCTACTACTCTCTTACATAGTAAGCATGAAACCCTTATGAGTCACCAAAGATGTTGTCTAATTTTTGGTCCACATACAAAGCTTCTTCTTGGATGGATGAGCTGAATAGATTTCTAGATGGAATGAGTGGTCCAAAGATCATATACATCTTGTAAAGCTTTTGAAACAATAAAAGTAAACTTAAACTGTAGTTTGTCAAAATTTGATGTCAGTAGGTTCTCATGGTGATCATGACTTTCATGGATGTCAAGCAGGTCTCACAAGTCTCAAAAGATCATTTTGAGCCTTAGAAGTTCTTACACAAGTATAAAAAACCTAGACCATCATCACACATCATGCACAAATGGATTGGTTAACTCGATTGTGCATTTTATAAGTATTATTGGGAGGCCTCTTAGGCTAAAGGATTACATGGACATGAATTTATTCATGCCAAGATCATGCTCTATAAATTTCATAACTTAATTAATTTTTTATATCAAGATATAAAGCTTCAAATTTAGACTTGCAGAGTAAGACGTGCATATAGATGCCAAGTTTAAGCTATGGCAAATAGCTATTTAAATTCAAAATATTCTAGGTTGAATATAGAGCTAACAAGTGTCCAAATATTATAAACTAAGGTCAAGATCCAATGGTGAGCATACACTCTGATGAGTTAGTGGGTCCCAAATATCTAATGACACATGTTTAATTACACCAAAGATATCAATGGTGAGTATCAAGTCAAAATGTTAGCATGAATGCATTGATGACATGTGTCAATATCTTAGGTACCTAAACAGAGATCTAACAATGAACATCAACTAATAAAGTTAGTGGGCCCAAAAATATTTATGATACATTCTCATTAATACCAATTTATAACAATGATGAGTGAGGGATAATGAGTTAGTGGATCCTAAGAATGAATTAGAAGCTACCAAGTGTCATAATTGCATTAGACTAACAAAATATCTATGGCTTCATTCATCATATAAAGAGAGATCAATAGTGTACATGAGGTCAAGAAGTAAAAGGGCTGATAGCAAGATCCTAAGAATAAATTAAAAGTTGATAAGTGGCATAATTTTAATATCTATATCAAGATTTATGGTTAATATTAAAAGTTGAAAGCCAGGGACTTCAAATGGAAAATAATTGAAACCTAGGTTGAAGCAAAAGCAAGTCCTAAAAGGATCATAACATCACCATTAGATCTTGATCAAAGGTCACAAGAAGATGAAATCATAGTCAAGATGGTTATAATATAGTCCCATTTCCATTAAGTCATAGTGTTTACCTCTAGTTCAAAGATTTAGAACTTGCAGAGTCTATTTTTATAGTTGTAAAATTGTTTCATTATTATGATCATTATTTTTAAATAAGATCTATGCATACAATGATTTCTCAATTTCCATAAATTTTAAAATGAAAAAATAGGACTTTTAGGGCCTAATGTAGAGATAAAATATGGGTATATATCTATTGAAATGATATCAAGCAACTTCTGTATCTCCATTGTAATGATAGCTATAGGAAAAACAATAAAAGAGATTGGTTTTCATTTATAGTAGATGTATGATAAGATATTTAAGTAGGGGCAGATATGAATGATTATGAATAAGTGTTTCACCTATCAACATGGATATATCCTTGAAAAATTAGTTACTTTCCATCACTCAAAGTAGACATAGCATGGCTCTGTCAAATTCAAGGTATGAAAGACTTTGTCCTCATAGTGAAAGTAAGTGGAAGGTGGTGTGAAAGTTTAAAGCAAAGAGATCAATTAGTTATAGAAGTAGTTGGCTCATTCAATGTTTTCAAATATTAATAATATTTTCTCTAATGGTAAGGATCATGACTCATCATCCATAGAATAGATTCTTGTCTTCTAGTGTATATTTTTTAGCCAATGAGAAATTTGGAAGACTTTTGGAGCTAATATAGGATAATTTATCAATGAAATATCAATCTTTATTGGGTTAAAAGGTGGTGGAGAATTAATTTGAAGTGTCAGATCATTTATTTTTCTTATTTAACATTCTCCCTCTCTTCTCACTTCCCCTCTTCTATATATCACCCATTCTTTCCCATTTTTAAGGATGCTCATTTTTGGGACTATCAGGGGACTCTTTGAGATATTGCAAGATATGATCATTTTTATAAGGCTAAACACTATAATTTTTTTGTAATAAATACCTCTTGAAGCAATAAAGGACTTTATTTGCCTATCTCTGACCTTGGATTTATGTTGATTAAGTTGTGCATGATGGCATTATGTGAAGTAAAATATTCCTTGTCCATTATCATTATTTACCTTGTTTAAGGTATTTTCAAGTTATATACAGGTCTATATTAGTGTTATTTCTACCATTTATGTGAGATATTAGTGAGTCTTATAACTCCTCTTTATTTTCTTTCATTGATTCTAGAACCTAGTCTATGAAATACTTATGCAGTTCACTTGATTTTGAGGTTGTGTAAGCTAACATTATCTTGTGTAGATCTAGCATGGGTTCAAGCTTATGGGAGTTTCCAATTTTTATTTGGTGTATCACCGTTTTATCTTTCTTAAGAGACATTTATCCCTTTCTAACCCTTTTCCCTATAGTATCATTAGTTTAGGTGATCCATCAAGAAGAAGCTTCCTTTTTCTAGAGGTTTAACTTCACCATAGGAAACACACATCCTGAGGTTATTCCCATATTATTACTGGGAGTGGAGGATATTGAATAAATATCCCATAAGGGTTATAATTCCATGTCATAATATGTGGGTTGTGAGGAATCCACAAAACATTCATAGGGTAATCACCTTGACCAAGCTAGGCTATTGGATTGGTTGTTTGTTGATTGTGAGGGATAATAAATGGATTAACAAAGGAGTGACTAAAGTTGTAGGTGAGATAAAATTTTATTTGATACTTTTATTTATTTTTTTACCTTTTTTGGTTCTAAATTTTATATGTTCATTGAGTTTTAATAGTTCAAATTCAACTCCAACAGACTTTAATCTAGTGTTTATCATATTTTTTTAGGTTTAAGTTTAGTATAACTCAGTGTAGGTAAAAATATATAAAGTGTTTTAGTCTAAGCTTTGGATACACATATTATCTTGTGTTTAGGCCCTCCTTATATCACCAAATATTTTTTTTGGTGTGTTAACACAACCAACACAACAAAAGCAGTATCAAGAGGCCTTATCATAGGTCCATGAGTGATATTCTATGTTAAAATAGTATGGGAGATGTCTAAGTCACTTCTAGTCATCAAAATGATATTCCACCTATATAAAAGTTACAACAAACCTTATATTACAATACCATAACTCTAAAGATACAAGGTTCAAAGTTAATAGTGCATAATATCCCAAGATATAGGATTCTACAATGAATCGAGAGGGATTTCAAGTCAAGGAAGACAAAGAAAAAGTTATAGGGTTATACACATTGGAGGAGATGTTAGGAATTGGAAAAATTTAAGAATAAATACTCCAAGGAAGTGTTTTAAGTTGTCAATAAGGTGGGAAGACAAGGTGAAAATAATCAAGTTTGGAAATGCAAGATGAAAAATCCTAATCAACACAAAACTTCTATCTTTCTTCAAGAATCAAGGCCATTCAAGACCACAATGGAGAATCAATATGATAAGGAGGTTATCTATCAACATGTTACTTCTCACTAAATTCCCATCCATGTTTATCAACCATGATTTAGACCTAAAAATGGCATTGAAGACTACCTTAAAGAATGTTACTCCCATGAGGTCAAGTAGTGGTCAGCCTAAGTAAACCATGCAACTAAATTTTACATGGACAAGGAGGTGAAAATGAGGTGAGTTAGAGTTAGAGGTAGGAGTTTTAAGATTTAATGAAAACCTATCTTCCATCAAGCCACCAAAAGAAGGATAATTTTGTCAAAGTCAAAGTTGTCAACTCCACTCCTACACCACACTCTTTAGTAGGTCTTCATTTCAATAGGTATGATGGCATTGGAAAATAGATAATGGCTTGATTTTAAGTTTTTTTCCTCATGAATAGTATGAAATATGATTTTAATACCTAAATTTATGAACCTTAGTAGTGTTTTTCTCCTCATTTTCTTATAAAAGGGCTTGAAAATTCCTTTCATGGTATCGCTCCTTTGGGTATGACAAGACTCTACCCACTTGTATCAATAGATTTTCAATACTTTTGAATCAATATAAAACTAAATTTACATTCTTCATGTTGATATTCTTGTGTGGTTTCAATACTTAGTTTATCTACATATGTGGTAAAAATATTTTTCCCTCTTATATGCCATTTTTTCTTCACCTAGGCTAAATTTGTAAATAGACTCAGTCTAAATGATAATGCTTAATTATGTAGGAATTACTCAAGGACCAAAAAATAGGAAAAAGAGGTAATGAGGTAAGTCAGATTATGGAGGAATTATAAAATATTAAAATAAACCTCTTAGTATAGTTGAAAATAACATTAGATGGGATACATGAAAAAACTAATGCCACCACTAAAACTCTTGCTATGTATTACCCAGGTTGTAGGTTGAAACATGCCCTCTAAGACTATCCTCTTGTTAAAAAATATGTTTTACTTGTGATGTAAATGATCATGATAGAATAAATTTTAATTTCCTTCATCTCATCAAATATTAACTAAAAAAAGTATCCAACTTAGGGAATAGATCTCGTAAAGACAAGAATAATTTATCTAACCATCACAATCCAAATTAGTTTGTTCCTAGATCTCATTCCAATCTATGGGTGATGCCATGGGCTAGACTAACACCTCCAAAATAGGGGTACCACTAGCTTGGTCTCCATATAAATAGATACCATAATAACTTTAGATGACATAATAAAACCAGTAACTATGGAGTCCTTAGGAAAACACCCATGCATACCTTAATAGACATTAAATTAGTAAAGGAGGTTTCTACCTCAATAGTATTTAATGCATTCTCTTATTAGTTAACCCTAACAAGTTGAACAAGTAAATAAACTACAATTACCTACCCACCCTATGACAAACCCTAAGAATAAATAGGCAAACCTTGTCTATGGCACATAACAAGAAAGAACCATAGGTAAATGCCATAAATTATAATAATATTTAGCTACATTAATGAAGAACATTTACTAACCCATCTCCTCCAACCATCATATAAATTCCCAATGATAAAGATTAAAAACACATTCCTATTGAAGAAACCAAGGAAAAAGAGAATAACTAGGAGAAGGCAAAAGTTCTGGAAACCACTCCTCTTAATGATTCTTCACCAATACCATTTCTTCAAAGGCTTGAAGAAACAACAAACAAAATTGGATATGACTTAGTCTAATAACTAAAGAAACTAAGCATTGATATGCTATTAATTTAATCCATAAGAGACATCATTGAGATTAATAGAATTATCAAAGGTTTATGTGTCAAAAATCTAGGGCGAAAAGGGTAGTATCCTAAAACTATACAATTATATGATAATATTGTTGACCTCTTAGTAGGGAAGTTATTTTTTTCCAAAATATGGAGACCCAAGAAGTCTAGTCATCAAAATAACCATAGTAAAAAGGAAATACCTAACATGTTAGTGGATTTAAGAACTAATATCAAAGTAATTAAATTAGACACATTAAAATAAATATCACTAACTAATGTATAAACAACTACTATAGTCATATATATGGTTGACCAATTAATTTCCAAACCAAAAGGGATTATATAAGACATCCTAATTATGGTATAATCTTTAGAATATACTATATACTTTATGATACTCTAGCTAAAGCATTATAAATTAGGTTATCTAAAAATACTAAGAAGACCATGATTTTCCATAGTTACATATCTAATAGATTGCAAGTATAGAGATATGACAATCTCAAATGGATTGAAAGTAAATAAAATATATTTATATCCACCTGTAAATCCATTTTTAGAGTCATTAGGTCACTTATGGGTAGATGAACATGATAAAAATGGTAAAATTACCTCTTCTTTATCAATGGTGGAAATTAAAAATCACACAAATGAGATATAATAAAAATTAACAAATTATATAGAGTTAAACAATCTGGCTCTAGAGATCAATGTTCTAGCTCTATAAATCACCAATATGGCTTCATACATCACCAAACTAGTGACATAAATTTATAGATCATCTATATAGGTTTTAAAAAATAAAATGAGGATACTCATGATGAAATTTATGATCACACATTTGCAATAAAGTATTATTATCTGGGCACAAAATAATCAATGGTCTATCAACTTTCCATTTCCCATTAGTAGTTTTAATTTTAGAAGGAGAGTCATTATTCAAATATATAACAATATTCCACATGTTTTAAAATCATATTTTCCCCTTGATCTCCTTTATGAGTGAATTCAAGCAAGTAAATTCACTCTATCTAGGGACAAAACAAATTATAGCCTAACCAGAAAAAATGCTAAACATAAATATTTTGTTAATTAATGAATAAAATACAAAAGTATTTAAAATCTTAAAAATTCATAAAATAATATTTTTCTTTGGAATATAGTGATATTAAAGGCACCCATCCAAGTGTATGTACACATAATATATATACTAGAAACATCAAACTAGTTATACAACCTCAAAGAAGGATCAATTCATTATTAAAATATGGTCAAAAAAAATATTGTAGGTAGGATTTATGTATCCAATATAAAATAGTCCATGGGTTTTACCTCTAGTAATAGTACCTAAAAAATTAATAAATGGAGAATATGTATATATTATAGGGAACTTAACAAAGACACCATGAAAGACTATTTTGCCTTGCCCTTAATTGACCAAGTATTGGATAATTTAGTAGGGGAAATCACTCTTAATTATTAGATGGATTCAATAGGTATAACCAAATAAGACTATATATTCAAGACCAAGATAAAACCACTTTGACATGTCCTTGGGAGACATTTCCATACAAAATTTTACCATTTGTGTTGTGAAATTTATTAGCCACTTTTTAGAGAGTAGTCCTTGATATATTTGTCAATCTCACTAATGAGTGTATTGAAGTATATCTTGAAATTTTTTACCATAAGTTAAAATGGATCAACTCCCCTACAATCAAAATCCTAAATAGGGGATGATTATAATGTCATAAGGTATGTTGAGTTCATCTAATGTCATTTCATTAGCCATTCTAGTTTTGGTCATTGTCTAGTCTAGTCCTTATGTCATTTAATATCTTAGAGGTCACAAAAATCTTTTTTAGAAAATACTATGTAACATTTAGATGATTGACACATTTAAATTCAAACCTTGTGATCCATAATCAAGAAAAATAATTATGTTAGAACATCAAAACCAACATTCTTAAAAAGAAATAAAAATAGCCATTAAAAATAATTGCCTAAAAAGAACTAAGTAGTTGTTAGATATAAGAACACATTTCCAATAGTGGAAGCTGTAGGAAGCTTGAGCATAAACTAGTTTGCAACATTATTAAAAATGTAACTAAAGTTATCAAATATTCTTCTTTTGATGATTCTATTAAAAATAAGTTGATTCCCAACAAAGAGGTTACACCCCAGCTTTATGGTGCCCCAAAACTTCATAAATTAGGAATTACATTAAGACTTATTATAGATACTACTAACTCACCAACTTATGATCTTGTAGCTTTCTTAGCAAATAAACTTTAATACCTAGTAAGTAAGACCTCCTCTTTTGTTTGTGACTCAAGATATTTGATAGAGTTTATCAAGGATAAAAAAGTGGAAGATAATGATTTATTAGTAAGTTTTGATGTGGTATCACTTTACACCAAGGTTCCCATTTTTGAAGTAGTAAAAGTGGTTCGTAATCTTACTAACATAGAAACTGCCAATCTTGTTGCTTTGTGTCTTAATTTAAGTTTTTTCAATTTTAAAGGAATTTTTTATGAACAATGTGAAGGCATAGAAATGGGATATCCTCTTTCCCCCATGGTTTCTAACCTCTTTATGGAAAAATTTGAAGACTTTTCGCTTCATTCTTTTCCATTGAAACCCAAATGCTGGAAAAGATATGTTGATGACACTAGCTTATGTTGGCAACATGGCTTGGATAAATTGGAAGAATTCAATTCCCACCTCAACAATTTTTCTTAGAATATAATTCACCATAGAAATTGAAATAAATAACTAATTACCTTTTTTAGATGTCCTCATGATCAAGAAGAAAGATGGTTCATTAGCTAGAAAGGTTTATAGGAAAGGCACACACACAAACCTTTACTTGCATGCTTCCTACGATAATCATCCTGCTAAAAAATTAGAGGTTATAAAAAATCTAATCACTAGGACATTTAAAATATGTGATGAAGATAATTTAGATCATGAAATCAATCACCTGAACAAAATTTTTAAATTAAATGGTCACTTGGGCATACAAGTATCTAAGGCTTTCAAACAAGTTAAAAATAATTTCAATAGCTCTAAGGATAAGGAGTTTTTCACAGATGGTCCTATAGCTTATTTTCCATATATCAAAGGCATTTATAATAAATTAGCCAAAATTCTCAAATTCTAGAACATTCATTCAAATTTTCTTCCTATCAACAAGTTATGAATGATGTTAGGGTCTGTTAAAGACAAATTAGACCCAAACCTTAGGAGTGGTGTCTACAAAGTGGATTGCTTATGGTATTTCTTACATAGAAGAAATAGGTAGGTCAGTTAAAACTAGAATCAAATAACATTTGACTGACATTTATCTTGAGAGGAAAGCTAAGTCTGCCCTTGCTAAACACTTGTGTAAATTGAAACATGCCATTAATATTGAAGAAGCCATAATTATAGTTGCAAGAGATCACTTCCATAAATGTAAGTTAAGGGAAGCCATACAAATTTTAAAACAACCTAATAATTTTAATAGGGATGAGGGCTTAGGGATTAGTCATGCATGGAAACCTGTAGTTTATAGAAATCTTTAAGGTAATTTTTGGCTAGGCTTGGTAAGGGAGCTATCTTATTTCTAATTAAACTAAAGAAATTTCTAGCACTTTATTGAACAACTAATTTAGTAATTAATTGGTTTCCATTTCGAAAAAATCTAATTTTAGTAATTATTTTGTGAGAATAAATTAAATATTTTAATAATAAAAAATTTAAATAATTTTTAAACTTTTTATCTTTATTTAATTTATTTTACAGATTATATCTAATGGCTACTTAGTTATTTTTAGGCAATTATTTTTAATGGCTATTTTTCTTTCTTTTTAATAATCTTGGTTATGTTGCTCTAACATAATCATTTTTCCTAATGATGGATCACAGGGGTTGATCTAAAACACATTGATCATCTAAATGTGACATAGTATTTTCCATAAAATATTTTTGTTGTTATATGGACTATGGAAGCTTTAAATATTTATTTATTAACCTTCATAGAAGGGATTTGTATTTAAAGGCTCAATTCTTTGAAAGACATCAAATTAAACTTGCAAAGAGAATAATAGACCTAGAATTTTTAAAAAGGTGAAGGGATCATATTATTTTTCCTTCATGGATTTGTATTAAACACTCCCTAAAACATGCTAGTAAAAAAACTATTTTTGATAGGGATAGTTTTTCTTTGCTTAGATTTGTTATTAGTAGGACTAGGCTTGAAATGAATAATCTATCTGATAAACTATTCAAGCTACATTTATAATTATCTAGTGTTTTGTAAATGGAATTATGGACCATATTTGATGGTATTTCACATATTGTGTATTTAGATGCTCTTCAAAATGCAGAAACTAGACAAAAGAGAAAGTTTTTAGCATTGAGTAGGAGAAAAAGTATGTACATAATTATAGTCTTTAGACAAATGATTATTCAAGAATAATGTTAAATATTTGCTTTATGGAATGTTATTGGTAATTCCAGTTTACATTATGTGATGTCTGACTTAGATAAAATCAATAATTTGAAGGTTCAAGTGGCTGGGGGCATTACAGTAGGAATGTTTAATTATGATAATAATAAATATAAACATTCTTATCTTCCTAATACTTTGTTGAGACTCAATTTGGGAGGTGACACTTCAATAATTTGAACCATTCTTCAAGAAAAAGGATGGTCTCATATTTTAACACAACCTCATGCTTTTGTGCATTCTAGTATGTTGGAGTCTCTTAGGGAAACATCTAAGCATGATCAACCATACTATGTAGCTATCACATCTAGATATTTAGCACTTAAATAATGTCAATAAGGTGGTAAGTTAATGGAATCCATTGAAGATGTCATGGCAAAGGAAGAATCCATTTTAGGAAACAACATGAAGGTTGAAGTAAATAGAAATTTGTATGTGCATGTGGATAATGTTTTTTTCCCCTTGATACAGAGACTTCTAAAAATCAAGTTAAATGTGATATTTGTAATTTTGAATTAGATAGTATTAAAAAATACTATATTAAAATAATAAACAAAAAAATTAAAGTGGCTAATGAGCCAAGTCAAAATCCCCTTGTGATGGGGTGTAATGCTACTAGTGATAACAAACAAGAAACTCAGAAAATAACCAAGTCTAGTGTTAATAATAATAATAATAATAATAATAATAATAATAATAATAATAATAATAATAATAATAATAATAATAATAATAATAATAATGATGATGATGATGATGATGATGATGATGATGATGATTTGGATATTTTGTTTGATATTAATAATAATTTTAATAATAGTCATAACAATATCGATGACAACAACAATAATAATAAAGACTGATGATTTTAATAATATTAATCACTATAATAATAATAATAATTTATTATTATTATTATTATTATTATTATGGACAATCTTCCTTCTAAGAATAATTTAAATTCTAAAGCTCTAAACTCCTTTGAAATTACTCACAATTGGGAGCATAAATTAGTTGTCAATTTATCTGACCACTCATTAGATAAGACCTTTTTTAACTTACTAAAAAGAGGATTAGGATTTTCTATTACCCATTAGAGTATACCTAAAGAAGATTTTAATATAAGAATAAACAGTGCTTTTAGAAACCTTCCTTTTAACTTAGCAGAAGAAATTAGACAAGATTATGTAGTAGCATTGTGTAAAGCTAAAATTTATCCTTGTAACATTTACAAAGAGGAATGGGGAGCTCTTAAGGCCTTGAAGAAAAACAAAGATATAGTGATCCTCAAAGCTGATAAGGGGAAGACCACTATGGTCCTTAATCATAGGGACTATGATACCAATATCAAAGAACACCTTTCCAATAGTGGAAGCTATAGGAAGCTTGATTATAACCCAATTTGTAACATTATTAAAAATGTAACTAAATTTATCAAATATTCTTATTTAAATGATTCTATTAAAAAGAAGTTGATTCCCAACAAAGAGATTACACCCTAGATTTATGGTGCTCCAAAAATTCATAAAGTAGGAATTATGTTAAGACCTATTATAGATACTACTAACTCACTAACTTATAATCTTGCCTCTTTCTTAGAAAATAAACTTAAACACCTAGTAGGTAAGACCTCTTTTGTTCATGACTTAGGAGACTTTGTCGAGTTTATCAAGATTAAAAAAGTGGAAGATAATGAGCTATTAGTAAGTTTTGATGTGGTATCATTTTACACCAAAGTTCCCATTTTTGAAGCAATAGAAGTGGTCCATAATCTTACTAACATAGAAACTACCAATCTTGGTGCTTTTTGTCTTAACTCAAGCTTTTTCACTTTTAAAGGAATTTTTTATGAACAATGTGAAGGCATGGAAATGGGTTCTCCTCCATCCACTATGGTTTCCAACCTCTTTAAAAAAACATTTGAAGACTCTGTGCTTCATTCTTTTCCATTGAAACCCAAATGGTGGAAAAGGTATGTCGATGACACTAGCTTATGTCGGCAACATGGCTTGGATAAAATGGAATAATTCTATTCCCACCTCAAAAATATTTTTATTAACATAAGATTCACCATATAAATTAAAATAAATAACCAACTACCTTTTTTAGATGCCATCATGATCAAGATGAAAGTTATAAAATTAGTTAGAAAGGTTTATAGGAAAAGCACACATAGACCTTTAATTGCATGCCTCCTCCCATCATCATCCTACTCAAAAAGTATGGGTTGTCAAGAATTTAATCATTAGGGACTTTAAAATATGTGATGAAGATAATTTAGATCATGAAATCAATCACCTGAATATTTTTTTTAAAATTAAATGGTTACTCATGTAGACAAGTAATTAAGGCTTTCAAACAAGTTAAAAATAATTTAAATAGATCTAAGGATAATGAGCCTTTTAAAAATGGTCCTATAGCTTATTTACCATATATCAAAGGCATGTCTAATAAATTAGATAAAATTATCAAACACAAAAAAAATCATTCAAATTCTTTTCTTGTCAACTAGTTATGCATGATGTTAGGGTCTACTAAAGACAAATTAGACCCAAACCTTAGGAGTGGTGTCTACAAAGTGGTTTGTTTTTGTGGTATTCCTTACATAGGGGAAATAGGTAGGTTGGTTGTTGGGACCCCTTTTATATGAAATATGTTGACCATGCCAACTAAATCTATCTTGGAATGAGGAAACCTTTAGAGTGGTTGCTCCTTTTTTAATATTTTGGTGTCATCTAGAGGAGTCCCTAAGGATCTCAAACTAGCTAATAGGGGTTGCATGGTACCGACTTTTAGGGGACATCCTTGCCAGAACTTGTATATATCTCAAGAAGCATAGATGTTAAAATAGTGGATAAGGTGAGATAGTGACCCTCAGTGATAGCTCAACATATGGAATTCACTCATCCAACCTGGGTAATGTAGTGGATTTGACAGACTCATGATAGCTAATCACTTGGAATATGCCCATCTAACCTGGTAAGGAGAGACCCAATTTTCTATAGAAGAAGGCTCACATTTGAATATTAGATAGAGGAAACTAAGGTAACAAAGCTCTGGTGAAATAGAGAGACAACCTAAGGGTTTATATTCTGCATATGATAGGTTAAGTATTCAAATTTATATCCTAAGCTCACTTCTAAACCTCTAGGCATGAGTAGCTATAAGAAAGAGAATAAAAATTATTTTATATCTCAAACTTGTATGATAAACTATATAGTCAATGAAGAATGTGGTTGAATAAATTATGTGTTGATTCTTCCAATATAGATAACATAGTATCATGTTTATGACTTAAGTTTATGATAGTAGTGGTATAGTTCTTTGCTTAAAATGTATTGTGATATGGAGGTTCAACCCTGGTCACTAATATCATCCTTGTACCATCTAACAACCTCAGCCTACCTATAAATAGATTAAGTGTTGAAACCAAATTATACCAAGGCCTTAAGACTCATGCCTAAGTAATACCTTGAGGATGAGTATTTGAACCCAATCCATCCATATGAATTTTCTAAGTAACTAAATGACCCAATCCTAGCTAGTCTTCTAGCTTGTGTCATTGAGAGCTTGGTCTAGCTAGTTATGAAATTACACCTATGAGCTTATTCCCTTGAGAAGGATTATACCTAATGAAATTCCCCTGAATAGCCTAGCATTGGATGACCACCTAAATTGATCTTACCCATGATAAAGTACCTTGAACCCCAAGTTGAACCATGTTACAAATAACCCAACATGGGCCTATTCCCTTCATTATTACACTTTAGGTGAGCACATAAAGCTTAAAACTTATGTGAAATTGATTCTAGTGTGATAACATGATTAAATGTTGTGTACTATACCCTTCGATGCTTGTGCCTAGATCCACTAAGTCTAGAATTAACTTGGTTTGATAGCTAAGCACATGACCAAGCACAAAATCTACCCTAGTGAACTTTTGTACAACATTTTGGTTATATTTCCAAGACACATGTTGAATTTTGTTACTATAATGGTATAATAGAGTGATGATTTTACTATCACTTGAGAACATCAAACACCTACTAGAGAAAGTGGAATATAGTTTCAAATAGAAACATCCCACATGCTAAGGATATGAACCAAGAAAATGAGTGTAAGACAACTTATACAATGCTCTGTATGAGGTGTTATTTTGTAAACTACCTGAGAATGTGTATTGATGGTTAGTTACCTATACTACTAGAAGGTGAAGCTATAGACAATACCTTGGGTAGAACATAGAGCATGTAAAAATGTTGGAGAGATTGGATTAATTTTGGATGTGCTTTGTGGATAAGTGGTGGAACAATGCATTAAATAACTACATGTTGGAGTTTACAGTGTCAACCTTATCATGCTTGGAAGATGTAGAGTATGAGTTTCTTCATGAACTAAGGGATGCATTCATAAGAGGGATTGGAACCAAAGTGAAGAATATTCTAGTGGAGTATGGTATAGAAACCATAAGAATGGAAGGCTAAAATCCTTACACATATGAGCAAGCATAAAAGGTAATAAGGGGAAGTGTAGGTAAGGTGAGATATAATAAGAAGAACAACCTACCACTTAAGAGCTCTAAAGGGTAAAATATAGTAAGCAAATGTGTATACTGATAGAGGATCTAGAACCTATAAGTGCTGAGAGGACCCATAATAAGTAAGAAGGGTATGGGGAAGGATCCCTTGAATTATAATAGTGTGAAGAGAGAAATTAAGAAGTAAGAGAATGGACTTAGAAGTTGGGTATAGGATGTAGTGGGTTCCTACAAGATGTGGCACTTGAAAATTCATTAAAAGCACCCACCTTCTTTGAACCTAAAGCATAAGCTCATGCACTAGATTATCCATCAAAAGATAGAAGAATGGTAACTAAACCTCTTATCGATGCCAATTTTGATAGGATTCAACATTTAGATCGAGAGTTTATTATTAAATAAGTGATTCCCTATGAGTAACTAACTAAATATATAGTGAATTTAGCAAGCACCAATCTAGGAACATTGAACATAGGTGTAAACATTATCATAAAAAGGATGTTAGCTATGCTAACTAGGAAATAACCCATAAGAAGTGTCATAGTACCACATGTAAGTGGTACTACACCAACAAGCTCAATAACATATCTAGAAATGATAGGGTCAACACCCCAACCTACACTTAGCACTAGAGGGCTACCTCAAACTTAGATTTAAGAGGGATAGGCACCTTAGAACCTAGCACCACCCCCTTAGTATATTTACTATGAGATGGAAATGTAATTGCTTGAGTATCATGGTGTTAAGAATGCCATAGAGCATGTGAAAAAGTGTGAGTTATAATAGTACACTTAGAGCATCACCAACCCAAGAATAAGGCAACAAAGTTCATGACCATTTTATTGGATCACACCCATACTTGGTATTGGAAATTTGATCCAAACCAGACTATGGTTGATTATAATATGCTAAAGGAAGCCTTTCTAAAAGAGTTTGATATCCTTAAGTTTGAGCATCAGAGCATCATGATGCTCAAGGAAATCAGCCAAGGGTTATTCAAGAGTGTGTGCCTATATGATGCATAGTTTAAAATGGTTTTCTCTAAGCTTCCATATGAAATTCACCCCTCCCAATATGTGTGGTGGTTTTTTGGAGGCTTATTAGTACCCTTCAGATGAGCATTGTCCATGAAAACCTTCATAGGCCCCTATGAAGCACTTGAAGTCACACTCTAAGATGAGGAAATAAGAAGCACTGATACAAAGATTAGCCCATTCATGGAGGCACAAATCATGTCAATGGCCTCAAAAATATAGAATCTAACCATTAGTTTAGTACATGACACTTGTAGTGGGTTATGGTGCACTGACTATGAGATGAAGGGGCATAACAAGAATAATGGCCCATAAATAAATGTTCATGCATTATTCCTCAACTATGAAGTTTGTCATGGGCCACATGAATCTTATAATTTCCCTTTGTTATAATATGCTAGTCAATTGAACACCATAATCTATGGAAAAATATGTGATGCTTATATGCACTCAAGAATAAACTATTGGGTCATAGATGAGATGCAACAAAACATAGAAAGAGGCATGAGGCAGGTGATGACATTAATCAGTGGTCATGTGTGTCAAGGAAATGATGGCTATGTCCAAAATAATATGGGTTATGGAAACTAAAAAAGTATGTGTGGGTGAGAAGAAGGATTTGGTAGAAGAAGATTCCCACCATGATCATGTTACAAGTATGGGTTAACTAAGCATTATCAATGTGACTACCCTATGTATCTAACATGAAGGTATTATCAAAGACCACATGTAGTTGAGGAATGCCCTGATTTGTACAAGAAAATATGTCAAGGTTGGCTTGACATAGATAGAGGTCCTGGAATGGTTAGGTGTGAGTCTAAAGAAGAAATGTGGGCTCCCAAGCCATAATAGACTCATAAAGAGCCACATAAGGTGTAGGCCATGACCTAAAGTTATTTTATCACTCAGCCACCTACTGTACTAACTCAAGAACTATGCTTAGATTATGTGGAATCAAGATGTACTGAGTGCATAATATAGTTGAATCTAAAATCTATGCCATATCTTGAACCTACATGATAAAAGGAAATCCTATAATCATTAAAGTAAGTAGGTAAGTAAGTTTATGAGTGATGGGTTGAAGAAGCTTATGAGGCCACTATCCAAAGGTGCCACCTAGTGCATACAGTTGGACTAAGGCTAGCCAAGATAGGTTAGCTAGGATTAAACACCCCAAAAAGAAATGGGTTTTATGTGCTTGACAAGTGGAGAAAAATGTGTTTTGACTAAGTAAAGAGAAGATTACAATACTCCCAAAATATGAATGGATTTAGCCTATATAATGGTATCTCCATGACATTAAACCCTGCATCCCTAATGAAATAGATTGAATGGGTGAAATAGTGCATACCTTAAAAATCATTATTAATCGATGGTGGGTAGTGTAAAGACCTAGCTTTCTCATTTGGAGAGATGTACAAGTAGTAATATGCACTAGGTTTGGTAAGATTAATGAGGACTTGGACATACCTACTTACTTTAATGATTATGATCTAATCATGCATGTGTGTATATGTGACAAAACCTAGACTATCTATATTGAGAATGTGCCAAGACGCCTATGGGTGCATGACTTTTATAGGACCTTGAAAACATGGGTGCAAGTGTTGTACATTGTAAATGAGACATGTCATGAGATAGGAAACTAGGAAATAATCAAGGATAGGTTTGTGTACACCTTCTCCTTTTCTTCACAAAATATAGAGCTACTAGAGCCATTGCAAGTCATCATGTAAGGCTATGTTTAAGGACACTACAATCTTAGAAGAACACTTTATGGAAATGTTTAGGGAGAAAAGACTAACAATCCTAAAATTCTTTGAAGAGATGGCACTCAACAGTGACTCTAAAAAATAAGATGATGAGACCTAGAAGGAGTGTGATTAGAAGGCTCTAATAGGAAGGCAAAAAATTATGCACCTTGTGGATGACAACACCCTAGATGACATATACCTAATGTAGATTTGAATTGAAATAATTAAGGGGACAAAGTAATTCAAATACTTTCATCAAGAATGAAATGAACCCTATCATGTACCACTCAATACCACTAAAGTATATATCAGTGTAGAAGATGAGCTAAAGATTGCCATTATAAGTGCTTACTAGTCTGAGTCAGAGATGGTGCAAATTGTATACCTCCTAAAGGAATTTTAGGACTTGTTCTTGCATTACTACTAGGACATGAAAGGAACTTACCCTTCCCTTATTAAAATGAGCATCAAGATAGTGGATGGTATGAGGCCATTCAAGAAGCACCCATATCATATGAAATCCAATCTTTGTACCAAGGTAAAAATGGAGACTAATGGAATGATAGTGACCAACATCATCTACCCAGTACAATAATCTAAATGGGTGATCCTGATGGTCATCATCATTAAAAAGGATTAGCACATAAAGATTTGTATTGACTATAGGTTATTGAACACCACTTGTATCAATGATCCATTCCTGACCCTATTTACTGACAAGGTCTTGGATGGAGTAATAGGATACAAAATTTACACTTTCACTGTTGGATTTTTGAGGTACCATCAGGTGCAGATTGAGGAAGAATATAAGACCAAAATAACCTTTGAGATTGAATGGGGTTATTTTTCTTACAATGTAGTTGGAAATATTGTCATTGATGTCAAAGGTCTAGTATTATTGGTGATAACGGCCCCATTGCATTTAATGTTGTTTGTAATAAATATATCTTGGCTAATATGAGTTAATATTTATTTAATATTAATGAATATATTTTTTGTTGCATATGAGACAAAAGAAGGGCCCATGGAGAAGTCAAAGAGACATGGGATAAAGATAAAAGAAGGATGGGACGCATTTTACCATGAAGAGTCACTTTGAGGAATACAAAAAGTCACCAAAGATAAGGACAAAAGTGAGAAGGACGTTTCTGATCATGAAGGGTCACCACATGACTTTTAAAAGGCTTGAATATGAAGGATCATCTAGGATTGGTGCCATTTTCCATGAGGATTGAAGGGTCACAAAGGGGGAAGGCCAAAGGTCATTTGGAAAGCTATAAATAAAGGCTTGAGAAGCCATTTGTAAATATAGAAGATAGAGGTTGATTTGATATTGTAATATCTAGCTTAGAAGAGAAATTGTGAGAGATGAATATGATTTGTATTTGTTATATCTAGCTTAGAAGAGAAAAAGTGAGAAAGAGGAAAGAGATGTTGTATTGATCTAACATTTGTTGAGATAGAAATATTGAGAGATAGGTGTCTGGTATACACAAAGGGGTTGGTGATCCTATGGGTTGGTGCTCATGAATTGTTGCTGGGTTGGTGCTTGGTAAAGGGGTTGGTGCTCCTATGGGTTGGTGCTCACAAATAGTAGCTAGGTTGTGCTTGACAAAAGGGTGTGGTGCCCTTGTGGGTTGGTGCTCACGAATTGTAGCTGGGTTGGTACTTGGTAAAGGGGTATGGTGCTCCTGTGGGTTGTTTCTCATGAATATACTTGAGATTGTTCTTCATGGTTTTTCCCACATTGGGTTTCCACGTTATATTTGGTGTCTCTATTTATCTTGTGTGATGTTTATTGTTTGATTTTTATTACATATCTTGAATGTTTGATTAAGTGGAATTTGATAAAGGGAAAGTTTTATAAGATATATGATATACTGATTCACCCCCCCCCCTCTTAGTATATTCTATGCTTAACAATTGGTATCAGAGCAAGTTCCTTTTTGAAAAGTTTTACATCTTGAAGGTAGATCGGGAAAGCATGATGGTTAGGTCATAGGAAGGATTTTTTACAAATAAGGCACCTTTTATTTGATGGAACAAATTATGATTTTTAGAGTATGAGAATGAAGGTTTATTTTATGGCCCTTGGATTTGACATATGGAAAGCAGTGGTGGAGGAATATGAAGAGCCACAGACATCTACAATTACTCCAACAAAAAAGAAGGCAAGTGAATGTCATGCTAAAGCTTTAAATGCTATTTTATGTGGTTTATGTGAATCTAAATTTGTTAAAGTTATGCAATGTTAATCTACTCATGAAACTTGGGTAAAACTTGAGAATATTTACAAAGGTGATGGAAAGGTTCAACAAGCTAAGTTGTAGACTTTTGGAAGGCAGTTTGAAAGTTTGAAGATGGAAGAAGAAGAACATATAGCAAGTTATCTTTTGCAAGTTGATCAAGTTGTAAATCAGATTCAAGGTCTTGGAGAAACATTAGATGAGTCAACGGTGGTGCAAAAGGTTTTGAGATCTCTATTAATGAGATATGATGAAAAGGTTTTGGCAATCGAGGAGATGAAGAATTTAGCCAAGCTAAAGATGGATAAGCTTCATGGTATTCTCATGGCATATGAGATGTGGACAGAACAAGATAAAACATCAAAGAGAGAAGTGGATTTCAAGACATCAAATAAGGAGAAAGCTAAGATTCATGAATCAAGTGATAATTCTAGTGATGATGAAGATGACAATGGAGCACTTTTCATTCGTAAGCCGAAAAGAGGAATAGCTAAATATCAAGGAAAATTGCCTTTTAAATGTTTTAATTATGGAAAGATTGGACATTTTTAGCTAGATGCCCAGATAAGGTTAATGATGGTGAATAAGAAAATCCTACATACAAGAAGAATTTCAAAAGAAAATATAAGAAGGGTTTCGAGAAGAAGAGCCTGTATTCTAAGGATCCTAGTTCAGGCAAAGATAGTGGAGTCAGTGATTCAGAAGAAGAAGAGATTTTATTCATGGCCATACATGAAGGTGATCAAGAAGAAGAAGAGGTGGAATCTGAAGTGAATATGGAAGGAGATCTCATTTGTGCCTTAGAAGAGTTAGAAGCTATGCAGAAGAAGAAATGAAGATTAAAGTGCCAGATCGAGAAAAATGAACAAGAGTCAAAGGAAATGATTAAAGATCTACAAGCACACTTTGAAGAATCTAAGAAGAATGAAGAAGACCTCATAGCATAATTGGAAATAACAAGAAAAGAATGTCAAAGGTATGTTATTTAAATTTCCTCTTTAAAAGAAGATATTAAGAAAACAGTTAGTGATAAAGTAGTCAGTGATTCAAAATTTGAAGATAGCACTAACATGCTGAATAAGATATTGGAAAGTCAAAAAGCATATTCAAATAAGACAGGGATCAGTTTTGAAAAGAAAAATAGCTATGTTGAAGCTATTACACAAGAGGAAACAAAAAGGGGAGAAGTGAAGAATATAGAAGACATTCCAAATAGAGAAGGCTAGAAGGAACAAAGCTACAGAAGGCAATCAGGTTAGAGATATATAGACATGTCTTATTTTTATGGCTATTGTTTTTATTGTAATAAATATGGTAACAAGAAATTAGAATGTAGAAAAAGAGCTACAAATTTAAGAAATAAGGAGAAGGAAAGTCAAGTAGAGTCAAGCAGAAGCCACAATTCTTTTGCTCCTCTATCAAGGTTTGATGAAGAGACCATAGTATGCTACAAGTGCAACAACTTCAAACACATAGATTGATTTTTAGAAGCATGTTTGAGTCAGTCAAGAAGGATCAGAGCTTCAAAGATCCATTCATCTAGAAGAAGGATTAGAATCTCAAAGCTCCATTCATTAGGGAGAAGGTTCAGACATGTACATGGTAGAAGAAACAACATGAAGATTCTATGATGGTTCAGATAGCCCTACATGTAAAAGGTAAAGATCAGCCATGGTTAATTGATACCAGATGTTTGAGGCATATGACAGGAGATAAAAGTAAACTCATATCTCTAAAGAAGATCAATGGTGGTACAGTGAGATTTGGAGATAAAACCACTACCAAGATAGCTGGAAAAGGTACTTTGAGTTTGGATTATGGTAGAACTAAGACTAAAAATGTTTTGTATGTAAAAGGTCTTAAGCATAATCAGTTGAGTGTTAGTCAAATATGTGATCAAGGATATACATTAAAGTTTCATAAAGAAGGTTGTGAGATTAGAAGAAAAGATTCAAATGAGTTGATTGCAGATGCTCAAAATATAGGGAACAATGTGTATGTATTGTCAGATATCTTCTCAAAGGCACAATCAAAGGATACATTGAAAGATCTGCAAGAGGAGTTGGGAGTAATTTCTATTACTTCTTGCCATTGATGTTCAATATCAAGTGAGGGGGAGCTAAGTGTTAGCTCTAGGTAGGCCCTTTGCCATTGATGTTGAAGGGGGAGAATAATAGGTACATGTATAGGTGCATAAAATAGGTACAAGGAAAAGGTATAGGTTGCTACAGTAAGGGGGAGTTACTATATGTTTTTAGATGATAATATGTGTAGGTGACAAGATGTGGCAGTTTCAAGATTGAGGTTGCCATAAATGACAAAGGGGGAGATTGTTGGAAATATTGTAAGTAGGAAATTGACATAGGCATAGTATAATTACACCACCATCAAGTACAAGGTACTATAAATGGTTTATGCCTTACAAAAATTTAGGTAATAACTATTGGAAACCCCATTCATCTTTTTCATATATCATGAGGCACTCAAGTACCTCATAAACAAGACTATTTTACACAAGTATGTATGCAAATGGAATGTTATCTTCTAGGAGTTATAGTTCTCCATAGTTGTTAAAATTTAAAAGTAGAACTTAGGGCCAGACCACTTATCCTACATCAATTCTAGTGATGTGGTGGTTCCAATTCAGGATGACATGCTAGACACACATCTATATAGAGTCCAGTGCATCCTTAAATATTTAGCAAAGATTTCTACTTTCTTAACATCTAAGTTTGCACCCTAGGCCTTATCAAATAAGGAAAATAAATAACTTATAGTTCATGTTTCCCCATTCTATCTCAATGAGGGAGAGATATATAAACTAAGTAGGGATAAAGTCCTATGTCAATGTGTTTTGTAAAATGAACATGACTCTATCCTATAGGAAGTTCACAAAGGGATCACAAGAGGCCATTACACTGGTAACACAATAGAATGCAAGGTTTTAAAGTCAAGATTCTGGTTGGTAAGCCTATTTCAAGATGCAAAGGAGTTTCTAAGGCATGTGATGTCTGTCAACACACTAAAAATCCCAACCATCAGGATGAGATGCCTCTCATCTATATTCTTGCTTACGTTTCATTTTAAAAATGGGCCATTAACTTCACTGGGCCAATAAATCTTGTAGCATGGTGCATAGGTGCTAGATATATTTTAGTAGCCACTAACTATTTCACCAAGTGGGCCAAAGCTATGCTGACCAAAGACTACAAACTATGATAGTCATGCACTTTATATGGGAGAACATCATAAGCCAGTATGGGTGCCCATTAAGTCCAAATAATGATAGGGGCACTCATTTCATCAATGAGATGGTGTGTATATTTTTGACTAAGTATATGGTGGTACACCATAAAACCACCCCATATCATCCCTATGCCAACGATATAGCTGAAGCATTCAGCAAGATCTTGGGAACATGCTTGAAAAATATATATGATGTTGGTCACAAGGATTGGGATGATCATGTGTCAATGGTACTATGGGTATATTGCATGACTTACAAGTACCTAATAGGGGTACACTATTTCAATTGGCATTTGGTGCTAAACTAGTTTTTCCTATAGAATTCATGGTGTCCTCCTTATGTATTACATAGATTGGTTAGTTAGATGAACATGAATCTTTAAGCCTAAGGTTTGAAGACTTGGATTACTTGGATGAGAAGTTATCCAAATATAAGTGGAGCTAGCAGATTAAGAAGGCATGCCAAAAGCACTAGCATGATAAGCACATCAAGCACATGGAGATGATTGAAGGAGCATTGGTTCTACTCTATGATTCTAAGTACTTCAAGCACATAGGAAAATTACAAATATAGTGGATGGGTCCCTACATCATCTACCACATATTGGAGATAGGTAAATATAATCTACACATGTTTTTCAACTAAATTCTCCTTGGGCATTTCAATAGCAATTGATTGAAGCCATATAAATAATAATATGGGGCTCATGCCTTGGAAATACCAACTTCTTGGTCATAAGTTGGTTGGGAGTAAGTTGACCAAGAAATTATTTGATGTAAGCCAAACCATTCTTTTAATTATTTATTTGTCTTTGTATAGTGTATAAAGGTGGTGAGTAGTGTGTAGTGGCTATAAGAACTTATGTGTTAAACACTTCATACATAATTCCAATCAGAAGATTTGATCACTTGCACCCATAAATGAATGAGGCTAGACATATAAGTAGTGGGTGAATGAAGCTTACTAGATATAAGTAGAAGCAACAAAAGAGACAAGTGCACAAGAGGAATAATGCAAGGCACTTGGCCCAAGAATGAACCTCTATGGAATTAATTTTATGCTAAAGCTAAAAGAGGGTACATAAATTGATCCAGTGCTAGAGACCTAAGAGGAAATTGAAGATGCTCAACTTGGTTGAGTGTAAGGTAGATAGTGAAGATGCATAATCTAATAGTTCACAAGAGAACCTAAAGAGAAGTAAATCACTAGAGGGCTAATGCATGAGATTTGTATGGGGTAAGATAGGCCAAGGCAAGATGATGCATAAGAAATTAACCAAGGTAGAGAGTGTTCTTGAAATAGGAGAAAAGATAAGAAAAATTTGGAATCAAGGAGGTTAAATCATGTGTGTGTGAGGCATTACACCCAGGTTGACCACAAGAAAGGTGAAGTTTTCACCAAGTATACATGCATAGAAGGAAGTCATCTAAAACAACTAGCATCCACCCAAGAAGGATTAGGAAGTGATCATTTGAACCACATGTAATTTCACTAAAAATGTTGTTAGGAGCATTTAATGAGGTAGTGACAGTACAAAGATACACATTTAATGTGTATAAAACAATTTTTTTTGAGGATTTCATAGATTTTTATGGTTTCCAAGAAATTGAGGTACCTACACCATTAAGCCTACATTAATAATGGTAGTTGACATGAGAAGGGTATACATTTATCAAAAAAAACTTGCTTAGGTTATAAATTTTATGCTAACCTAGACTTAGATAAAAATAAGCAAGAGACTAGAGAGACAAAGAGAAAGAACTATGCCATAGTGAGAATTCAGCCAAGTCAGGCACCTAGAGTGAAAGGAAGCACATTAAAAAGAAGTGAATTGATAGTGAAGATAGTATGAAGGGTTGAAAATATATATTTGTGTAGATAACTTATTTGAAGTAAAAAGCTATCATCTAGGCTATCATTAATGGCCAATGAAGCTCAAAGTCAAGCATGTAGTCACATATATTGCAATTGTAGAAGTTTTAACCACCATTAGAGGCCTTGAAAAGACACATCTTCCTAAGTTTAACAGAAGTATATTTATGATGGTGAGGAAAAACAAGGCATAAATCTCCATAGAGGCAAAACAGGAACCTAAGAGGCTTAAGATTATAGAAGAGGTGATGACTACCAAAACCAAGGTGAAGTCAATCAAGGTAGTTAACATCATAGATGTTGATACTAAGGAATTAACCAAAATGTCATGCTAATATATGAAATATCCCCCAAAGGTTTAGGTGGGGTAAAGTTGGTGCTCTTTCATGCATAACTATGAACTCAAAGAGTACAACCATCAAACATTAAGTCACTTATAAGACCTAGCATAAGACTAGATGGTAGACATAGGGTATAAGACACTAAAAGGCAATGCCCTATTTGATGTATCAATTCAAGATAAGTTAAAGGTTGATAGAATAACTTAGCTCTATGAGTTGACCTACTTTAGAAAGCTAGAGTAACTCATCTAGTTCCCAATCTCACACATCCATGAGGACTGCATCTACTTTACAGGTTAGTCCATGAAAATATTGTTGCATCTAATAAAGAAGATGATTGGGCTACTTAATTTTAGATAGGACATCTATAATATGATGGATGATGTTAAAGAGGTGGAGTGCATCACTAAGCTCCTCAATTACATCAAGGGGGGTTTTATGTTCCCCATCACCAAGTGTGAGGACCCTGATAAGAGGGTAGTGGTGTGCCTCATAAGTACCAAGTTGTGTCTAGGTGGTCAATGCATAGGCATGTTGAAGGTGTATCTCTACATGGCCTATCACATGGTATAAAGTGTTTAATTCAATATCACTAAGTTCATCATAGAGGAGTTGGTCAAGAATGCACTAGATTGCCATAACACTAAGGGGACCTTTAGGTGGGGATCCATCCTTATTTTGATCATGATGGAGGAAATTGGGATCCTAAATGGGAGTGAAGACAATCTATGGGTTTTATTATAACACCATTAATCCCTCATGTAGAAGTATAAGGAGTACACCTACTTGACCACTTTCAGCCCCAAGTATAAGATGTGCATAATGCACCAGTGTAAGCCGTACATAGAAGCCTTCAGATTGGAGTGGTGCATTCCATAAGGGCTCCCTCAAAGTATGTTTGGGACAATTTTTTTTTCCATAATGTAACACTAATTCATTCATCACTTAGCACTAAAGGATGGAAATTGGTTAGGATGGTTTAATCTCTCCTTTGCCTTCTTAGTAGAATACTTCACAGATGTGTTGTACTAGATCCAAAACACATAGCAGATGGATCTTTTAGTTAAGGAATTGGATGAAAAAAGAGGAAGGTTAAGGTGCAAGTTTACCCACATAGATATAAGATCCCCCAAAGAGTAAGAAGATGTCATGAATCCCATGGACATTGATCCCATCTAAGAGGTCACCATCCTTGGCTTTATCTATATACTATACTATGAGATGAATATATGGAAGAAGGTTTACATCACTAGGTCTAGCACTGAGTAGAAAATAGGCCCCCTAGTCCATATTGGGGATGAGGGAACCCCAAAAACCATAGAAAAGAAAAGCTTTCCCTATAATAAGAGAGGGTAAACTTTAAAATAAATAGAGGAATGCCTAAAGCTCAAAATTGCCTAAAAAAAAGAGGCATACACCTCAATCTCTTCTAATAAGTACATAAAGTTTTTGTCAAAGACCTACCCTAATATGAATAAGAATAAGGGGAAGGCTCATATTTTTATGCCTAAGATAGTTCTATCCAACATAGAAGAGGATCTATAAGAAGAGGAGTTGGAGGAAGAAGAAGGTGTGATGGACACATACATCATGCTTGAAGATATAGAGTCCTCATCAAGTGAATGGACCCTCTCCCCACCACCTTAGACTAATCCAAATAAGTGAAGGTAGAGATTGAGAAAACTCAACTTCAGTGAAGCCAAAATACAAAGGGAATAGGAGCTATGAGAATAAAAAAAAGAAATGAATAAGGCAGGGGTGCTAAAGGAAGTCATCGAGATTGTAAAGGCTGAAGAGCAAAGAAAAGAAGAGGAGCATAAGGCACAAATGGGAAAAATAAGCCATGAAGGAGAAATGGTAAAGTAGCCTAACAAGGTAACCCATTTAGGCATGATAATGGAAGAAGAATTACAACACTAGTGGAAGGACATGGGCCTCAACCAAGCACATATTAATGTGGTGCTAATATTACAATACAAGCACAAAGAAATGAAATCCAAAGGCATGTCCCAAGCTAAGATCAATTAGATAGAGGCTGAGGAAATAAGAGAGAGAGAAAAAATAAATATGCAATGTAAGTTATACAGACAAAGGTTGAGAAAGAGAAGGCCCAAAGAGAGGAGGTAGAGAGAAAGGACAAAGATGACAAGGCCAAGATAAATGGGAACAAGGATAAAGCAACCCAGGAGGAAAGGGAAAGAATGATAAAATAGAGAGAGGAGAAGAAGATTTCTACTAGCATATAACCAATGAAGGAATGAATGCTAGAGAAGGTACCAATTGTCCCCACTATAATAGAAGAGGAAGCTACACAAAAAACACACCCTAGCCTTTAATAGTAGCCTAGTGATAAAGAAGGTGATACTAGTGAATTATAAAGTCCAAAAGAGATAGAGGCCCCAATAGGGAAAGAGGAGTAGAAAGCCAGAAAAACAAAAAATTATGGTAAAGAGCCTCTATAAGAAAAAATGGATGAGGGGGAAACATCCATGAGAGAAACCCTATGAGAGGAAGAACATGATGACAAGCTAAGCACTAAAGAAATAAAAGAATAAGAAGAAGAGGGGGAATAAGAAGAAGGAGAAGGAGAAAAAGAAGAATAAGAGGGAACTAGCACTAGCATCAATGCTAGTGAGGAAGAAGAGCTAAAAAAGGACAAGGAGTATGAACCAAGAAATAGGGAAAAGGCATTATAGGAATTTAAAGAGGATGAGGAATTATACATGATGGAGTGCATGCCTCTAAAGACTACCATGACCCTAATGTACCACTGGGTTTCTTAGGCACTAGATTTCTATATGAATGATCCAAAATTCAATTTTTTAACAAAATAAATCCAAAGTGCCAAAAACCTAGAGGAAGGGCATAAATACTAACTCCTTAATCCTCATGATATGAACCCCATGCACTCAGCCAATGCCTTGATCAAGATGTCCTCCATAGTATCATACAAGAACATCATCAATGATGTTCCTACATATAGATGGAAAAAGATAGTGAAAAGGGTAGAGAAAGAGCTTAAGGCAATAAAGATCAAGCTCTAACAACAAGTAGAGTGCATAGAAGAGGTAGAACCATCCTTTCTGGATGGTGTAGATACATCAAAGATTAAGGAAGTAGACCATGTTTGTGTGCTTATAAAGTGAATGCTCCCTAGGATAAGGTTGGTGATTGAGGAGAAACAAGATCCTTATGAGGCCTTACAAGGAAACTTAAATAAAAAGTTGGATGTGGTGGAGGACCCCTTTGCCAAACTTTAAGAAGGTGAAAAGGAAGCCAAAATGATATTTTTCAACTTTTTAAACTAGGTAGTAGTCATTTATGTGTGCGTTAAGAAGGCAAAGGAAAAAAAGGTTGCTTTATTCCAACACTCCTTCATGGTAACTAGGATCAAGTGCATTAAAGTAATGGCAAAGGTAAACTTCTTAAGTGCTCAACTAAAAAATCAAGAGCAAGACTTAGAGGTGGTCTTTCATGTCTTCGAAGAAAAGGCTAGTGAGTAGGGAGAGATATTAGATGGTAGGTTGAAACATGCAAAAGAAAGTCTTGAAGCCTTTAGAAAGGATCTAGAAAGCATAGATGTGCTTGCTCTCAATGTTGCATCCACTAAATTAGATGGTTCTATTGAAGAAATTAAGGGTGCTATTCAAGTTTTTGAGAATTCCAAGGCATATTTAGATTAGGGTACACTTGAATTTTATGTACATAAGGTGCTAAAAGACTAGTCTGAGGTGGACAAGAAATTTTATATGTGGTAATTATGGGCCCCCTTTTGTAGCAACTATGTGGACCATGCCAACTAGACCTATCTCAACATAAGGCAACCTTTGGAGTGGTTACTCCCTTTTGTAGATTTTGGCACTAGCTGGAGGAGTCCCTAAAGATCCCATGCCAACTGGTATATAGTTGTGTGGTGCCAAATTTTAGGGGACATGCCTACTAGAACTTATATATGGTGTCTCAAGAAGCACAAATGTTAAAAGAGTGGAGCAGGTGAGATAGTGACCATCTAGCAACAAATTAGAATATTACATGTGCTCATCCAACCTAGGTAGCGTAATTGAGTCAGAGAACTTATGACAACTCATCACTTGGAATGTGTTCATTTGACCTAGCAAGGAGAGTCCCAATCACCTATAAAATAAGGCTCATATTTGAATATTAGAGAGAGGAAACTAAGGCATCAAAGATCTAGAAAATAGAGAGCCAACCTAAGGGTTTATATTCTACATATGATAGGTTAGGTATTTGAATGTATAGCCCAATCTTGCTTGTGATACTCTGGGCATGAGTAGCTATAGGAAAGAGCATATTCTCTATTTCATATCTTGAACTTATGTGCTAAACTATATTAAATGAAGAATGTGGTTGAAGAAATGATGTGTTGATTCTTGAAATATAGATAGCATAGTATCATGTTTATGACTTAAGTTTATGATAGTAGTTGTATAGTTCTTTGCTTAAACTATAATATGATATGGAGGTTCAACCCTGGTCACTAATGGCATCCTTGTGCCATCTATTGACCTTGGCATCCCTATAAATAAACTAAGTGTTGGAACTATATTATGCCAAGGCCTTAAGACCCATGCCTACGTGCTTCACTAAAGATTAGTATTTGAATCCAAGCTATCCCTATGACTTATCTAAGTAATTTAATGACCCTATACTAACTAGTCTTCTAGATTTCACCATTGAGAGCTAGGTCTAGCTAGTTATGAACGTACACCTAAGGGATTATTCCCTTGAGAAGGCTTATGCCTAATGAACTTCCCTTAGATATCCTAGCACTAGCTGGTCACCTGAACTTATCTTTCCCATGACATAGTCCCTTGAACCCCAAGTTTCACCATATTACAAATAACCCAATGTAGGCCTAGTCCCTTCACTATTGTGCTTCAGGTGAGTGTGCAAGGCTTGTGACTTGTGTGAAATTGATGCCAGTGTAATAACATGATTAAATGTTGTGCTCTAGAACCTTATATGCTCACACCTAACTCCACCAAGTCTTGAACTAATTTGGTTTGATAGCTAAGTTCATGACTAAGCATAAAAGCTACCCTAGTGAAATTTTTTACAACATCAATTAAAATCAAAATCAAAATCAAAGAATATTTGGTTGAAATTCATCTTGAGAGGAAAGTTAAGTATTCCCTTGCGAAACACTCATGTAAATTGAAACATGCCATTAATATTGAAGAACCTAGAATTATAGTTCAAAAGATCACTTCCATAAATGTAAGTTAAGGGAAGCTATAGAAATTTTAAAAAACCCTAAAAATTTAAGTAGGGATGAGGGCTTGGGGATTAGTCATGCATGGAAACCTATAGTTTATGGAAATATTTGAGGTAATTTTTGGCTAGAGTTGGTAAGGGAGTTCTCTTGTTTCTAATTAAAATTAAATAAAATTCTAATACTTTATTGAACAACTAATTTAGTAATTAATTGGTTTTCATTTTTAAAAATATCCTTTTAGTAATTATTTTGTGAGAATAAATTAAATATTTTAATAATAAAAAATTTAAATTATTTTTAAACTTTCTATCTTTATTTAATTTATTTTAGAAATTATATCTAATAGCTACTTAGTTTTTTTTAAGAAATTATTTTTAACGGCTATTTTTATTTCTTTTTAAAAATCTTGGTTTTATTGTTCTAACATAATTATTTTTCCTAATGATGGATCACAAGGGTTGATTTGAAATGCATTGATCATCTAAATGTGAAACAGTATTTTCCAAAAAATATTTTCATTATTAAATGGACTGTGGAAGCTTTAAATATTTATCTTAGAGATCATTTTAAAGTAATATTTGAAAGTGGTAGGACTTCAAAGTGTTCAAATAGTTATAAAATAGGTATGAGTTTCATAGGTCTCAGAAGTTCATCTAGAGCCTTTATAAAATTAAGTAGTAGTTGCTAGAATAGTCTAGAAGAACCTGCGGGTTCAAAGGTTTTTTTGGTACTTGGGAAATTTTCCATTTGGCTAAATACAAAATTCTTTTAGGGAATTTATTTTAGTTTTTTGGCTAAGTGTTGGGGACTTGTCGGGAAGAATGTCCACTACAAAAATTCGAAAGACTCATTTCTTTTGGGCAAAGTGTATGCTACAAAGTTCCCAAAATGCTATTTCTTTCAAGAAAATTGTTTGAGAAATTTTCCCAAAGATAGATTTATTTTGAGAATTTTGTCCATGAAAAAGCTAAGTGCTAATATTTTCTTTGGGTTAATTTTTTTTGTTTTTGACTAAGCATTGGGAATTGTTTTAGATATTTTGTCAGAAACAAAAGTCGTAAAGGGTATATCTTTTGATAAAGTGTCCTAAATCAAAGTTTTGAAAGGTTAATTTTCATGAAAAGTGTCATATACAAAATTTTGTAAGGGTATTTTTTCAATCAAAATAGTCCAAACAAAAACCTTGAAGGATCATTTATTTGGCAGAATGTCTCCATATAATTTTCTTGAGGGGTCATTTATCAAGAAAGTGTCCTACACAAAATGTTCAAAACATAATTTCTAACAAAGTAGAATTATTTCAAATAAAGTGTCTAAAGCAAATGGTCCACAATAATTAGTCTAACGTAAAAAGTCCTAAACATTGAATTATTTTGAGGAAAGTGGCCGAATCAAAAGTCTAAAGGAAATTCTTTTAGACAAATTTTTTGACACAAATGTCTCAAAGTAAATTTAGACTGCAAAAAAATCTCCCATGCAAATGTCCCATAGATATAATTCCTTTAAAGAATTTTTTTTGGCAAAGGTGGATCTAAAAATAATTTGATAGTCAAGTGAACATCAAATACATTCGTGAAAATGTCAAAAGACAAGAGAAAAAGTGTCAATTTCAAGATAGGTGAATAACTATGGGGATTCAAATACATCAAATACAGTTGTGTAGATTTCAAATACATTCATGCAGATGTTAAATATAGGCACATGAACATCAATTTTGAACATTGTAAAGTAACCATTTGGGTTCAAAAGTCTTTAAAATATTTAAATTTGACCAAGATCTAATGGTTTGTGTGATCTTGTATACTGACACACATATCTAACAATTCATGATTGGGTCAAATATGTCAAAAGGTCCCCAGGTTAAAAGTCATTAAAAATGTATAAGTTGGACATTATCTAATGGTACAAGTTCATTGAATAGGGAACTAATGGCATGAACTCAACTAGAAGGGAAGTGGGCCCAATGAGATATACTGCTATCACTTGATTATATAGATCAATACCGATGGTATAAGTGAGAGTCAAAGGTCAAGGAGATTAAATCAAATGTAATGTTGTAAAATATCATGATCTTAGGACTTTGGTTCAGTGACCAATGACCAATATTGAAATTCAAAGCAAAGAGATTCCAGAGGAGGTCGATAGGTTGAATCTGACTAGTTTCTAGATGGACAAGATGAACACATGTCCCAATAGTGATAAGCATATTTCATAATAGAATGAGAAACATGAAAAGGGAATGATACATGGATAAATACATAAGATCAAGGATTATGAAGAAAAGTGAGCTCTTTAGACTCATACACTACCATGAGGGCTTAGATGAGGTCCAAGATGAATATCAACTACCAAATGTGAAGAATGAGGTCTAGGAAAATAATGAATGACTGTAAATGGTGAATACAAGTGTCTATAATATAGCTAGTAGTTAGGCAAACATGTAATGAATATTATATCATGTTTCAAAATACCTCAAAAATTACATATGTTGACTCTCTTGGTTCAATTTTAAATGCTTGAGAGATGGTCCATGATGAAAGAAGTTTCACAAAGGCTAGCCAAAGAATATCTACTTCATTTTGGAAAATTTTGTCATAGATTTTAGGGACATCTATCTTAAAAATCATTAATGGTCCATTTCACACGTAGTTTCACCTACAACATAACTGGCTCTCATACCTAGACATGTGTTCTGGTGACTCTTAAACTTCATTATGTTCTCCTCTCTCTAAAGTTCTATATATAGATGCCATTTTGGCCTTCATAAGATATACCACACCATGTATGGTGAAGCCTTGTTGGATTGATGTTATATTTTTCCTTTTAACATTAATTCTAGTCTATTTATAAGCTCTCAAAGAATTGTGTATGTTTGTAAGTGATTTATAGTGATAAGAAGTGATAATCTTCTATCCTTCTTTCCTTTATCCTTCTATATTTGAGCAAGAGTTCTTAGTCTAATAGGTCATATAGAGTGTAGTTAAGTGTTTCAAACTCTTTCAAGTGTATAATTGTCCTTGGAATGTGCAATTTTCCTTCTAATCCATTTGCCTTATGTTGTTTCACATATCTCACCTTTATATTGAAATACTCATGTTAGAACCTTTTAGAGCTTTGAGACTAATTTGTATGCTTTGATTTATTGTGCTTGGAATATGATGGTCATGTGGATATAATATTATTACATCACCTCCCATATAGTAGGTTCCATTTATACAATTATAACTCTTTTCCCTATAATCAATCAATAGTTTAAGTGATAAGCATTACATGATACATTCATGGAGCTATCCCTTTAAATATAAAGGTTCATTTACACAAGAGGTACACCCACATACCTATAAATGTTACCATATTTCTGAAATTTGGAAGAGGCTTGAACACCCTCTTCGAGGGTGTGAGATTTGGTGACAATAGTTCTGACACGCCTAATGGGACTTGTCTCCAAGACAACCAGTCAAGGTTAATGTTGGTCTTGACAACATTGGATATGGGTTGATGTGTTACTTAGTATTTGGTGACTCCATCAAGGAAAATTTGGTTTATGGCCACTATCGTATTATAAAGTTGTTCTCATAATTCATGGTTCTCACTAGGTCATCCTCTAGATGAGCTCTCAATCCCATTAATTGACTCTTTTAGCCTAAACTTCCCCTTGAAGTTCAATACCCTCCTCATAATTTGAAATTTTGAGAACTAATAGATTTTACTAGAGAGGAAGAGGATTAAGAAATTGAGGAGATTGAAGATACTAAATATTTTGAATTATTTTAAGAATAAATGGCTAGACCTCATGTTTTCCCTACTTTCAATACAAAAAATATAATTTACCTTCAAGCACATGATGTTATTACTCCCAATGCCACCTAAAGGTGTACCCCATTAAATGGTGAGAGTAATGTTACACCCATTGAGCACATTAGATATGTCTCTAAGTTTTATAGCTGCCATAACATCACTCAAGAAAACATTGCTATCATAATTCTTGCCATGTCCCTTAGTGGGAAGTCTCTTGATTGGTATAGGACCCTAGAGGGTGAATGCATCATGTCATAGGATGAATTTGGAGTGTTGATGACTACAAGATTTGGAAATGAGAGTGATAATGCCTCTCTCATACACTAGCTTAATGTAATCAAAAGAGGATTTAAAGAAATAATGCATGATTTTACTGAGATATTCTAAAACCCTTGGAATAGACTACCTCCTCCTATGAGGCCATGCCCTAGATTGTGTTTCTAACCTATTTGGGAACTATTAGCATTAAAATTTCTCTCATGATTTAATATATGGGTGGTTCCACTCTGCTTGAAACATATGAAATCACTATCAAAGACAAAAATAATCTCATTCAAACTAGAAGATTACCACATAAAGTGTCTATGCCTCCATTGTCTTATGATTTTGTTGATATTTTAATGTGGATCAAACTCCTGATGTCAATACCAATCCTAGATCTACTCTTAATAAGGAAGATAATGTCATGGACAAAGATGTAAAAAATCAAATTGTAAGATCTCATCTTAGGCAACCTAACATACAACTAGGTGCCTATCAAAATTCATATCCTTATCCACAACATTATGGTTAGAAATTTGGAAGAGTAAGAGGCCAATGGAAAATTAATCCCAATATTATTACCAATGCATATAATCCCAACTTTACCACCAATGCAAGAGAGATTGTGCTAGTTCATAGCAACTTGGTGTAAGGTGAAAATTGGTAGTAAGGCTAATTTATGGATGCTAGAGAAGGTGGAGAGTAGGCTCTTATTGATTATCATGAGGTTACTCCTCTCTTATTTGTTAGGGATGAAGTTATGATGTAGAAAAGTGGAAGTAGATAATTTTAAGAAGATATCTTCACCAAATTTTTGGTCAAGGACACCTTCATGCTTAATCAAGGAATCTCAATTATAAACAACACTAGAGCCAAAAGAAAAGATTTAGGTGTAGATAGTAATGTGCCTACAATCTCATACAATCATCCTCTAAAGTAGTAAAGCATGGTTGTAAGTGGGTTGGTTCTAAGGGTTCTTACACTTCCATCAAATCAGAATGTTGGAAAGACTATTTAAGGCACTCTAACTCCTTAAGCTCCAAACACTTCTATTGACCATATTTGACCGTTTAAGTTAGATTAAGACCCCTATTGGTAAAAAAAATTGATTTTTTAGGTGTTTATGGGTATAATTTTATGTCATGAGATGTATTATAGGTTAATTAATGTCAGTTAATGCTATATTAGCCTTGGTCCTTAGTCATTTTAATCCTTTTAGTCTCAGGTGTCATTTTGAGGTCAAAAAGGGAATTTAATCACATGTACAGACTATTTGGGAAGTGTGAAGGTTATATCACGTGTCATGTGTCCCATTATGCTTTATTCAACCATTCCAAACTAAAAAAGGTAGGTAACTTAGAAAAAAAGTAGTTTTCATAGAGAAAAGAGGAGTTTTAATGAGGTGTGAAAACTTGTACAACATCCTACAATTGATGACTCTTCAAGAGTGTCCCTCGGTCTTCCATTCACTTTTTTTAGTGATCAGTTTGATAAAAATCTCAAAGATATGAAGAAAATTGCTTATCTCTCCTTCCACTAGGCTTGGCAAGAAAGACTGGGCTTTAGGTTTGTACTTGGTATGGTCATAAAAAGAGGTTTTAGGAAAAATGATCTTGAGTGTGTCTTATAAACTTATTAAAATTCTATTTGATATTTTTTTATAAGAATGGTGACTTGTGCTTTATGAACCATTCTTAAGAAGTTGACCTATTTGTTTTGCTTGCTAATATGTACACCCTATAGGTTTTACTTTGGTTTGAATAATTATATATAATTAACCTACTAATGTTGTTTCCAAATGATGTTTACTCCCTCATAAAATTATGCCCATGATTGGTTTAGTGTTTCAAGGTATCTAGATATGCAAATCATCTCATGTTGCAAGATAAGGTACTATTCTATATTGTTGGCAAGTTTCCACTATCTAAGAACCTTTATGCTTTGATAATGGTTTTAGAGGGTGGGGATAGGTTCATTATCATATTTTACATTTCCTCTCAACCCCCTCACCTTTCATATTATCCTAAAAATAAATATTCTCCATGAAGTTACATTCAAAAGCACCATACAATCAATCTGCTATATGACTGTCATACCAATTAGCTAGGTACCTATAAGAGGTCTAAACATTAAAAATTAAGTGTGAATACTTATCTTAATATTGGAAATACATTGAGGTTTTATTTTAGCATCATAAGAGGAGATAAAATATCATGGAATGTAGTCTCCTTGAATACATGGACCCCATACTCACAACCTACCTATACACATTAGAATGTCCACCTAAAGGTGGTTAAATATGAAGTGTTCTCTATAGTATGTTATATTCAAGTAGTTCTTTAATGTGTTGAAAGGTAATGAGATCCTAGTTATTAGACATGGGACTATTTATAAATACAAAAGACACCATGATCCTCTAGAGACAAACAAAATGGGTTAACATTCAATACCAAGTATAGATTATTACCTATAGTCATATTTTGGTCTAAAAGACCACCTATAACTAACTACAAGAAACATAATTAGGCAAGTTAACTAGACAAGTGAGTCTAAACATGAAAACATAAACCCTAATAGTGAAAGTTTCTCCTAAAAGACCAAAAATGGATCATAGGCCATGTATTATAGGTTTCAAGGATAAAGTCACCTACACGATCTTATTTATCACATCATAGTTGACTAAGTTTGACTGGGATAGACAATGAGCAAGCTTGAGGACTATGAATGTGGAAAATACATAATGAAGAGGAAAATTGATCAATTCATTGAATTTTTTTTGGAAAGCTTAACTGAGGTCTTGGAACACTATGTCTTAGGTCCAACCATGCATAAATACACCTACAAGTGTCCCCTCAAGTGGAAATATGCATCTACAACTAACTATAGGTGATTGGTAAGAGAGTAATCAAAGGTTAACATTCCTAAAGTTGATATTATAGGTATATAATGTGAATATAAAAAAAATGATTAAATGGACATGAATACCTAGGTAAGGTCTTGTAATACTCCATCCAAAGTCAAATCATGCAGGACATCTACAGAAATAGTGCTTTGAAGAGACACAATCAAGAAATAAACTTTGTTTTGAGAAGGTCCAGGTGTGTGCAGGGGTAAATTGAAGGTTATAATGATGATTGGATTTGAAATATACCAATCATGATTATATAAGTTTTAATATTCTCCTTTTATATGAAATCAAGTAGAGAGAGAGCCTTAATATTGCAATACATAGTCCATATAGTAAATGGTCACACAGGCTGCCTCCAAATAGTTTATCTTAGGTCTTTGAGAATTTGGGAAGACAAATCATCAGACCAAGGGCTTAAAACTGGTAAATAAAATGTTTTTGTCTTTTATAATCTCCTCAAATAGTCATCATTGTTTGATAAAATAGGAGAGAGCCTTCTATTTTGTTTCAGATAGAGGGATCTCCCTTTATGAGTAAAACTTAAAGTACTAGGAAAGGAAGGTAAAGAGGTGAGATATAGACTTATTGAGAAATGAGAGAGGTTTTTAAGATTGAAACACATCCATGAAAACATGGAAAACCTTAAAAATATGGGAGAAACTAAACAAAATGCTTTAAACCTTCAATGTTGTAGTCAAGTATGTCAAGCAGGGTTTAGGCCTAGAAGCCAAATGGTAGGTCACTTTAACTTATAGCTCTTATTGAGCCTTATAAATGATTATAAAATGTTTTTAGGGTGAAATTATACATTTAAAATCACTTTGTATGTAAACAAAACACAAATAAGGCCATTTTTGGACTTTAAGACAACATAGGCTTGTGCAAAGTGGAGAAAAGGATTGATATACCAACATTAAGTGCTCACATTTACCTTTAGTTTATTAATGGGAATATAATAATTTTTGAGGTGTTGACAATGATATTAAATTTTTTTAATTTTTTTGGTAGTTTCAATGTCAGACCTTCATGAACAAAGCTTAAGAGCAAAAAAAGACCTAAACCCTTGAAAACCCTTAGATAAGGACCCAATGAAGGAAATGGAGATGAAAATATAATATTATGGAATATTTTTAACATTAAAGTTCTTTAAAATTATAGAGGACTCTTTCAATCTCCTTCCCACCCTTTGATTTGTACAGAACTATACAAATGGAGTACAAAACATGCTATTTTTTAATTTTTTTGTGTTTTTTAGGTTATAAGAGGTTACAAGAGATGAAAATAACATTAAAGGAAATATTAGGACTTAATATATCTCCCCATGTAAATTTAATGCCTTGGAACAACTCCTAAGATCCTTAACTAGCTACTTCATCTTAGCCGATCGCAATTGGCATAGTGACCAAGCTAGTGAGAAGGGTGAAAAACTTCAAGTGAGTTGATTTTAAGGTGTTATTGATGCCTATAAGTATATGGAGGGTATTTAAAAGTTTCATACACTCCATTTTATTAATTTTCATGCAAAAGTGATGCTTTTTGGAAGCCAAGTGTGCAAGGTGTGTGGAAGAGGAGTTTTCTTAGACTGTAAATGGTGATGGCTCATTCCCAAATTATTCTAGATGTCTAGTACTACAAAAAATGAATAGAGAGGAATTTTTTAAAGCCTTAACTCCTAATTCAAATCTTAAAACCTATCCATAATTAGTTTTAGGATGTTTTATTAGGGCAAAATCATGAAGGCAATTTTTTGAGCCAGAATGAGAACTTTCATGCCTCTTTTCATGAGGTTAATGACTTGGGGTGACACTTGTGCTTCCTAAACTTTCATGGTTCATTTCACATATTATTATCATTCATTTTTAACTCATTTTATCAGCTGTATAATTATCCTTGTGACCTTTGGACTTCTTTTTTCTCCTCTCTCTCTCTCAAGTTCTATAAGAACTAGCCATTTTGACCTTTGTAACTTATGCTCCACTTGAGTATGGTGAAGTTGTGCTCATTTGCATACCATTTTATAAATATTAATACTTATTTTTACCTCTTACATAAATTTTCATAGTGTGTTTTACTTATTTATCTTGCTTAGTGATGACTCTTTTTTCCTTAGCATGTCGTCTCATTCTCTCACCTATTTGCAGTTAGAAAGCTTCTTCTTGCAGGGCATGTGAAGTGTTCTAGGATGTGTTAAGGTTAAATGAGTTAGTATATTCAAATAGTTCCATTATATTCCTCTTGTATACTATTCCTATCCTAAACATTCATCACAACCTCATAATGTAACATTGATGTTGGAAAATGCAGATTAGAGAAGTGTATGTTTGGTTAGTCCTTTGTTCTCATGTGTAACATACAACTGATTGGTAGTCATCAATATATTTGGTGTATCACCTCCCTTAGGATATTTTAATTTTAGTTTTATCTCCATTAACCCCATTAATTTTAGGTGTATTAGTGTTATACAAGTGGTACATCAAGGGAGCTAGCCCTATCTAGAGATTCACCTCATCCTTAGGTTCACCCACAACCTAAAGGTGTTTCAATTATGCCACTTGGATGAGGAGAGATAAGACATATCATTAAATGGTGAAAATACAAGTGACTAAAACTTAATTACCTCCAAAAATCTAGGAAAAATTAGGTATGTCTTCTTTAAATATTTTAGATTCATTAGAAAGTACTAAAACATCCATTTCTCTCTAGGATGTTCTACATATGCCTAGTCAGAAAGAGATCCTACAAAAGAATTATCTATTATCCCTACCAGTATCCCTCTTTCAAATCAAATTCAAAGTCATTCTTTCCTTAAAAATTTTCCTAATACCATTATTAAACCATCCACCAGAGTTGAGAAACCTCCACCATTCTATCTCACTCTCATAATGGGTGACAAGTTGGTCCATAATTGCGTAGTGGATAATAGTGATTCAAATTAAATCATGACCAAGGTGGTAGATGATAAATTATGTTTTAATTATGAGCCTCATAGTAAAGGAGTTTTCAATCTAGATGTTACCCCTCCCAAAACCATATGACTGATAAAAAACTTGAATATTTTCCTACATGATTGTCCTAGTTTTCCTATCTTGTAAGACATAATAGTTGTTGTTGATCTCTAATATACATATTTAGGGATTTCAATACCAATATTGGTGGCTTAATTTTAGTTTATTAGTATTTATTGCAATTCAATACAAGGTATGGGACCAAGGTGAAAATTAGGAAATAACCTCTTGCAAGTTTTCATATACAACCTTACATAGAGATAAGTTCTAATTTCAATTTTGTTTTTCATGAGAAGGAGGAACTTAATGTCGATGAAGGAGCTTCTAAGCTAGAAGTAATTTCTAATTTATTCATGGATGAATATGTTATAGATGCATATGGACATGATCCTTCTAGTTACTTTGAGAAAACTGATCTTGGGACTTACATCATGTATGAGGAGCCCTTTAAAGGAGCTAAAGTAAGTGTTAGACATTCTCATGTTATTGTAGGTAAGTATATGATCCATGAGTATGATGATCATAATATAATTAATCTAATTGAACACCATGATGAAAATTATGATGTATTTATTCCTACTATTGATAAGAATGATTTTAATGGTGACATTCATGAAGTGGATGATAATGACTTGTGGAATGATGTTGGTGTCATATGTCATGAGTTTGATCAGCTTCGTAATATCACTTATATTTTAAAGAAGTCTACATTTTATTTGATTAATTCCTATAACAAGCATGTGGGTGATTGTATTAATAAACATGGAGAAATTTTTCATCTTTTGAAATAAGAAAAACTATGGAAAAAATTCAATGTTATATGCAAAGAGTTTGACAAGTTGGGTAAGTCTCCCTTTTCTCCAAGAGATTCCATATCTAATGTTGAGGTTTATAATGAGACTAATGATCATGTCATGAAGTGTTCCTTTAAATATTAAGGTGAAACTAATTCTACTAATCAAAGATCTACTATCACAAAGCTATTTAATAATGATAGGGTCCAAGAAGTTATAGACATGGATAACAAAGTCAAGGTAGAAGTTGTCATGCCTCAAGAATAACTAGGAAACCTACTTGATGTCAAACTAGATTCAAATGTATTTAATCATGAAGAAGAGGGGCTTCAAGTTTTCAAATATCAAGCACTTTCTATAACAGAAGAAGATAAGGTGTAAAATACTGTCATACACTCCAATTTACACTTTTTTGGAGAACATCCAATGGATATGATGGGTATAATGGATATGTTACTAGAGAACAAGAAGGTTTATCCATGAAGGTTAAAAAAAGTTTAGTATAAAACACAATAAATTTTAAAGGTGATAGGCTTCTTGATCACCTACATATGCAAATGATTGGTAATGAGCATGCTCCCCATTTTAAGCTAACTTCATGGAGTGATAAAGATGCCAGGGGAACCATTTTTGACCCTGGTTAACGTATGATTAGATGTTTCACCTAAAAATAAATTTTTGTAAATAGTAGATTAAGTGTGTGTTTTATTTTAGCTATGTGTTTTATGTTCCCTAAATTTTCTAGTCAAACATATAATTTTTACTGCTTTATGTTTTATCCTTATTGTTTTCTGTTGTGTGTTGTCAAAGGAATTTATGTGTCAAACTTATTTTGAGGTGAAAATTCTTTAAGCAACTAATTATATCTAGGGGAACCATTTTTTTGGGAAAATTATCCAAGCACTTTTTCCAAAGACAAATTTATTTTGGACATTTTATCCATGAAAAGCTAAGTGTTAATATTTCCTTCAAGCTAATTGTTTTAGTTTTTGACTAAGTGTCAGGAATTATTTTATATATTTTGTATGAAACAAAAGTCCTAAAGGGTATATATTTTGACAAAGTATCCTAAATAAAACTTCCAAAATGTCATTTTCAAGAAAAGTGTCCTATACAAAAGTTTTGAAGGATCCTTTTTCAAGAAAAGAGGTCCAAACAAAAAGCCCAAAGGATCATTTATTTGATAGAGTGTCTCAATACAATTTTATTGAGGGGTAATTTATCAAGAAAGTGTCCTACACAAAATTTCCAAAACGTAAGTTCTGATGAAGCAAAATTATTTCAGACAAAGTCCCTGAAGAAAATGGTATGCAATAAACAGTATAATATCAAAAGTCCTGAAGACTGAATTCTTTTAGGGAAAGTGGCTGAATCAAAATTCCAAAGGAAATTATTTTAGAAAAATTATCTAAGACAAATGTCCCAAAGGAAATTCAGTCCATAAAAAAATCTCACATGCAAAAGTCCTACAAACATAATTCCTTTAGATAAATTATTTGGTAAAGGTGGATCTAGAAAAAAATTGATAGTCGTGTGAATGTCAAATATGTTCATGCAGATGTCAAAACATACGCACATCAATTTCAAGCTAGGTGAATAACCATTAGGATTCAAATATCTCATAGATGTCAAATAGATTCATGTAGATGTTAAATAAATGCACACAAACATCAAGTTTGAGCTTCATAAAGTAACTATTTGGGTTCAAAAGTGCTTAAAAGATTTAAATTTGATCGAGATCTAACAGTCTATGTGAACTCACATAATGACACATAGATCTAATGGTTTGTGCTTGGGTCAAATAGATAAAAAAATCCCTAGTTTAAAATCCCTTAAAAATATAAAACTTTAACATGATCTAATAGTGCAAGTTCACTAAATAGGGATCCAACAGTGCGAGCTTGACTAACAAGAAAGTGGGCCCAATGATAGCTATGTCTAGTGCTTGATCATATAGATAAATATTGATGGTGTGAGTGAGAGTCAAAGGTCAAGGAGATCTAATAAAATTTAATGTTTACAACTATCGTGATCTTAGGACTTTGGGTCATTGATTGATGGCTAACATTGAAAGTCAAAGCAAAGAGATTCCAAAGGAGATCTATATGTTAAATTTGACTAGGTTTCAAATGGACAAGATAAACACATGTATAAACAATGATAAGCATATTTTAGAATGGAGTGTGAAATGTGTCAAGGGAACTCTACATGGACAACTATGTAGGGTTAAGGATTCTAAAGTAGAGCGATCTTTTTAGACTCATGCACTTCCATGAGAGCTTAGATGAGGTTTGAGATGAACATTAACTACCAAATGTGAAGAATGAGGTCCAAGAAATCAATGAAAAATTGTAGATGGTGAATACATGTGTCTAGAATATAGGTAGTAGATATGGGAACATGTTATGACTATTATATCATTTTTAAAACTCCCTCAAACAGTCCATATGGTTGAATTTCTTGGTTCAATTTCAAATGCTCAAGAGATGGTCCATGATGAAATCAGTTTCACAAAGGCTAGCCAAAGAATCTCTACACCATTTTGGAAATGTTTTTCATGGCTTATAAGGGCATCTATCTTAAGAATAATTAATGGTCCATTTCACACTTAGTTTCACCTATAACTTAATTGGTTCTCATACTTAGACATGTGTTTCAATGACTCTTGAACTTCATTCTTTTTTCCTCTCTCTAAAATGTTGTATATAGGTACCATTTTGGCTTCTATAAGATATACCACACCATGTATTGTGAATCCCTAATGGATTGATGTCATATTTTACCTTTGAACATTAATTCAAGTCTATTTCTAAGTTATCAAATAACTATCTAAGTCTGTAAGTGATTCATAGTGATAAGAAGTGATAATCCTCTATCCTTCTTTTCTTTAACCTTTCATATATGAGCAAGATTTCTTAGTATAATAGGTCATATACAGTGTAGTTATGTGTTTTAAACTCTTTCAAGTGTATAATTTTCCTTGGAATGTGCAATTTTCCTTCTAGTCCATTTGGCTTATGTTGTTTCACACATCTCACCTCTATATTGAAATACTCATGTTAGAACCTTTTAGAGATTTGAGACTTATTTTTATTCTTTAATTTATTGTGATTGTAATATTATGGTAATTTGGAGATAATATTGGTGCATCACATCCCCTATAGTAGGCTATATTAATGAAATTCTAACTCTTTTTCCTGTAAATAAGAAATATTTTAATTTATAAGAATTACATGATACATTTAGGGAGATAGCCATTTAAATATAGAGAATCATTTTCATAATATGTACACCCACATACCTTGAAATGTTCCCATTTTTCCCAAATTTTGAAGAGGCTTTAACACCCTCTTCTAGGGTGTGAGATTTGGTGACAATAATAGACATGTATGATTTTACTGTGCATGGAAATTCATCTTAAGAATCTTTTCAAAAATTGGATAAGGTATTAACTAGGTGTGAATAATTTCAATTATCCTAAATCCTTACAAAATTATAATGATGGTAGGTCAAGGAATTATCTTAGATCATCATATCTTATCCCATGGATTACAAGTCAATCTTAAAAATATTGAAGTCATTTCATAATTTCTTGCACCTAAAAACCATACTAATATCAAGAACTTTCTAGGTCATGCATGATATTATAGGAAATTTATTGAATATTTTAGTAAAATTATTGCACCTATGTTTTCCTTTCTCACCAAAGATAGTGAATTTATATGGAATAAAAAATACTAGAAGGATTGTGAAGCAATAAATGAGAAGTTGATTTTTGTTCCAATCTTGAGAGGATTTCATTATGAGAAACCTTTTCACATACACATTGATGCCTCTAATGATGTTATGGGGGCATTTATTAGGAAAAAATATGAAGTTAAGATGTATGTTATCTATTACATTAGTAAAAAATTAACTCATATTGAGATAAACTATAAAACTAATAAAAAAGAGTTCCTTGTTTTCATTTATGATATGTAAAAAATGGTCACTACATCACTAGATATAAAATATTCATCTATATAGATCATTCATCCATAAGATACCTAATGAACAAAATGGTAATAAGAGGTAGGATCATTAGATGGTTACTACTATTAGAATAATTTGATATATAAATCAATAATAAGCCATGTAAATTTAATGGTGTTGATGATTTCCTATTGATTATTGAATGTTTTAAGAGAAGAGGATCCAATAGAGGAAAATTTTCCAAATAAACAATTATTCATAGTATCATTACACTCACCTTGGATTGTTGATATGGATAATTATCTATATAGAGGGAAGTTACCTTGTGATTTCATTAATAAACAAAATAAATGTTTAATAAAAAATATTGCTAATTATAAATGGTTTAATTGAGTATTGTTCAAATGTGGACTAGATTTGGTGTTTCACAGGTGTGTTCATGAAGATGATATTTATGGCATATTGAAAATTTAACATGATCATCTAGGTGGAGATAATTATTCATATAAAATGAATATTCATAAGATCATAGGGGATATATACTATTTGTCTTCACTTCACATGAATGTGAAGAGTTTTGGCAATGTGATACTTTTCAAAGGATGGGGAAACTTACATTATCTAATGAGATTCCCTTTCATCCTCAAGTGGTCTTTGGACCCTTTGAGAAATGGGGGTTATATTTAGTTGGTACCATTGATAAAAAATTTCAAGGAAAAGAGTAAATATTAGTATGTACTAATTATGTCACAAAATGGGAATAAGTTTAAGCTTTACCATTTTTCTATGAAGAAAAGACTATTTATTTATTATTCGACAAGATTTTACAATGATTTAGAGGACCTACGTTGATAGTTTTAGATAAAGGGCCTCAATTTACATAAAATATGATTAAATTTTCCACATATCACTATCATATTACCCACATAAAGTCATCACCATTTCACCCTCAATCTAATGGTTAATTTGAAGTCACCAACAAAGAATTAGATAATATATTGAAAAAGTTAGTAGACATCAACAAAAAGGATTGGGAAAACAAGATATATGAATAAGTTTTGGCCTAAAACACAACATGTAAGTCCAATTTAGGTTTTTATCCATATGAAATTATATATAGAAAGAATCCATTACTTCTACTTGAGTTTGAATTGTAGACATTAAGGACAATAATGGAAGTAGATATAGACTTAACATAATTAAAAAAGGAAAGAATTATTTAATTGAATGAATTAGATGAGATGAAACTTGAAAAATTGTAGCCGATGGATCTTCTCAAATATTAGATAAAGGCATGACATGAATGTCACATAAAATAAAGAGAGTTAAAATAAGGATATTGGGCCTTGTTATTGGATTTAAAATCCTAGCATTTTGAATGTAAAATCTACACTAAATGGCTTATAAAATTGAGAATAGTTTTTAGAATGGATTCATTTAGCTATTACCAATTGATGGAAATAAGAAAAAACTTTTGGTAAATGGACATAGATTGAGGTTATATAAAAAATCTCCTAGTGAATAAGATTTCTACTAGTAGATTCAATATCAACTAAAATTTAGTTATATGGGAGAACCATGTCCTTACATAATAACAAAAGGAATATATTTAAGACCACTAAAATAAGAGGGTTTAAAACTATAAAATGGTTATCCTCTTCCCATATATATATATATATATATATATATATATATATATAATAAGAAAAAAGTGGTGAAAAAGTTGAAAACTAGCAAATGTAAACTTTTTCAAGAAAGAAAGAAATAAAAAAAATAATCCTAATTGAATTGTGTTTGATTTTTGTGTGTTTCTCATCTTAAGGACATGTGGCTGAATTTGGAAACAAGGACAACCATGGGTAATCCAAGCTGTGTGTGTGTGTATAACAAGGGAGGTATTATTAAAAAGGGAATTTTATAAAAAAGAAGAAAATTTAATGTATATTTTCAAGTATTTTAAAAAAGAGAAAAGGGGACTACATCATGAAAGGACATGATTTCATTCAAGATGATGCAATCAAATGCACTTATGAAGGCCAAGGTTTTTATGGTAAGGACTAATTTAGCACATATAAAGAGTTAAAATCATAAGTAAAGGAAATGATGGCGGAAGAATTGGAATGAAGGGAATGAAAGAGATAATATTTTATCCACCTCACATCTCCCTACATGTAATATTTTTTATTCTTCCCAAAAAAATCCAATCATGCTAACTTTGGCTACATGATATTTCATGAGATTGATAATCAATTAGCAGTTTTTTAAAAACTATTCATTACTCTGTTTTTATACAATCTCTCTACATTATAAAATTGATAATTTTTCTCTCACCTATTTACCAAGTGTTTATCCAAAAATCTTAAATATATTTCCAAATTCTATAAATGGGACAAAAAAATAAATTTGAGCCAGAGTCAACAACACTTCTCATTTAGGATGAAGAAGTGATAATTATTTTTGAAAAGGTAGGTTAGATGGAATTACTTAAAATGTTCCATTATTATGAAGAAAAATTTATTGAGGACTTCATCAATTTATAAAGTGAACATTCTAAAGTGAAAGGGATCAAGTTAATATTGAGTATCTCCTTCATTATTCAATTGTTTAAGATCCTCTTTATGCCTAAAAGTGTATCAAATAATCCATTGCATGAGTTAGAGGTTGTGATCTTCTTAAGATCTTTGATGGAATAGTAGCAAAGCAGTGAGCTATTTCACAAAAATGATAATATAGTTGGTTGTTGTGATTAACCTTGGTCTTAATATTGCTCGTGAAAAATGAAAGTAGTCTAAACTAAGTAGAGTGAATTATGATTAAAAAAAACCTAAAGTATAATGTATAAGCTAGCATTTATATTTAAAATGAAAGCTAAAGTATAATGAGTTGATAAAAAAATGAGAAAAAGGAAGGGTAGGGCAGAGAATAAAGATATTACTAATATTCCATTCAAACATTATGACAAAGCTTAAATTTCATCCAAACATACATTAAAACTAATATATGACATGAAATAGCTAAATAAAAAATCCTATCACATATTAGGCAAACATCTAAAGATAGTTTAAATAATGAAAATAAGAAACCAGATTCAATTTAAAGATTTACTTCTACAAGGAAATTGCATAAGCACATCTACTAGAGAGCAATGGAAATGAACTGAATCTAATCTCTTTCAATCAATCTATCATAAGAATAAATTGATAACTTTGAATTCAAATATATACATATGGAAAATTCAAATCTAAAAATTAGACTAGATAATTGAGGAAGCAACCATGATAACAAAATACATAAACAAAAATGAGACAATCCTTTCAAAATTATCCTACTTGCATTAATTTGATCCAAATTTACACATTATTTTAAAAACTATTCTTTTCAAATGATAATACCCCTTTTATAGAAGACTAAGGAGGTATGTTGGTCAATCATGTCAGATGATAATTGTCCAAGTGTCATTGATAGCTATCCTTTTACAATCTTCTAGAACTAGACACTCTCTAAATGGACTAACCTATAATAAATTCAATTTATAATATGCACATTATTTTACAAAATAATATTCCTTTAAAAATGATATACATGTTTAGTTACAAAATAATATGCTAAAGTCAAAAAATTTGACTTTGAGAAGCACTTATTGTATTCCTTTGTCTATGTTGTAAGATATTAATTACTTCATTATGTTTCTCATTAATTAGCTTGAGGTTGATGATGGGATCCATGAAAATTTTCTTTTCTTGATCTTCCAGGCCTTTGAGGATCTTGTCTACCCTATCAAAAGCTTCCTTGATGCTCCTGCCATCTCTTATCTTCTCCTTTATAGATAAGATCATACCCAAGATCCTTTTGTTATCTTACCCTATTTTTGCTTATGTTAGAGAGTTGTAAATGATGTTATAGATATCTCATAGTGAGTTGATGAAGTGATTTGATAGTCTAAATGACAATGATAAAGTGTGCAATGTGTTTGTCCTAGTATGATTGCAGTATGCTTGGTTGATCTTTAGTTTTGGCATGATTAGAGATGTTCAAGGATGAGTATGGTGATTTAAATATATGTGAGATGTCCTAATATTTTTTTAGGCTTTGAGTACTTGTGTACATGAGTTTATTTAATCTAGTTGATCATTGTTATTATCTAGACATTTTGGGTCTAATGGTAGAAAATTTGAGTAGGCAGTTTGATGACATTACCATTATCACATGTGGATGAGTCAAGGAAGTTGGCCATATGGTTTTGATCACATTATTCCCTAGTTTATATGCATAAATTATTAACTATAGTGATGAATTTTGAGAAAAGATATGCAAGTGAAAAGTTTGGCTCTTAGGCATTTTGATAGTATTTTCCCATACTTAGCCAAATTTTCAATGTGGCAAGTAAAGTTGAATAGGCAATTGATGGTAGAATGTCTCACACGTGTGGACATTTCAAGAGAAGTTTATCATATGAGTTTATTCATTTTTATACCTATTTGATTTTTGCTAACTTTTAAGTTAAATATTGAAGCACGATAAAAGCTATACATGTGCAAACCTGGTCTTTCCAGATAGTTCTTGACATAGTTGGCTTTGTGAATAGATAAATATCAGGAGGAATTTTAATGTTGTTATATCTAACATGTGTGAGTGTTATAGGATAATATTGACACATGGTTATATTATCCTATATGAGGATATCATATGGTATAAATTTGATAACATGTGAATGAGTGAAGTAAAAGATATAACTATGCAAAGTTGGCCTTCTAGGAGATAAGGAAGGTTCCCATACTTAGTTAAATTTGCACAAGGTAAAGTTTGAGAAACATCGATAGAGCACATTAATTATAATATGTCAGTGTTATCACTTTAGAGTGCACCCTATTTGAAGATGTGTAAGGCACACTTTCTCTCTAATTGATACAATTAGATCTTCTCAGAGTGTGGGTGACTCTATATTGAGAAGAACCTCCAGAAAGGGCTAGTTCCCTTAAGATATAATACTAAAACTAATCTACTATTTTTTATTTTTAGGATGAAAAGAGAGAAGGAAAATGAAATGGGAAATCCTATCTAATTAGGTGATGCACTTGAATGATTGATATTCTATGAAATATTTTTGAAACTAAGTAAGATACACATATGAATCTAAAATAAAACTCTACATTTAATCTTAAACATCATTGTCTCAAAAGAAGGCCTAAACGAAGTTTGCAAAGCAAATTCAAATCTTAGCTCTTTAAATGACCTATAGAGGATGAGATTTTCACAGTAGGTGTGAAAAGGAACTGAAAAAAGAGAAAGTATATGCCACTTTTATGATATTACACATTCAAATTACAATCTATTTTTATCCAAAAAGTATATTAAAAAGATCTTCTTTATTTGATAAAATGGTTTCAATTATAATTTCTCTCTGCTTCAGGAATTAATGAAAAATGGCTTGAAAAAGCCAATATTTATGTATAAAACCTAACTTAAATTAAAATTAGCATTGAAAAGAGAAGTATTAGTATTATTTGAGTTAAATTAAGAATAAGATTCTTTTATAATATTAATTAAATGCTGTAAAATTTTCTAAGTCTTCAAAAAATGTATGTTCTTCATTTTTGGCATAGAATTGAGAAGTGGTGGGCCCATGTTGACTTACCAACCTTATTTGCATGAAAATAATGTCATAATTTGGAATATAACTCCATATTTAAATTTATTTTATGTTATTTAATTTCTTTATCTTGCATGAAAAGCATGGGAGATGCATGAAACTAATCAAACTAGTCAACCGAAGAGATGTGGACTCAAAAAGTAGTCAAATTCTACTTGAACTCAAATTACATGAATTATAAATTGAGGATTGAATTTATAATTATATATCCATTTAAAAAAAATATATGGCATCTTATAATTCAAAAATTAATTTATTTGATATATTTTTAATATCATTCTTTACTTTCTTGATTGACCAATTAAGCTTATTAGGCCAATTAGTCCTAATAACTTATCTTCTTGCATTTGGAATCCATTAAACCTAAAAAATTATGACATGAAACCTGAAAAAATAATTAAATATACCTTAAAAAACTTTTCTCATCACAATATATTTGATTTTGATGAGAAAACACTCGTTATTCAGTCAATAGGGTTGACTAGGCCTATTTTGCTCCATTTTTCTATAGATTGGCCATTTTGATTGAGTTGGTTTGGATAATTGTGGGATGATATATAACCAAATTAAAATTTTATGATGAATAAAAATTCTTCATATTTGATCTCCATTGATTATATTTCATTGAAGTGTCCTGTACTACATTTTACATGCTTTTTTCCACAAAAATATGATTTATTCCCCCATTCATATAATTCCATGTATAAAATTAAAATTTATATAATATTATATATGCAATTGAAATTTTATAAGGTTTCAAGTTGATCTAAGATTTTATGGAAATAAAATCAACTTTTTGCAAAACTAGTTTTTTTGAGGGTTTAGGAGAGCTTTAAAGTTGAATCTTCAAAATGATGATTCATGAAGTAAAAACATATAAATCAAATAATATTTACATATATTTGTATAAAAATGACTCCCCTAACATCTATAAAAATATTGGTTTTTGATGTAAAATATATGAAAAGTTATCATGTAGAAAAATTTACATGTGGGGTTTTGACTGCATTCGGAGCTACCTATGCTCTTAATGATTATTCATAAATAAAATACCATAATATGGTCTTAATTTTTCATTAATTATAATTAAATAAGTTTAATCAAAACATACTAAGAGAGTTTGACAAAACTTCACACATGGTGAAAGATATCAACATTTGAATAGGAGATTTGGAAGGGTGTCTAAAACTACAAAAAATGAAAAATTCACCAAAATGAAAATAAATCTTCACCTACTTCCCAATTACTAAAAAAATATAATGTGTTCTATTAAATTATATCAAAACACTCTAAAATCACATTTTTTTTGAAAAGCCAAAAAACTCCTTTTTGGCCTATATGCCTATTTACTTGCAAAACCTTGTATGAGCATGATTTGCTTATATTTTTGAATTTTTACACTCTTTAAATGTATTATTATGATTTAATAACATCATCAAATTCTTTTAAAACATTTAACTATACTTAGAATCTTATGTAGCACTCTAAAATAATACCTGCTCCAATGGTGATCTCCAACGAACATTCTTGATGACTATTATAAAAAAGTGAATATCTTTACTCATCCAATGGAAATGAAAATAAAAAGGTTCCTAAATTTGTGGTGACCATGTGTAAAAAATTTTAGGTCTTGAAACCACCTAAAGCTCTCAAAATCCTCAATTTCCTTCAAAATTGACCCCCTATGCATGAACTGTTTGCATATTTGAACTTGACAATGCTCTTTTGAAATGAAAATGACCCATTTACAATCCATTTTTGATATTTTTTTCCAAAATTAATTATTTTAGGCCATAATTGATCATTTTGACCTACTACAAAGGGATATTAGTGAGATTTAGGAAATTTTTGAATGATAAGGGTAGTAATTTGACCTTGACAGGTCAAATTACTAACAATTTTGGCAACTTTTAGGGGTTGACCACCTTGTTGGTCAAATAACTCATAAATTTTGGCTATAAAAAAATTAGATATACACCGAATATTAGAAGATTTATATGAGAAAAGATATAAATAAGATGACTGACACAAACAAGACAACTGACATAAACAACAACAAATATGTACATGTGTGCACTTAGAGGAATGGACAACAACTATCGAAAAGGGAAAAAACAACAATTAAAAGCATGTGTGGATATTCAATTTAAGGAAAGAAACAACAAGAAGTCTATTATGTAAAAACTAAGCTCCAACTTGATGGCTCTCCTAGATCAAATGGAAATCTATTTAATGCATCATGGAAATTTGAAACATGATTACTTCCTTTTGATAGCCCTCTTCTATAAATGAGAGAACTTATATGTTCATGTGTTCTGGATGATACATCTAGGCCTCCAAATTCCATTCTTATGTTCATAGATTAAAGATATGGATCCAAGATCCAATCATCTTCCTCCCATATTATCCTTTGTTTCATTAAAAGTGCTATCTCTACCTCATTCATAGGTTGATTATGATTTGACACATTCTCATTTAATGATTGTATTAGCAATTTAGCTAGTATACCTAGATTGATGTCTTCATTTGACTTCATTTAAATTGGTACTTTATCAAAATATTTAGATCCTTGATAATCATCTAAACATGGATATAATATGACTTTAATTTATTCTTGATGAACAATTGCAATGATACTCTTTACAAGACATTCATTAATCTCCACTTGGGGTGGAGATGGACCATCAAATTTTGCACAAAAACTCTTCAAGTCATCCCAAAAGGCTTCTTCATCATGATTAATGGAAAAAAAATGAAATTCATCAGTATTCTTACCATTTTAAACATGTTTATCACATATTTCTACCTTTTGGATGAAGTCAAATGAAATTTCTTGATATGATGCACTTGTCTCATCTTTATCACGAATATTTTACATCTCAACAATGGATCTATGTTAGTTGTCTTCATGGCTACCTTTTGAAGAAATATTTATTTTTAATTCATCTATCTCAGCTATTATAAACTCCTAAGAATCCTCTTGCACGTTATCTTCTTGTTCATCATGGAAAATTGAATTATTTTTATCCTTTCTAAGTGATGTCTAAACTATGATTTCTTCTTCGTGATCACTGGAATTATCATCATTCTCTATCTCTTTAGTTTCATCTTCTTCACTTTCCTCACAAAGAAGAGGTTCTTGCTCCAAGAGTGGCATGGTAGACCCTTGGAAGTATTCAATAATATGTGAAAGATCTACATAAGTAACCATAGATACCTGATTTTGCTCATGAGGCTGCTCTTTTTGGATCACCTTCACCTCATCTCTCTACACTTTTTTTTGAATGGATTTCCATGAAGGAAAAAAATTAGACTTTTGAGGAGGAAGGGATGAAGGTAGAATGGTCTCTTGATTGAATTCAACATTCTAAGTGATGCTTTATTTTTTCTCTTTCTTGCTTAACTCCATGATTTGGTTCCAAGTTGGGAAAGATAAAGGCTATTTTTTGACCTTTTGATTCTGGTTATCCTCCTCTTTCCTTGGCTTCAACTCCAACTCTTTGATCTTCTTGTCAATATTCTCTTAGAATGTTTTCTCTTTAAAGTGGTTAGTGATCTCAATTACAGGATGTGCCATAAAGAACTCTTTCTTTCTTTAACAGTTCTCTTGGATAGAACTCCAAGAAGGGAAGGTTTAAGAAATACATGAAGAATTTGGCAAACTCAAAGGGGCTCTTAGAATGGTCTATTGAGGAGGAATGGATGACACATAAAAAGAGTGAGGTTGAACCTATTTTTCTTTGAGGTGTTTTATTTTATCCTCAATGCTCTGAATGTAACCACCTACATACATCATCTCACTAGTGAGATTGCCCCAATTTTCTCTCTTAATAGATGTCCATTACTTTTTTATTTGTTGTAATTAATCTCTCACATAATGGATTAGGTGAGTATGGGTATCTTGGCCATAATATCTTTGTGAGTATAGCTCTAGTGCATGCTTTTCAAGGCTCACTAAAGTTTGTTTAAGTGATAGTATAGATTGGGTAGATGCAAAATGGCCATGATTAGGCTAGCTATATGGGAAGGATGGATCATGATAGGGATGACAAGGAGAAATATTATGATGGATTGAATATTCAAAGGGAGGATCAAGGAAATACTCCTACATATATGCTTGATATATATCCTCAAACTCTTGGTGAGGATCATAATGTGATTGGTCATACTAATCATAATGAGGATAATATGGATATATACTAAAACAATTCATTTGAGACTATTAGTAAGACAAATACTAAAAGTAATCAACATTTAAAATATATTCAATGTTTTTTCCTAGTTTTGAGTGCTTGAAAGTTGCACTAATCTTCTGAATGCCTCCAAAGGCTAGTGTGTAGAATTAATATCCCACTGGGCATGCCAGAAACTATTATCACTTTAGAGTGCACCCTATTTGAAGATGTGTAAGGTACACCTTCTCTTCAGCTGATATAATTATATCTTCTTAGAGTGTGGGTGACTCTATATTGAGAAGAACCTCTAGAGAGGGTTAGTTCCCTTAATATTTAATACTAAAACTAATCTACTATTTTTTATTTTTGGGATGAAAAGGGAGAAGGAAACTGAAATGAGAAATCTTATCTAATTAGGTGATGTACTTGAATGATTGATATTCAATGAAATATTTATAAAACTGAGTAAGATACACATATGAATATAAAATAAAACTATGCATTCAATCCTAAACATCAATGTTTTAAAAGAAGGCTTGAAAGAAGTTTTGCAAAGCAAATTCAAATCCTAGCCCTTCAAATGACTTTTAAAGGATGAAATTTTCATAGTAGATGTAGAAAGGATATGAAAAAAAGGAAAGTATATGCCACTTGTATGCTGGTACACATTCAAATTATAGTCTATTCTGATCCAAAAAATATATGTAAAAAATCTTCTTTATTTGATAAAATGGTTTCAATTACAATTTCTTCTCTGCTTTAGGAATTAATGAAAAATGGTTTGAAAAGCCAATATATATGTATAAAACCTAACCTAAATCCAAAGTGGCATGGAAAAGAGAAGGATTAGTCTTATTTTAGTTAAATTAAGACTAAAATCATTTTATAATATTAATTAAAAGCTTTAAAATCTCAAGTTTTCAAAAAATGCATGTTTTTCATTTTTGGCATAAAATTGAGAAGTGGTGGGCCCATGTTGACTTACCAACCTTACTTGCATGAAAATAATGCCATAATTTAGAATATAAATCCAATTTAAAGTGATTTTAAGTTATTTAATTTCCTTATCTTGCATGAAAAGCATGGGAGATGAATGAAACTAGTCAAACTAGTCAATTGAAGAGATGTGGACTCAAAAACTAGTCAACTTCCACGTGAACTCAAATTAAATGAATTAGAACTTATGGATTGAATTTATATTGATATATCCATATAAATAACATATATTTCACGTGGTAACTTCAAAATTAATTTATTTGATATATTTTCAATGCTATTCTTTACTTGTTTGATTGACCAATTAAGCCTATGAGGCCAGTTAGGCCTAATAGTCTATCTTCTTGCATTTGGAATCCATTAAAACTAAAAAAAGATGACATGAAACCTGAAAAAATAATTATATATACCCGAAAAAACTTTTCTCATCACAATATATTTGGTTTTGATGACAAAACACTCGTCATTCAGTCAACAGGGTTAACTAGGCCTATTTTGCTCCATTTTCCTACAGACTGGCCATTTTGATTGAGCTAGTTGTGACACTTTTGGGATTATTTATGATGAAATTAAAAATTTAGGATGAATAAAAAGTAAAATATTTTATCTTCATTTATTATATTTCATTGAAGTGTCTTGTCCTTCATTTTACATGTTTTTCCATAAAAACAATTTATTCCCTCATCCATATAATTCCATGCATAAAATTGAAATTTATGGAATAATATCTAATTTTAATTGAAATTTTAAATTTTTTTTAGGTTTATCCAAGATTATTTTATGTAAATAAAATCAACTTTTTGCAAAACTAGGTTTTTGAGGGTTTAGGAGTTTTTTAAAGCTGAATCTTTAAAATGATGGTTCATGTAGTACATACCTCCAAATCAAAAAATATTGATATATATGGGTATCACACTAATAAACCTAAAATTAATTAAAATTTTAGGTTTTCATGCAAAATATATGAAAATTTATCACATGGAAAAATTTGCATGTGGGGTTTTGACTACATTTTGAATTACTTACACTGCTAATGATTGTTAATAAATAAAATACTCTAAAATGGTCTCAATTTTTTATTAATTATAATTAAATAGGTTTCTTCAAAACATACTAAGATCATTTAGTTGAACTCCACACATGGTGAAAGATATGAGCATCTAAATGGAAGGTTTGGAAGGGTGTTTAGAATTGTAAAGAATGAAAAATTCACCAAACTGAAAATAAGTCTTCACGTACTTTCCAATACTTTAAAAAACCATAATGGGGTCTATAAAATTCTATAAAAATACTTTGAAAGCACATTTTGCTTGAAAATTCAAAAAAACCCTTTTCGGCCTATATGCATGTTTGCTTACAAAACCCTGTATGAGCATGGTTTGCTTAAAATTTTGAGTTTTGACACTATTTAAAGGTATTATTATGATATAAAAACATAATCCCATGATTTTAAAACTTTTAATTGGACTTAAAATCTTCTGTAGCACTCCAAAATGATACTTGCTCCAATGGTGATCTCTAACGAACATTCCTAAGTACTGTTACAAAATAGTGAGTATCTCCACTCATCCAATGAAAATTAATTTTTTTAAAAAAGTTACTCAAGTCATGATGACCTTTTTTAAAAAATTTGAGGTCCTGAAACCACTTGAAGCTCTCAAAATCCTCAATTTCCTTTAAAATTGACCCCCTATGCATGGACTGTTTGCATATTTGAACTTGACAATGCTATTTTGAATGGAAATGACCCATTTACAATCCATTTTTGACAATTTTTACCAAAATTAATTATTTTAGGCCAAAATTGATTAGTTTGACATGTTGCAAAGGGATATTAGTGAGATTTAGGAAAGTTTTGAATGATAGGGGTAGTAATTTGACCTTGACAGGTCAAATTACTAATAGTTAGGATGATACAATATGTTTCCTAGTGTTTGAATCTTAAATCTAGTAGAGATAATATCTAGCTTCTTTCAAATATTAATGGTTTATGGGAGTTCATACATCTAGATCTGCAGTGTGCAGTAAGTCAAATGGGTCAAAGTATTTGATGCTTAAACTGAGTTAAGATTGAGTTTCTTATAAAAGGATCGATGTAGTGTATTAATTAAAATATGTATATGAGAATTGATATGATGAATTTTTTTTGATTTTTAATGTCAAGCAAAGATAAATACCATGCTACATATAATAAATCGACAGAGCACATTAAGTCAAAAAGTCAAGATGAAGATCCAATGATGAGTGCTAAAAGGTAAAGGTTGAGTTCCTTAAATTAATATTAATGGTGTGTGATTGATATAAATAGTGAGGACATGAGATGAAATCATAGTGTTCAAAGTTTAAAAGTGATCATTTTCATTTGAATATTTGAATTTGTAATGGAATGATCAGTGTCTAGTTTTTGGGTCATAACCTTCGATCTATAGAAAATTTTCTCATGGTTTAAAAAGAAATTTTGTATAATATTCCAAGGCACATATGGAAATATAAATTTAAAGGTCTGAAAGTGTGTATATTCAAATTTATGAAGGTTTAAAGTTGACTATGTTTTTGTATATGTTCTACAAGTAACTTAAGAAGGATGTTAGAGCTTATTTTGATATTATTTTGATGTTTAATGATGGATTATCTATTGGAAAATGTTTCATACTCCATGAGGATCATCTATGTGCATTATGAATTTTTTATCAATTATATGTAGTATAAACAAAGGTTTATTAGTTGAATATGTATTCATTTATGGAGATTGTATGCACAAAATGTTGTTTGAGAAAATTGTGCTTAAGTAAAATGGTATTATGTTGTTGTTGGCACCTAAGGGGGACCTATAGATCATATGGAATGGGTCCATGAATTTATAAGTGGTCTTATGTTATTTTTCTATTTGATGAAGTGCTAAATGGGTGAATAGGTCTCCATGAGACCTATAAGAGCTACAAGGGTCAAATTGAAAGGTGTATCTACTTAAGGGCGACCCATAGATGATATGGCCAACCTATGAAGATTGTATTGGGTTATGTCTTGGTATGATAAATGTCTTAAGGGTTAAGGCATGCCTAATGGATGACCAAGATATTGATAATCATGATATCTCTATAAATTGTGAAACCAAATGTGTTGATTTCAAGACTTATTGAAGAGATTTGAGAGAGGATTTTGTGTGTGAATTATGGATCAAAGGAAAGGTAGAGTGCCCATTAGATGAGTTGATGAGCATATTAGATTAAGGATTATTTGTATGACCTATAGGTCATAAATTTTTTGGCATAATATTACTCTTATAGATTAAGTATGAGTGAAGGTGAAGAGTGATAATCATAGTTCCATCATCAGGTGTTGAATACATAATGTATTAGGTATATGTGTTCATAGGTGTTTTTGTGTTAGCTCAGCATCTAAGGGGGTTGTATCCTCCTTGCAAGGTAAAACTTGCTAAAGGTCTAGTTATTGTCACAACTTAGCTAGATAGGTGTGGTGGCACATTTTGGGATTGTAGTCTCACTAAATAAGGGATGGTAGTTCCTTGATCAATTATAGCTAGTCTAAATTGGATCTTGTTATTATAGGATAGTAGTCCATTTATAGGTTCTAGTAGTTTTTCTCCCCCAAGAGGGTTTCCCACATATGTCATGTGTTATGTGCCTGATCTTGCATTATTTATCTTGTTTATTTCTTGAATGATGTGTATGCTTCATAAATTTTAGTGGTAATTGACTAAGAGTTTGGAAGGTTTAGAATTGAAGTTTAATTATATAGGCTTATTGATTCACCCCCCCTCTCATTGATTATACCTTTGACAATTGGTATTCGAGTAGGTCTTTTGGTAAAGGCCTGACAATTTAAAAGTCATCCAAGGTACAATATGGGTAGTCATCAAGGAGGTTTCTATACTAAGAAAACATTAATGTTCAATGGATCTAATTATGCTTTTTGGAGTGTAATAATGAGTACATACATTATGTCCCTAGGGTTTGATGTATGGTAATATGTTGTGGATGGTTATGTTGCTCTTATTACTCCTTCATCTAGTACTACAAACAAGAAGTTGTTTGAGTAGAATTCTAAGCCAATGAATGCCATCACTTGTGGTATTACAGAGACTAAGTTCACCAAGGTAATACATCATAAATCTACTAAATAGATATGGGACAAGATGTAGATCTTTTATGAAGGAGATTCAGAGGTTAATTTTTCTAAGTTATAGACTCATAGAAGGTAATTTTAAAGTCTCGAGATTAAGGAAGAATATTATGTGGCATCATTTCTATAGAGAGTTGATGAGACTATGAACATCATCAAAGGTCTTAGAGAGAAAATTTAAGAGGCTACTATAGTTCAAAAGTTATTAATGTCTCTATCTCTCAAGTTTGATCCAAAAAAATTTACTATAGAAGAAAGTCACAATCGTACTCAATTAAAGATGGATAAATTGCATGGAACTCTTACTACCTATGAGATGAGAGTAAATGATGATATACCACCAAATAAGGAAGCAACATTCAAGATAAAAATGAAGTCAAAGAAAATGTATCAAGGTAATAAATCCAAAGAGGATGACATATCTGATATTGATAAGGATGACTAATTTATTTGATTACTAAGAAATTAAATATAGGCTCAAGGAAGTATAAGGGTAAACTACCCTTCAAATACTTCAACCATGGAGAGATAGGACATTTTTTTGGTATGTACCCTCATAATCATGAGATGAATGTTGATGAAGACCATGGTGAAGGATAAGATGAAGGCAAGAAGACTTAGAATAAGAAAGGATTTAGAAAGTATAACAACAAGAAGTCCTTTAAGAATAAGCAGAGTCTCTACACCAAAGAAAATTGTAACTCATCAGATGAGAGTGAAGATAGTGACTCAGAATATGATCATGAAGATGAAGCTATATACAATGATGAGCAAGTAAGTTACTCACATTGAAAGGAGTCTACTTGGAGTGATTTAGATGATGATGAAGACAAGGTGGACTGTGAGACTATATTAATGAATGTTCTTGAAGAATTGAAGATTGATAAGATCAATAAGAAGATGAAATCTAAACTCAAAGACTATAAGGAGAAATTTAGTGTGTTTGAGGCAACATTGGTTGAAGAATCTAGGGAGCATGAAGGTGTTATCATGTTTTTTAATTATAAGTTAAAATGTATGTCTATTAATCTAAGAGCCAAAGAAAAAGAATGCTCAAGGTATGCTTCTGAGATGGTGTCTTTGAAAGATGAGTTAGATAAATCTACAAGCAAAGTGAAATCATTTGTCAAGTTTGATAAAAGTTCTAATAATCTGGATGATCTCCTAAAGAGTCAAAAGTTAGCTAGTGATAGATCCAGATTGGGTTTTAATGAAGAGCCCAAAAATTCTACAAAATTTGACATGAATATCAATGAGATCAAGGTGGATCAGTATTTGAAGATAAATCATTAGATAAGAAATGAAGGTGCTAGCATAATGAATATAAATTAGATTAAACAACCTAATGCCATGAGGTATGCAAAATTCAATGGTTATTATTACACATGTAATCAATTTAGACATAGGGATAGATAAAGCAAGAGACCTATTAAAAATGAGTTTCCATGGTACTATGATGGGGGTCTTCAGTCAAAAGGTGTGAAAAAAGTTAAGTACGTTAACTATATTATTGTGGGACACTTTGCAAACCATTTTCCACATAAGGTTAGACAAAGTGAGTCCTCTTCAAAAATAATAATGAATGCTCTTGAAGAATTGAAGATTGAGAAGATCAATAAGAAGATGAAATCTAAACTCAAAGACTATGAGGAGAAATTTGGTGTGTTTGAGGCAACGTTGGTTCAATACTCTAGGGATAATGAAGGTGTTATCATGTTTTTTAATTCTAAGTTAAAATATATGTCTAAAAATCTAAGAGACAAAGAAGAAGAATGCTCAAGGTATGCTTTTGAGATGGTATCTTTCAAAGATGAGTTAGATAAATCTACAAGAAAAGAGAAATCATTTGTCAAGTTTGATAAAAGTTCTAATAATTTGGATGATCTCCTAAAGAGTTAAAAGTTAGCTAGTGATAGATCCGGATTGGGTTTTAATGAAGAGCCCAAAAATTATACTCAAGTTGACATGAATATCAATGAGATCAAGGTGGATCAGTATTTGAAGATAAATCATTAGATAAGTAATGAAGGTGCTGGTAGAATGAAGATAAATTAGATTAAACAACCTAATGCCATGAGGTATGCAAGATTCAATGGTTATTATTACACATGTAATCAATTTGGACATGGGGATAGATAATGAAAGATACCTATTAAAAATGTGTTTCCATGGCACTATGATGGGGGTCTTCAGTCAAAAGGTGTGAAAAAAGTTAAGTGCCTTAATTATATTATTGTGGGACACTTTTCAAACCATTTACCACATAAGGTTAGACAAAGTGAGTCCTCTTCAAAAACAAGAGGTTATTTTTTTTGTCATGACATATAAGACACATTATAATTTTATGTCTAAATAAGGTAAGGTAAGATACATTTCTAGTAAAAGGTATAGTGTACTTCAAGTGTCAACAGAGAGGTCACATTGTTAGATTCTATAAAAAAATTCCATCAAGTCAAAATGAGTTCAATAAGGCTCCTAGAGTGCAAGGAAGAAGGTAGGTTAACACATGGAAGACAAAGGTGAAAAGTGTCAGTCATGATGAGTCTGCAAGTTCAAGTAATCTATTTGCTATGGTGGAAAAAGCTATAAAATTTGAAAATTGCCAAGAGGTCTCATTGTCTGCTCATGTTGAGAATGAAGATATCAAGCTCAAGGAGAATACCAAGATATTGGTTAAGGCTAATTATGAGGTGTGTATGGATCCAAGTGAACATCTTGCTACTGTTAAGCATGTATCATACAAAAAACATCAATTATTTGTAGACAATGATAAGGTTTCAAAAACCAAGGTGGATTCTTCAGATGAAAAGGTATGTCATGAATAATTATTGTTTCCATGTATTATCGTTTCAATCTTATAATAGAAAGATAATGTCGGTGGTTGAGCATGTTGCTTCTCTTAAGCCTAAGAAGAAGAAGAAGAACTACAAGTATCAGATGACCAAGGAGGAGAAGGAATATGAGGAGTTATGGGCAACTCTTGGTTTCACATTATTTTAGGACATTGTGAAGTAGGGTGTCTCTGCCTATGCTTCTTAAGAGACATCATTTATTATAGACAATAAAGTTTGTGTTCTCAATATAATAATTCTAATCAAATAAGGTCTTTGGTTAAGGGGGAGCAACAAGATCATGAACTTGTTCCAGAGTTTTTGTGAAGGGTAATGTAGGATTAAAATGGGTATTTCTAGATGGCATAATGAGTTTGATGCAATGCCAAGAAGTGTTTGGTACTTATAAAGGTATATGTACTTCTTTGTGATATGTTACAAGTGTTATTTTTGTCTAAAGGTGTGTTGAAGGCAAATTAAATAATTTTGTCTACTCTCGAGTTTCTTAGTTTGTGTTTAAGATTATGTAGGTCCTAAAATGGGTTATAGGATGTATGGGTTCCTAAAGTTATAGTGGCTCAAATTTTGGTCCATAAGTATGTAATGGTTGTCTCCAAGTGTACAAGAAGTTTCATAGGTGGATGTTGACCAGAAGAGAGTTTTTTGACTCTATTTATTTTAAGATTTTAGGGTTTTAGGCTTTTCTATAAAATAAATTTTACTTATGAGTTGAGATATTAGGATTCTTAATATGTTGAATGGGTCAAATGGGTTGTCAATTCAATCTTCATAGAGATATGAAGGTTTGTGTATTTCTAGTTATTCATGTTTTTGTCAAGATAGAGGCCTAATTGTTAAGTTGGTTTGTGACGTATGTTTTATAGGATGATCTAGGTAATTAATTTTTTTTAAGGGGAAATATGAAAGTGATCCATTTATGAAGTTTTTGGTCTTGAATATACATCTACTGAAAGTTATGGACTCTACAAGTTCTAAGTAGGGCTATAAGAAGACTAGACATGCTTGGTGAGAAGATGAGTGTTTTTTGTTTAGTTTTCTAACATATCAAGTATGTGTATTTTAATGAGAGATATTATGTTTTTTTATAATGTTTTCTATTTATTTATTGGCATGAAGCTATGTTGGTGGTCCTTGAGGTGGTTTGAGAGATAAGGCTAGTGAGCTTGTGAGGTGGTCCTTCATGGTGTATGAAGATATAAAAATTTATCAAGACATGTAATGGCTCAAATATCTTAGGGGAGTCCCTCTAAGATGTTTCTTTGTGAGATCAATCAAGTTTTTAATACTTTGTGTGTTTTTGCTTCATTGGTTGGAGTGTTTGGTTAAAGAGAGTGTTGACATAGAGCAAGAAGGATGTTGTCAAGGAAAGAAAAGGGAGGATCAAGTTAAGGGGAATTTTTCTCATCTTTATAATGTTTTAATCTCATATTGGTAGTATTTTTAGGTCCTCAAGATTAGTTTTCACCCACCTTGTCATTGTGTCAAAGGGAGATAAAGTTCCTATTGTGAGAGTGCTTGAAGAGAGATAAGTAAGGTGAAATGTATGATGTGTGTTGAATTTAATGATAAAGCGGAGATTTTTGGTTATTTTTCAATGATGTAATGATGATTTCAAATAGGTGTCATGGTGAGTGGATGAAGTGCCTTGATAGTCTAAGTGACAATGATAAAGTGTGCAATGTGCTTGTCTTAGTATGCTTGGTTGATCTTTAGTTTTGGCATGATTAAAGATATTCAAGGATGATTATGGTGGTTTTAGGATGTTAAATATGTATATAAGGTTTATTTTATACTTTAAAGTTATTGTGTTCATGATTTCATTTCATCTTGTTGGTCATTGTTGTCATCTAGACATTTTGGGTTTACTGGTAGGAAGGCAATTTGATGATATCACCATTACCACATGTGAGTGAGTCAGGAGGAGTTGTTCATATGGTTGTGATAAAATTAATCCATATTTTATATATGAAAAGTCTTAATTATATCAATGAAGTGTGACAAAATATATGCAAGTGCAAATTTGGGCTCTCAGGCATTTTGATAGTGTTTTCCCATAGCCAAATTTACAATGTGGCAAGAAAAGTTGAGTAGGCATTTTGAAGGTGGAATTTATCACATGTGTCAAAATTTAAAGAGGAGATCATATGTTTTTTTTAAATTTTTGTGTCTATTTTATTTTTTATAACCTTTCGGTCAAGAATTAAATCATGAAAAAATCTATGCATGTGCAAAGTTCGTCTTTCCAAATAGTTCTTGACATAGTTGGCTCTATGAATAGATAAATCTAAGGAGTCATTTTAATGTCATTATATCTCACACATGTGAGTTTTATAGGAAAATATTGACACATTTTTATATTTTACTATGTGAGGATATCATATGGTCCAAATTTGAGAACATGCGAGTGAGATAATCAAAAGATATGATTGTACAAAGTTGGCCTTCTAGGAAGATAAACAAGGTTCCCATAGTCAAATTTATGCAAGGTAAAGTTAGAGAAACATCAATGGATAAAATTAAATATAAGATGTTAGGATGATATGATATGGTTATAAGTGTTCTATGTTTAATTTTGATAGAGATAAATATCAAGATTCTTCCAAGGATCAATGGTTCGAGGGAGTTCATACATCTAGATCTACAGTGCACACTAAGTCAAATGGGTCAAAGTGTTTGATGTTTAAAATTAGTAAATATAGAGTTAATTTAAAAATTATTAATGGATAATACTCATTCCAAGATGTTTGGAAGCAATGATATGAGGATAATTATTTGATGTTTAACAATTCAAGTAGAGATAAAGATTTTGCTACGTATAGTAGATCGATGGAGCGTATTAAGTCAAAAAGTCAAGATAAAGATCCAATGATGAAAAATAAAAGGTAAATGTTGATTTATTTATAATAATATAAATGGTGTGTGATTTATATAATTATAAATGACATGATATGTGATCATAGTGTTTGAATTTTAGCTATGACCATTTGTATTTGAATATTTAAATTTGCAAAGGAATGACTAATGTCTAGTTTTTGGGCCATATCTTTCAATCCATGCATAATTTGCTCATGGTGTAAAAATAAAACTTATATATGATTTAAAAATGAATTTTTAAATATAAATTTTAATTTCTAAAATTTTTTAAAATTAAATTTATGAAGGTTTATAATTTATTGTGTTTTCATATATGTTCTACAAGTGACCCAAGAAGGATGTTAGAGTTTATTTTGATGTTGTTTCAATGTTTAATGATGGATTAGATATTAAAATGTTGTAAAATCCATGAGGATAATTTTTATGAATTATGAAGGTTTTAATAAACATATGTAGTATGAACAAAGGTTTAGAGGTTGATTGTGTATTTATTCATAGTGACTATGTGCACATAATGTTGTTTGAGCAAATTGTGCTTAAACAGAATGGTACTATGTTATTTGTTTGAACCTAATGGGGAAACATAGATCATATGGAATGGGTACATGCATTTTTAAGTGGTAATATGTTATTTTTATATTTTATTAAGTGATAAATGGGTGAATAGGTCTCCATGAGACCTATAAGAGCTACAATGGCCTAATTGAAAGGTGTAGTTATGTAAGGGTGACCCATAGATGATATAGTTGAGATATGAAGATTGTATTGAGATATGTATTCATATGATATATTAATTAAGGGTTAAGGAATGCCAAATTGTTAACCAAGATGTTGATAATCATGATATCTCTATAAATGGTGAAACTAAATGTGTTGGTTTCTAGACTTGTGGAAGATATTTTAGAGAGGCTTATGTGTGTGAATTATGTATAAAAGGAGAGATATATTGCCTAGTAAATGAGTTGATGAGTAGATAAAATTTAAGAATATTTTTATGGCCTATAGGTCATAATTATATTGGCATAATAGTGATATTATATATTTAATATGAGTGAAGGTGAAGAGTGATAATCAGAGGTCCATCATCAGATGTTAAATAAATCAATTATTAGGTGGATTAATTCATAGGTGTTGTTGTGACAAATTGGAATATAATAGGGTTGTAGACTCCTTGAAAGGTGAAACTTGCCAAAGGTCTAGTTATTGTGTCATCTCAACTAGACAGGTGTGGTATTATCTTATGGGATTGTAGTCTCACTAAATAAGGGATGGTAGTTCCTTGATCAGTTATATCTTGTCTAAATTTGATCTTGTTATTATAGGAAAATAGTCCATTTATAGGTTCCAGTGGGTTTTATCCCCCAAGAGTCTTTCCCACATATGTCATGTGTTATGTGCTTGATATTGCATTGTCTCTCTTGTTCATTGCTATGAATGATGTGTATGCTTCATAAATGTTGGTGGTAATTGAAAAAGAGTTTGAAAGGTTTGAAATTGGAGTTTAATTATCTAGGCTCATTGATTCACCCCCCTCTTAGTGATTTTACCTCTAACACCTTGGTTTTGTTTCTTCACTTCTTACGTGAACTAAGTTTTCCGATGATTGAACTCCTTATCTATTATCAAGCCAATGGGACTGATTGTAGTTAGATATTTTATTAGTCTCCCCAATATATGCACCATCCTATTTTTCAATTTCTTGAGATCACTAGAAATATCTCCCATTTCCTTGGACAATTTTTTCAAATCTCTAATCTTCTCTATCAATATAGCCATATCCATATTCAAGTGTGCCAATTTGACTATTTTGAATTAAGGAATTTGATCCTCTATCAAAATATTGATCAATTCCTTTATCTTTAGGATTGAAGCATGTTATTGGCTAACTTGGCCTAAAGCCAAAGTACCCTATTTTTTAACCATATCTTGATTGAACTTTACTACTTTCAAGGAGATGAATAAATCATAAAGTGTTGTTTTAAATAGGTTGAGAATATTTCTTGGAATAGACAAAATATACTACTCTAAGTTATTATTTTGTTTCTTTATCCCTTTGATAATATTTTTGAACTGATCTGATTATGCTTGAGCCAATTCTCAGACATCTTCTTAAAATATTGGATCCTTACCTGGCCTCTATCCTTCATTTTGGGTCAAATTAGTTAGAGTTTTGACCTTTTGGTATATAATTTCTTCTCCACCTACCAAGACTATTTTCTCAATCACTCTTTGTAAACCAACAATCCTTAGGTCAAACCTAACTCCAACTAAAGATTGGGTCACATGTGGGATTGGGATCTCCATTTGTGATTGGTCTACTAAATGGCTTGGAGTATCCAATATTCTTTCCTCCTCTTCCTATAAAAAAACTATCCATGGTTTTATTTCTTGCTCCATATAGATATTAGTGACATTGACCATAGCCCATGGATGGTAAGTAGGTAGCTTCTCCAATCTAGGTTCATACAAGAACCACTTAGGAATAGGTGGACCATATAATATTTTTACTTCACTGAATAGATTGACTTCACTTAAAGTAGTAGTGATAGTCATGTTAGGTCTCTTTTTCTTTGAGACAATGTATTTATCAAATTTTCTCTTTAGAATGTCAATATGAACCAAGTCTGACACTTTCTCTTTTCCTTTCTCCTCCTTGGTTTCCTTAACCTTTCCATATTCATCTGAATCTAACGCATAAGCCCTAGATAACATATTCAATGCATCTTCAATAGTCTCATTAGCATCAAGGGTTATCATATGAACCTCTTATAAAGGTATATCAAGCTCTACTACCTTGTATGCTTCAAGGAATGATGAACTTGAGGGGTTCTCATCTGGCCTTATTTATTCTATCCTTTTCTATACTTGTGTTTCAGTTGATGGAAGCTTAGAAGATTCACAATGTACTAAATGATATTATTTAGGGCCCAAATAACACCTATCATCCACCTTTTGATTTATTTGTAGTCTAGATTCAAGTCTCAAGTTGTGTTGTTTCAATCTCCTAGTGACTTCAAAGTAATTAGATGCCTTTATTTATATAGGATCAAAGGCACCAAGTTCATATTCATAGGGCACATTCATAATCGATTTGAGTTTCAAACTCTCTTTAACCCTTCCATAAGGGTCCCATTGTATAAGTTCATCTATATATAAATTGAAACATTATCTGTGGTTTTATGTAGCCTCAATATGAACCCATTTTCCAAAGGTAGTCTTGCTAATTATAATAGGGAAGCTATGAATAAGTCCCTTTCTTTTGGTATTTCAAAGGCTATATATACCATGGAATAATTGGTAGGCCACCTCTTTTTTTGCTAGATTATCAAGAACATGGACTGGAAAATTGAGAGGATAATTTTGAGTTCCCTCAATCCTTATGATATTTTAGTAAGGAAACAACCATATATCCCCCATTGCTTCAACAAATTTATTGATCAAAGGTATAATTATTGACATAAGGATACTAGTTATATCTTTACTCAATGATGGGTAGACACAATCACAAATGAAGTGGATGTGATCCCTATATTTATAAATGTGTAACTTAGAATAGTATTGAGAAATGGTTTGGGTTCTATTTGGAGACCATTCTCTCTGATTGGGGATCTTTGTGGTTGCACATAAGGCATCTAGGAGGCAAGACATCATGAAAAACTCATTATTCTTCTTATGCCTAATTACATATATTTGTCTACTCAATGAGATGCTATTTATCTCACCTAGTGAGGTAAATATTACCTTTTCAACAGTGAAATACACCATGGGTACCCACATTGGATCAACATATTTAGTGGTTGCACATCCATAAAATTTGTTCAACATTTTCATTACCATCCTAACCCCTAGTCTAAATTGGCTTATTTAGATTTTCTTATTAAGGTTAACAAAGAGTTGGTTACCAAAATCTAACCACATGCCTAGGATATCCATCAAGTTATGTTGTTTTTCCCATGAATTGATAGAATTTAAGTCAATATGAGGTTTAGGGAACTTGTAGTAAGACTCAAAAGAAATTAGGGAAACATACACAAATTTCCTCTCATTATGTTCATTAATTAACATACTCTTATCTATTTTAGCATCCTTAAAAATGGGATAAAAAACATAAATGCAATGGATTACCTGTTATAGGCACAATTTTCACCCTTAGAGGGGGTTCTTTAGGCTCTCTCTTATCGAGCTATAAAATTGGGACAACCCTAGGCTATGGGTCACCTATGTTATGGCTAAACCTTTGAAGTAGGTTGGATTCCTATTTGATTCTCACCTAAGACTAAGAATGAGGCTAATGATTGATGTTAAAAGGGTTAGAAAGTGAGAGGGATCCTAAGAAAACTAAATAAGAAATTCACCAAATTCAAAAGGGGAACTCCCATAAGTTCAAACCCATAATAGATCAGCAAATGAAGATAATTTTCACAATTATTTCATAGGAGAGGTTCAGAATAGAACACTAACCTAGACTTGTGAACAAAATTGAAAATTCCTTAAATGAAGTTAGAAAGGACCATGAATGAGGAAGATTCTCCTTCACACAATGCTATAGTGCACAACCTATCAAACAAATATTAAAGGCAAAAGATAGGAAATGAAAGTCCTATTGCATTAAGAGGTAGTTATTACAAATGCTTGATAGGGTTGAGCCTAATCAAGATGGGTATACTTTATAGTATCTCAAGGAAGGTTCCATCTCTCAAAAATATAAAATAAAGTTTAAAATATGAGGTCATCGAGAGATGTTTTCAAAATGAAGAGAAAGGGGTAATATAGGATAAGGGGAAGAGGAGAGGAGAAACATGTTATTCATGATAATCAATAGGTTGATAGCTCCAATAGATGTTTCATCAGGATTTTGGTCCAATTAGAATAGGTCATTATGAGTAAGATATTTGTGATTTTCTCAAAAGCCTCTGAATCATTCTATTTTGAGTAGGCTGCACTAGAAGACAAGAGTTTTCCAAATGTGGCAAGCCATGATCTAGTTGGAAGTGAATGCTCCAACTACTTTCTAAATCCCCAAGTTCTAATCTATTGATCTTCTACTAGATCTCACCAATATGATAAGATCTTTGTATCTACCAAGGACACATCATGATTGTCTTGAATGGTGGTTTATTAGGAGCTTGAATTGGGATGGTCTCCTCATTAATCACATATATGGTCTTGTGCCTTGTAACTTGGTCTGAGATAACTATAGGCAAAAACCAATCTAAGGATATTGGTTTTCCTAAAGTTTTACATGTAGATGGAATTTTGTTTAATGTTAGGTCTTAACTGAGTTTACATTAAGCTCCTTCCTTTACTTCTTCCACCAACTTGGGCTAGACTTGAGTTTGGGTCTTTTGTCTATACTTGTTGAGTTAGTTTCATTTGATTTATAGACCTTTATTGAACATCTCGACTCATCTCCTTTCTTATTGGCTATCAAAAATACCTTGGATATTAACCTATTTTGACATTATTTCACTCCTTTAGATTTTTTAGATCTTATTAAATATGGACCATAGGTATTTTGAGACCCACTACCTTGATCTTGATTCCTCATTGATATTTAAGATTTTTTAACCCTTTTGACTTCCTCCTAGATCCCATGTGCTTGACACTTATTAGCCTATGTTCTTTCTCAAGTTCTAGCTAAGTATTTTAGATCCAAACAGTCAGTTTATGGGTCTTAAAAATGATGTTCACATGGACATCTATCATCGTGACCAACTTTATAATTTTATATCATGAAGTTTGAATATCATGGGGGCACCAAATTTGCCTAGAATGAACCTAAAGCTAAAAGGAACTAACCCTTTTGATCTGCTAGCCATTTGAGCTCTCCACATGCTTCTATAAAATGTTAAAGTTGACTAGTTCATATGATCTTACATGATGTCTAGATGATGGTCTGGCCTAAAATGGCTAATTATAGAGACTTATAAAATTCTACATTAGGAACCAACTTATCCCATGCATATATTTCATTGTGCTACAATGTGTGAGTTGAAACTTGGTACATATGAACTAGAATTTAAAATGAATAGACCCATATGATTATTTATTTTTGGGGTTTCCATATGTGAAATATATATCACCATCAAAATGTATACTTGGCTCAATTTGGACCCTATAAAAAATTGACTATTGAAACTTAGAAGATTTTATGTTGGAAGCCAACTTTGAAACCTTAGATTTTCTATTGTGATTAGGTGGATGAGCTAAAGCTTGGTACATGGTAACCTGGGACTAATGTGAAGAAACCCATGTGGCCAATTATCTTTGACTCATCCACATGTGTGAGATATAAAATCATCAACATAGTCACTTAGATTTATATCCAAATGTCTAGGCAAGCTCTGGATGGCAAGAAGACCAGATGAATACCACACACCTCCATACTTATCTTGGGAATTTCTAACACTCCATAGAGTCTTTATAGTGCTAGACATATCCTTATAATTTTAAAAATTACACTTTAATTAAAATTAAAGCGTTTCAAAATCTTTTTGAGTTTTATGATCTCATTGGTGCAATCATTCCATCCAGACCTTGTTCAAGCCATTTGAGTATTTGATCAATCAATAATTATTCATCTTTCTCTATATCAGGACCATTATCAATTGGGCACATTCTTATTATGTGGGATAAAAATGGCCAACATCTTTGGAAACTTGTAGGGAAGCATGCCTACTATGCTTGAGAACCCAACTCATTTTCTAGTCCACTAATTTAATGGGAATGGAGTCACTCTTTACAACTGAGATGATCATGAAGATTATGAAAGGCTACCTCTTTCTAGAACTTCCTCTTGAAATAATAAGGACTAAATAAAAATAAAAAAAGGCAAATGTAAAAAATAAAAATAACTAACCTACTAAACAAAAGTGCACAAACACACTTAGAGAAAAGCATAAAACCTATTCTAACTTATATACAAGGTTTAAAATTTACAAGTACTTCTGCCTGGATCAAATAAAAATGATTTTTCATCACTAACTTTTGATGAACTAGGTTAGAAGACACCTTGCCTTTGAGAGCTTATGACATGTGAGTTTAAAGGCCTCGCTGTTGATTCCTTTAGCCTACTCTTGAGCAGATAAAAGGGGAAAACATGTCTCTAATGTATAAATATTGGTCTATTTATTCAAGGCTTGCTAAAAATTATAATGTAGGGGCCCCTACAAACTCCTCTTTTGAATTAGTGATTTGTTGACTATCCAAACTTAGGCAAAAAAGCTCTAGGTCATCCCAAAAGGTAGCTTCCTCCTATTCATATGAGATAATGCCAATTTTAATGACATCTTTAATTGTTTTTTTGGAGGGGACTATATGGTAGTTCATTAACCCACCCAAAGCCTATCATGTCATATTCTTGTGGATCTGAATCTGACTATTCTCCTTCATTTTTTAAGGCATCAGTGCTGCCTTCAAAGATATCTGATCTTGAGATTGATCAACACCCCTAACTTGATGGATGAGTTCCTCTAAATGTTTTAGAGGAGGCATAGGTTGGTTTAAAACCTCTACCTAATCCATGAATTCATGCTATAGTTATTCCCATAATTCATATTGATCTTCTTTTTCCTCTATATCTTCCTCAATCACATTTATGACCTTTTTAACATGGTCAACTGCTTAATTGACTGTATCAATCTCTACATCTTTCTCATTTCCATTTTAAACCATATCAAATGGAAGATCTTAGGACCAAGAAAACTTTTACCTATTCTCAACCACCCCTTTAGGCTCTAAAATATCAAATCCATACCAAGAAGTTAGATTAAAACCTAAATCCTCTTCTTTTGAAAGAAGTGGATTGCTTATTATGACCTCTTCCTCATAGAAACTTGTGTCATCTTCTTTAGGGAGTTTCTATAGGAAGGAGTGAGAGTCTTATAACTCTTTTTAACCATGATTATTGAGTTGAGATATAGTTATTTGATTCATCTCTTGCACAACTATTCCTTCTCCTATGAAGACTAGATCCTAGACCTCTTTGACTAACATTTCCATTTTTTGTTTTCTACCCTCTTTGATTGATTTCAAAAAAGGAAATATGATGCAAGATTTATCCACCTCCTCCTTTCTTTTAATGGGTGTGGGAGGGGGGTTTTCACAATATATGGTATGAAATAGTTGGGGTCATTGACATAGGATAGGATCTAAGATGGAAAGACTTCATGTTCCTCAGCTGATAGAGGTGAGGCTCAACAAGATTGAGTAGAGGGGGAAGCAGGTTGATATAGAGGATATGTATGTTTTTTTTAAGGATGATAGGAATGATTAAATATATTTATCATTAAAATTTGAGGACCACTTAGGGTGAATACATGAAAATTACTAATTTGATATGAAGGATAAAGAATGAATGAAAATACATTTTAACCAAATGGGTGGTGATTGTACATACTAGATGGTGGTGACTAGGCACCTGGGCTGCTTAAACCAAATAATGTATATTCAAAGTCACCAGTGGTGTTTTCTATAATGCCTCCAAATGTTGATATGTATAAGAACAACACCAAAAATGCTTCCACTACTTTGGACCCTAGTCCCATCAGGTGTCCTAGAAACTATTATAGGATCAATTTTCACCCTTGGAGAGGGTTCTTTAGGCTCTCTCCAATTGAGATATAAAATTGGGACAACCCTAGGTTATGGGTCACCTATGTTGGGGATAAACCTCTAGAGTAGGTTGGCTTCCTCTTTAATGATCACCTAAGACTAAGACTAAGCCTAATGCTTCATAGGAAAAGGGTTAGAAAGAGAAAGGGCTCCTAAGAAAGCTAATAGATGATAAACCAAATTTAAAAGGGAAACTCCCATAAGCTCAAACCCACACTAGATTATCAAAGGATATTACTATCTTACACAACCCTAAGATCAAGCTAATTTACATAAGAATTTCTTAGGAGAGGTTTAGAATAAAACACTAACTTATACCTACAAACAACATTGAAATTTCCTTAAACAATGTTAGAAAGGACCATGAATGAGGAAGATTCTCCTTCACACAATACCATAGTGCACAACCTATCAAACAAAGATTTTAGGAAAAAGATAGGCAATGAAAGTCCTATTGAATTAAGAGGTATTTATTACAAATGCTTGACAAGGTCAAGCCTAATCAAGCTGAGTATACTTTGCAATATCTCAAGGAATGTCCTATCTATCAAAAAGATAAAAGAATGTCTAAAATCTAAGGTCCTTAAGAGATGTTTTACAAATGAAAAGAAAGGGGTAATATAGGAGAAGGGTAAGAGGATAAGAGAAGCACATTGCTCATGATAATTAATGAGCTGATAGCTCCAAGAAATGTTTCACTAGGCTTTTGGTCTAATTAGAATAGGTCATTATGATTAAACTATTTATGATTTTCTCAAAACCCTTTGAGTCATTCTATTTTGAGTAGGTTGCACTAGAAGCCAAGATTTTTTCAAAAGTGGCAAGTCATGATCTAGCTAGAAGTGAATGCCCCAAATTCTTTCCAAATCCCCAAGTTTTGATTTGTTGATCTTCCACTAGATCTAATAAAGAGGATAGTATCTTTGTATTTTCTAGGGACACATCGTGTCTTTCTTGAGAAGTGGTTTTTCAAAGGCTTGAATTGGGATGGTTTCCTCATTAATCACATACCTACTCTTATGCCTTAGATCTTGGGCTGAGATAACTATAGGTGAAAACTAATCTAAGGATATTGGTTTTCCTATAGTTTTACTTGTAGATGACACTTTGATCTATGTCAGGTCTTAACTGAGTTTACATCAAGCTCCTGTTAGGTTATGGAGCTAAAAGCTTCACTGATGCAGACATGGAGGAGGTTGCAAGATGAGTTGTAGAGTGTCACAGAGACTGGCGTTGGTCTGGCCAACCGACGTCGGTAGGATAAGATAGGAATGCAACTGACGTCGGTTATGGATCGGCCGACATCGGTGACCCCCAGGCGGACAGGGACCAACGTCGGTCTCCTGTGTGGTTTGACTGCGAGCTTATTACGGGCAGTTAGCTAACAAACCAAGTGTTTGCATGATGAGAGCTATTTTTAGACTGAGAGCTACGGATCTAATTATTGTAATTAGATGTCTAATCATTGTTTGGATGAGATCTATATAATAGACTCATGGTTGTATTGAAAAGGTGTTCTAGTTTGAGTTGAGCAAAGTTAGCTCCTTCTGTGTGTGAGGTGAGCAAGGGTGTTCCTCCTAGTTCCACATCAGTACCAAGGTGGGTGCTGGTTTTGGAGAGTCAGCAAGATTCTTCAGGGGTTTAGGATCTTGGTCAGCAGGTGTGCATGGCCTATATAAGAGATCTACATGGTAAGTAAGATCGTTGATTTGTAGGTGTATGTGTGTGCAAGGTCAAGGTTCACAGGTGTGCAGAACTAGGTTGATTTGCAGGTGTGCAAGATCAGATAGGATAGCAACACAATAGGGAGTAGAATCAGGCAAGATCTAATTGGAGTATAGGTGTGTACTCGGATAGAGCAAGAGAGGAAGGCAAGGGAGTTCCTTCCATAAGTATGGTATGTTGAATTGCAGGTTGTTGTAGGTTCAGGGGAGATCTACTTGAAGTACTTTGAGTACTTGTGGAGTGCATGGAGCACTTGTGGTGTGCGTGGAGCACAGGAGGTGAACACCAACTTTGTGTTTGAGTTGTGTGTTGGGACTTGAGAGAGAGAGCTTTGAGGAGAGAATTACTGTTCACTTGAGGTGTGGGAAGCCTCTGAAGAGGTGGTGGAGAAGAAGTGGCATCTTCTTTATTGTATTCTTTTTTGTATAAGTATTAATACAAGTTGTGTATTGTCTCTCATATCATGTGTTATTCTAAATTCTAGTTACTTGTGATTTTGGTTAATTTCTGCATATTAAGTTGCTTGGTTTGGTAATCAACTGTATGCTTCCGGTGTTTCGCATCCTGACAAGTGGTATCAGAGCTAAGGTTGCAAGAAGCAGGTTTTGTGTTTGGTTATAGGTCACTCTCAGGGGTTTCTGATTGAGTGGGAGTAGAGCAATGGCAGATGAAAGTAAGCTAAGAATGGAGGAGTTGAAAAGCACAGATGGTCACTTACGATCCCATGGAAAGAAAGAGCAGGTAAAAGAATATTGTTGGTTGGTAGCAGATCAGCATGAAGAAACTATAGAAGCAGATGTTGCAGGTCATGTGGCACAGGATGCTCTGGGAGGTTTCTTGGATAAATTTGAATCTTGGTTAAAATATTCAGTTGCCTCTTTCCATGCAGCCCCAGGTAGAGGAGCTGGTGAGCCTTGCCAAAGAATTGGCAAAGGGGAAGTGAAGCTAAAATTGTAGGCGGCCAACACACAGGTGTTGATGAAGGTCATGTAGGTCCCAGGTTTGGAGATATGGCTAATTTCTTTAGAAAGATTGGGTGATGAGAGATGCACAAGAACTCTCACAGTGGATGCACTTGAATTAGCTGGTGGTAAGAAAATAGGTACTCTTTATCTACTTGTTTATATTACTGATTCTTCTTTTGTTGCGGAGACGTGGCTTCGTAGGATTGGTCACATGAGTAGGAAAGAGATGCATGTTCTTAAGCAGAAAATAGATATATTTGATAGGCTTAAGAACTGGAAAGCCTTGGTGTACTTGGAGGAGATGGTGGACAGAGACCAGTGGATGGTGCTGGATACTTTTGAGCAGAGCAGTTTGGACATGGGTTTTGATTCAAAGGGGCTCACGGGTAAAAAGTCATCACTCACAGGTGAACACAGGTACCGGCATCGGTCAGGAGGAACCGGCATCAAACAGACAGGTGCCGATGTTGGTCATGTGCAGACCAAAGCCGATGATGTTAGGTAGGGTAAGACTGACGTCGGTCAGGAGGACCGACATTGGTAGTAGGTACGACTGATGTCGGTCAGGAGGACCAATGTTGGTAGTAGGGACACTGACGTCGGCAGGGTCGGTAGTCAGGGACAGATGCATGGAAACCAACGTCGGTCGGATGCAGACTATGGAGTGACCGAGGTCACTCACTGTAACGGATTTTGGGTGGATAGCGAGCTGTCAAGGAGTCTCGAACACCCATATAGAGGACTGAAGACGTAAGTAGGCCCTCAAATTTATTGTTCCTCTTTATACTCGTTGCTGATTATAGAGCAGGAAGGATCCAGGAAACAGGTGTGAGCATGGCATGGAGATATTGCATAACCAAGCAGAGTTTTGGTAGGGTTGCCTGCAGGAAAAAAGCACAGAGATGAATGGATACCTTAGTTGAAGAATAGAGAGAACAGATACGTGAGACAGAAGACCAAGGCATATGGTCTTGAGGAGCTGCAGGACAGTGGCACAGGTTTTGATAGGTGGAGGATGAAGCATGGCTTCAGTCAATGTCAGGGTAACTACTGTGGTTTGACTTACTAGGTGGATGATGATTACAACATCATTCTATTGCTGTATGTGGATGGTATGCTAGCTAGCAAGTTTGTATATATAGGGTTTTTGCTGAGCTAAGGGTAAGGTTAGTTTAGTGGCATGTCATGAGGAGTTTGGAGCAGTGAAATTCTTTGACATGGGAGACATGGAGATCACAAGTTGATTTTGTCTCCAGTGGGAGCTGATGTGAATTAGGTGTTGGCGAGGTTCAGGTTGTAGAGCCGGAGCACACTAAGGGCTAGACAGGTATAGTATTCAAAATCACATGAGGTCTGGTATAGGCCTGAGTATTCCCATGCAGTGGGAGCTGTCAGAGAGTCAGGAGCCAATTTGGGGAAGTGGATTCTCAGGTATTTGAGAGGGACCAGCAGCAAGGATTCATGCTATGTAGAGTCAGGACTTTACTACATGTGTTTTTAGGTTCGGATGTGGCAGGGTACTCGGATGACAGGAGGTACACCATGGGATGTGTGGTGGGTTGTCTTCAGGATTGATCTTGAAGAGGGATACAAACCAGGAAACAGATTAGATGGAGTACAGGTATAGGTACAGTGTAGCTATTTATCTCCAAGTGGGAGATTGTTAGGTTGTGGAGCTAAAAGCTTCACTGATGCAGACATGGAAGAGGTTGCAGGATGAGTTGCAGAGTGTCACAGAGACTGGCGTTGGTCTGGCCAACTGACATCGGTAGGATAAGATATGAATGAAACTAACGTCAGTTATGGATTGGCCGATGTCGATCGCCTGTGTGGTTTGACTGCGAGCTTATTACAGGCAGTTAGCTAACGAACCAAGTGTTTACATGATGAGAGCTATTTTTAGACTGAGAGCTGCAGATCTAATTATTGTAATTAGATGTCTAATCATTGTTTGGATGAGATCTATATAATATACTCATGGTTGTATTGGAAAGGTGTTCTAGTTTGAGTTGAGCAAAGTTAGCTCCTTCTGTGTGTGAGGTGAGCAAGGGTGTTCCTCCTAGTTCCACATCAGTACCAAGGTGGGTGCTGGTTTTGGAGAGTCAGCAAGATTCTTCAGGGGTGTAGGATCTTGGTCAGCAGGTGTGCATGGCCTATATAGGAGATCTACATGGTAAGTAAGATCATTGATTTGCAGGTGTATGTGTGTGCAAGGTCAAGGTGCAGAACCAGGTTGATTTGTAGGTGTGCAAGATTAGATAGGATAGCAACACAATAGGGAGCAGAATCAGGTAGGATCTACTTGGAGTACAGGTGTGTACTCGGATAGAGCAAGAGAGGAAGGCAAGGGAGTTCCTTCCATAAGTATGGTCTGTTGAATTACAGGTTATTGCAGGTTCAGGGGAGATCTACTTGAAGTACTTTGAGTACTTGTGGAGTGCATGGAGCACTTGTGGTGTGCGTGGAGCACAGGAGGTGAACACCAACTCTGTGTTTGAGTTGTGTGTTGGGACCTGAGAGAGAGAGCTTTGAGGAGAGAATTACTGTTCACTTGAGGTGTGGGAAGCCTCTGAAGAGGTGGTGGAGAAGAAGTGGCATCTTCTTTATTGTATTCTTTTCTGTATAAGTATTAATACAAGTTGTGTATTGTCTCTCATATCATGTGTTATTCTAAATTCTAGTTACTTGTGATTCTGGTTAATTTCCGCATATTAAGTTGCTTGGTTTGGTAATCAACTATATGCTTTCGGTGTTTTGCATCCTGACAGCTCCTTCCTTTACTTTTTCCATCAGCTTAGGTTAGGCTTGAGTTTGGGTCTTTTTTCTCTACTTGTCGAGTTGGATTCATTTTATTTATCGACCTTCATCAAACATCCTAGTTTATCTCTTTTATTATTGGTTGTCAAAACTACCTTAGATATTGACCCATTTTGACCTTATTTTTCTCTATTGGATTTTGAGATCTAATTAAATGTGTACCATAGATATTTTGGGACCCACCACCTTGAGCTCATTTCCTCATTGGTCTTTAGGATTTTCGAACCCCTTTGACTTGCTCCAAGATCCCACATGTTTGACACTTGTCAATTGTGTGTTCCTTCTTAGGTTCTTGCCAAGGATTTTAGATTCAAATAGTTTTTTGATGGGTATTATAAATAACACTAATGTCAATGTATATCATTATTTACCAATTTTATAATTTTATATCTTGAAGCACAAAGATCATAGGGGCATGAAATTTGTAAAAAATGGACCTAAATCTGAAAGGAACAAACCCTTTTTATTTGTTAGCCATTTGAGCTCTCTACATGCTTCTATAAAATGTTGAATTCAACTAGTTCATATGATCCTACATGATGTCTTAATGATGGTCTAGCCTAAAATTACTAAGTATGGAAACTCAATGAATTTTGTGTTAGGAACCAACTTAGCCCATGCATATCTTTCATTGTGCTATAGTGTGTGAGTTGAAACTTGTCACATATGAACTAGACATCAAAATGAATAAACCCATATGATTATTTCTTCTTGAGGATGCCATACATGTGAGATATAAGAACATGAAAATGTCTACTCAACTTAATTTGGACTCTCTAAAAAAATGACTAAGTATAAAAACTTAGTGTATTTTACATTGGGAGCAAACTTTGAAACCTTAGATATTTTATTGTGCTTAGGTAGATGAGATAAAACTTAGTGCATGGAAACTTAGGATCAATTTAAATGAACCCATGTGAACAATTTTCTTTGACTCATTCACATGTATGAGATATAACAACATTAATATAGTCACTTGGCTTTATATTCAAATGTTTAGGCAAGCTTTAGATGGTGAGTGGACTAAATGAATACCATGCCCCTCCATGCTTATCCTAGGCATTTTTGACACTACATAGAGTCTTTATATCACTAGACAAATCCTTATAAGTTGAAAAATTACACTTTAAGTGATCTTAAAGTGTTTCAAAAGATTTGTGAGTTTTATGATCTCACTAGTCCACTCATTACATCTAGAGCTTGTTTAGGCCATTTAAGTATTTAATCAATCAATAATTCTAACTCTTTCTCTACGTCAAGACCATTAGAAATTGGGCACATGCTTGGTATGTGGGCCAAAAATGGCCAATAGTACCTTTGGTTTTGTATCTCCATAGTGAAGTCTATTCATCTATATTACTACAATGCCATTATAGAGCCTCTTTGTAGAGAGAATATTTTCTTCTTCCTTGGTGATCATTGGCTAATTTTTAATTTTCAAGAACAATTTAGAATAATTGTTATCCCATGTGTTCAAACTAGTAACAACAAACTCTATGTCCTTGAACACATGACCTTTTATGTCTAATGTCAAATATAGATCTACATCTTTCTTTGAAACATGTTTGTGAAATACCATTACTATAATTCTAGTTAAATTATCCTTTAAAAACAATAATCCAACTATCTCGGCTCAATTACAGTGATTTTTAGAGACAATTAGGGCAATCTATACACTTTAGGGATTTTGAAATTTTATGTAGAGCTTCAATGGTGCTAAGCTAGTTTGAATGTGAGATTTAATGCCTTATATTGAATTTGGATTGCACATTTATACCTTTTGTGTATTATGGTCCACAATATCTCCAATTTGACATGTTCTACTTTGTAGCATTGCCATGTAACACTATTCATTTATTTAAAAAATGATCATTTGTCATTTTTACACATGTGTCATTACTTCATGTAATATTTAAGGTCAATCAATTTGCATTGTTTATATCTTAAGAGTTATTTTGGCCTTGATTTCATCATGGGTTGTTTATCTCACGTTTGACCTCTTAAGAGTGTGTCACTTGGTAGCTTTGTGGGCTCTCTATGTACCATGAAAACACACTCCTTCACTTAACACCCTTTTACCACATGGTAGCCTCTCATTAGATATAGGTTATTTGAATTGTTGACCTACTATACACCATTAATCTTGATCCAAAATCTTGAATGCTATTCATTTATCTCCATCTAATTTATCATGGTTTTGATATGTGTCACCACCATGTTTGGTCTAGGCCCTTTTAAAAGGTAACCTTCATTCACACTATTGATATATGGGGAGTATGAATGAATATAGATCATTGATTCCTTTTTTATACAAAATCTTGAATGTGGGCCATCGATCTTCTTGATCACTTTCTAAGATTGTGACACTTGTCTTTCTCACATTCCTTTTTAGGCTCTTTGACAATTTGAGTCTTCACTTGCCATTGTATTTTTGATCTACCTCTGAGCTCTTGACACTTGGTACTCCTATGTTTCATCTCAAGAGCTTTGATAATCTAACTTGGGTGGGTACCCATGTACCATTTATCTTCAACTTGAGCTCCAAATATCTTGACACTTCACATCCTTACATTAAGTCAATACCTACAGATATAAAATTAAGGACATAAGCTTTCAGGATAGATGGATAGACTTAGTATAAAACTTTTGACTAATGCTTTAGTCATGTTAATAAACATAATTAAGACTTAGGATTAAATTTGAATAGGTCTAAAGTATACAAAAGTTCCCACATAAATATGGATCCCACCTAAATTTGAATCTATTTCAAAAGGGACTTAGGCTAAAACATTTAGACTAAGTTTTTTAACACTATTTATACATATATTCAATGAATCAATTAAAATACCAAGGTTTAATCAAAGCAAAGTGTCAAATTAGCATTAATGTATAAAACCTTGAACATTGTTAACTCAAATGGAACTCCATTAGACCTACAACTTGGAAACACATGAAACAACCATTAGTAATATTAGATAAGGTTAAATGAATATTATATGCTAGCATGATAATGTAAACTAGAGTAAAACATGATGCCCAAATAATAAAATTTGATCAAATTGAGTGTTCAATCTATAACACAAATTTTTATAATCTAAACAAGGGTCCTCATTTTTAACTAATAACTAGACTAATGGAGACTTCAAAAAATGGGGGTATTTTGACCTCAACAAAAGGAGAATTTTGGGGGAACATTGAAAAATGTTAGAACTTAGATACTCTTGGTCTGAACTAATAAGTAGACTAATCATTCCACATGATCAAGTACCATTATTAAGATCAATTCATGATTAAAAAAAGTCTTATAGATATATAATTAGGATCAAACATCAAAACTTAGTCATGTTGTGTGTGTACTTTGATTCCTTACTAATTGTCATGGAATTTAGAGAACAAATTCTAGAATTCATGACCTTATTCATTAACATTCACTTATAGAATATTTAGATATTCATTAATAATCATGATTTAGAATAGGGAATGCTTGGGCATTGCTCTGCTACTAGCCATGCATCTATAACCCTAATAGAGATACCTTTAGCTCCACTCAAGGCCTTGATCCACTACCATCTAAGAATCCATAGAATCCATGGAGGTTACCATAATCACCTTTTCATATAAAGCTTTTTAATTTTCAATAAAGTTCTTATTTTTTTATTTTTCAATTATATTTAGCTCTCAGCAAAGGTTGGAAACTATAATCAGCTAGGTTTTAAGATTCTATCAATTTTTTGATCTTCAGATAATCATCCTTGTTTACAAACATCATCCTAAGAAATATTATTCTTTAAGTGCTAACATGACTTTGCTCTAATAATTCAAACTTTCATTCAATAAATGCAATCCCTATTAGAATCAAACTTAGAATAGAACAAGGTTTAAGATTTTAAGGAATAATTAACCTAGATACTAGTCCTTACCAATTCCTCAAAATCATAACATTAAGCTCTAAATTCCAAGATCCATGATCAACTAGTGTTTGATGTTCATACCTACATTATTGATTTGTGAAGTTATTTTGAGCATTTAGGATGGATTGGAGCTGGAAACTATCTTGAAAAAGACTTATTGAAAGTAGGGAATAAAATAAAGAAAAGGAAACACATAACAAGTAAAATAACTAACAAGAAAACAAATATGTACAAATACTATTTGTAGACAAGGAACAAAAAAGAAACTAATTTAAGCCTACCTACACTAATCCTAACTTATTTTAAAAGTTACTCCATGAAGACTTGGGGTGGTACAATCGAGAATTAGTGCTTGAGGTATTACACATTAGTCAATAAAGTAAATCTACTCCTTTCAATTATTTGAGTTTGAAGGTTTTATCTCCTAAAGTCTCAATAATTTGATAGGCACCAATCCATAAAGGAGTGAATTTCCCATGTTTTCCTTTTAGTTCCAAGGCTTTATCCCATGGGATAACTAGGTCTCCCTCCCTAAACACCTTAATCTTTGAATGCTTGTAAAACCATCTTTTAATTGTGGTATGATGTCTAATGAAGTTGGCAAATTCTTCTTCTCTTGCATCTTCCATATAAATGATGTCAATTAGCCTTGAATTTTCATACTCTTGGTCTTCTTCCATTTATTCTTGCATGAACTTGTAGATTCGTAGTTTTAGAGTGATTGGAAATACTGGATTTTTACCATATAATAATATAAATGGTGATGATTTTAGTGCTTGCTTCACTTTAGTTCTATCTTCCCACAGAGCATAGAAATTTATGCCATGTACTTGGTTTTTTAGCTACAAACTTTTTAATGGCCTTCAACAATTTCTTATTTATTGATTATAAGACTCCATTAACTTGAGGGTAATGATTTTACGGGAACCTAAGAATTATTTTTTTATCATAAGCCCACTCGATTAGTTCAATAGATATGAAGGCTTATCCATTATCATAAACTAATGAAACTGGTGTACCTAATCTTGTGCAAATGTTTTCTTCTAAGAACTTGATCACATGTTTAGATCTACATTTTTGAATAGGTACTACCTCTATCCATATTTTGAAATAATTAGTGGCATTAAGAACATATTTATGTCCATATTAATAATTGGGATTGATGACCCCCATAAAGTCCAATACCCATTGAGCAAAAGGTTTATCAAGTAAGATTGGTCTCAATGGCATAGCTACTTGTGGTTCCTTGGTATTGAATATCTAACATTGATGGCACTCTATAACATGTTTATGTACATCCTTGAATATGGCAGGCCAATAATATCCTTCCCTCAAGATCTTGTGAGTTGTTGTCTTTCTAGAAGGGTGTCCACTTCTAATCTTTTCATGAAAAGTACTCAAAATCTCAACTACTTCTTCTTTGGAAACACACCTTAAGTAGATACCTTCATGGCTATTTATAAATATTAATCCATCCTTGAACAATAAATGTGATACCTTGAGCCTCAAATCTCTTATATTCTCTCTAATCAATCTTATAGGGAAAGAACCATTGATTAGAAAATACACAATTGCATCATACCAATCATTGTGTTTAAATTATTGTTGATCCACTTGCATGACATTAACTTTAGGATTAGTATTGACAATCATTCAAATCAATCCTTAACACCATACCAATTTGGAAATTTTTATTTCAAGGTCATATTCTTGGAGTATAGATATCCATTTACCTATTCTCTCTTATAGTTCACATTTACTAAGCATAAGTTTAGTAGAAAAATATGGCAATATTACATGCACTTTATTCCTAAGAATATAGTTTCTAAACTTATTAATTTCCTTAACTAAAACAAATGCTTGTTTGTCAATTAAATAATAGTTTAACTTATAATTATTAAAATTATTATGCATAAATACAATAGGGTGATCACATTTATCTATTTTTTGATTTAGAACAACTATTGTATGATTAGAAGCAAAATAATAGAGATAAAAATCTTTTATGAAATCAAGACTTATCAAAACTGGTGCCTATCCTATTAATTATTTAATGTATTTAAAGGCTTTATTTGTCTCTTCATTCTATATGACCTCGACATCCTTACTGAACATGTCATTAAATTACTTTACAATCTTTGAAAAACCAGAAATGAACTTTCTCATAAAATTGATTTTTCCAAAGAAAGACTTTAATTATTTTCTTCTTTTAGGGGGTTCTATTTTGGATACAACATCAAATATATCAAGATATATAAAAATCCCATCCTTGGTTATAACATGTCTAATAATTTCCCTTCTATAATGCAAAAAAATCTTCTCTTAGGATTGAGAGAAATTACATACTTCCTATAGTGTTTAAATACTTGTTGTAAATGCATAATGTGGTCTTACCTATTTTTATAAAACATTGTTATATCATCCATATATATAATAATTCACTTACCTATGAGACACTAAAAGGTAGGATCCATATCTCTTTGAAATGTAGCTCCTACATTTATTAATCCAAAAGGTATTCTTTTGTAAGCAAAAGTGCCCCACTTTGTTGTAAATTCAGCCTTTTTAGATTCTCCTTATTTACAAGCACTTGATTATAACTTGAAAAACCATCTAATAAAGACATCATATTAGAACAACTAACAATTTGAACAACTTGGTCAAGAGAGGGTAAAGGATAGTTATCATTTTCAAAATCTCTATTGAAATTTATAAAGTCTATGCATAATATAATTTCTCCATTCTTATTTATAATTAGACTAAGTTAACTACCTAGTTAGAATGTCTAATTGGAGACACTATTTTTTCATCCAATAACTTCTTGAACTCTTTGTAGATCAATGGTTCTAAAATAGGGTTGACTGGCCTTTACTTCTACCTAAAAGGTTTATAGGATTCTTTTAATAAAATGGTATGGGTAATGACTCTAGGATAAAATATCTTTAAGTCCTCATGGGACCATGTAATGACACCTTGTATTTGGTCAAAAACTCTTTAGCCTTTGTAGATTTTTCATTTATACATGTACCAATATTTACTAGCTGGGGTTGACCTTTAGTTTCTATGTCAACTAAATTATAATCTTTCCCATTCACCTTGAAAATCTTGATAGATTTATATAGTTTGTCTTGATAAAATAGTATTTCTAAGGTAATCATGCCTTCAAGAAATTTGTTGTCATTCAATTAAATAATCTTTTCAACAACTTTGTCTTCATCAAGATAATTTTCATTAACCTCATCTTTAATATGAGACTTGAATACCCTTGAGTTGTTAATTAACTCTATGATCTGTTGATCATCACTAAATACATACAAATGGTTGACATTGTCAAGAACTAAGGGACATGAAACCAATTCAATGTTCAATCTTTGGGAGTCTTGGTTTGGCATAAGATTGATTGCAGATGAGGCTAGCTCATTAGTAGACTTATTTTCTTCTTTAGGAATGGAGACAATATTAAAATCATGAAAGTACTCTATCAAGTTCCACACTCTAAACTTGTATTTTTTAAGATAAGAAAATTTGCATTAGTACTTGATTATTACTGGTTTTGAGTCACCATTTACTAGTTCTTTCACCTTATGTTTAATGGAAAATTGTAATCCTAGAATTAAAGCTTCATACTCTACCAAATTATTAGTACAAGGAAACTAAAGTTTTTAATAAGAATTAAATTCCCACTCAATGGGATTGATTAGAATAATTCCTACTATAGAACTAGATTTACATCTACCACCATCAAAATCTAATTCCACATTCCAAGCATAGCATGAGAATCTTTAGTGTCACATACCTTAGGAATGTCAATATTTTAAACTCCTAACTTAGAATTGACCATGTTGACCTTTTCATTTATTATAATGTACTCTATGATCATGTGTTTCACCTTTGACTCCCTCTTAATCTAAATTTTATTAGGAACTCCATTATATGGAAGCCACATATGATAGTAGTCAATTGACATGTATCCATTTAAATACTTGGTCCAATCTCTACTTAGTAACATGTCATAAGCATCTGGAATGTCCAAAACTTGAATGTTTATAAATTGATATATCCTTGGCTTTGTAGAAAGCTACATATGAACATTCAACATTTCTCTAATTACTTTAACTCTTGATTTGTCTAATTGAATAACTAATCTATTAGAATTAATTGAAGTTAAACCAAGTTTTTAATGAATACCTTTTGGCATAATATTAGCATAGGCACCTAAATCTAGCAAAAAATTATGCAAGTTTTTACCAAAAACAATAATTGTTAGTAAGAAAGGTGAAACCTCTACTTTGTTCTTATACATTACTGCATTGGCATTTGTAACCTTTTATGACTTACTAGGATTTTTGCTTAAAGATTCAAGAAATAAGTGTCTTTATTCAATAATTTGAGTCAAATAATGTAAAGTGATATTATATTTAATATTTATCATATCCTCAACTATATTATATCCATTCCTAGAAGAACTAGATGCCTTAGCATTGTTTTTGGAGTTACTTCCCTTTGGAGGTTCTGGATCGTTATCTATTATAAGATCAGGTGGAGTGTCAAAGTTATTTAGTGGAGTTGAAGTGGTCAATGGTTTATTATTATCTCTATTCCTCAAGGGATAAATATTCTTTAGGAACTATTTAAAATCATGGATCTCTTTAGGATTATCTTGAGGCTCATTCTCCTCTTGGAATTGGAAATCAAAAGTCTCTACCATTATAATTGTGTCAGGAAATTTATATGAATTTAAAGAACTAGATGTACCTATAGTATTATATTTGTAAGGTCCACCTTCAAATGTATCTAATTCATCTTTAAATAACTCAAAATCATTATAGAATTTTATACAATCCAATTCACCATAATTTGAAGTATTATGAACTCTAAAATATTTAGTCACAGCTACATCACATATGTTTATTTTAGGATTATTCTTATTGGTAGATGACTCATTGTTGTTGTTTTTGTTGTTATTATTACCATTGTGAAACATGTTTGTATGTCTATTTAACCTTTTATAATAATTTATATTTGAATTTTCCTCAATGTTACCTAATTATTGTTATAACTAAAGGAGATTAATACTCAATTTTTAAACCATTTAAGGATGGAGTCATTCTCACTTTTAGGTACCTCTGAGTTATGGAATTAATTACTACTAGTTATTGGCACCAAATCTCTTTGATCTTATGGATAAGATCCACTTGTAATGTTATTTAAGAATCCTAGGTTTTGACCAAGATGAACATGACTCAAGGGTAATTGATTAAACATTGGTGTTTGGTTCAAAGCAAGAATATTCTAATCAACATTGGGAATGACATTTAACATAGGAAAATTAGGATTGGCATTGGTTATGGTGTATGTTATTTGACCTTGAGGTTGCATTTGATCATTAATTACCATAGCTTTAGCATAGGCCAAGGCTAATATGTTTATAAATCTAATGCACCTTTTCAAAAACATAGAAGACATGGGATCTAAATCATCCTTCTAAATATCTAAAATTAAAGCCTCATTAGGTCCATAGGGAGCTATAGTTCTTTGAAACATCTTCTATAATCTATAATTAAAGGCTATAATGGTTTTAATTGAACCTATTTTCATAGTAGTGAATTGTTGGTAAAGGATACAAGGACTGATGATTTTTCCAAATTGATCAAAGAAAATATTGTTAAAATCATTCCAACTAGTAATGTAATTCTCAGGAAGTTTGAGAAACCAATCATATGCAACATCTTTTAAATTAAAAGGAAACAATCTACATGTAACATCTTGACGAATGATATTCAACAATCTTAAATCAACTTTAAAATATTTGATATGTTCTTCAACAATAACCCCAACATTAGGATTGAAAGAAGGCAAATATTTTTTAGGATTTCTAGGTAAATCATGTACCTAACTAGGCACATTTATGGAAGATCCACCTAACCAAGCCATAACTTTAGAAAGATTGAAAATAGGAACACCACAAATAGGTAAAGTAGGCTAAGATTTAGAAACCCTACACTTACCTTTATCTGTTCTTACTTTCCTATGAACTTATAATAAAAGGAGAGGTAGCCTTGATTTAGAACATGACCTAGTCCTAATTTTTAGAAATTCCAACTTGTAAACTTTGGATCCTATTCAAAATATGATGTGTAAACTTTATTTTTGCAAATAAGAATGATCATAATTTCATGTTAAGTAAATATTGCACAGATTTATATAAATAATAACTATCTTTAACTAAATTATCTCAAAGATATCTCCAAACTTACAAATATGAGTGACCTTTACACTTCTAAGTTCAAATATTTAAAAAAAAAAGAATCAATCAATATTTGAATAAAATTACTATCACTAACCTTGAACATGTCAAATTCTCAAATCTTAAACTACCTTTGCAATAATCTATCATAAATCTTCAAAGAATAGATATCTTTAGCTAACTAAGCCTAAAGACTAGTTTGAAACCATGAATATCAATAATATTTACATAATTGATCTAAGAACAACACAAATATACAAATAATCAAGTGATCTTTAACCAAAATTCACCAAGATTAGAAAAGATACTTCAAATTCAAAAAGCTTTAGCTAAGGCCCTCCTTCTAGCACCAGTGGAATGCATCCTATTGATGCTTAAAAGTGTATCATAGGGGTTTATAGAGTGTTTAAGAAACACTTCTCATTTCTAGATTCAAAGAATCTATTTCATGAGTTTCAATTTATGATCTCCCTAAGATCTTTAGTGGAATAGCATCAAAGCAATGAATTATTTCACAAAAATGATAATATAACTAGTTGCTAGGAGAAACCTTGGTCTTAAGCTTGCTTGTTAAAAATTAAAATAATCTAAACTAAGTAGAGTGAATTATGATTGAAACCTAAATTCTAATGTCTAATATAACATGCATATTTATAATGGAAGCTAAATTATAGTGAGTTGATAAAAAAGGAGCAAAAGGAAGGGTAGGATAGAGAAGAAAGATGTTACTGATCTTCAATTTAGACATTATGACAAATCTTAAATTTCATCCAAACATGCATTCAAACAAATATATGACATGAAATATCTAAATCACAAATCTTATCACATATCTAAGGATAGTTGAAATAATGCAAATAATAAACTAGATTCAATTTAAATATTCACTTCTATAAGCAAATTACATAAGCACATCTACAAGAGAGTAAGGAAAATGAATTGAATCAAATCTATTTTGATCAATCTAGCATAAGCACAAATTGACAAATCTACATTCAAATATCCAAATATAAAATCCATGAAAACAATTCAAATATAAAAATTAGATTAGTTAAATGAGGAAGAAACCATGATTGCAAAATAGACAAATAAAAATGAGACAATCCTTTTGGAATTCTCTTGCATTAATTTTCTCCAAATTTACACATTATTTTTTTTCTCAAAACTCCCTCTTCTTTATAAATTAAAATACCCCTTTTATAGAAGACTAAGGATGTATGTTTGTCAATCATGTCAAATGATAATTATATAAGTGTCATGGATAGTTGTCCTTTTACAAACTTCTAGAACTAGACACTTTCTAAATAGACTGGCCTATAAGCAATGTGATTTATAATATACCCATTCTTTAAAAAAATTAATATTCCTTTTAAAATGATATATATGTTTAGTTAAAAATAATATGCTAAAGTAAAAAAATTGACTTTGAGAAGCACCTGTTGTTGTATTCCTTTATCTATGATGTAGGATCTTCATTGCTTCATTATGTTGTTCATTAATCAGCCTGAGGTTGATGATGGGCACCATGAAAATTTCCTTTTATTGATATTTTAGGCCTTTGAGGTCCTTTTACACCCTATCCAAAGATTATTTTATTCTCCTTGCATCTCCCATCTTCTTCTCTATAGATAGGATCATATCCAAGATCCTTTTATTATTTACCCCTATTTTGCCTTGGATTTAATTCTTCACTTCTTGCATGAACTGAGTTTACCTATAATTTAACTCCTCATCTATGGTCAAGCCAATGGGACTGATGGTAGTTTTATATTTGATTAGGCTCATCAATATATGCATCATCCTATTTTTTAATTGTTTGAGATCACTTGAAAGATATCCCATTTCCTTGGACCATTTTTTAAAATCTCTAATATTCTCTATCAATATATCCATAGCCATATTCAAGTGTGCCAATCTAACTATTTTGAATTTAGGAATTTGATCCTCTATCAATAAATTGATCAAATCCTTTATCTTATAGATTTAAGCCTACCATTGGTTAACTTAGAGTGAAGCCAAAGTACCCTATTTATTAACCATATCTTTCTTAGACTTTAATACCTTCAAGGGGATAAATAGATCATACATGGTTGTTTCAAATTGGTTTACCATATCTCCTAGAATAGACCAAATATATTACTCCTCCAAGTTCTTATTTTGTTGCTTTAGCCTTTTGATAGTAGCTTACAACTAATCTGACTATGCTTGAGCTAATTCTAAGACATCTTCTTCAAATATTATATCCTCACCTTGCCTCTATCCTTATGTTTGGGTCAAATTAGTCATAATTTCCACCTTTTGGTATATAATTTATTCACCACATACCAAGACTATTTTCTCAGTCACTCTTTGTAAACAAGTAGTCCTTGGGTCAAACCTGACTCCAACTAAAGTTTGGGTCACATGTGGGATTAGGATCTCCATTTTTGATTGGTCTACTGAATGGCTTGGAGTAGCCAATCTTCTTTCCTCTTCTTCATATAAAGCAACTATCCATGATTTCATTCTTTATCCATAGAGATATTATTAGCTTTCACCATAGCCCATGGATGATAAGTAGGAAGCTTCTTCAAGCTAGTTTCATATAAGAACCACTTAGGAATAGGTGGACCATACAATATGTCTCTTTATCTTTGAGACAATGAATAGTTAGGAATTGAATTCACTTAAAGGAGTAGTGATAGTTACTTTGTCTCTTTATCTTTGAGACAATGAATGTTTATAATTTTCTCTTTGGAGTGTCAATAGGAACCAAGTCCAACACTTTCTCTTTTCCTTTCTCCTCCTTATTTTCCTCAACCTTTGATTCTTTATTTGAGTCTGTCTCATAAGACTTGGATATCATCTTCAATTCATCCTCAATAGTCTCATTAGGATCAAGGGCTATCATATAAACCTATTCTAAAGGTAGATCATGCTCTACTACCTTCGATGATTAAGGGCTAATAAAATTGAGGGTATCTCATTTGGCCTTATTTATTCTAGCCTATGTTATATTTGTGTTCCAGTTGATGGAAGATTAGGAGATTCACCACCTACTAAATTATATTTTATAGGGCCCAATTACCACCTATCATCCACCTTTTGATTTCTCTATAGTCTAGACTCAATTCTTAGGTTGTGTTATTTCAATATCTTAGTGACTTAAATGTAAGTATATGCCTTTGTGTATATAGGATCAAAGTCAATAGGCTCATGTTCATAGGGCACATTCAAAATACCTTTGAGTTTCAAATGATATTTAACCCTTCCATAAGGGTCCCATTATCTAAGTTCATTTATCTATAACTTGAAATATGATATATGCTTTGATGCATCTTCAATGTGATCCAATTATCTAAAGGTACTGTTTCCAATTATCATAGGGAATCTATGAATAAGTCCCTTTATTTTAGTCTTATAAAGGCCATCTATACCATGAAACAATTGGTAGACCACCTCTTGCTTTTCTATCTTATCAAGAACATGGACTAGAAACTTGAGAAGAGAATTTTGAGTTCCCTCAATCCTTTTGTTAGTGAATTCATGGAACAACCATATATCCCCCATTGATTCAACAAATTTCTTGATGAAAGGATTAATTCTTGATACAAGGATGCTAGTTATAACTTCACTCAATGCTCAGTACAAACAACCACAAATGAAATGGATGTGATCTCTATATTCATAAATGTGTAACTTAGAATAGTATTGAGAAATGGTTTGGGTTCCATTTGGAGACCATTAACTTTTATTGCGGATCTTTATAGTTGCACATAAGTCATCTAAGAGGTAAGATAATATGAAAAACTTATTTTTATTCTTATGTCCAATTATATATATTTGTCTTCTCAAGGAGATGTTAATTATCTCACCTAGTGTGGGAATTATTACCTTTCAAACAATTAAATACATCATGGGTACCCACATGAGATCAATATATGCAATGGTTACACATCTATATAATTTGTTGAACATTGTCACTACCATCCTAACCCCTAGTCTAAATTATCTTATTGGGATGTTTTCATTAAGTTCAAAAAAGACTTGGTTACCAAAATATAACCACATAGCTATTATGTGCATCAAGTTATGTTGCTTGGCCAAGGAATTGATAGAAGTTAAGTTAATCTAGTGTTTAGGGATCTTGTAGTAAGACTTGAAGGGAATCAAGGAAATTTACACAGCTTTCTTTTGATTATGTTCATTAATTAACATGCCCTTATCTATTTTAGCATCCTTAAAAATGGGAGAAAGAACATCAATGCAATAGGGTAGCTTTTGTTTTGCAACTATGTAGTAAATTCTAGTCATTTGTATTACTATAATGTCATTATAGAGCTTATTTACAGAGAGAATCTTTTATTCCTCCTTGGTGATTATTGGTTGGTCTTCAATTATCCAAAATAATTTATAATAATTGCTATCCCATATATTCAAAGTAGAGAAAACAAACTCTATGTCCTTGAACACATGACCTTTTGCATCTAATGTTAAATATAGATCCACATCTTGCTTTGAAACAAGTTTTTGAGATGCCATTTCTATAATTCTAGTTGAATGATCCCTTATAGATAATAATCTAAATGTCTTGACTCAATTACAATGAATTTTAGAGACAATTAGGGCAATCCATACACTTTGGGGAATTTAAAGGTTTCCACAAAGCTTCAATGGTGGTAATTTAGTTTGAATGTGAGATTTATGCCTTATATTTCAATTGGATTGCACATTTATACCCTTCATATGTTAAGGTCCACAAGATCTCCAATTTGATGTATTTTGATTATGTGTCATTATCATGTCATGTTATTCATTTATTTTAAAAATGACCATTTATCTCTTTTGGACATGTGTCATTACCTCATGAAATCTTGAAACTTGATCAATTTGCACTATTTATCTCTTAAGAAGTCTTTTGGCCTTGAATTCATCATGGGCCATTGATCTCCCATTTGAGCTCCCGAGAGTGTGTTAATTGGTAGCTCCACAAGTTCTCTATGTACCTTACAAATAGACTCCATCACTTAACACCCTTTTTCCACATGGGGACCTCTCATTAGATCTAGGTTATTTGAATTGTTTACCTCCTCTACACCACTAATCTTTATATAGAAGCTTGAATGTTATTCATTAATCTCCATCTAATTTATTGTGGTTGTGACATTTGTCATCATTGTGTTTAGTTTAAGCCCTTTGAAAAGTCCACCTTCATTTGTACTATCAATCTTTGGGGAGTATAAAAAATCATGGATTTTTTATTCATTTCTTTATACCCAAGATTGAATGCAGGCCATCGATCCGCTTGATCACTTGCCTAAATTGTGACACTTTTCTTTCTTACATTCCTTTGCAGGCTCTTTGACAATTTGACTCTTCACTTGCCATTGGATTTTTGATTTACCTCTAAGATCTTAACATTTGTTTCTCTCACATTTCATCTCAATATCCTTGATAATTTAACCCAAGTAGGTGCCTACGTATTATTGATTTTTGACTTGAGCTCTCAAGATCTTGACACTTGGCATCCTCACATTAAGCTGGTACTAATGGATATAAAATTAAATACATAATATTTTAGGATAGATGGATATAATTTGTATAAAAATTTATACTAAATTTTTATTCATGTTGATAAATGTAATGAGGATTTAGGATAATTTTTTTTTGAATAGGTCTAATGTATAAAAAAGTTCTTGCGTAAATATGGATCTTGTATAAATTTGAATATATTTCAAAAGGGACTTAGGATAAAACATGTAAACTAAGGTTTTTAACACTATTTAGACATAGATTCAATGAATCAATTAAAATACCAAGGTTTAATCAAAGTAAAGGGTCAAATTAGCATTAATGTATAAAACCTTGAACACTATTCACTCAAATAGGACTCCATTAAATCTACAACCTAGAAACACATGGAGAAACCATTAGAAATATTAGATAAGGTTAAATGAATATTATATTATAACATGCTAATGTAATCCAGAGAAAAACATTATGCCCAAATAATTCAATCTAATCAAATTGAGTGTTCAATTTATAGCACAAATTTGTAGAATCTAAACAAGGGTCCTCATTTTTTAAAAATGGGGGTATTTTGACCTCAACAGATCCATGAAACATGAATACATATCTTAAGGAAGTCCACATTCAAGGATCTAATTCAAATTTTCCATGTAGAGGGAGAGCCCATGCCTGAGTTGATTATCATCCCACAAGGGCTAACCTAAGGGATAAAGAGATTATTTCTATAACTTAGAATAATTTAGTATCCTTCTAGGTAGTCAAAATTTTCATCTGTGATGGATAATATGGATCACTAGGAGGCGATGCAATGAAAATTCTAAATCATCTTAGACATGGGAAAGAGAAACCTAAATGTATAATAAGTTATCCTTATTCCTTTATGGTTTTATTCAAGTTATGGTATAAAAATATGTTTAAAGTTTTGAATCAATCGAAAACCATGTATTGATTAAATTGATATGTCATCATCACTTCTTGAACAATTCAAATAAGGATGCTAAATGGGAAGTAGTTCTAGAAGGAAATATGAAACAAACCTCAAAAATTAAGAGGAGGCCCTTATATTATTATCTTACCCTTAGGTTTGGCCTTAAGGAAGAAGTTGTATATGAATAAAAATATTTGGAACTAGTGAAGAAGATTAGGATGATTAATATAAATACTTATAAAGATACCCTAGAAGAAGATCCATAACCTGATACAACAATCACACATATAATTATTTTTTTATGATGAAGAAAAGGATCCAAAGATCTATGATCCTAAATTCTTGAGAATAAGTATAAGAGTAATAAAGAATCCAATCAAGGAGTCTCCACCAAAATATTTTCCATGAAGATGAATGAAACTCATCATTTTTTAAGAAGATGACCTTGATAAGAGATAATATGTTATAGATATCCTTGTAAGTCTTAGCCAAGAAAAACCTATTGAAGTTATAGAGGAGAATACAGAAAAATAAAGACCCATGGAGAATCCTTGAATAGGGATAATAGATCTTGAAACAATGGAAAAATGAGTTTATAGTTGAGGAAGTAGTGGAAGATATCCCTCAACCTTATTCATATAAACCACCTATGGGCAAAACAAAATACCAAAATTTAGAATAATAAGAGTAGCCTTCTAGTCCTGATGAAGAAGCATAGATGCATTAGGCTATGGCCTTATCAAGAGCTAAAGTAGCCTTAATATAGCAAGATGAATAAATATATTTCCTCAAAAAAGTAATCAAAGGTAAGGAAGAAGTCATTTATTATTTAAAACAAGAGTTAAAAGATGTTAAGAGTCATCCTCTTATTAAGTATAGTGAAATTGCTTAGTGAAAAGAAATAACACTAGATCCCATAGACAAAATAGGCCATGGTGTACAAAATTAATTATCTTATAATGTAATTATGGATACTTGGGAGGAAACATGTCAAAACCTAAGAGTGGTTAAGACAAAATAAAAATATGAAGAATGAACTTGAGGAAGAGAGAAAATAGAAAGAAAAGGCATAATCTATGTTGCAAACAACATATGAGATAGGAGAAAATATCCTTGATTGTAAAAGGCCTACCTCTGAGTATAGACTATTATTATAATATTAATTTTACAAGTGGAATATATTAATGGTATTATGTGTTTTACCTTATGACCTTCAGGATGATAGAGAATTCATGGAAGCCTACCACTCTAGTTCCCTTGAGCAACATAACTTATTATATGAGTTTTACTTGTGCATGTTCCTCCTAGGACTCATGTCATCCATTTTTTATTAAATTATTTATATGATAAGTTCATATTAATGATTTGATATTATTTGGATTAGTATGAAAAAATAAACACAAAATTTATTTGATTATATTGAATAACATTGATTACAAATATATAGGCATATGATTTCCTTGAAATAAGGAATCATTCCTTATACCAAATGTAATAATATTTTATTAAATCTATTTACGCGAGTTATAAAAAACCTCACTAAATAATAAAAAACATATATAACTCACTAAATATTATAATGTATGCACTAACAAATATTTCCCAACATTCCCCTATTTAGTGTGATCATGGGGAAATAACATTCAATAACTAAGAAACATGCTACTTTGGAGCTTGCACATGGTCTTAATACTCATATTGATTGAGGGAAATACATATACCATGAATATTGGCCCATAAAATTATTCACATGAATACATGTTTTATGAAATATGATCCATCAACCAACTCATAAAACACTTCTACCAAACCAATCGAGATATCAACAACATTTCCTGCTCTAGTTCTTATGGCTTCTTTCTCTAGATTTTCATTATAGTAAGGGAATGACATTGATTATAATACTTTTTTTACACACTATATATATAATGAATAAATATTTTTAGGATTAATTACTCAGTCTTAATTTATAGCCTTTGTTCATGTTTGTTGCCAACCAAATAAAAATGACATAGACAATTTTCACTACCACTAAAAATTACCTTTGGTTTTATCTAGTTTGACATAATTAGTTTTCATTGCATGAATTGGATGTAAATTTAAACTGATAATGTATCCATTACATAATAAAAAACATCAATAATAATTTATGAGGATTGACAACACATATGAACATACCAAGACACTATATATAAAATTGACTCTAACTTGACTTTTAACACTGATGACATTATTGAAACCATGTCTTAGATTGAAATTGTGGTATTTACCACTTGTTTTAGATTAATAGTAATAAAAAACACTATTAACCAAGCCTATGAGCCTAAAACATTTAATAATTACTATATTATGGATTTATAATGTATACTTATTATAAATCTTATTGATTGAATAAACAGAATAAATTTTAAACACTGAAAAACATGGACCTAAAATTCTTAAGTAGATTACTATTCCAAAATAAGATAGATGAGAACAAAGATAGACTTAGATCAATTATATGAACATGGTAATGGTCTAGTAGGCAAAGGCTTGAAGCAGATCACATATTTTCTTATTTATATCCATTTTAAGGAATGTATTCTCTATTTCCATTGTTGAATCCACCACCATACCTGATGTCGTAACCATTTCCATTTCCAAACTCATTATTGTAACTACATTTGATTCCTGAATGACCTTTTCATTTTTGAATTACTATCAAACCCACATATATGCATTGTTAATTTTTGATGAATTTTAGTACCATAAATAATATCAAGTAGGGATGCACATGAAAATGGGATAATTTATGTATTAGTATTTGATAGAGATGGCATGAATTTAAATTATATGCATGACATAATAGTAAAAATTTGGTAGTTACATGAAATGCATAGTCAAATTTGAGTTCAACTTGAAATATCCTTAACCTATAAGAATTTATAGTGTGAACATACAACTCTACCTAAATGTTATCTCATGAGCTACCATAATTTAGTATGGAGTTTAATATTATAGGGTTTGAATAGACTGATCTATCGATTCATGATAAGCTTGAAATAAAATAATAACACCTTGGAACTTGTCATTGTGTCAATTGATGAATATAAGATTAAATTATAAATAGAAATTTGGGTAAGTTTATTTGAGTTGATCTGAAAGGATAAAATTAATTAAATAACTTTGGGTTATAGTTGTAGACACCAAAAAACTACACATCACAGTTCTAAATGTTGCAAGTTAACATTCTTAAACCACCTCCTAGACATTTACCCTACCAAACCTCCAATTAGATAAACCCACCATTTTGACCAATTTAACCTTTAACTTTCAACCATCGATGATCAACTTAACTATTAATGGTTGTGTCCTATTGACCATTTTTGGTCTAACAGGCCAAATATCATTCCCCTTCTTCCTCTGCTATTTTAGGCCAATTCATTTTTGATTTTTCACAAATCCAAGAATTTTATACGGACTCTATAGGTCTATTTTAATGGACTCTATAGGGCTTGATTTTCTATGGACTCTGTAGGTCTATTTCTACAGACTCTGCAGGTCTATTTCTACGGACTCTACAGGGCTTGGGTTTTCTACGGACTCTACAGGTCTATTTCTATGGACTATGTAGGTCTATTTCTATGGACTCTATAGGTCTATTTCTACAGACTCTACAGGGCTTGCATTTTCTATAAACTCAATAGTGAGATTTTCTATGAACTCTGTAGGTGTATTCTTTTGGTAGATGAAGAACCAGTTTAGAGAGTGCAAGGTTTAATAAAACTTCTTCAGACTTTTGTCTAGAAATTCATAAAGAAGGTTAGCATTTTTGAACCTTTGAACTGGTTCAATGCCTTGTTTCAAGCAAACGGTTCAAAGGCTTGGTTTAATTCAGTTGGTTCAATGCTTTGGCAAAGTTCAACGCTTTAGTTCAAGAGAAAAGTTCAACATTTTGGTTCAAAGCTCAAATTCATCGGCCTTGGTTCATCGGATGGTTCAATCATTCGATTCACTCAGTTGGTTCATTAGCAAGTTCATCAACAGGTTCAATCAAATGGTTCAGTGCCTTGGTTCAACAATTGTTTGAACCGTTGAACCGGTTTAATGGATTGGTTCAAGCGAATGGTTCAAAGGCTTGGTGCAATGAAGGATTGGCATGCAGTGTTGAACCATTGAACCATTTTTGGCTCAATCAGTTGATTCAACACCTTGGTTCAATCAGCAAGTTCAATGTTTTGTTCAAGCGGCAGGTTTGAAGGCTCAGTTCAATGAATGAGTGGCGTGCAATGTTGAACCATTGAACTGTCAAACCATTTTTGGTTCAATCAGTCAGTTTAATGGCTTGGTTCAAGGGAGCATTCTAAAACTAAAGGGTAGGTGCCCTTGCGGAGGGTAGTTCTAGGTTTAAGAGCCCTTGCAGAGGGTAGGAAGCACTTCAAAGGAAAAGAGCCGCAAAGGTAAGATTTTTTGGACTTAGCATTGAAATGAATTCCTTCAAACTTTTTATTTGAAGGAATTTAGAGGAAGGCCACCAGTACGAAGAAAGAACCCAAGGAAGTCAAAGCAGCCAATTCTCATAGACTTTTTGTTTGCAAGAAAAAGCCCACAAAAAAGGCCTGAAGGAATTTGCCAAGGACGGTGACATCCCAGAGGTTGTCAACTTTAAGAAGATGGATTAGCCATTATTTTTCAAATGATGATGGGTGTGCAGATGTCAAATTTAAGATGGTGAAATAGATGTTTGATTTTAAATTACCTAAGCACCAACCAAAAAAGAGCCCAAAAAATGTAGTGACCCACCAGAAGATAGCCCCAAGGGTTGAAGGAGACAAAGCAAGAAGAAGACAAAGAGCCCAAAGAACAAAGAGAGAAAAGTGCCAAGTGTAGGAACATGTAGATAGTCCAAGTGGTGAAGGGAGGCACCGATTTAAGAAGTTACTCTAGTAGGTGATACAGTGTCTATGAATTGATTATTAGGAGGTGAAAATGGATAACAATGCGACCCATTTTTATTCATTTCACATTAATGAGCAGACAAAACATGTAATCACCTTAAAGAAGTGGTCTTGCAAGTAGACAAATGACATGGCTCATAATTTCTCATTAGTGTTTAAGTGGCTTGCTCTTCCCAATGATCAGAGCGCACATGGATCATTCATAAAAAGGGTGCCAAAAGGCCTCCTTTCCTTCCTCTATATATTGTAGACTTGTCATTTGGAATGGGGATCTTTCATGTTTGTAAGGCGAAGCCCTGACAAATTTTCACTTGAAATCAATAAACACATTTTTACCTCTATTCTAGTTAGATATCTCTATGTGTGTCTGAGTGTTAGTTCTATGTTTAGTCATTGCTTCTTAATGCTTCCACAAGTTTAACATCAACACACCTAGTGTCTATAAGGTGCCATCCCTATAGGTGACAAGGAGATCTATACCTAGAAGTGTAGAGATAAAAATAATCTACTATACAGTGTGTCCCTTCCACAACACCTATGGTGAGTCTCTATTTTCTATGTTTTCCATTCAAGCCTCCCTATTAAGCTTCCCGTAGCCTGGTCCTTTTGCTAGTTTGAAGTGTACATATTTGTTTGTCTGGCTTCAAGTGTGAGAGTGAGTAAGTTGAATCATTTGGTGCATCACCTCTTTTAGAGTAGCTTTGTTTTTCTATAATCCTTCTCCCTTTTCACCCTCCCCCATTATATATCTATATACCTATATTAGCACTTATTGGAACAACTCAGATGCATCAAAGGGAGCTAGCCCTTACCTAGAGACTCTCCCCTCCAACTTTGCTAGTCCCACAGGTGAGAGGGGAGTTTCCATTTTGATGTGTGGAAGGCAGGAGCTTGGCCTCCTGCCTCGGGTGTAATCCATTGCATCAACATGTCCACCACCTAAATAGTTAACTCTAGCATCAATTGTAACTTGCTTTTTTATAATTATCTTGTGTGAGTTAATGCATGTTTAGGTTAAATTTAGACATGAGTTTAACCCCTTGATTCTTTACACTTCCACCTCTCCTTTCCTATAAAAATAGATGAGGAGGAGGTGAAAACGATCCACAACCATTTAATCTACAATTATCGGGAGCCATATATATCTACCATTTTCATGTGTTAGAGTTTATTTTGTAGGTCAATCAATCAACATCAATCATCATCAGCATCAATAATCATCACTAGCAATCTCCATCAATGGATTCTTCATCAAGTTATCAACTAAGTAGTTTGTCATTTTTCCAAGATATTTATTTTTTTATAGCTTGTACCTAATCCTGACCTATTGAAAATATCAGCACTCAACCATTGAGCTAGACCCTTTTAAGACTTTCCCTCTATTCCATAACTAGTAGCCAACTAAAACTAACCTTAAACCAAATCAATCAACCTTGCCCAACTGAGCTACTTGACTCAAACTAGATCGATACTAACTATTGATGGTCCTTGTGACCACTGATGATATGTCTAATCATTGAAAATTATCTCAACTACCAATGGTTAGCTCAACCATCAATGGTTACCCTGATCACCAATGGTCACTATTAGACCAAAAACTAGCAAGCACCTTACCACCCAATAAACTCAACCAATCTCTATTTTCTTGATCTTTGCAACTATATAGACTAGAAACAACAACCTAACCCTAACCTAAATTGACCTTTTGATATTTTTACATTTACCTTAATTTTAATTTGTCAAACACATTTCTTTTGGAAAATTACTTATTTTAGTTGATTAAGTACTTTCATATCTATTATGCAACCTTCTTTTATCAGCATTAACTTGTCTTAAAAGTGGATTGATATCCTCCAAGAAAGTCATGTACTTCTTGGATCTATCTTGCTAGGCAATCCACCTTCCCACCTAGCTAACTAACCATTTTCTAGTCTCTTTCTTATGTAGGTTATCCTCTCAAACCAAAGAGGAACTCTCATAACCATCTGGATCATGCATGCACAACATCTAGGTTATACTAACCTACACCCTTATTTTAATTTTACATCATTCTTATACAATAGTTAAAAATAAAAAATTGAGTATAACATTTTGGCATGCCTGGTGGGACCTAGAGTATTCACTTGGATTTCTTTTATTTGCATCTAAATGCTCTCCTCCTTATTCTATTCTCATAAATGAAATTGAAATTTATTTTGGGCTTAAAATTGTTTTCATTCATTTATTGCTTGCATAATAACTCACATATCTTAATTAATCAAGTCAATTAACCATAACATGACCTTTATCACACACAAACCAAACCACACATCAAAAAAATATCATAAAAACTTGACATATGGCCCGACTGGGATTTCATCACCCAATAGTCACCATACCCTTTCTTGGCTATCCCACTTGGACTTCGATACCAAGGGGAGAACCAACTCAAATATTTAGTTGATTATAAACTCTATAAATTAGTATATATTATATCATCACCCAACACCCTTATCATTGTGATGTGTGAATTGAGGGGGTAGGCCCCAATACCAAACCACATATTGATTTTTAGCACATATATTTTGAGAGCTTAAGCAAACCTAAAACCATCCATATATTTATTATCTAGGACCTAATCTACAAGATAATTAAAGTCACATAATCTTAACACTTAAGGCATAAGCCAAAAATGAGACTAAAAAAAATCACAAGATTTAATGAACTTTAGTGTGTGTTAAATTTCTTTGATCATTTTCTTGTGTTCTCTTTGTTTGAGCTATGAAGAATCTAAATCTTTTTGGTAATATTATACCATCTTACCTTTACCTACTTCATCTTCATTATCTTTTTCAATGGGTAACCCACCTATCTTTTCTCTTGGAGATCCTAACTTTGTTTGATTTCTATATCAAAATCCTCTTGCCTTAGAGCATTATCTTGCATCTCGAGCCACTTGTGCTCCCACGCCACCCTATAATCAACCTAAATATCAACACAACCAACCAACAATATACCATCAACCTAACCCTCATCACAACCAACCAACAATATATCCACAACTATTTCACCTTACCTACAACCAATCAACAACCTATAACCAACCCTTTGATCATCATCATAACCCACCAATAACCTATCAGCATCTATTTGATAATTATCATAACCAACATCAACCTCAACTATATCAACCTCATTAACCTTTGGGTTTCCTACCAAAAACATCATATTAATTACCCACATCCCCTTTTTGTAAACCTTCTTTATCTCAAAACCAAGATTTGATTTATCCCCTTAACCATCAATCAACCTTATCAAACCAATCCAATCAACCTACCTTGTCAAACTTAATGAACCAACCAATCTTATCAACCTTACCCAATCAATAAAATAAATCTAACTTATCATATCAACTAAACCTATCAAACCAATTTTTTTTTATCAACCTCACCCAACCTATAAAATCAACCTACCCAACTAAACTTACTAAATCAAACCATTAACTACCAGTAAAATTTATCAAACTAGCCCACCCAACCAAACCTATCAAAACTACCCTACATTATATACCTTATGAAACCAATCAAACCAACACAACTTATCATATCAACCAAACCAACCAAACCAAACCAACTTATCATATCAACCAAACTTACTCAAAATAATCAATTTTATCAAACCATCCAACTAGCTCACCACCTCAAGAGCCATTGGTTCACCCTCCTCCTAGGTAGTAAACCCCCTTAGGGGAAGGGTAATCCTCAATCATTTAAAAACTATTAGAGTATTTTATCATTATACTTCCTCCAATCAAACCCATTAATACCTCTTTTCCAAAACCACTTTGGTTCACAGAGAATGAATTTTGTGTGTATCATTGTACACACAGACATGTTATAGATATATGTTAAAATTTTAAGATGATCATCCAAAACCTTAATGATCACAAGGAGGTCCAAAATGATAGACTCGTGTTCCCCCCAAATTATACTTGAATTTATTTAAATAATCAATCATTAAACCTCTTCATGAGGGAACCCCTAATCAAATACCTCAACATAATAAGGCCCACCAACCAAATCTAATCGTTAAGACACTAATAGATAAGGAAACTATAATCAAAACCTCAACTGATTCACTTGTTGACCAAGTGTAACCTACCCAACTACCTTTATTAACCATCACTAAGGAATAATCAACCTTAACCCATTCACTTTCTAATCAAGTGGAACATTTACATCCTTCCTTAAACACCACAACTAAGGAAACCAACCAACCTCATCCACTTCACCTTTTAGTGCATCAACAAAAAACTTAACCAACCTTGCCTACCCCCAACCCAACCTTGCCTACAGTCAATCATACCTCAATTAACATCAACCTAACCTCAACTATAATTAAGACAATCAAATTATTCTATATCATACTCACATTCATCTACCTAGTGATGTTATCAAACAAAACTAACTAAACAAATAAGCAATCAAACCCAGCTAACAAATCAAACCAACCACTCTTCTTACCTCTCTCAACCAACCAAAATGACCTCTCAACCAAAACAATCAAACAAAAAAAACCCACCTTTTTAACCAACCATAACTAACATATCTATCAACCCAAACCAACACCAACCTTTCATCCCACCTAAACCACCACCTACAACTTGACCTTCTCAAGAACTAATAACTAAAAATCCTTAAGATTCATATGAATTTATCTTCATCCCCCCTAAACATCCTTTCCTAACTAGGTCATCACTTTGTAATCTCTTTCAACCTTTATCATTCATGAAAAGAGTCATTGGGGGAACCTCTCCTCTAATATTTTAACCATTTTATCAACTAACCAAACTGACCCTTGAAATTTTTGCCTCAACATTGACCTTAACCTTTAAATCAACTAATAAATAAACTAACCAACCAACCAATAATATATCAAAAACTAGTTTGATACCACCCAATAAAACTATTTAACCCAACTAACCCTACCAACCATTGGATGTCACATTTTCTCCAAACCTTTTTAAGCAAACCCAACTATTGGAGATCACCTTTTCTTCAAACCTTTTTAACCAAACCCAACCATTGGAGATCACCTTTTCTCCAACCAAGCAATAAACCATTGGAGATGACCTTTTCTCCAAAACTTATTAATGGAACCCAACCATGGGAGATCGCCTTTTCTCCAAACCTATTTAACTAAACCCAACCATGGGAGATCACCTTTTCTCCAAACCTTTTTAACCCAAACCAACTATTGGAGATCACCTTTTATCCAACCAACTAACAAACCATTGGAGATCACCTTTTCTCCTTCCAACCCAACTAACCATTAGAGATTACCTTATTCTCCACTAGCTAACCAAACCAAACCAACCCAACCCTACCTACAATCAACCAAACACCATTTCATCCAACTAATCCCTAACAAGCATCACCTAACCAAACATCACATAACCGACCTTATCAACCTACCATCTCTTTTACACATCTACTTAAGTATCCAAAAACCAACTAGGGGAGATCAACCTTCTGATTGGCTTAAACCATTTGTGTAAGTATGGATCTAGGGCATATTTAAACCTAAACCCATAAATGCTTTTTATTCATGTCATGTTCTTTTTTTAAACCAAGTTATTGGTCATCTTGTGTCTAATTTAATCTCATACTTTGTTTTCAACCACCTTCATCATTCTATGTTAGGGGAAAATGATTAAAACTAAATCATGTGATTATCCGTCACAACTTTAGCCTAATCTTAAACATGGGTACCATTACCCTACCCATGTCATGTTTATCATGGTAATTTATAAACCTTTATATGAAAAATTCCCATGGTTTCCACTTAAACTTTTTTTACCCATCATCAACCTTATTGTGCTATGGGTTCACCCCCATAAAGGAAATCTTTAAGCCTATATAGACTCATCCATTTTTAGACCAACATAAATCCATTTGAGATAACAAATATCACTTGGGTCACATCTCTAACATTATAGACCACTCCTTTGAAGGATGAATATCCATACCTATCAAAATTTCTTAAAAATATAGACTTCTCCCTTGAAGGATAGTTATAAACATGAATAAATCTAAATATTAGACCACTCCTTTGAAGGATGGCTAAACAAATTTTTTTGTCAAAGAAATAAATGAATTGAAGCTTTGAACATATATCAGCTTCCTACCACCATTAAATCAAAGCAAATCAATCCCCAAAAATCCAAAAAAAAAAAGCAAAGCAATCCCAAGAAATCTGCAATCAGATTTCATAATAACATTAGTAGACTTTACATCAATTAGTCTACACCCAACATAAATCATATACTTTTCTATCATGGATCTTAGGTTACCTATACAAGGGGTAAGACATCCCCACAAGAAGGTCACACCACCACCCATCCATTTTTTTCACCCATCTCCCTTTTTTCATCTATCAAATCAAGGGATTTTGAGATTACTCGACACTTCATGATCAAGCTACCTTTTTAGACATCAAATTAATAACTAAGAAAATAATGAATGGTTTATGTTCATAATCCCAACCATATTACCATTATGGTCTTTGATAATTAGAGTATTTAACCTACTACTCCTTTCATAACAACCTTGTTAAGATGTATGTCTTCCTTTTTTAGGTCATTAATGACCCATACTACCCACTTTGCACCCTTTCAATAGGAAATGGGGTACTTTTTTACCAAACCAAGTGGTACCCCAAATTAGGAAACAAATTTGAACACCACCAACTATTGGAGATTACTTTTTTCCAAAAATTGATCACTAGAGATCAACTTTCTCCACAACCCAACCTTACATTTTTTAACCCAACCACTAGAGATCACCTTTCTCCACCAACCAGAACCATTACCTAGACTAACCATTGGAGATCACCTTTATTCACCAACTAAAATAACATATTAAAGATTACCTTTCTCCATAAACTACCCACTGGAGATCACCTTTCTCCACAACCAACCTTACCTTGTTGAACCATTACCTAAACTAACCATTGGAGATCACATTTCTCCACCAACCAAACTGACCCATGGTGTTACTTTCTTCCCCCACCCCACCAACCTCATCACCTTACCATTTTTACATTTTTCCCAACTCATGTGTGTTTTGAAAAAACCTTACTTGGTCTTTTTGACCACATAAACAATAATTTCCATGTTGAACTATATTTTGAACTTTCACTAGCTTATACACACTAGACCACCTTATGTCTTCTTGAGAGCACTTCCTACCTTGGATACCATGAATACACTAGACCAATTTATGTTTTCCCAATATTAATTCTTACCTTAGATAACCATAAAAGCACTAACATTATCTAGGAGACTAACAAGTATACCCAACTACCACACCTAAATGTAGTCATATGGTCCACTTGTCACTTATCCTTCTAGCGCCAACCTTAATTATTACCAACTATGGAAACCTAGTCTATGTATGATCTTGGCTATCACCCTTTTGTGACACTTTATGCACATGCTTTCACTTTAGTGCCCAAACTATCAACCCATTTTATCATCAACTTAACCAACTCATCAAACCCACACCCGATTCTATCTTACTTCATCACTTCCTAATTTGAGGGGGAACACCTCCTCCTATGTTTGGGATAACTTGAATTTAAACCAAACTTTCAACCCTCAATCCATTTTTATTTTATAGCTTATTGATACAAACTACATAACAAAAAGGGGAAAATATAGACACCATAAAACCACACACCACAGTTCTATATGTCACAACATAACCTCCTTAAACCACCTCCTAGCCATTTACCCTACCAAAAATCTAATTGGTTAAACCCACTCTTTTTACCAATTTAACCTTTGAGATTTGACTATCTACGGTTAGCTTGACTATCAATGGTAAGGTGTTTATTCCCTGAATAGTTAACTCTAACATCAACTACAACTTCCTTTTTAATAATTAGCTTGTGTAAGTCAATTCATGTTGAATTTAAATTTTGAGGTGAGTTGAACCCCTTGATCCTTTACACTTCCACCTCTACTTTCCTATAAAAATAGAGGAGGAGGTGAAAAACATCCACAACCATTTTATCTATAATTATCAAGAGCTATCTGTATCTACCATATTCATGTGTTAGAGTTTTTTTTAAGGTTAATCAGTTAACATCAAGCATCATTAGAATCAAAAATCATCACCATCAATTTTCATCAATAAACTTCTTCTTCATCAAGCTATCAGCTAAGTATTTTTTCATTGTTCTAGGTTATTTAGTTTTGAATAGCTTACACCCAATCCCTAACCTCTTGACCATTTGAGTACTCAACCTCTGAGCTAGACCCTTCTAAGACTCACCATATATCTCACAACTATAATATAACAAAAAATAACCTTGAACCAATTCAGTCAACCTCACCCAACTAAGTTGTTTGACCTAGACTAGAATGATAATAACCATTGATAGTCCTTATGATAATCGATGATCTATCTAACCACCAATAGTTAGCTCAATCACTAACAATTAGCTCAACCACTAATGATCAACCTAGAAATTAATGGTCACTTTCAAACCAAAAACTAGAAAGCAACCAACAAGCACCTAACCACCCAATAAACTCAACCAAACTCTATTTTCTTGACTTTTTTTCACTATATAGACTAGAAATAATAACTTGACCTTAGCCTAAACTAAGCTTTTTATAGTTTATCACTTACCTTAATGTTATTTTTTTAAATGCATTTCTTTTAGAAATTTATTTATTTCATTTGATTACATACTTTCATATCTATTATGCAACCTTCTTTTATTAGGATTAACTTGTCTTAAAAGGTGGATTGACAACCTCTAAGGAAGTTATGTACTTATTTGATCTAGCTTACTAGGAAATCCACCTTCCTACCTATTTAACCAACCATTTTTTAGTCTCTTTCTTATACAAGTCATCCTCCCAATCCAAAATAAATCTCTCAAAACTATCTTGATCACATGCACACAACATCCAAATTATACTAAACCACACCCTTCTTTCAATTT